>CM076578.1:1924561131-1925161131 GCA_034641835.2 Pinus albicaulis | reverse complement strand
TTGCAACCCATTTTCCTAGGCATAATACTCCACACTGTTGACCTGGATCTATACTTGTCAAGAGGGAAAATAATACATTGAATCTATGAATATCCGCACTCAGTCTCTACTGAGACAACCCACAAGTGACCACTTTCTTTCAACATTACTCTACTTACTTGCCCCTTTAACACAAGTATCAAGGGTACCACCTGGATTGCAAGACAAGGGGGGAAATAAGGTTGTTCCTAGTCACCCAATGGAATACCAAACCCCGAGAGAACTAAGGTTAAGGTAAGGGAACCAACTAGAAATTAGAGAAAAAATAGGACTGGGACCCAATTGAGCAAAAAACTACGAATGCACCAAAAGGGAAAACCTGAGACTTGGAGTAATGACAATTCTAAAAAGAGGAGAAAACCTTGCAATAATCTAAAACAATGGAACTAAACTGGAGATGCCAAACACCTAGAATTACCTTGGAGTGAAATTTAAAATGTCATTGGACCTTAGCAATTGTCATGTGAATGTAGCTCTTATATCATCCACAAGTTATAAATAACTTGTTCAATTTCTTCAAACCAAGCTTCTCACAAGACCTGGTTATCCTCCCCCGCCAAATGGAGCGTAAGATTTGTAGCGTATGATATAACCTACTAAAGAGAGAAATATTTTCACAACAAGACCACCTTGTCCACACCCTGATAGAAAAGCCTGCAAAGGATGCCCACTCATTCAAATAGTTTCCAATTTGGAGAATAACATACTTAATTTCAGGGTAGCTTGGAAAACACCCTTGCAACAAATTGAACCCCCACTCATCCCACCGTTGTAGACACTCTGAAGGAAAAATATGGAATAACCTTAAGGAATGAGCCATTAAATGGTAATTTATGCCACACGTATTGTGCTTGGTGATATACTACGCCACCCCTTCTTTATTCATCATGGGATTTGGTGGAGTGACAGGTTCCCTAAAATCCATTTCACTGTATTCGTCCACCCCATCAAAATAATTTTCAAAACCATATTAAATAAATAAAATAACAATAAAAATTCAAAAATTCAAAATAACGTTAAGCCTGCAAATAAGCAACAGCAACTGGAGATTATTGGATGCAATCTTGTTTGATTACCAGCTGTGATTGTTGAATCCTTTAGTCATCTACTATTTGAACATTATGAAATAGAGGGATTTGGCAATATTTTTTTCTTGTTAACTGCTTCTACAAGGCTTCCTTCTCCTCCATATACATACTTATATGTAATTTTCAAATTTGCAACCTTTTATTTTGCAACAGTGTTTAACAGTATTTAACTGTATATTAACACTGGTATCAATTCAAATTTCTTGCTTTACATTACAATTTAGTTTATTTCAGCTGTTGAACAAGGATAAGTTATTTTCAATTTTGATATTTGAGAGGATTGATATGGGAATCGCTAAAGGATGCACTAGGAAATATTCACCGAAGATAGTAGATCCTATAAAAGTTGTAAAAACCATGCTCAATAGTTTGCGGCAATTAGATCCAAGCCTGCATTCGACCAGCAGTCGTTCATCATGTTGTATCTTAAGAGACAATCCCTCGGTTGTGAAAGGAATCAGTGCTTAAGAAATTTTAGAAATGTCTCACATAAATGATTTTATCATGAGGTCTTTGTTATATCCCTCTGGAAACTAGTTTTCTAAAACCCTTAATGATCTGGAATAATAAAAGATTTCACAATGCCATTCATTGCTGATATTTGAATGAAAAGAAGAAATACAATGGAAACTCAAATTAATATGTTGTAAACACAGTATCTATTACTTTTAAGTTTCAGAGGAAATTTATGGAGAGAGAGGAAACCCGAAATAATATGTTGTAAACACAGAATCTATTACTTTTAAGTTTTAGAGAGAGTTTGTGAAGAGAGAAAAGTTGGAGTGAAGGAGCACATATTAAGGTTATTTAACTCTTACTTACAAATATAATTAAGGGACCGACATCTACATTACTTCACTTCATTCAAAGAAGAAAGAACACAATATGGCACAGGAAATACGAATCACCATCAACAATGGTAGGAAACTTGATGCTTATTTCATTCACCCATCGAAAAAATAAGTACAGAATGTAGTCCCCAAGAGGTCCAGAACTCGGAACCATTTTTCTTTATTTCTATCTACTTAAATACATCAAAGTAGTTTGTAACTGTTGAACTTCTTGAAACTACTCGACTACCTAAACTGTTAAGATTACTTATGCAATCATACCAAGAAAACAAATTGAAACTGGAAATATCGTTCGTTTTGCTGAATCTGGTGTTGCTGATGCATTCCCCTGAAGTGCTGAGGTTTCCTTTATGGTTATGATGCGGTAGCTGCACAGTTCTGTAACAATGCCTTAGCGCTCGACTTGACCAAGCTGTCATGCTTCCCACAGTGCCACTGTATGTTCTTCTGCCTAACACTGCCTATGCCTTTTGCATTTCGAACTTTGTCATCATGCCACCTGCTACCCGACTTTGCCTATTCTCCACGTGCCTGTTGTTTTTAGTATTATATTCTCCTTTGCTCTGCGTCGAGTCACTTACCCGAGTATCTCTGTTGTGTTTTACCTATTTCTTCATAAAATGGTGCACCAATCTCATAAACCCAGACTTGAAATCCTTTAGATTTCATCTTGGAACTGTTGAGATTCAAAAAGATGATGATCCTAGTGAAAATTAAGCACCTACACTAGAATGGAGCCTCAAGCTATTTTTAGGTGGAAGTCTATTTTTAGAATGCGAGAGCAAATTCTATTCATAGTCGATGTCTAGTTATAGATGGTGAGAAAAATCTATTTATAGATGATGTTATATTTTTAGATGTATGTGCGAGTTCTATTTATAGATCGCATGTCTATTTATAGAATGCATGCCGACTACTATTATCCCTTAATAATAGTTGGACAATAAACATTAATATATTCTCAATGAGCACTTGGAAATATATAACTAAAGTGGAAAATCAATTAGCTAAGTGAATTTCGAGTTGAGTAGTTGGTTGGTGGGACATGCAAGTGGACTTAGTTGTAACTGAGTGATTTGAAGTTGTAACAGATTTGGATGTGTAGTTATGTGAGTTGTAGAGTAGTTTAACTCAGTTAAGTGAGTTAAACTCAGTTGTGCTAGTTGTAACTAAACATACACTAGTGAGAGATCAGTGAATTAATTATTTAATTAATTCACAATCAGTGGTCTCACATGCAACTGAAAATTTACTACTATTAACTACATGCATGTCAGATCCAGTGGAGACCCAGTTGAGATGTAGGTGAAAGGGACAGCTTGACTGTCTGTTGTGACATTATTGGATGTGCCCATGAGGATTGCGTAGTCAAGGAAAATAGGATCTCATTCTTTCAGGGATTGTTATCAGCAGGGATTGCGCAGTGGAGGCATGTTGTCTGGAGGTAGTAAATTGGCACATGTATTTGCCAATTTTTCTATGACAGTGTGAGACGATTGTACATTGTACTGAGAGCTCTTGGATTAGATTTTTGTATGAGATTTTTTCATGATCCATGAGATATACATAATATATGATAGTGGGGTTTTTAGTTTTATGCTTTCCTGGTAAAAACATCTATGTTATGTGTGATTGATCTTTCTTCATGTGTTAGCAATTGGTGATCATGTTTTAAATTTACACAAGAATTTTTTTAGAAGTGATTTTGTGTTTAACAGTGACATATAATTGTTAGATCAGGAGAATCCAAGAAATACGTAATTTATATTAAAATTTATACATGGTATCAGAACACAGAAGATTGCAATTTTTATGCAAGAGTTGAGTTTGTTGGTGGAAACAATCTGAATTTGCTACAAGATTTTCTTGGTGCGACAGTTCAGTAAACATCAAAATGGATTTCAATGGCTTGCGTCTAGAGTATGCACTCGAGGGCAGCTCAAACTACATTTCCTGGAAGGACAGGATGGAGGTGTTGCTTGAAGTTAATGGCTTGAAGGAATTCATCGATAGTGATGTTCCTAAGCCCACTTCGACGAATGTTGCATTACTTGATACATGGAAAAATAAAGTAGTGAAGGTGAGAAGGATTCTGTTGGAAGGTGTACGAGACCACATTGTCTCAAGCCTTCATGGGAAAGCCACACCATATGTTATGTGGAAGGCTTTGACGGATTTTTTCCAAAGAAACAGCGACCATAGGAAATTGGTGCTGAAGGATAAACTCAGAAAGATTAAGATGGAAAAGGGCGACAATATTCCAAAGTATCTCACAAAGTTTGTCCAAAGTCAGGATGAAATGGGGAGTGTGGGAATCATTGTTGTTGATGATGATTTGGTGAGCTTGGCTCTCTTGGGACTTCCTAAGAGTTGGCACAATTATCAAGACTCTGTCAATGGAAGGGAAAAACTATCGGATTAGGAACGATTGTGGTCGGATCTAGTGCAGGAGGAGTTCAGGTGGAACACCAGAGATGGCTCTTCATAAAATCATGATGATGAAGAGGATTGTGCTTTGGCTGCCAAGGCAAGAAAATGGAAGGGGAAGAAATTCCATTTAAAATCTGAGTCTAAAGGCAAGAAGTTGGATTTGTCCAAGGTGATCCTGGCAACATACTGCTAGAAAAGACCCTTGATCCTTCTTCAAATGTCTGCAAAAAATGAGCATAAGGATCATAAAATGATACCTGGTCAAAAGTGTATGGCAAGCAGGCTTCAACCAGGATTTTATCTCCTTTCACTGGATCAAGAAGAAGACTCTTTTGAGAGAGAGAATCTCCTTCGTTCTCTAAACTGGAGGACTTATTGCATACTGGAGCTGAGTCCTTTTAGAGCTCTGGTATATTCTGCTCTGCTGTGCTGAGCTCTATGAAAAAATTTATGCATTCTTGAGCAGGGGCTTGCCCCATTATCTCTTCTTTTTCAAGAGAAAGCTTGTTGTTTTCATCTTGCTCAAGAATCTCTTCTTGGCTCTCCTCCCCTCCTTCCTGTATTGAATCATATTTTTTCAACATAATCTCCAGCAACCTGATTTCTTCGTTCCACAGATTAAAGTCTTCCCCCGAGTTTCCTTCCTCCTTTCTTGAAAAGGAAAGCTGTTGGCTTCCAGTCTCGCTGATGGTCTGTGTTAAAGAAAAATGAGGATCCAAGGAATCTTCATCTGTTATTATACTATCATGGCTCTCCTCATCCGTATCATAGATGGGCTGACTGGTTTCATTACTATTCTGAGATTGCTGGCCCTGACTTTCCTCCCATGGGTCTACTGATGATGGTTCTGCAGACTCAGCTTCTCTCTGGAAACAATCATCATCAAATAAATCATAACTAGGAAAGTCGCAGTCATAAGCAATGTCAACAATCAAACCTGTTGGATTCTCAGCAGGTCCTTCTTCATCTTGATTCTCAGAGGAGCTTTCTGGATCCGAATTATCAAACTCAATGGACGAGTGAGAAAGGGAATCTGTTCTGTAAAACACTTCTGAGGTGTACTGCTGATTTAATTTCTGATCAAACTCATCTTCTGTCAAAGGGGATGATTGCTTTGTGTTCCTTTGTGCAGAAGAGCAGCAGTTCTCCTTTTCTTGTACTAGCTGATTGGGAGGCGGGATGTTCTCTTGAGCCTCTTCTTTTACATCGGATTCTGCCTCTTCTATGTGGTCTCTTGCTTCTTCAAGGCAGCGCTCTCTATTTTCCATTGCTATTAGATCGTGATACTCTCTGATCAGCATAATACAAGATGTAGGTAAGCAATCAGACGGTTTCTGATCACTTCCTTCCTCATCTTCCATAGGTTTTAAAGCATGACACATGTCTTGCTCATTGTCTGCGTCTTGGGCTTGTTCTTGTGATTGCAAGAGTTTGATCTCGGCTTCGTATCTTTCAATCATCACTCTTAGAAGGATTTTCTTAAGCACGGGCATGCAACTTGGGATGAGAAGGGTGATCCGTGGAAGGTCCTCCACTTCCATTTTTTCCAAGCCACGTGATATTTCATCTCTGCACTCTGCTATAAAACTCGGATGCATTTTGCAAGCTACTCGGAGTCTTCCACCAGTGGGGTCTTTTAATTATTCAGGAATTGTGGAGTCGCCAGGTGGATGGTTTAAGATCTTACTGTCCACCACAATGATTTTCCAAATCAAGGCTATTGTTTCTTCCCCAGCAGAGTCGGGACTGCAAATAGATTTATCAAATAAACAACAGTGGAGTCGGGATTTTCTACTGAGATTTCTTGAGAAGAAGAAGGCGAATAATCTTCAATGGAATATTCAGGGTTTTCAGCAGAGTTTTCAGCACGAGCTGGCTTCCTCTCCTTCCAGACTCTTTTATGAATGATTTTCTCCGGGTCAGACACAGGTGTTTTCGGCTGTGAGGTATCTGACCTCAAATGGGGCTTGCGGGAAGCCAGGACTTCCAATAAAATTTATCAAATAAAGACCAGTGGAGTCGCCAAGGTGAGAAATTTGCAACTCTTCACCTCTCTGTGCTCACCTGATTAGAGAGTGAATATAAGATGTCGAAAACCCAGGGAAACTAATATTCTTGAATTCGCGTCCCCGGCAACGGCGCCAGAAAGATGTTGTGGATGATTTTGTCACCCCCCTAGAGACAGCCTAGAGTTGCTATAGACCAGTGCCTATGACATCTTAATATAGCAAGGAGCCCTTTATAGTTTGGGTTGTCAGTCCAAGGAGCTCACTTACTATCTCTTGTTTGAAACAAGGAAATTAGATTTGAATGGGACCAATCTCTCTCAGAAGCTAGTACAAAGACAAGATCAATGTAGGAACATCATGTAAAACTTCAGCATGAAAGCATCAGACAGTTAAGAGACCGCTTACTGTAAAGAGGGCCGATTCAAATAATATATCACAGAAATCAAATATCAGGAAGTGAGTGCAGTGAGGAAACATAAGAAGATATTAGCTGGCATACAAGGGCGCACCAATTTACGAATCCTTAATCCACTAATATAGCAGAAAGTATGGAAAGAGTGAACATGGAACAATATATCATGACTAGGCCTATTTAAAGCCCTTGACTAATTCCAGAAAGGGCACCACTCAAGATGAATCCTTACTGCAAACTAGTGAGCCACTCGCATTCTAGAACATGATACAAGAAGACAATTTGCATGAAATGAGATAATGTATTAACACATAAGAGAAATTACATACTGTGAGATACCAAAGACCAGAATCCTCAATACAGTTATAACCCCTCCTCACTGAGACCCTACGGGCTCTGAAACTTCATACAGAAATGTTACAAAATGTATACAGAAGTCTTCTCGCTGCACAGCTTGCTGATAGAAATCTGGAACCCTTCAAAAATCTTATTTCTGAGTATTTATAGAGAAGGCAGAAACTTCTCGAGGAGGAGGGAGAGGAGATACAATTAATGACTCAGTTTGAACCAAAACGGCGGAAAACATTCGCGCCTTCTCTCATGAATGACTAACTATAAATGAATACAACTAATAGTCCGTCTGAAGAAATAAATGCGGGAAGATAAAAATCTCTTCATATACAAGACAGGAATAATAAAATATATGCAATATGCCGCCCGCGGCTGAGGGGAGATCTGCTGCCGTAAGAGATTTGGATCAATCTGTACTCAGGTACTGTACTTTCGGCCCTTGGCTTTGGATTTGAGTCCTGGATCTTTAATGCGAGGCGGACGCATCTGGAGTGTTATGAGAATCCATATCTATGTCTTCTTTAATGGCGGTCACCTCTCCCACCTACCCTCTACTTCTTTCCTTAATTTCGCCGGTAGGATATGTCTTTTGGTATGCCTCAGATCTTTGCAATGGAGGCGGCAAGTTAAAGCGCCAACTGAGTCGTTTTAAAACCTGCAAAACTCGCAAAATATTAGAGAAAAATGACTCGGTGACAGGGAGCGGGGACATGACAGCGGCCATGGAATCGGTGATACGGACTAGGCGAAACGTCGAGATGATGCAGGGTGACAAGAAACGTATGAACATAATGAAGAAATGGAGGGTGACAAGGCAGGAAACGGTGGAGCGACCGCGAATGAATGGGGCAGAGGTTCATAAAATATGACACGTCATCGGAACATATGAATGGTGGAGGAAGGACACAGCGTACATTTGTGAATAATGATGACACGACCATAGGTGGTGGGACCCAAATCGGAAATCGGAAGGTGGAGCGGGGAGACAGGGGTGGCACATTCTGGAAGTTCCGATCGCGATTGAGGGCAGGACCGCGATTGACCTAGGACCGTTCGATCTCGGAACAAGATCAACAGCCGCGCTTGCATCGGGGGGTAATAAATCGGCGGGTCATGAAATACAGACAATCCGATGCGCGCGAACCCTTCGTATAAGCTGATTTCCGCGCCGTTGATTTGAGCTAGATCGGACGGCCAGCATTGCGTCCGATCATCTTAAGACAATAGGCCCCCTTATTTGCTTTGAACTATGGTTTTCAGACTCGGGTCTTATGGAAGCCGAAGCGGGGGGGAGTTAAAATCTTAGGGAATCGGCCCGATAGTTTAAATTTGAGTTTTGAACTATTGCAAAGCAGGTTTTCGGGCGGAGATAATAATAGCAGGCAGGGTTATGAGATTTCAGGTCACAATAGAGGCTAAAAATGGATTTAAATGAGGCAGCAGGGCAAAAATTCACAGGCAGAGGTAAATATGTACAACACATGTGACCAAGAACGCCAGGAAGAAGCTGGAGCCAATTGCTAAAGTTGGGATATTTTTGGGGTACACAGGAACACCCCATAATTATCGTGTGTATTTTCCTAACAACAAGATGACTGTTATGCGACAGGATATAAAATTCGATGAGGGGAAAGTCATGCGGCTGTCCCTTGAGAGGGAGCTAGACTTGCATGCGGAGGAGGAACTATTGGTTCCTAAAGACGAGTCTCTAGATGTGGATCAGCCACAGGAGGAGGTTCATGGAGTGGAGGAGTCCACCCACGTAGAGCCAAACATTAGAACTAGCAGAAGGCACACCACATAAGTTGATAGGCTGAGACTTGATGCTGCGTAGAATGTAGGAGCCCCTACTTCATAGCACAGACAAAGACAATCTCCTGACTGATTTACGGGATACATGGCTCTCATGAGAAAATGTATCGTGACCGAGTCATATTCCTTTCAAGAAGCAGTGCAGGGGCCCACATGGGTAGATGCAATGGTGGAGGAGTATGATTCCATTGTCAGAAACAGTGCTTGGGAAATTGTTCCAAGGCTGGTTGATAAATCAGTGGTAGGTTAGAGATGGATCTACAAGGTAAAGCAAGTTGCTGATGGAAGTGTTGAGAAATAGAAGGCCATATTTATGGCCCAGAGCTTCTCACATATCAAGGGGATTGATTATGAAAAAACCTTTGTGCCCATTGCATGGTATTCTTCCATAAGGACCATCCTTGCTCTCTCAACGCAAATGGTTTGCCCATTCATCATATGGATGTGAAGATTGTGTTTCTCAATGGGATCATTGAGGAAGAAGTGTACATTGAGCAGCCTGAAGGATTTGAGATCTTCAGCAGTGAGTCACATGTGTGTAGACTCAAAAGAGCGTTGTATGGGCTGAAGCAAGCACCCCATGCTTGGTACACTCGGATAGACAGTTATTTCACCGGACTTGGCTTCACCAAGAGTGAGGCGGATGCAAACCTATACCAAATTCTGGTGGATGGTAAGCTTTTAATCATTGTTATTTAT
Source organism: Pinus albicaulis (assembly GCA_034641835.2). Classification (NCBI taxonomy): domain Eukaryota; kingdom Viridiplantae; phylum Streptophyta; class Pinopsida; order Pinales; family Pinaceae; genus Pinus; species Pinus albicaulis. The sequence goes on along the minus strand of CM076578.1, from coordinate 1,925,151,440 downwards.
GTTGATGATTTAATGATGACTGGTGATGAGCATCTGATACACTCATGCAAGGAGGACCTTGAAAAGGAGTTCGAGATGAAAGATATGGGCCTCCTTCATTATTTCCTTGGATTGGAAATATGGCAGTGAGATGGTGAACTTTTTGTGTCTCAAGGCAAGTATTCAAGGGAGATACTGGGTAAGTTTCACACGGAGGGCTGCAAACCCATGGATACTCCTCTTCCAGGAAACTAGAGGAAAGAGGATGCTACATCTGGAGAGGTAGTGAATGCTACTATCTATCGACAGTTAGTGGGTTCGCTAATGTATTTAGTGAATACAAGACCAGACATATGCTATGCGGTGAACCAGGTTAGTCAAGCGATGGTTAAGCCTACCAAGATCTTTTTGAAGGCAGGCAAGCATGTCCTCAGATACCTGAGGGGCACTTTTGAGTATGGCTTGTGGTACAGATAGACGGATCATGTGAATTTGCGTGGCTTCACGAATGTAGATTGGGCGGGCAACCCAACGGACAGAAAGAGCACATCAGGGGGGATCTTCAGTATCAGATCTACAGTTGTTTCTTGGTACAACAGGAAATAGAGATCCATGGCACTCAGTTTAGCGCAAGCAGAATACATGGCAGCAAATCAAGCTACATGTGAGGCTATCTAGATGAGAAAGATCCTGGTTCGTTTGTTTGGTTCTCATTTAGATCCGACAGTGATTCATTGTGATAATCAGAGTTGCATTAAACTCTTGATTAATCTTGTGTTTCATGATAGATCTAAGCATATAGATATCCGGTATCATCATATCAGAGATTGTGTGTAGCAGAAGATCATGTTGCTTCAGTTCATTCCTAAGGAAGATCAGGATGCATATATTATGACGAAGGTGCTCACCAGGAGAAAATTCGAATACCATAGAGACAGGACCGAGGTGAAGGATAATCCCTTTCTTGTTGAGAGGGAGTTTTGAGATTCAACAAGATGATGATCCTAGTGAAAATTAAGCACCTACACTAGGATGGAGCCTCAGTCTATTTTTAGGTGGAAGTCTATTTTTAGAATGCAGGAGAAAATTCTATTTATAGATGATGTCTATTTATAGATGGTGAGAAAATTCTATTTATAGATGATGTTCTATTTTTATATGTATGTGTGAGTTCTATTTATAGATCACATGTCTATTTATAGAATGCATGTCGACTATTATTATCCCTTAATAATAGTTGGACAATAAACATTAATCTATTCTCAATGAGCACTTGGAAATAGTTAACTGAAGTGGAAAATCAGTTAGCTAAGTGAATTTCGAGTTGAGTGGTTGGTTGGTGGGACATGCAAGTGGACTTAGTTCTAATAGTAGTGATTCGAAGTTTTAACGGATTTGGATGTGTAGTTATGTGAGTTGTAAAGTAGTTTAACTCACTTAAGTGAGTTAAACTCAGTTGTGCTAGTTGTAACTGAACATAACAAGTGAGAGATCAGTGAATTAATTATTTAATTAATTCACAATCAGTGGTCTCACATGCAACTAAAGATTTACTATTGTTAACTATATGCATGTCAAATCCAGTGGAGACCCAGTTGAGATGTAGGTGAAAGGGACAGTTTGACTATCTGTTGTGACATTAGTGAGTGCACTCATGCAACCACACACACATTGGATGTGCCCATGAGTATTGCGCAGTCAAGGCAAGCAAGATCTCATTCTTTCAAGGATTTTTATCAGCAGGGATTGCGTAGTGGAGGCAGGCTGTCTGGAGGCAATAAATTGGCACATGTATTTGCCAATTTTTGTATGACAGTGTGAGATGATTATACATTGTACTGAGAGCTCTTGGATTAGAGTTTTGTATGAGATTGTTTCATGATCCATGATATATACATAATATATGATAGTGGGGTTTTTAGCTTTATGCTTTCCCGGTAAAGACATATGTGTTATGTGTGATTGATCTTTCTTCATCTGTTTGCAATTGGCGATCGTGTTTTAAATTTCCAAAAGAATTTTTGTAGAAGTGATTTTGTATTTAATGGTGGCCTGTGTTACACTGAAAACTGTCACCTTGACATTTTACTGACTGTATGAGCTCATTAAACACTCATACATGCCTCCTTTGCAAGTCTTACAACCTTTGTTCCTCATTCCATGCCCTGAAAATGAAGGAAAAACCCTAAAAATCTCTAAAAGCCTTGGGTACGCAGGTAACATGAAGCCTGCATGCGTTTTTAGCTAGGGTACGCAGCTAATGTGAAGATAAACTGCGTTCTAGAACGCACTTTTCTAGTGTAATGCTTGCGGTACCCCTGTAAAGTTAAAAAAGCGCAGAATTAAACCAAAAAAGTTGAATTTTGGTCAGTTCTAGAAGGTTCTGGATGAGATTTTTTGGGGATGAGTACGCTTTAGTAAGGTGCATGTATCCCACACCTTAAGGAACTAATCCCTTGATGTGAGGAGCCTATCCCTTTGAAGGAGGATTCTATCCCTTTAAAGGTGGAATCCTAACCTCCTCATCTGCTCTATAAAAGGAGGCATTGGGTAGCCTTTTGGGTTAAGTTCAAGAAGTGAAGATTAAAGTTAAGCTGTTGGAGATTGAGATTGAAGTGCTGTTGAGATTTAGAATTCTTTCTGCTGAGCTTTTGAGAGGAAAGATCACATACCTCTTTGTGCTTCTGGAGGAAGAGTGCAAGACTTATCAAAGTAGAGGAGATTCCTGCTTCGGACCCCGAGAAGGCCTTTCAAACATCAAGGCTAAGGTTGTAAGGTTCTTCTGTATATTTTAAGATTAATACAATCAAGTTCTGTTTTTCTCAATAAATTGTCATTCGATTGTTTATTTCAATAAGTTGTCGTTTGATCATTTATTTCATAGATTCCTTGATCACTATGATAGGTATGTTTTATAATTATTTGTTATACAGGTGCTATTGATATTTTCTTGTTTGTGATTGCAGATCAACGAAAGATAATATTTTCTTGTGACAAAAGGGCCCTTGTTGCAACGAAGGATTATTGATGTAACGGAAGCACTGCGACCGCAAATAAGCATTTGGATCTAAGGTAGGATCGACACCTTCATAGCATTTATTTGTAAAACAAATATATCTAGAGAAAGACAAACTTAGTTGTTCGTTTGTTGCTAGATTGTCTTCTGACACTAGGGAGATCGGTCTTGTCCGCAAGAACGATTTATCCGGCCAACAAATTGGCGACTCCACTGGGGAAAGAAACTTGTTGTTTTTGGTTCTCTTTTATTTTGATTTGAGGAAAAGTTTTTCTTGGTTTTTGATTGATGGATATCTGCCTGGGTAGCTTAGGTTTTCTTTGTTTTTGAAAATTTTGAAATCTTTTATGTTTTTCTTAAAGTTTTTAGGGGACCGCACTTTGTCTTCACACACAGTGCGGGCATCTCCGCACTTTCCTTTAGTAAACAGTGCGGTACCGCACCTGTTACTTCTGGAAGCCTGTGGACCCTGTTAAATTTTGGAAAAACTTTAGATTTCTTTTTTCTATTTTAGTTTAGATTTATTTTAGGATTCTTAGTATCTACCCAGATCTGTATTTTTCTGTCAAAAATCTCTTGTTTCTGAATTTCTGTTAAAATTTTGCCAGTACCTTGAAGGGAGTGGCGCCTCCAGAGTGGTTGTTGGATGCAGATGCACCGTAGGTGGGCAGTATTTGAAGGATTTGATCAAAGTTATCCATCATTGTGTTCCTTTGTTTCTCAAGGGCCTCGTCGAGCAATATTTTGATAGGATATCCTGCTCCCTCGTCTTTCTTTTCTTCTGCCATGGGAGGTCATCGGGGTTTGCGAGGATGATCTTACAAGTGTTCAACCAGATCGAGCCCTAACTCCTTATACCCTGACCGCGTTGGGGACATGCAAAGAAAAACAGAGAGAGCAGACAGATCTGATACCATTTACAATACCATGGGTAAATTCCATGTGTGGATGAATACCATGGGTGAATGAATATCATGGATAAATGGCACTTACAATACCATGGGCGGATAAATACCATGGGTGGATGAATACCATGGGTGTAGGCCACTTTTCATTCGGATCATTCCTCCCTCCTTAAGAAGCAATTGTCTCCATTGCGTGAAGTTCCCTCCTGAGAAGCCCTTGTTGAATATGAATAGCCACTCAAGAGAAGGGTTTTATGTGGTTAACCCATAACCGTGATGAACGAAGATCCAAGGATAAAGATACCCTATAATGTTTGTGACCAACCGTGATACTGACTTTGTGTGGCCTAACAAATGGACTTCGATGAAGTGTGGGTTTGTGGATGACTCAGAACCATGACAAACGAAGATCTGAGGATAGAGATACCTTGTAATGATTGTGACCAATTGTGATACTAACAGTGTGCGGCCTAGCAAATGGAATTCTATGAGAAGGATTTTGTGCAATTGACCCATAATCGTGATGTTGATTGTTGATGAAGTATCAGGTGCCTACATAGCTTGGGGTGGGAAGGCACATCTAAAAATAACCCAAGCCAAATGCTGCTATGATGAAACTGATGAAAGTGAAGCAGGTGCCTACTAAAGCGGGCTAGGAGGGCACGTCTCCAAAGGTAACTCGCTCTGAATGCTGCTCCAGATTTAAAATGGGCATAACCAGATGTGGCGGCTACATGCCTCTGAACTGTTTTACAATGAGGCTCGAGGGCCTATTTATTATTGAAAAAAAATGGAAAACTCTAAACATTCAAAAACCTAACCCTAGGAGATGAAGCGCCAAAACTATGGGCCCTGTTTGGGTAAATTGGTGTTTCAACTTCCCGGGGTCGTAACTTTGGCATACTATCTTCGTTTGACACAAATGATACATCCTTAGAAAGATATATCAAAGGACTACAATTTCTAATTGCAAATATTTATTTTGGAACTAAATCATATTTTTCGGAGGCGCGATGCCCAAAAAACATCATTTAGGGCCTCAAAACGGCTCAGGAAGTTCAGGACCCGAAAAACTGCTAAAAATAGTAAGTTGTGTTGAAACTGAAAAACTGAAAGGACCGATGGTGACATTTCAAATGGAATAGTTGGGCAGCCACCAATATCCACCTGGATCATTAGGGTCCCAAAACGGCTCCGGGAGTGCAGGACCTGAAAACCTGCTAAAAATAGTAAGTTGTGTTGAAAGTGAAAAGCTGCAACATTGATATCCACCTGGATCATGGCACCAATCCAACATCTGTATGTTAGACCTAATGCCTACATACTGTTGAAATTTGAAGATCACAATGGGAAGATACCATGAAATTTTTCTAGATACAAAGCTTTAAACATAGCTTTACATAAATGTTTTTTGCTGGCAAAAGAAAGTTTCCATATAGTCTGGTACTGGATCATAGAACTGATGGCACCAATTTTCTGCTGCCTCCTTTTCTTTAACATCTTGTTGATGTAGACCTCTTTGAACAGGGTAGCTTCCTTCACTGTTTGACTCCTCAATGTGAGAAGATTGATTATTGTTTTTTGTTGACAACCATTTAGGTCGGAAAGAGGAACCTAAGGTTTGTTCCTCATAATGTTTATGTTCTTCGTATAATGCAAACTCTTGACAAAAATCTCCACCTTCTTGCAAACACACCTGAGAAGCTCCTCTAGTTTCTCTTCTATTCACAAAATTATGAAAATTGTAATGATCTTCCAGGGTTTTAGTGTGTAGTTCAGTTGTTGCAAAGAATTTTTTATTAGAATCTTCATAATGCTTAAAGTCTTGTGTTTCAGAAATACAGGAATCTTCTGACACCTTTTGAAAATCCTCGTTTATCTCTGAATTTGTGTTCTCTTGTAAAGCAATTCCAACATTTTCTTGACAGGCTCTCTTGTCTTCAACAAAACTTGTTCTTTCAACATGACATGAAAGATTTCTACAAACCCACACATTATCTTCGATTTCCTGTGCATAAATAAATGTCAACTCTAGAGTACAAGGCTTTCTCTTCTTGAGATAAAAAGCCAAGACAACAGAAATAACCCTCGAATAGTAAACCATAGCTGCAGCTTCAAGAGGTCGAATCTCTTTTGGCATGCTGAAATAAATTTTTTGAAACCTCCTATTAAACTCAACGATTGCTTCATTGCTCTGCCTCTGGATAGAATATAATTCCAAAAGGTGTTGTTCGTATGACTTACGCTCACCCCAATATCTAAGAAATATATCTTGAAAACATTGCCCTAAACTAATTGAGCTTGCTTCCAAACACTGGAACCACTGCTAAGCACCCTGCTTTAATGAATGACAAAACATCCTTAAAGCCACATCTTCATAAATAATTTGAAATTTGTCCAGAAAGTACTCAAATTCCAAGATATGTTGTTCAACTGAAATATCCTCCTCTCCAGAGAAATTTGGCAAAAATTTGAATCCTTTTGAAGGATACTGATGGAGAATTGTGGACAACTTCAGGGGTTTAAAGTTTTCTTTGTTTTTGAGCTAAAAAGCAGTAGATTGCTTGTGAGATAGAATATCATCACCCAAAGATGATGAATCATCACCTTTATGCCCAGACTGTGACTGATTATCTTCAGGAATTGTAATGTAACAGTCATCTCTCCTCTCATATTTAGGAGATAAATTTGTGTCAAGATTAATAATACAAGCAGAAGAAAAATCCTCTTTTTCCAATAAAGAATGTACTTTTTAGGCCTTATAATCTTCTGAGAATATAAATCAGGAAACAATCTTTTTGATATGTAAGGGAAAATAGAACACTAAACTGATAGTAAAAAATATAACTTCCTTTAAAAAAAACTTAAACTCTAATATTTATGTTTTCCACGGTGCTTTCTCATTTTCTTGCCCGCAGAATTCCTCATCTAATGAAACCTTCATTAGTGGAGTCGCTAGGTGAATAATACACAACCAATTTTGTATCTCTTGTTCACCATCAAAAAGAACATCTCAAAATTCTAGGGAAAATTAACTTTGTGCCTTCGTCCCCAGCAACAGCACCAAAAAATTTTGTATCTTAAGAGACAATCCCTCGGTTGTGAAAGGAATCAGTGCTTAAGACATTTTAGAAGTGTGTCACAGAAATGATTTTATCATGAGGTCTTTGTTCTATCCCTAATGATCTGGAATAATAAAAGATTTCACGATGCCATTCATTATTGATATCTGAATGAAAAGAAGAACTGCAGGGTACACTCAAAGTAATATGTTGTAAACACATAATCTATTACTTTTAAGTTTCAGAGGAAATTCATAGAGAGAAAAGTTGTAGTGAAGGAGCGCATATTAAGGTTATTTAACTCTTACAAATATAATTAAGAGATCGACAGCTACATTACTTCACTTCATTCAAAGAAGAAAGAACACGATATGACACAAGAAATATGAATCACCATCAACAGTTGCAGGAAACTTGATGCTTCTTTCATTCACCCATTAGAAAAAGAAGTACATAATGTAGTCCCTAAGAGGTCCATAACTTGGAACCCTTTTTCTTTATTTCTATTTACTTAAATACATCAAAGTAGTTTGTAATTGTTGAACTTATTGAAACTACTCAACTACCTAAACTGTTAATATTACTTATGCAATCATAACAAGAAAACAAATTGAAACTGGAAATATCGTTCGTTTTGCTGAATAGGATGTTGTTGATGCGTCCCCCTGAAGTGCTTAGGTGTCCTTTCTGGTTATGATGCGGTAGCTACATAGTTCTGTAACAATGCCTCAGTGCTCAACTTGACCCAGCCATCGTGCTTCCCACAGTGCCACTATATGTTCTTCTGCCTGACTCTGCCTATGTCTTCTGTGTTTCGAATGCTGTCATCATGTCACCTGCTACCCAACTCTGCCTCTTCTACGTGTGCGTGTTGTGTTTAGTCTTCTCTTCTCCTTTGCTCTGCGTTGGGTCACTTACCCGAGTCTCTCTACCATGTTTTTCCTATTTCTTCATAAAATGGCGCACCAACCTCATAAGCCCAGACTTGAAATCCTTTATATTTCATCTTGGAACCACATCGCGTTTGTGCCAACATCGCACTTCGCATTTTTTTGTCTTTAACTTTTCCTTAGCACTTATCTTTTAAAACTTGTGATGTGTGCTAAATGATTGAGTCCCACCTCGCATCGCACATTGTACTTCGGCGACTTTATCACTTACCTCCCCTGGTTATCCTTTAAAACTAGCGTTTTGCGATTAGGCCCCACCGCATCGCACATCGCACTTCGGAAATTATAACACTTACCCTTTGCACTTAACTTTTAAAACTTGTGATGTGCAGTATGTGGGTCAAGGCCATGTCATCTGCCACGTCACCCTGCCATGTCATATGTCACATCAGCATAAATCAACTACGATTTGTGGGGTCAGGACCACGTCATCTGCCATGTCACCTTGCCACGTCATCGCATGTTTCACTTCAGCGAATTTAACATTTACCTCCGCACTTATTCTTTAAAACTTGTGATTTGTGATCGGGTCCCACCGCATTGCATATCGCACTTCGACGATTTTAACATTTACCTCCCGCGCCTATCCTTTGAAACTTGCGGTTTGCGGTTTTAGATTTAATCTCCGTCGTCCATCTCTCCGCTTCAATTCTATGCTTTGATCCTGACCGTATATTTTCCCCTTTGCGCCTCCTCTGAAATTCTTAAGTTTTTAAGGGAAATGCGCCATTTCTACGCCTTCGGGAAATTATTTGGTTTGATCCATGGTGCGACCCTCCTGAGCTTATCCGGTGTTCTGCCGCACTAGTACCTCTTGAGCTTGCGAATGAGCTCGAATCGACCCTGTCCAATGTGAAATGTTTTGAACGTGTCCATTGGTCCAACTCTTGAACTGTTCTGCACGCGAATGAGCCCGACTTGACCCCTACTACATGCTTTTCTTCTTCCCTACTCCTCTGGCCTAGATTACACATCCAATGTTGCTTCTTCCTTGATTTTGGTTCTAGTGCACATGTGATGATGAATCCTCGTTGATATTGTGGTTATCCTTTCGAGCATATTACAGGTCTTCTTGAAATTTTAACAGTTGTTCCTCAATAACCTTGAATTGCTCAGAACCTCTCTTGACTTTTAGCTGAGTCAAATTAGGCTACAACACATCCGACGAGAGTTTTGGCTTGAACAACAACTTCGGTATGAATTCCAACAATAACTTTGTCTCATTAGGCACAGTCTCGCCATCAAGATTCAGTTATGCTTCTCCATACGCAATGTTGTCGTGGAACAATGGCTCGGGGTGTCCTTCACCATGGACATTAATTTCTCCTTTGCACTCCCCCAATTTTATGCCCTTGTTGCACGACAAATCCTACGTATGCATCGCTACATTGCTGAGACATGAAGACCACGTAAATGCACTCGCAGTGTCTAGTGACAGGCTGCTTTACACCGCCTAAGAGAGCGAAAACATTCGTGTATGGAAACTCTGCTTCAAAGATGGGAGCGGGCCTGTCAAGGATCTATTGATCATCGTGGACTACATTTTTAGTGCTCAACATGACTAGGAATCCACATTTTGTGCCGCCTTTGCAAGGATTCCGATGTTTGCAGGCGATTAGGCACCCTTCCGACCGCGAAAGATAGAATACAAAGTCCAATGGATTCCAAAAACTATGTCTATGTTTGCAGGCATCACAGTACCCTTTTGATCAATCACGTAGATGCCATTTCCTCGTTGGCCTCTAATGAAGAACGGGGTGTGTTGTATTCCAGCTCATGGGACAAAACCATGAAGGTGTGGTGAATGTGAGATTGGAAATTTGTCGAATCGTTCGTGGATCAGGACGATGCTGTGAGTTTTGTAGTTGTGGTGGTTGATGGATTGCTCTTTATCGGCTCTTCCGACAGCACAATCAAAGTATGGGCACAGATTGTGGGAAAGGAAAATGCAAGGCATGTGCTCATCTAGATTCTCACCACCCAACATTACGCTTCCGTGAACACGCTCACCCTTAGAACGGAAGGATCGATTCTCTATTCGGCTTACAGGTCTGTTAATGTTTGGGAACGAGAAAAAACCATCTACATGAATTCGACACTACATCACACCGGGAGTTTGAGAAGCCACATTCCTGCAGTGTTAAGTCTCGCAGTCTCTAAGAATCTTGTTTTCAGTGGCTTGACCACTAAGACTATACACTGTACATATATGGAGGCGTTATCCTATCGGTGGTTGGAAGTATTTCAAGGCCACAGTGGACCCGTAAAGTCCATTGCGACCACCGTTGACATTTCAATTTCCAAAGGATTTCTTGTTTACAACAAGAGTATGGACTAGACCATGAAAGTATGGTGGGTCGAAGATAATGATTCTTCACCAAATGAAAATACTAGTTAGGCTGATAGGCCTTTCTTTTGAATTGATTCATCTGGGTATTTAATCAACCATTTTTACTAGGCTGTGACATTTGTCCAATAATTTAAACTCCACTAGCATGACATTTGTCCTTATCTCGCTGCCAATCGTTATTTACGTTAACCTTATTTATTAATGACAAAAAGGCTGCACAGGGAAGGAATCAAGGGTCGGTGATAGTGATCTGGTTCCACCACTAGTTCCACAACTTTAACCCATCAATAAAAGTCATTACGGCTGGTGTCTTGTTAGATGTGCTAAAATTAATAAATAATAAATAGTTTTGTTGTTTTGAAGTTGATTATGGTTCAATGAAGCGCATGCCTTGGGGCTTCTCTTGTCAAGTCCAACAGTCTCGGGTTCGAATCGCCTAGCAGGAAAATTGATGGTTCTCGCATGGTAAAGACGAGGGTGCAGACATCCAATATCAAAATTGAAGCAAAACATCGACGGCTACTACTATGTGGGTATCTGCAGTTAATCAAATGAAATATTTAAAAAAAAAATCAGAGGATAACTGTTAATGTTGGATTTTGTGACTGATATTTTGGATTTCTATTCTAGTTGTTCATGCCATTTTGGTTCTTAGCCAATTTGCTATCCAAAATTTTAGAAGAAATTGTGTGAAGAGTTTTTATTTTTTCCTAAATTTTCAGGCATAGTTTACGAAGGTTTCGCAACCAAAATCAAAAGAGTTTATGCCAACATATCTAACTCGACACGATCATGATCATGGTATGAAATTTTTACTGTGTCATTTCTTATCATTATTATGGAAATTGTGAATGTGTCATTTCTTAGCAGCATGAACATACTTTGTAGCTACATGGCTAATCATACATGTTTTTGGGTTTTGGATTTGGTTTATGCTGAAAACATACACATTAAGTTATTATTGAAACCATACACTACGTCACTAAACTAAAACTTAAAACTTTGGAAAAAAAATCAACAAAAAAAAAACAGAAAATAAAAAGTGAAGAGCCAAGGAGAAAGGGGTAAAATATGAATCGCAGGCACAGTGGTATTGTTAACCTGCACCTTCGTGCCTCAAAACCTTGGAAACAAAATCGACAAAAAAATCTCGAAAAGAAAAAGTGAAAAACCAACGAGAAAGGGGCAAAATATGAATCACAGGCACAAATGTATTGTTACCCTGTACCTTCATGCCTCCTCCCTTGCTCTCCTCGCTTACTTTTCAGAAAACTAAAACAACTTCAGTTATATAATATATTTTCTTGATATGTGGTGAAGGTTATCGAGGATTAGACAAAATTCTTGTTGATTCTAGTAAATTTAAATTTATACCAAAAATAGACTGTGGTGGAGACAGAGGAATATATGAACATGATACATTGGGTTTCAATCATGCCAAGTCTTTTGAAGCATGTGGACACCTATTTCAACAAATTTAGAGGCGAGAGGGAGCGCCCCTTTTAAAGCATACACTGCCAAATTTAGCGGCAAGAATGAGTAATCTTATTATATTTATGTTTTACATCGATGTGGTTTTTAAAAGTTTAAATATAAAATTATTTGTGAAATAAATGTTTAACATTAAAAAAATAAAAATAAAAATAAATTTAAAATTTAATATATATATATATATATATATATATATATATATATATATATATATATATATATATATATATATATATATATATATATATATATATATATATATATATATATATATATATATATATATATATATATATATATATATATATATATATCACTTAAAATTAGTTGAGTTATATATTAGTAAAATTACATCCATAAAATAATGTTTAAATTTAAATTTAAATTAATATATGTTTTATAAATATATAATGAGATTAAATTATAGATTTTCAATCATACTAAATTGTTAATTAGAAATTATATAAAGAATAATAGTAAAGATAGATATTTAATGAACAAAAATATGATTTCATAGAAAACATTATATAAATCAAGAAAAAAAATATGTGAATTGATCTACTCATTTTTATAGTTGGTTATTTTGTTAATCTTACCAACATGGACCATTGTGGGATTGACATACATTTTGGCAAGGTGTTGATTCCTGAGGTATACACACACATAATTTTAATTAAGGACATCATTCTAATTAAACTCCTCAAGGCCAGATATTATCAACATTGGAAGTTGGAGAAATTGTCTTAGAGTGTTAATTAGTTCATAATGTTGATGAACAAGATTACAATAATGTTGATGAACAAGATTACAAGATCATATTTGTACGTGGAGGAAGTCAACCACTTTGGGATTTCGTTACCAAGACTTTTGTATATTGATATTATGAATAATAATTGGCCTTGCTTAAAGCAATGTAGTATTTCTCCCTTGAAATATGCATGTACAAAACACTTATCTTTATTGCTCAAAATTTTAAATTTGTTTGGAGAAAAAAATTGTATATATGACTTGTCAAAAAGTTGAATTTATGGGACGTACTTGAAGTTTTCACAATTGTTATCTCCTATTTGTTTCTCGTCATCTTGTTTCCCCTTCTCTCTCCCTTTTTCTTTTTCCCCGTTTATTTCTCTTCTCTGTTTTCTATTTTCTTTGTGACCAATTCTCATGATCTTGACTTATTTTTTCCCCGTCCTCTCCTTTATTTCATTTGCACTAATCTAGGTGCTTGATATACGTACAACATTATGTAGCTCTGAGGCTTGAGTGTCTTTTCTTGTGTATTTAGAATATAATAAATAAATATTAGGTTAGTTTATGTTTATTATAAAGGGACCTTCTCATATCAATTTTTGTTTTAAAAATTAATTTCTCTCATTTGTGAATGTTCTTACATTGAATAAGCAACACCTTTATACCGTGATCGTCCATTTAACCCTCAACTTAACATTAGGTCTTTAAGAGAAATAACATTCTAAAATTTGACTAAGACGACAATTGAGCTAATATTGAAGTCTTGTCTTTTGGTCTTAGTACATAAGCCTGCCAAACATTGTCTAAGTTATACTTATTATCACAGATTATTTTTCTTTTGAACTTTTACAAAATACCTTGTATTATTGTTAATTTTTAGTCCCATTGACCTATTTTTGTTGTCATTGGACACTAATAATATTTTTTCCATAGCAAACCTTGTGGTGAACCCAAACACTTTCCATTGTAACCCTGTTACTGTAATGGTTATAGTGCTTTGACCCTTTAGGGACATAGTAAAGCACACAATAGAGCTAGCCCAAGAGAAAGGTTAAATCGCTCAACCACTACATAAATACATTAAGCAATATACATTTAATATAACAATTATTATTTCAAAACACAACACAATTCTTTCAGTTTCGTACTCCTATCGGCTTTTCTTTGCACCTTCTCGGGCAATTGCTAGTATATTATTATTATTATCCCATGGGGTATAATATATTGAGTGAGTCATTGACTACCTAATTAGTAGCTATTTTACCAAAAATAAAGAAATCCTTCGTGTCATGTAATGAAAAGTAGAAAGCTTAGTTAACCACATGTAGTTTTAAGCCCGCAAAATAGATATTCATTGATGTGGCCCTATCTCCATTTGCAAGTTATTTTAGTGAGAGATACATTTAATGAGTAGTTAGTATTTTATGTTGAAAAAAAATATCCATATATATAATAAAGATTGTTTTAAACTAACATGGAATGTGCAGTCTGCTTCCAACTTTAATTCAATGGAAATAATCGATTAAAACTATTATGAATTTTGTAAGCAGTAATATTTTGAGTTATAAATTTGCGTTAATTTATGTTTTATATTGATAAGAGAAAATTAAGTTTTAAAAAATAAGATTTGCGTCAATTTATGTTTTATATAATAATATAATATTATATCTTAAACAATGAAAAAAAATAAAACAAAAACTACTTCAACCAATAATGTTATCTTCTAAAATAAATTACCCTAAAATATAGTTTTTTTACTATAATATTTTTAAATCATTCTTATCACCACAAAGGCAACAAATGTCATAATTATTTATTTATTTTTTGTTCTAGTAAAGACCACTTTTTACCATTATCACCAATTACCACAAAAATCAAATAAAAATAATTTAATACTTGAACACAAGTTCAATGCCATCATACAAGTAGTTCAAAGTCAAGGCTACACCACCTCAATCGACGCTTAAGACTAAGTTTCACAACCATTTATGAACTTTTACAACACATCCATGTGATTATATACGTGTGTGTGAGATCCCATGCAAAACAAACAATTATTAGTTTGTTGATGCTTCTTACGATAGAAATACCAAGTCGTATCTCCAACACAACAGTAACAAAGTTCGCACACTCACTTTGGGGGAGGTGAGTAGGGAGATACACAACACAAAATATGAAATCTCTGCCATGAAAGCCAAGATTGCTGCCCTGAAACACCAAGTTTCACAGCCAGGGAAGGTTGCACCAGTTCAACAGCCTTCTACATCTATTTCAGGGAGACATGTCAACTACACACTACACTCTGAAACAATACCAGAGGTAAGAGTTGCAGAAGGTAAATTTGATAATTCAGTTGGTTTCAGAGAAATAAATGACATGCAAGTTCTGGCAGTACAGTATCAGCAACACCACATTGAGGTAAAAATATGTGTTGCAGGCAGAATGTATGATGTTACTGCACTAATTGATTCTGGTGCAGATATTAATATTCTTTCCAAAAAGATAATCCCATCAAGATATTGGACTACTGCAAAAAGAAAAGTTTTGGGATTAGGAAAGAAAAATTTAGAATTTGAAGTTTCTAAAGCTGCTGTGTGTTTTAATTCAAAATGTGTTAAGCTCTCATTCCAATTGCTGACATTCCAGTTGATTGTATATTGGGAAATATATTTTTAGCAGCAGTTGAGCCCCATGGTTCGATTAGATTTCCTGATAATTCTGCAAGAATGTTCATCACAGTCTCTGGGGAAAGAATTGAAATTCCCTACACTTCAAACACCAGAGTCTCCACCATGGTTCAGGCTATGCAAGAAAAAGAAGAGAAACTTCAAAAAGCAGTAAACAGTTTGAATGAACTCAAAGATCACAAAAGTATCATCAGGATTGAAGACCAGTTGAGTTCTCCACGAGTTCAGAAACAAATCTCTAAACTTAAAGAAGAATTTGAAAGAACATGCTATTCAGAAGAGCCGAATGCCTTTTGGCATAGAAAACAGCATTATATTGAGCTGCCCTATAAAGAAGGATATGAGGGCAGACCATGCAAAAGCAGAGCCATTCCCATGTCAGCAGAATATAGACAGCTCTGCCAAAAAGAAATTGATCAGCTTCTGGAAAGAAAGTTGATAAGAGAATTCAGCAGCCCTTGGAACTGCTATGGGTTCTATGTCAACAAAAGAAGTGAGCAGATTCGGGGAGTTCCCAGACTTGTTATAAACTACAAGCCCCTAAATAATGTATTAGCAGATGACACATATCCGATTCCTCACAAAGGAGATCTCATGCGTCGGATACATGGAGCCAAGATATTCTCTAAGTTTGATTTGAAATCTGGCTTTTGGCAAGTTGCAATTGCAGAACATGATAAATGGAAGACTGCATTCAGCGTTCCTCATGGGCACTATGAATGGAATGTAATGCCATTCGGGTTAAAGCACACACCTTATAAATTTCAGAAGGTAATGGATTCTATCTTTAGGCCCTATGCTGAATGGTTACTTTCCTATATAGATGATCTGCTTATTTTTTCCAAGAACTTACAAGACCACTTCAGACATTTGAAGATTTTCATGAAGTTGGTCCAGAGAAATGGTTTGGTATTAAGCAAAAAGAAAATGGAGTTGTGCCAAACCAAAATCAAGTTTTTAGGGCACCAGATTGAGAATGGACAGATTGCTCTACAAAATCATGCACTTGAGTTTGCGGATAAATTTCCTGATGTTATTCTTGATAAAACTCAACTGCAGAGGTTTTTAGGTTGTTTGAATTATGTGAGCAATTTTTATCCCTCATGTGCCATTGACAGGTCTCTGTTGAACCAGAGACTCAGAAAGAATCCGAAACCTTGGACAAAAGCGCACACTCAAGCAGTCAAGGAGATAAAAGCCAAGGTTCGTAATCTCCCTATTCTTTATGTTGCTGATGATAATGCTTTTAAGATTGTTGAAACAGATGCTAGTAACATTGGTTGGGGAGGTGTTCTGAAGCAAAAACCAAATGAAGACAGCCCTAAAGAACAAGAACAGGTTGTGCAGTTTGTCTCTGGTGTTTGGAGCAAAGCATAACTGAAATATGCTCCAATTGAAAAGGAGGTAAAAGCCGCCTGGAATTGTATTAGTAAATTTTCAATTCATTTGGCAAATAAACATTTCTTACTGAGAACTGATGCAAAAGCACTGGCAAAGGTAATCACAAAGACCATCAAGAGTCCAGAGGATGCAAAGTTTGCAAGATGGCAGGCTTTGTTTGCTTATTTTGATTTTAAAGTTGAACATATTAAGGGCTCTGAAAATTGTTTGCTAGATTTTCTCAGTAGAGAATTTCTCCAGCATCAAGAACAGATTAATGACCCTGAAATCGAAGAATTGCCACATGTTATGGTCATTATTACAGAATGGGACCAGGCCCATCAAAGAGAGCAACTTAAGTATATATCAGATGAAGAATCATGGCCGGTCTACGCAGAAAAATGGAGTCCTACGTGGCAACTCTGAAATACACAAGTGCTAGATGCTAATTTACAGAATCATAATGATATTCAGCACTTTGTACCTGAAAGGAGGGTGTACCCCAAAGGAAGTCGGTGGATACATGACATGATGTATTCACACAGCATGATGGCTTCCCATGAAGCTGAAAGGTCACTCTCACAAGACTTTTGGGACCTCTCCGTCATTTGTACTGGTGGTGGAGATAGAACCAGAGTCTATTATAAATCTTACAGCATAAACAGGACAAGGAATCCTGGCCAATATACGGGAGGAAGGTTTCAAACATGGCCAGAAAACAATCCGAGTATTATTTTTCCTGACACTGTTTATGATTTTGCAGGTTATAGGAAGCTATGGTGGGATTTATTAAACAAGGATGGACGAGAAGAAACCCACTATACCAAACTAAAGTTTTCTCCTACCTGGATCAATTCAAGAGAACCAGCTGCACCTTGGTTAGAAGACTGGTGGTATCATTATGGTGTTAGTCCATTCAGTATGGATCCACACTATTATGAGGCCTATTTTCATGGACAATGCACTGATTGTCTTCAAAGTCCAGTTGGAGAATGCTTTCACTATCCATGTCAAACTGTCGGTGAAATTACAGGACTCGAACTTAAAATGAGAAATCCCATTTTGAGGTCCTACATGGAAATGCATCACCAATGGTTAGTGATGACCAAGATCAAGCATCAGATCATCCTCAATAAGCCCATGATCGTCCGGCATATCTATACCAAGGCTTGGGATGATGAATTTTATGAGAAAATCAGATATGTTGATGCCACAATCTTGGATGCCCCTGCAACAATTGCTAGTACAAGTGGTCCTCGGGAGCCCCACTAAAAAGGCTTTCCCAGTGTAATAATTACCCAGTCACGGGTTTACAGTGACAGAGCTTTTCTCGAGGGCTTTTCATCTGTCCGAAAAGTATCCTCTTTGTAGTTAATTATTATGTTTCCTCGTGGGCCTTGTACTTAAAGGTATCCACTATGTACTATTCACCCACTTTCACATGTATGTGTCGGAAGGTCGAATCTTCGTGCGGATGTCACATTATGTGTTACCCGAAGACGATGATCTGCCTTCCAAGTGTCAATAATCCGATGATCTACAGGAATGCTTGTCCCCTCTTCCATCCTATATAAGGAGGAGTAAGGCTCATTCGAAGGCATCGGCATTTGGAGTTTTAGTTTTGAATTTGTGTGTTTGAGTCTGAGTTATCGCTCCCTGCTCTGCATCTGCGCAAGTCTTTGCGATCTGCTTGCATCACGGAGTCTTGACTCACAGTCCGTAGGAGAACTGAGAAGCCTGCGGGTCTATGTGCTCGGCATAGATCAGAACCTAAAGTGGCCAGTTCTTTAGATTGAGTCTGTATCTATATGTGTGTGTGTGTTTCATACTCTGAGACAGAGTCTGCAATTTGGCCAGGAAGCCTTCGGTATCGCTCGCTCATTCATTGAGTAGCAACAGTCCGATAAATGCCATTGTAGTCAATCTCTGATAAGGAGACCTGAGTTCATAAGTCTGTAATATGATTGTAAAATCATTCTGCTATCAATAAAGAGAGAAAAGTTCATTCCGCATCATTAAGTACTGTTACTCTGTGCATTTATAATTGTTGTTAGACACTGTTTATCTTCTCATACTCTTGAAAGTTCGCCAGAAGTTCGCTAGAGGTTCGCCAAACCATTGAGGGACGCCAAGGCCGTTAAAGGCGAAGGGAAGCCGCGAAGAAGGCCGCAAGTTGTGTGAATTTGGGAGTAGGTTCGTGTATGGGTTCATCGCTGGGTTCACATAGAGCGGTGTTGAGAATATAAAGGAGAAACTAACAAGGCCAAGTCTGCCTGTGAGCAGCAAGCAAGCTTGTTGAGAAGCCTCTGCTAGAAATTGGTATCAGAGCCAGTAAGTCGGTGTTCGCGACTGGTTCGAGAAAGGTCAGTACTTAATCCATCTCTCTTTAGAAGTTGAAAATGGATTCATTTATGTCTAAATCAGTCTCTTTCAGAGAATTAGAGGAGAAAGATAGAGCTGAACAAAACCCACTCAGAGATATATTTGCTAGTAGTAGTAGTAGAGTAATAAATGAGTCTGATCATTTATATGAGGAGGTTGAGCCCCAAGCCAGATGGGTTTTGCCCAAGATATCCGCTTCCCAAGTCTATAGTGACCTAGGTGTCTGGCATCTCAAAGCAGCCACTAGAATCACTATAAAAGAGTCGGTCAGCTCTATAGAAGAAAATTCAGATCGTGTACAGTTAATTCCTATTTTAAATCCAAAGGAGCTTCAAGCCGAAGCAAGAAAACTGGGAACCCAATTTTTGCATTTGGGTTGTGTGAGAGTTGGTATTCATGCACTTGTACATCTGGGTGTTGATGCATATGTGTTAGCCACAGTAAGGGATCTAACACACAATAAATATACAGATTCTTTAATTGGAGGAATAGTTGCACCCTTGTCAAATGGTCCAGTATGGTTTGATTGTTACCCTAACTTCTCAGTGTCAATCACTGATGAAACTTTGGCAGACATACTGCAGCTTCAAATCCAAACAATGGGATTTGATATGAGGAAGAAAAGACAAAATATTGCCATTCAGTTTCGGGGTTGTTTCCGCCATACCTCAACAATGTTTCCTACAGTCCTCCATGCACCCAGTCGAGAGTCAAAAACCAGTGTCGTAGTCCTGACTGATCCGAAAAATCAGAAAATTGAACATCAGGCCATTAAATGGGAAGATCTCACTTTCCCATAACACTGGACAGTCCCAAATCCTAAACCTCTCGCAGTACAAAAAATCACCTCTGCCAATATCACAGAGAACCAATCCTCTGCTATCTGTCATTTCCCAGAAGATCAACCATAGACAGACGAAGGATTGAGGCAAAATGTAAAAAGTCTCCCAGGTATATAGCTCTAGATTGTACAGATACAAGTTGTAGTTCTATTATTTCAAATTGTAGTCATGTTGCTTTGTTTGAGTATGCTCAGATTGTAAATTTTCAGCCCCTGAGCGTTGTATGTCCGCAGTGTAGCCAACAAGTTAATTTGCAGAGTCTAGCCTATGTTGTTCTTCATAAGAACCACAATGTTAGGACTGGTGAAGCCCCTCCTTCTACTTCATCTAACCCTTGTCCTAATCCTAAATGCTCAGACATTCCATTTCCACATGAAGATGAGCATGTTCTTATGATGCATCTCGTGCCAAGCCTTGAAAATGAAGATCCACGACTCACAGCCATTTTTACTGACATGAGACCTGCAAACAGTCCTAAATATGGACTTGGCTATATTGAGCAAGCTAACAAGCTGATCCCAGAATGCAAATTCAAGGATCTGCCTCCAGGTGTCAAAAGACCATCAGTTCCTGAAATCCAAAAGTTTTATACTTTAATGGATGGTTGTTCTAAACACCAGATCCCTACTCAATGGATGAAGAGAGGATAAATTGGGATCTTTTCACCCATCCACAAGCTGATGAGTTTGCTAGAGTCTTTCCAGGAGAAGAGAAAAAGAAAATGGCAGAAGAATGGAAATCATACATGGAAGAAGAAAATGTATGGATTTCATTTTATTCCTGGAAGAAGAAAATGGAAGAAGATGTTGTTCTAATGGAAAACATTGTAGCCTCTTCTTCACATGCCTGGCAAGGACCAGATGGCAGTAAAATTGAGACCTCCACATCCTATCCTCCTTTTAAGAGCATTGTCCTAGGAGAAGGACAAAATCAAGCAAATGCATATCCTCTGGTTCAGAGAGATATTGCAGCAGTTGGGATCGAGGGTAGAGTACAAAAGGTGAGTAAGCAGGTGAACTAGACAAATACTACTCTCACTGGTCTTGAAAAGAATGTTGCTAAGACTGCCCTGGTTAAAGTTCAGATTGATAGTGTTCAGGTGTCTATAAATGATGTAAATAATGTTTTGAATTCAATTCAGTGTGATTTATAAGTTATTAGACATATTTCAGAAAATTCAGTTCAAAAATTTGACGATGTAGAGAATTGTATAGTTGAACAAGCCATCTCTACACGGCACTCAGTTTCTAATCTGTCTAATAAGTTAGACAGGTTGAGTTTGAAGAAGTCGGAAAAGCCGATTCCGACATCATTTTTGACCAAAGGAAAGAGTATCCATACCCATGAATTTAGTACACCTGTGTCTAAATTCCCTCAGCTCTTTCCTAAAGAAGTTGTTAAGCCATCTCCGCAATATGAGTCTAAACCAGAATCTGAAAGAATAACCCTTGCATCTGCTTTAGAAGAGTCTGACTCAGAAAAACATGTTTTCCCCATCTATGAGCCATTAGAACCTCAGTTCACAAGGCCTGCAGCCCCTGATTTGTATGGAGCTGGCAAACTCCCAGCAAGAGATACTTTCCATGAAGGGAGTCATAAGGAGTGGAACATTGATGGTCTCTCTGCCAGTCAAATCAGGCAAGTGCTTGATCAGATGATCGTTGAATACAAGCTGATGTGTGTTGAGGGTAAAAGTGAAGTTGAAGCTTGCAAAACTCTCATTGCATGTTTTACAGGTACATTGGCTAGATGGTGGGAATTGGAATCATCTCCCGTTATGATCACCAAGATGGAGAACGAAGTTCTCAAAGATGAACAAGGAGATATCCGATTTCATGATGATGGCACTCCACATAAAAATATGATTGGTGCTCTCACAACACTTATCCAAGAACATTTTTGTGGAGCAGAGTTTGCACTTTCAGATAAGAATGAGCTTATCCTGATGAATCTGAAGTGCAACAATATTAATCAGTATGAATACTTCCATCGAGACTGGATAGAAAGAATTTTCTTGGTAAAAGATCCCAAGAACATATTGTGGAAGCAAGTCTATCTTGCACCTCTACCATCAAAGCTGGTAGACATTCTGAAGTTACAAGAAGCATTTCCCCTGCCACTTGAAGTTTATCTTTGGGGAGATTTTTATTCTATTATTACTAAAGTTTTGATCTCTCTTTGTACCAGTTCAAAGATGCAAAAGTCTATAGATAAATTGAATAGACTTCCTGGTACTAAGTCTTTCTGCAGTCGATATGGAATAACTGTTGATGATCCGCTGGTCAAGCATAGAAAGCACAAGAGACAGACAAAGAAGGCTCAGAAGCGAAGTCGAGCCTCTACTTACAGACTGAGCTCAGGAAAGAGAAGAGAGCTCAGAAAGCCAAAAGAAAGAAGACAGCATAAAGGAAGAAAAGGATATTATCGCTCTAAGCCCAATACCCATTATTACCAGCCTCATGACATCCGTCCTAAAGATGTCAAGATTGCCAGAATGAATGAAGTCATCTGTTGGCTATGTGGTCAGCCTGGTCATACCTCAAACATGTGTCCAACAGCCCTAGAGTCTAAGCGAGGTTTGGGTAAGAAGTCACAAAAGAACAAACAACCATCTACTAGTACTACTGTCAAAATAGAACCTAGATGTGCTCATTGTCATTCTTCCTTTCATAAGACAGCAGACTGCAATCATCGCTCCCAAACCCTTCATCTTCAACAACATGCTGTTGAATCATCTGCTGAGTCTTCTTCTTCCTATTCCTCATCCTCTTCTGATGAAGAAGTCCACATGTATTGTCAGTGCTCTGACCCAGATAACTGTGGTTGCTCAGATTCTGCATCAGACTATTCTTCAGATGACTCTTCCCCAGATGAGCCCCAGCCTAAGCTCAAAGTCCTCATGGCACAGCTTGATGAAGATGAAATGAAACTGTTTGCTCAGATCCGTGCCTTGGAGGAAGGAGATCTAAAAGCTGCTATGCTCAAAGCTTGTATGTAGCATGGTACTGGAACCTCCAGTAAATCCTCTGGTAACAGAGCTTTTCTCGAGGGATTTTCATCTGTCCGAAAAGTATCCTCTTTGTAGTTAATTATTTTGTTTCCTCGTGGGCCTTGTACTTAAAGGTATCCACTATGTACTATTCACCCACTTTCACATGTATGTGTCGGAAGGTCGAATCTCCGTGCGGATGTCACATTATGTGTTACCCGAAGACGATGATCCGCCTTCCAAGTGTCAATAATCCGATGATCTACAGGAATGCTTGTCCCCTCTTCCATCCTATATAAGGAGTAAGGCTCATTCGAAGGCATCGGCATTTGGAGTTTTAGTTTTGCATTTGTGTGTTTGAGTCCGAGTTATCGCTCCTTGCTCTGCATCTTCGCAAGTCTTTGCGATCTGCTTGCATCACGGAGTCTTGACTCACAGTCCATAGGAGAACTGAGAAGCCTGCGGGTCTATGTGCTCAGCATAGATCAGAACCTAAAGTGGCCAGTTCTTTAGATTGAGTCTGTATCTATATGTGTGTGTGTGTTTCATACTCTGAGACAGAGTCTGCAATTTGGCCAGGAAGCCTTCGGTATCGCTCGCTCATTCATTGAGTAGCAACAGTCCGATAAATGCCATTGCGTCAATCTCTGATAAGGAGACCCGAGTTCATAAGTCTGTAATCTGATTGTAAAATCATTCTGCTATCAATAAAGAGAGAAAAGTTCATTCCGCATCATTAAGTACTATTACTCTGTGCATTTATAATTGCTATTAGACACTGTTTATCTTCTCATACTCTTGAAAGTTCGCCAGAAGTTCGCCAGAGGTTCGCCAAACCATTGAGGGACGCCAAGGCCGTTAAAGGCGAAGGGAAGCCGCGAAGAAGGCCGCAAGTTGCGTGAATTTGGGAGTAGGTTCGTGTATGGGTTCATCGCTGGGTTCACATAGAGCGGTGTTGAGAAGATAAAGGAGAAACTAACAAGGCCAAGTCTGCCTGTGAGCAGCAAGCAAGCTTGTTGAGAAGCCTCTGCTAGAAATTGGTATCAGAGCCAGTAAGTCGGTGTTCGCGACTGGTTCGAGAAAGGTCAGTACATAATCCATCTCTCTTTAGAAGTTGAAAATGGATTCATTTATGTCTAAATCAGTCTCTTTCAGAGAATTAGAGGAGAAAGATAGAGCTGAACAAAACCCACTCAGAGATATGTTTGCTAGTAGTAGTAGTAGAGTAATAAATGAGTCTGATCTATAATATGAAAATGTTAAACAATTAATAACCTAGTTATTACTTTGCAAGGAAACCATAGCATAAACAACTTACATTTTTTTTAATTAGGGGTATATTCGTTGGGACATAATGACTTGCATATTTTTTTGGTTGAAGATTTTCAACCAAGTTTTAATTATCATTGGCCTTGTGACTTCACAACGTGCTTATTTTCCTTAACGTTTAAACATATACATATTTATTATTAATATATGCAACTCTTTCCATCTTATTTAGCTATATTTAAACTAAGTGACAGGGAATTAATCCTGGTTTCACAAAAAAATAAACAAGACTTTACAAAGTTAACATTATAAACCAATTTATATATATAAACTAAGCCACAAAGCTATATGTGTTTATTATCTTCTAATATAATTTAACTATATTTAAACTAAACAAGAGTAGCTACTCTTGTAGCCAAATGTAGAAATTGATTTATACCTTTCAAAGTTCAATAATTATACTATGAGGTACAGAAGACTAGCTATGCTACCTTGTTATATTATTATTTTTGTTATTAAGATAAATTAAAATGAATAGTAGTTTTGTTTATAAGAAAATTCTAAACCCTATATTATAAACTTTATTTTCATATTAACATTTAGGTAAAACATAAAAACTAATTTATTATATATATATATATATATATATATATATATATATATATATATAATAAAATTGTGAGATGAATCACTGTTATTCTTATTATTAATTATATTATGATAAACAAATTGAATAGAGAAAATAATCAATTATTTTTCAACTACTCAAACTAAAACCATGGGACAAATAGACTCAGTATTAAATGAAGTAATGAATTTATTGACATTGAATATGAGATAAGGGATAGTTGGCATTATTTGTGTGAAAATCCATATCCAAAATTGTAATTTCAAAATCTAATGAAAGTTCTAAATTTGTTTAAATTATTAAAATCGCAATTTTAACAAAAAATAATATAATTTCAACTATTTTCATAAATTATATTTTATTATATATATTATATATAGATTTACATAATAAAATCATTAAATAAATTTCTTATTATTATAAAAAAAGACAAATTAATTTTCTAACTAAATTTCAATTTACATGACAAATGAACCAACTATTAAATATGACTTGGAACATGGAAGAAGACAATTATTTAACCTTCTTTGTGTGAGAGTCCATAAACAAAAGTGTAATTTTGAAATATCACTAAAAATATTAAAATCACAATCTAAACAACAATGAATAATATAATTTCAACTATTTCCATTCAACGAATTTAAGGCCCCACGTTGCGAGTAAGGCCATATGAATGCCTCCATATTCAATGCCCTCATTGTGTCTTTGTTTGACATGTAATTTGTCCGGAAAGCTAAAACCATGATCACGTATGTATTGGAAGAGGCACTACTTAGGGAGTATCACCTCTTCTTGGAAAAGATGGGAAGTTTGAAGTAAATTAAACGTTCTGTTTGGAAAAATCGTATAATATATTTACTTCGATAGGCGTTTCTCTACAAGATTTATTCACAATTTACACTATGCAATGTCAAGCTCATCATATGTTGATTTAAATAACTGCAACAACATGATATCTTGTGATTGTTGGTGTTTCAGTATGTGATGATCAATTTTGTATATAAATGGGAAATGATGAGTGCAATTTGGTTTGTGTTTATGAAAAACCATGATAACTTATTCTAAGCATTTTATTTTAGGGATTTGATGTCTCGGGAAGAAGCTTGAGGATTATTTTCCCTAAGGCAATATATAAAATAATGGGCATTTCACTTTGAAGAGCCATTAATATGACGAGACTTACTTTTTTGAGAGCTTTCTTAAATTTTCTTTAAATTACATGATTGATTATAAGGTGGAAATGTATTCAAGCCTGAAGCATTCCATTATCATTTTAAGTCTACAAAAGGGATGTTGGCTCTACCTAGCAATTTAATGTGGCATTACAAACAATGTTGTGTGGTTTGTCATAGATCTGAAACAATTAAGCATTTTTGTAGTGCCCTACTCTAGTTGACTAACAGTGATATGGATTTTAACATTATTTAGCCCCAAGGCTCGCACTTTATTCTCTGAGGATCTTAGGTTGAGGATCCTGACACATGCCTTTATTATTAGTGGATTTGATGGTTATGTATGTTCTTTATTGATACTATGATGATGATAGCATTAATGTTTATGCATGTTTTCTATTGATATGATTGTAGCATTAATGGATATGCATGTTCTCTATTGATAACATGCTGATGATAGATTTTATGGATAGGTATGGTTTCTATTGATGTTAAGTGGATGATGGCTTTGATGGATATGTTTGTTTCTCATTGATGTTATGATTATGATAACCATGATGGATGTGTCCCCTATGTTAGCTACTTACATTAGTTTGGATTCACAATGAACAGAGATGTGAATGACTAGGTCATGTTGATATTCCTATTATGAAAATGAATAACACTAAGAAACTTGGTTACTGATGATTATTGAGTATGTCAGGAAACCACCAGAGGCACTCACATATGATGAGTTAACGACATCTGCTTTGATAGAAATTAATATTTTGTCTTTGAAATTTTAAGTCCAGTTTGACACTTGCCATATATATATATATATATATATATATATATAACGGGGGGTAAAAACTGATGTTGATAATATACGATGATGTGTTGGTGGTTGAGAACAAGTTAGTTGTTTCGCTGAATGACTCACATATGGGTGATTGTTGTGAAACCAGCTCCAAAAATAGAAGAAAAGAGAGATCAACGCCTTAGAAATAAGCCACTTCGAGGGGGAAACCTCCAATACATTACATGAATGAACAATTCTTGGATGATACAATTTACAAAACCTCCTTTCTATATATAGGAGTCCATGGGGCCATGATGTAATCCTAGTGGGCCACAATGTAATCCTAGCCAACCTAACAATAATAATTTAAGGGCACAATAATAACAAAATGGGGGTTACAAGGGTACAATAATAACAATAATGGGGGCTACACTAACATAATAAGGGACTACACTATTAATATAGGGACTTAACATGCCCCTCTCCTTCAAACAAGTGTTGTCCTCAACGCTTGATTATTTCTTGATGCTTCTGTATAAAATTCTCATCCTCCCATGTGGAATCTTCTACAAGAAAGTTCTTCCACTTGCTGAGATACTCTGAAATTGATCGTACTTATCGACTTCTTGTTTCTATGACTGCTTCAGGACTTCTTTCGATGTGATGTTAATCTTCTTGTTGTTTCATTAGATTCTGCACCAAAGTTAGGTTATCCTTTGAGAGTTGGAGAACTTGTTGTTGATGCTCGATGTAATCTTCCACTAATTTATCATCCATATTAGCTATTAGTTGATCCTTCAAACCATCCAACTTAGCCTCCATTTCTTCTTTTAAACCATCTATGTCATCTTCGGTTGCTCTTCGTAAGATCTAAATTTGTTGCACTTGGTACTGTAATTTTGATATCTCATACTACAATTCTTCCTCTTCATCCGTCATAGTATAGCTTTTTGAGGGCTTAATGGGCATGGAATTATTTTTTGGAGGCATTATAGAACCCAATACTGATAAAAATTCTAATATATGCCCTTGGAATCACTTCAAACTTCTTTTTCAAACAAACGTTATGCAATTTTAAAAACCAAATACACACTTTTTTCTTGCTTTTGAGAAGCTCGATATTGAAATTGAATTATCTATATGATTTCGAATCCTCAATAACTGAACTTCGGCCCTGTAGTATTCCTCTGAACCTTCTTTGAAATTCCACAGGTCTGACTTGATTTGGATTCTTCAAGACAAAGTTATGTCCAATCTCCCACAATGATCTAATTATGGAATGGTTCAGTAGAGCGAACTTATATGATTTGCCACGTGTCACTGTTTGCTCCTTTGGCTCTAAAATTTATATACAGGAAACTACAGTCCGTGTACTTCCAGTCACTTTTTACAGAATTCCAATCCGATGCTCAGGGAGAGAGTTATGAAGCTTTTCCCACGATCACCTCTTTGAGATTAAATTTGGGAGCCTGAAAAAGACATAACTTCCATAGATCATATCTCCGAAACTATTACGAACCAAGCTCTGAAATTTTGCGACGATGTTCCTCAGGATTTCGTCTTCGCACTCTAAAAATTTCAGCTTCTGAACCTTCGTATAAAAAAAGTTATAGCGAAAATTCCACGATGACCTTTTTAAGTGAAATTCAGGAGCCTGCAAAAAGCCCTAACTTCCACATATCATATCTCCGAAAATATTGCGAACCAAGCTCTAAAATCTTGGGAAAATGTTCCTCGAGATTTTGGCTTCGCACTATAAAAATTTAAGCTTTTAAACCTTCATAGAAAAATAGTTATAGCCAAAATTCCACGATGAACTGTTTAGAGCAGCGAAACCCTAGAATCCAAAGCTCTGATACCAAATGTTGTGAAACCAGCTCCAAAAATAGAAGAAAAGAGAGATCAACGCCTTAGAAATAAGCCACTCCGAGGGGGCAACCTCCAATACATTACATAAATGAACAATTCTTGGATGATACAAATGACAAAATCTCTTTTCTATATATAGGAGTCCATGGGGCCACAATGTAATCCTAACCGACCTAACAATAATAATGTAAGGGCACAATAATAACAATATGGGGTTTACAGGAGTACAACAATAACAATAAGGGGGGCTATACTAACATAATAAGGGACTACACTATTAATATAGAGACTTAACAGTGATGGGTTGTACAATTGGATGGAACAACATGGGAGGGGTGGGACAATGTCCCTTATCTCACCCGCTAGCACTCCCTCTGTGACTTAGGCTGGAAAGGTCGAAATACCTTCGCCTTGAAAATCACGATGTCGTGGGGGCAGGTCCCAAATTAGGCCGCTCACGAGGAATTTTCTTGGGGGCGCGCATCAAGGTGGATTCCTTGATCTCCAACACCATTAGTCTCACTATAGCAGGTGACATACAAGATGTTAGCGGTCTGTGTCGTTGCACCTATACTTTCCCCTCATAGCCACTAGATGCTTGAAGGGCAAGTGACGTGGCACCCTTGGAACTTCAAGAGAAGTTCTTGAAGGACATGACTGACTTGTCACCCTTGGCATCACAAATAAACTATTAGGCATGGCACACTTGGAACTTCGAAGAGAAGTTCTTGAAGGGCATGACCAAATTAACACCTTCGACGTAATTAAATAATAATAATAAATATAATCAAGATATGAAAATCCTACTAATTCATATCAAGCGGTAAATGATGTTAGAACCAAGGAAATTAAATCAAGAATAGAACTTAGGGTAAGAGAAGAATAGGAAGAAATATAATATTTTACCCTGAGAACTCTACCCTTTCCATGTTGAGAGATATTAAGTGGATAATGTACATAAGTAACCTAATTAGGCAAAAGGGGGAAAGAGGGACATAAAGTTAAGAGGGATTGGCCACCATATTATCTTTCATATACGCAAGAGTGCAAATCACTTGTTAGTATATTTTTTCCATTTTTCAAGGACATTTTTAATAGTGTAATTTTTTCTTAAATTTGACTCCTACTACATTCTTTAGAAGATATATAGAAATTCAAATTTCGATTGTATTTCATTATCCATATATTTTGCTTGAATATTGTCTTCCACATCTAGACGTACCTTTACATCTATTAATGCAATTGCTAGTTTATTTTTTTAATATAATATTATATATATTTACGTCGTAAGGTGTTCTTATTTGAAAACAACTCCCATAGTTGCCATTGTGTACATGTCTGAGCCATTGATCAAATGTTATGTTGTTATTAAAAAATTGTTATAAACTAAAATAATGATTCAATAACCATCTTTAAATTTACAATAAAAAAATAATATTTACAATATAAGAATTTTTTATTTTTTATTTTATTTTATTTTAATTTTTTTTAATTTTTTAATTTTAATTTTAATTTTTATTTATTTATTTATTTTTATTTATTTATTTTTTAAACTGAAATGGATAGTTTTTTTATTTATTGATGAGATCAGGTTGGGCTGGAGCCAAAGCAACCTTCATTACATGGCATCTTGTTGGTTCCTATTACATTCTATATCTCTTGTCATGGGATACACGTTTGAATTGGAGCTTCATTGTTTATGCTAAGTTCTCCTTGAGCTAGTAAGCAGCCTTGATTGGCATAATTGTCAGCTTCCTTGTTCGATTCTCTAAGAATGTGGTAGCAATTGAAGACGGTGAACTCTTGAATTGTATTCCGAAGCCTTTGGAGGCTCTTATTTAGGACAACATCATTGAACTTATTTTTCATATGGATTTTTTTTATCAACATTTCAGAGTCTCTGAATGCTTAGATCTCTCTGATTCCTCTTTCTTTGGCAATTTGACAGGATTTTAACAAACTCAGGATTTCAGCTTGATTGTTGGTTTGCTGTCCTAAGCCCCAGCTATAGGTCTCTTTAAATAGTCCATCCTGGGAGTAGATGAGGCCTCCAACTCCTGTAGTACCGGGGTTTCCTTTAGATGCTTCGTCGAAGAAGATCGTCGTTGTTCTTTGCTTCCTCCACCAATTATGGAATATTTCATCCTTATCTCTTAGTCTCCATTCAGGATTTTGAAGAGGTCTTACAACACTTTGATTTCTATTTCGAAAAACAAAAGTCCCAAACCATTTCTTTTCCACTGGCAGTGACGTAGATTCATCTTTGAGAGGTTGATTGCTCAAGGTTTCAAGGAGAAGACCTTTAGCTTTGGCTGCCACTGTGGTCGGAGTCCAAGATACATTATTAAATATCTGTTCGTTCTTAGCTACCACAATTTCCAGTACACATACTTTGGAATGGTGATCCATACCCTGGCCCATAGGGACTTGCTGTTGATGTTCGAAGGATAGCGTTCTTTCCATGTTGAGAAGAGATCAACTATAGTCATATTTGAAGGAGTCGCACTGTTCAGTCCATGCAGTATGAGATCCAAAACCTTGGTTGAAAAAGGGGCATTCTACAAATAGGTGATCGATCGTTTCAGAATGCTGTTTGCATAGAGCACATTTGTGCAGTCCTGCAAAGTTCCTCTTCATGAGGTTGTCTCTTGTCAAAAAAAAATTGTGCATGACTGTCCAAAAAAAGAAGTTAATTTTTGGGAGAGCCATCACATCCCACACCTGCGTCCAAAACCTGGCAGATTGCGCACTCTTACGCTTAGGTTGCAGGGCTGCGAATCCCTCTGCGGAGGTGTAAATACCTGAAGTCCCCCATCCCCATGTGTCTTCGACATTCTGATGCACTGGAGCTGTGTCTTTCAATTTTGCTTTGAGGCTGATTGTCTGTTGATTTAGACGGATTAGAATTTCGTTAAGGCTCTGGCTGCCAGTTACCACGATCATCCCATTCCGAGATATTTGAGATTCTTTTTATGCCTCTTTCTTTTAGCAGGGTGCGGATTTCAATTAACTCTAGATTGTTTGCAATTGGATCTTTCCCCATGATCCTATCCGTCCAGAGCTTTACACATTTACCACTCTCAGGAATTCGATAAAGATACTTCAGGAAGAATGGAATGCTTCTTTTGCACAGATCCCACAACTGTGTTCCTCGTTTGCTGGTTACATTCTTCAAATGTCTTAACGACGCTCCATGCAGGTATTTAAATCTCAGCGATCTGCAGGCTGGATGGTTGGGGTCGTTAAACAAATGCAATAGGATCTTACAGTTGAGAGCTGTGTTAAAGTGCCCAGGGTCTCTGATTTGTTGCCCACTGTCATTGAGCGGTCTTTTTACTGTATCCCACTTAACCAAATCGAGTTTATGCTGGTTTCCTCTGCCTCCATGCCACAATAAGTCTCTCAGGACTTTATTTAGCTGACCAATGATTGATTTTGGGGCTAGAAAGAAGGAGGCTTGGTAGATTGGGAGCGAGGAGAGCACTGATTTTATCAATGTGAGCTTGCCTCCATGCGTGAGCCACTGCCCACCCCATAACTCGATTTTTGACTTAATTTTACTCAGCACTCCCTCCCACAGCGAGCACCTGTTTATGCCCAGGGTTAGTGGCAGCCCAAGATAATTTATTCTATCCCACTTGGAGTATCCTTTGAACCCCAGTATGCAAGCAACTTTCTAGATGTCTGACTCTTCAACATTCCAACTGTAGACCGCGCTCTTTCTTTCATTTATCAAGGCCCCTAAGACTTTGCAATATGCTTGTAGGGAGGACTTATAAGCAGAGGCTATTCTGCAAGAAGCCCCACCAAACATGAGTGAATCATCGGCGAAAAGAGCATGATTGATAGGTTCCAGCTCTTTCATTATTCGCAGTCTAGGAGCATTCTCTTTTGCTTTGTCTATCTCAAGTTTTTTGCTTAATGTATCCGCTAGGAGAATATATAGAAAGGGAGAGAGGGGGCATCCTTGCCTTAGACCTCTCAGGGCTTAAAAGAAGCTAGATGGCCTCCCATTTACCAAGGGGGCTATCCAAGGCCTACTGGTACATGCTTTTATCAAATCTACAAACTCTTGCGAGAATCCAAAAGACCGAAGAACTTTATAAAGGAATGACAAGTTGACTCTATCGAATGCATTGGCCATATCCAGCTTGACCAACATTCCCTTCTCTTTTCTTAAGCTACTAGAGTGCATTGTTTCCTGAACTTGAATAACGTTATCCAATATATGTCTTCCTTTGACAAAACCCCCTTGTGAGGGGGAGATGAGATTGCCTAGAAGGGGCTTCATTCTGTTGGCGAGAATTTTTGCTATTATCTTGTATGAAGCATTACATAAAGAGATAGGCCTAAACCTTTCGAAAGTTCCAAGGTTGGTTTCTTTCGGGATTAATGCTAGGAAGGTTGAGTTTGTGCTACCTCCCATTTTTTCTTTTTGCAAAAAGCCTCTGATCATTTAACTAAATCTGATTTTATAATATCCCAACATATCCTATAAAAGTGAATTGAGAATCCATCTGGACCGGGCGCTTTGTCAGGTTCCATGGCCCATATTACTTTGTTGATATCTTCCTCGGTGACCTGCTTCAAAAGAGCTATATTGTCCTCCTTAGTTACCAAGGATGGGATGTTGTTAAGAAACTCTTCATTTTGTTCTTCACTGCCTTCGTTCCCTTTGCTATATAGGTTATGGAAATGAAAGGCTGCAGCCGCTTTAATTTGATCTATACCTTTGCAGAGCATCCCATCAGAGGTTGAAATCTCAGAGATGTGATTTCTGGAAAGGCGGGCTCTAAATTGCTGGTGGAAGTAAGAGGTATTCCTATCCCCAGATTCCAACCATAGGCTGCGGGAATTTAGTCTCCAGTAGTCTTCTTCTATCCTAAAGGAGCGGATGGTGTTGCATTGAACAGCCTGCTTTTTGTCCAATTCAGCTGCTGTTATGTCTTCAGAGTCCATTTCTCTTTGCAGATTTCCCAAATGCTGCACTACTTCCTTTCTTTGATTGTTGGGAGTGCATGTGGGGATCTTACTCCAATCTTTCAGGGCCTTCTTGGTTAGCTTTAACCTTTGTTCCCATACATAGCTAGGGGAGCCTATGACTAGGGATGACCAAGCCTTCTGGACTGTCTCAAGGAATCTGCTTCTTCCACTCCAAAGCGGGTTGAATCTGAATGGAATTGGGCCCAAACTTTCTTCCTCCTCCATCGAGAGAAGGATGGGTTTATGATTAAAGGTAAGTTTTGGAAGGATATCTGAGGAGATGATCCTTCTTTCAACAATAGGGTGCTTTGTACTAGGAATCTGTCGAGTCTTGCCGAGATGTGGTCTGCACCTATCCTGTTATTTGTCCAAGTATATAACCCTTTCTTTGGTTTGATATCCAACAGCTCCCACTGAAGTATTATGTCTTCTTCCACATGTAACATTTGATCCCTGCTACTTCTACCACCTCTTTTTTCTTTTTCTTTCATCACTATGTTGAGATCTCCGGCTATGATTATGTTGTTTGGTGAATGGAGTTCCAGAAATTCATTTAGAGATTGCCAACAATTTTTCTTTTATGCATAGATTACCGGAACATATAGATTGAATAGGGCGATAGTTAACTTACTTGCTATGTGCTTCAGCTCGGTGAAGATCCAGTGCTGACTGTCGTATGAGTTAACTAGCTTGAAGTGATCCTCCTTCCACATGGTGGCTATTCCTCCTGCGGAACCCCTTGCGCTTACTGTTTTCCCTGCGTTATTTTGCCATTTCTTTTTGCTAATTTCTAGAAGGGTATCCCCTTCGATTTTTGTCTCTTAAAACAAGAGGATATCTGCTGGTTCCATTTTCATAAGGTCTTTAACTGCTTCGAATTTTGACGGATTCCCCAACCCTCTGTAGTTCCAAGAGACGATTCTCATTACTTACTATTGGGGGTGGTGTTAACTCCTCCTTTTGGAGGCCTTGTTCTTGTGCTTCTTCCGATTGTCTCTCAGCCTCTTCCTCCCTTGCTTCTCTGCGCGACTTCCTTCCTGCTCTTTTAGCAGGCCTTTCCAGGATCTCATCCTCTGAGGAGCTGAGTGGGTCTATGATTTTCTTCCTGGCTATACCTGCATATGAAGGAGAAGGGGTAATTTCTGTAGTTGCTGCCGGATGCCCTTCTACCTCCTTACTTTTTCCACTGGGGGAAGATTGCTCTTAATCCCTATTATCATTATTGGCCCTTCTGCTTCTACTACCTTGTTGGGATCTATGATTTGAATACCTGCTATTGCTGTGGGGTTGAAGATCCCAGATCTAGGAGCCTGGGCATCTGACAGAGCTTTGTTTTCTTTTGCGTTACCTTTGCCTCGAGGTTTTGTTGGTCCTGCTTTCTGCACTTTGGTCCACTGATCCGCTTTTGCATTTTTCTATTCCTCTGTGGTATTTTTCTTACAATATCTTGCAAAATAGCCGTAGCCATGGCAGTACCGGCATTTGAAAGGTAGCTGCTCATAGTCTAGCTCCTCGATGTGCGTCCAGTCTGCAACAGTTAGTTTTAATGCTTCATGAAGCCCTACTTTCAGATCTACCTCCACGCAGATCCATGCACAGGAATACTGATCTTTTCTCACTGCTTGATCTATGTACTTTCCCATCGAGTTGCCTATGGTTTGCAGTGATTTTTGGTTCCAACAATGCAAAGGAAGATGTGGAAGGCGGACCCAAACTAGGACGGCCGACGACACATCTTGGGCGGGGTCGAAGTCAGGGGTCCATTTGTTCAGACACAACCCTTGAGGCCCCATAAAATATGGGCCGTTCCTGAAGATGAAATTTTTATCGTCTACACTTTCAAAAACGAATACGAAGAAGCCTTTCCCAACGAAATGGCTTTTGATCCCTTCGGAGATTAGTGGAGACCAGTTCCTCTGTACCCATTCCTCTACTACTTTGGGGGAGGGCCAGAGGCCTGCAAATTGACCGATAAGCCCTCTGTCTGCAAGATTGAGAGCAAATCTACAGGTTTCTTTGATTGGCAGCGCGACTGAAGGCATGCAATCGAGTTTTTTAACAAATTTCTATTGCATCTCTGTCAACGGTCTCTTATTTGCTCATGCAATGAGTTTTCTGAAGGCCACAAGGTCTGGCAGGGGGGGAGTGGCCTCAACACCCCTGCCCGAATCCATGGCTGCTTGCACGCAGGCCTCGATCTGCTGGGCGGTGCTAGGTCACGACGCATGTAGCAGAGCTCCGTCGACGCGTAGTAACTCCACTCTCTATATAAGAATATTTTTAATCATGAATATTTACCATTGATATTATTAACTTCTAAATAATTTTTTTACAATACCATGGGCCAATACCCACAATAGAAAGATAGCGAGAGGGAGGGAGGGAAAGGGAGAAGAGAAAAATCATAATACCATGTTTTGTCAATACCATGGGCCATCAAGGTTTTGGATAATTATGTTATGGATCTATGCATTTAATTATTATGTTACAATACCATGGGTCAATACCATAGCCATTGGGTTATCAATACGACATACTTATTTCAAAATCAAAATATTTTACAAATACTTTATTTTAATTTAATTTTATAACATTTTTTAATTAAATCTAAAAACAAACATGTTATAATTACTTTTGAGGTATATCTAACTCACCACCCTCACCACTACTAAAAATATTCCCATAGAGATTAAGTTTTAATAAATGGAAAATGAGAATACTTTTATATATAAAAATGTGAAATTTATATAATATATATAATATTATAAAGAACCATGATAGATGCATGTGCATGGTTCTTTTAAGTTTTTTGTTGTTGTATTTTCTTTCATATGATTGATCCAAAATACATGTTTAATATTTTACAACCAATTATGTTTTTTTTTTGTTTAAAGATAAAATACACTGGGATCATATATAAGGGGGGGAGGGGGGAATAGAGTGGGGGAGAGAGAGGAAGGAAGAGAGAGAGGAGGAGAGAGGGAGGGAGAGAAATGGATTTGGAGGGGGGAAGAGAGAGAGGGAAGAACAAAAACATTGAGAGATATAGGGAGTGATACAGGAGAGATGAAGATGGAATGAGGGAGAGAGGAGATGAGTGAATCGAGAGAATAGGAGACGATACATATGGGGAAAGAAGGGGAAGAGAGAGACATGGAGACATAGATATGGAGGGGGGAGAGCGAGAAGAAGAGAGAGAGGGAGATAGTGACAAAGTTGGCGAGGAGAGAGAGTGTGTGGGTGATGGGGGGAGAGAGAAGGAGAGAGAGAGGGAGATAGTGACAAAGTTGGCGAGGAGAGAGAGTGTGTGGGTGATGGGGGGAGAGACAGAGAGAGGTGGGAGATAACATTTTTTCAGCGAGGAGAGAGAGTGTGTGGGTGATGGGGGGAGAGACGGAGAGAGGTGGGCGATAGCATTTTTTCAATAATTTTTTTATGTGTCACAATGCTTCTCAAATTTATGCTTTATGGCATTTCCTTTGCAACATCTAATACAATTGCTAATTTTTTATTAATTTATTACTCATAACAACTTCTCATAATAACACTAAATTATAAAACAAAAAATTAAAAACACTTAATAACTTGCGCTTTAAAAAAATAATAATTTATTTAACCAAACAAATATATAAATTGTACAATACCCACATCAAATCAAACCCATTTAATCAAACAAACAATGTACTAAATTTTAAATTTTATCATGCCCGCTGGGATCTACCGGGAGTCCATTGAGTAGTGTTGTTTCTTTGTTAACAAGGAACAGGCGTGTCTTT
This sequence comes from Pinus albicaulis, assembly GCA_034641835.2. Lineage (NCBI taxonomy): Eukaryota > Viridiplantae > Streptophyta > Pinopsida > Pinales > Pinaceae > Pinus > Pinus albicaulis. The sequence continues at coordinate 1,925,114,182 of CM076578.1, read as the reverse complement.
CATCATTAGCAAAGGTGGTTATTGATACAGGGTTCAAGTTGGTGGTATTTTTTCATTAGCAAAGGTTCAATACCACTAATGCCGATCGAGATCAATATGTGGGTCGATATTTCAACATCTCAGATTCTATGGATCTAGTAAATGCCCCTGACCTCGATAAAAGTGGATGTTGACCCATCACGCCTCTGTATGAAACACCTCGGAAGTCTCTGTATGAAACTCAGCACGCGTTTGAAGCGTACTTCTGACCTCCAAGCAAGTATTTCGACCCTGGAGTATTGATCTGGATTTTGTTCTAAATAAAAGTGATTCGTTAAGAAGTGCGCGAGCTAGGGTTGCGCAATAAATCTTCAGTAACTTAGAAGATTTGGCTTGTTTCTCCAAGTTCGTTTTCTACTGGAAGCAGCCGACTGTTGTCGAGCTTTCATCCATAACCCTCATCGCTATGGTGACCAATTTCCGGAAGCTTGGTCGGCCCACAGGCCATCGAATGGCCATGCTAAGGTACCCTCTGTCCCCCTTTATATTTTTACAGTGTTTTTATTGCCATGCAATACAACTATCGACAATTAATTGAATATAACAATGCAAATGCCAATACCAGGACCATGGTTTCCCAGTTGATTAAGCACGAGCGGATTGAAACCACTGTTGCCAAGGTGAGTTCAAAGGCAAACCCCTATTTGGTTGGGCCGGACTGCTGTGTAAATAAATAACAATACAAAGATAAAGACTGAAAGTTTCTATTTTGAGGTTTTACGTTTTGTTGCTATGCCTCTATGCATTTTAAACAGAACAGATTAAAATAAAGTACATTATGCTCGATCTTAGACTTTTGTGATCCATATTAATATGAGATTGTCTTGTATTTATGGCACTGCATTTACCATATGATACTTGTTGAGCGAAGCAAGGTAGAAGTTTTTCAGATGACCATATCAGTTGTGCCAAAGATAGTTCTCCAAACCAGAACATGTCAAGAATTCTCGTTGCTTGCTTTCAATTCCTTCAAATCTGTATATGTTGTTGCCCTGTACACGTCTGGGCACATATGTATAATTCCCGTCTTTGATTAGGAATAGTTTTTTGTCAAAAACAATAGGAAAACTCTTACCTGCATTTTTGTTGACAAAAATAAATTCGCTTCTACGCCAGGCTCATAAAGAACATTGATGATGTTTTTAACACTATTATCTGAAACTTCTGTATCTCTCCTTTACTTTTTACTTTTATTTATTTTTTTATCTTCTAATCTCATGATTTCATTTTCACATTTATCAAGTATTGAAAAAATTGTCTACTCCCAATCATGTATTTGGTAGCTCTAGAGTCAGGATACTAAACACATTGAGATGCTGCTACCTCTTTGTGCATGGCCATAAAATGATAATTTGTTTTAGGTTTATTCTGCTTTACAACGTCACAACTTTCTACAAAAGGGCTCATACGTCTTACACCTCTTCCTTTGCTTCTACCTCTAGCTCTATTCCTCCCAGTTTCATGCCTTTTCTTTAGAAAGCATTTTTCTTATCACATTAATTACAATGTTTGGGCTTGTGGCTCGGGAATTTTGCAAATTGCTCCTCCAATTTAGCTGTGAGTTATTGTTCTTCTCTCTGTCAAATTTTGTTTGCCATTCATGGTCATCTTTCTTCAATCTCAGTCTACCTGTGTTGAAAATTGGCAGCTCAGGGATGAATTTCCTTAACTAAAATCTCATTTTTGACAATTCTAGAGTGACTTTCTAAAAATAGAAAGTCATGTCTAGCATCTCATGTATGACTTTCCAAAAATAGTAAATCACCGTGCATCAATTGGTAATCAAGTATAGTAGAAGGAAAACCACTTATCATTAATCAATCCTAATAGTTCAATCTCGACTTAATCATCGATATTATTATTATTATTATTATCCTTTATGATACTATGATATCATTATTAAAAGGAATTACAAGTCACCTTACCTTCATCACCTCAGTCATTTTGCACCTCTGTCCTTGATGACTCATAGGCACTATGTAACTCTATCTCTCTCTCAATGATACGTTACACTCTCTCTTACGCACTCATTAAAGACATGGCATATTCCTCTTACACTCGGTCCTTGATGACTCACATGGCACTATGTAACTCTATCTCTCTCTTAATGATACATTACACTCTCTCTTACGCACTCATTAAAGACATGGCATATTCCTCTTACACTCATTAAAGGCATGTCATAAAAGTTTACCTTATGCTCTCTTTAATGCATATGTTACACTCTCCTTATATAAGGCATGTGTACCTCCCCTAAATGGCATAAGTTACTAAAGCATGTGTACATCTCTTTAATGGCATAAGTTACTAAGACACACGTTTCTCTCCTTAATGGCATGAGTTACACTCCCCTAAATGACATATGTTACTCTTCCTCAAGGCATGCTTATTGCTCCTCCTACATATGTGTCTCATGTCTTCTCACTTGACTACTACTACTTGTGCATTGTGAAAGAAGAATTCAAACTTGAGAGAGAGAGAGAGTGATCCAGGAGGATCTTGTTCAGTACAGATCGACAGAGTTCCAAGTACAATCGACGTCCGGTTCAGTCTCCAATCCACCAGTTTCGTCAGTATCGTCCAAAGAAAACGTCCTCATGTTGATCATGGTTAAAATTATGTCATTAGTGACAAATATTTTGTAAGGGTTCAAAAGGCTAAGTTTATGTAAAGGAACTAAATCTTAGTCCTATTCCTAAGCTCTAACCCTAGTGCAAACCTAAGTGCTAAACTTATGGTGTTAATCCCTAGCGCAAAGCTAAGGTCTAAGGTGAAAGACATGTTGTAAAACATTAAACCTAAGCAAAGCCCACTTGCAGACTATATATTAAAATCAAATTAAAACATTACACAGCGCTAATTGTAGTCCTAACTGCGCAAGTCAAAACCGTGTCGGAGAAGCATGTGACAGGTTGTAATGGGTGACAGTTGTTAACGCGCAGTGATAAGACCGCGTCAAAACTACCAGCGGTAACCACGCTGGGTTTATCCTACATATGAATGCAGCAGATAAGGTTTAAGCCGTAACCGTCGGAGCCAACCGTCGGAGCCGACCGCCAAACCTGGACACATGGCACGGTTTGCAAATAGTTCGGGGTAAGGACTGTCCGCCAGAGTTAATTGCCGATTTGTCCGCCTGTTCACATGCTAGCATTTAAATCCTCCTCCCGGTTAGCTAGCTCTGCGGCTAAGTTTTTAATATAATGTTTATTTATGGGTTTTTAGAATTAATTCAGTGCTAAGGTCAACACCTTTATCCTAGGTATTGAATATGGAGATAGGGTTCAAGACCCTTATCACAAATTTTACTCAACCAATTGCTAAATGGAGAAAACAGAGAATCTAATGCAGCTTATTTAAACCATGACAAATTCATTCAAAGGGACATAGAGTGTTTTTGGAGTTCAGTTTCAGCAGGACTTAGGCAGTTTTGTTTGTAGCATTGCTCAGCCGTCGAGTGTCGGAATTGAGCACAGAGACCGACATCGGAAAGGAGAGAGAGAGTACTTTCTATTTACAGAGTCCAGAAGTGCCTGCGAGCACAGTCATTCTGTCTTATTTCTGTGTAAATAGATTCCTCAAGATCAATCCTAATAAAACGGACGCCCACTTGAACGCAGACCCGGAGAAGTAGTCCACCAGGGACGAACTCCGTAATCAAACTGTTTGCTTCTTCTACTCTCTCATTATTGTGTGATTTAACCATTTATTTGCTGCTAGTTTATGTCGTCTTTCACTTAAAAGTTTTCTTCAGTTAACAGTTAATCTAAAGGACAAACTAATCAAACTGCTTAAGCACTTTATTCGGTCACATTCGGATCATTTTGGTATCAGAGCAGGTTGTGCTTTGTAGTTTGTTTGTCAGTGGATGTTAACCAGGTTGGGATTGCAACGTGGAAAACGCGAGCTTGAAGAATTCGATCCAGAGATCGGAAAGCAGAAAGTCGTTCATCAATCAACAATGATAGGGACTGAGATGGTTGAGACTCCTGAAGCTACTGAAAAGAAACCCATGGATGAGAATAAAATCCAACAGATGTTTCTAAACATGCAGCAAATGTTGGCAGAATTATATGAAGACAAGAAGATGAGAATGCAGCCTCATCGTCAAAGGCATCAAAGAAGGAGAAGGGTAAAGGCAAGGCAGATAAATTTCCTTCTCCTCCATCATCTCCATCATCTTCTTCTTCCTCTTCTACTTCTAGTTCTGAATCAGAAAAAGAAAAGAAACATAAGAGTTCACTTTTGAAATTTGATGTTAAGTTCGAATTACCTATATATGATGGTGAAATAAACCCTGAGAAACTAGATAATTGGGTAAAACAACTAGAAGTCTATTGTTGTATTCAAAATATTACTGATGATAAGACAAAGATCCAATTAGCTACTCTTAGAATGGGGGATATTGCTTTGATCTGGTGGGAAAGTAAGACACAGATAGATTTAAAGCGTAAAGGAAAAGTTATCACCTCATGGACTAAGTTTATAAAAGCTCTAAAGAAACAATTCTATCTGCTGGGTCACACACAACAAGCTGTTATTGATTGGCAGCGCTTACGACAAGGTAAGGGACAAAATGTTCAAAAGTTCACACAGGAATTCAGAAAGAAAGCGTTAGCACTTGGTATTTCTTTGGACACAAAAGAAACTTTGTTGAAGTATATTGGCAGTTTGCATTCATATTTGCAGCATACATTATTAATGTTCAATCCTAATGACCTTGATGAAGTTTGTGTTTGTTGGAACACCTAATCCTCTATGGGTAGATGTGGAATGCGAAAAGTCACAATGGAGTCCAGGTGACCTTGGAATGTGAAACCAAGAGTCGCACCATTGTACTATAAATGTACATCATGTATAATGGAAAAATAAGAGAATCACACGCTTATCCTTCATTATGTGTTGAGTTTCTTGTTGTGTGTGTGTTTATCTTTCTCATACACCATATGTGTGTTTAACATGGTATTGGAGCTGATAAGTTCATAACCAGCTCAACCTTGAGTGAGCCATTTGTGTTTATGGCTTGCGCATATCTGCAAAAATTATTGGCATTTTTGCAGCATTTAGAGAGTTTTTGCAGCAGACATTTTGCCGCATTCAGAAAGTGGTTTTGAAGAAGAGCAGCATTGGTTTTGAAAAGGAGTAGCATTCAGAAATTGGCAGCATTCAGAAATTTGTTTTGAAGAAGAGCAGCACTGCGCATCTGAAGGTTCTCTAAATTCTAATTTTTCTCTGCAATTTCTGCTTTTAAATTTCTGCATCGGAGAGCTGCTGAAAATACCATTTTAAAGTGGGTTTCTGAATGAAGAAGAAGTTTCTGGTTTTTTTACTGGAAAAGATTTCTAAGTACTTTTAATTTCTGCATTGAAGAGCTGCTGGAAAATTGTTCAAAGTGGGTTTATGAAAGAAAAAAATTCTGGGTGTTTTCATTGAAAAATTTCTGCATTTTGTCCAATTCTCTACTGCTGGGATACTGGAAAAATTTCTGAGTTTTTTTTTTCTGAAGGAGGAACATTCAAAAATTGGCAGCATTCAGAAATTTGTTTTGAAGAAGAGTAGCAGTGGTTTTGAAGAAGAGCGGCACTGCGCATCTGAAGGTTCTCTAAATTCTAATTTTTCTCTGCAATTTCTGCTTTTAAATTTCTGCATCGGAGAGCTGCTGAAAATACCATTTTAAAGTGGGTTTCTGAATGAAGAAGAAGTTTCTGGTTTTTTTACTAGAAAAGATTTCTGAGTACTTTTAATTTTTGCATTGAAGAGCTGCTGGAAAATTGTTCAAAGTGGGTTTATGAAAGAAAAAAAATTCTGGGTTTTTTCATTGAAAAATTTCTGCATTTTGTCCAATTCTCTATTGTTGGGCTACTTGAAAAATTTCTGAGTTTTTTTTTTCTTGATGCTCTTTGTTTTAAAAGACTAAACTCCTCTGTTAACATTGTTTTTAAGTCGATTTCTTTGTCTTTTGTTGTTGTTAAAAAAAAAAAAAAAAAAAAAAAAAATTAAAAAAAGAAAAATTGACTCGAGGCCCTCATTTAGAGAGATAGTGCCTCTCGGCCCCCCTCCTTTCCCCTCCATTCCCTACGCTGCTGTGTTTTTACTGTATTTAAAAAAAAAAAAAAAACCCCAACTCCCTACAGACCCAGCCCCCTCACCTCGGCCCTCCTCTCCCTCGAAGCTCCCCCACTCCCATTTCCCACGGCCTTTCGGCCCCCAGCACCAACCCCCTTTCTTACACACAACCCGCCCCCTCACAACACTCCGCTTCCCCCTCACATCTGAGCCTTCACCTCACGACTTTCCTCCCCAACACTCCCTCACACGCCACCATATCCCCTCACACCTGCTCTACCACCCCCTCGCTGCACTGCGCCCTCACCTCACCACTCAACCCACCGCTCCACCCTGCTGCCCCCTCTCAACGCTCAGCACCCCCTCACTCCCCTCGGCCTTCACGGCCTCCCCACCTCCCTGCCACTCCCGGTCCCCGTCTAACCCTCCCTCATATCAACCCGAGCCCCCCTCACTCTACTCCTACCTCTGCCCTTCTCCACTCATCCCACCCCCTATCCACTCATCCTACCCTTACTACCTGCCCGACCCCTCACACACTCCCTCACGCTTATCCACTCCCCTATCGCTCACACTCGGCCCTCTTACCCGCCGCTACCCCATCCCCCTAAACCTGCTACCCTTCTCCCTACGCCCCCTCACTCAACGCTCCTTCCTCACCCCAGCTGCCCTCTCACTGCAGCGCTTACCCACAACATCCCGTCTCCCTTGCTTGGCCTCACGGCCCTTCCCTTACCCAACTTTTTTTAATTTTTAAAAATTTTCTATTTAATTAACCCCCCTCCCTTCTCCTTTTTAATTAATTCCTTCTGTTAATAAAATCCCCTCCCATTTTTATTACAATCCCTCCATTTGAAAAAAAAAGAAAAAAGAAAAGAAGAAAAAGCAAAGAGAGAGGAAGAGAGGAAGTAAACAGCAGGAAGAGGAAATGAACAACATGAAAGAGGAAATGACATATGAAGCAAATGGACTGAATACATAGAGAAAAGTGCAATTTGCATTGTGATTTGTGGCATTGGTAGAAAGGTGATTTTCTGCAAGAGATTTACATTTGAAGACAAATTTGTCCTCACTTTCAAAACAACAGTGGCATTCATAGTTTGGGCACACAAAGTTTCTGAATTTTTGGAGTTTCTCTTGATATCTATTGTGAAGTAGTACAACAAGGTCAAACATCGAAGTGTTTGAACCTCCTCCTTTTGTTGAGTTGAGTTGTTTTTGGTGTGAAACAACTCCTTGAAGAAAAAAAATCAGCTGCCTTAAAGGCTTCTTGCACAAGTGTTTTTGCTGCACATTCATACAAATATTTTGCAGAAATATTGTATTGAACTGACATTGTATTGAGAGTGGATATTGCTTCATTCATAGTTGCAATTAGTATTTGAGTTGTTGGAAAATTGTTGATTGTCCTCCATCATTTGAGGAGCAGATTTTGTACTTTGAGATTTCCATAGTTGGAAGTTCTCTTGAGTCATTTGTATTTCTTGAAATTAAGTTGAATCACATTGTAAACGGGTGCATTATTGGTTGAAGCCGACACTTTTTATTTTTGAGCCTAAATTGTTGAAATGGCTAAAATCAATGAGGCATTAGAGTTGTGGAATAACCTCATTCATTCCAATGTTGATGATATGATAAAAATGAGCAAAAATGCTATTTGTAACATTCAAAGTTGTTTGCAAGACGCACAAGAAAAGATTGAGTTTTTGCAGTTGGAATCTCAGCTTCAACAAGATGAACTTCAGCAAAAGAGTCACCATTCTGAACCTGTTTCTGTTCAGAAGATTGAGAAAGACTCCCATCAGCAGCAAGTCAGTAAAGTTGCAGTTGGTTACGTCGATTCCTTGCTGAAGAGCGGTTGCAGCAGATGTGAGCGAAGTTCAACTTTGCCTTCTCAAGCCATCATCTGAGACCTTGGGAAGAGCTTGTCACAACAAGCACATAAGCGGTGCCCAGTTGTGACAGAATATTCTTTCATATTCGATTTTACACCAAGCCCATCATATTTCGAAAATTTTTGATTCCTATACGACGGTTCTTTGCTGTTGTTTCCGGATGTTTTAACTCCACTTACACAATCTCAACGGTTATGCATGCCATACTTTGTGATCGAGTTGGCCATATGAAAGATCACTGTTTTGATCTTCATCCATGCAAGCACTATGGTCGGCACACTCATTCTTTATACAGATGCTTCAGAAACAAGCCTCCTGCAAGAACCAAGATTCATCTTGGATGAATCGCTTCTTGGCAATGGGCATCAGCAGCTAAGAATATGTTTAAGTCGAATGTCAGAACATGTTCACGGATATTGAACAAACTTTCTATTGATTTTTCGCCATCATCTCACCTTGTCACTGACAGGGGGTAAAATGGTGGTCATGTACAAGTTTCAACGTCAGATCAAGCGAGCCTGAGCCACAATCTCTGATTCCATGTTCAGAGTTGTAGCCAGCAACACGATCGTTCAAGTGAGCACGAGCCATGATTAGTCATTCCCGGATTAGAGTTGTAGCCAGAACACGGATATATAAGAGCATACCTTTGGTTGGTGGACAACCTTAAACCATCACGAGTTTGAAGACCTCCCTTCTTTTAGGTCGAAGGTCTCCCTTTCATGAGGAACACTTCCTCTAGCAGAAGCCTTCAGCTTCTTGCCAGCTTTGGTTGAGTTCCAGGAAATGCTTCAAGCATTCCAGAGTTGTTGGTAATCCTAAAACCATCACAGGTAGTAGACCTCCCTTCTTTTAGGTTGAAGGTCTCCCTTTTTAATGAGGGACAATTCCTCTAGCAGAAGCTTTCAGCTTCTTGCCAGTTTTGGAAGAGTTCTGGGAACTGCAACAAGTTTTGCGTTCTAGTGTTGGTGGTCATCCTTAAACCACCTCTTTTTTCCAACATTTTTGGGAAATTTGAGTTGTTGAAGTCTTTGACATGTATACTTTACAGATTTGTGTTACAACTCTCTTCTTAAGACTCACACATACCCCTTCGGTTAAAGGGGGGAATGTTGGAACACCTAATCCTCTATGGGTAGGTGTGGAATGCGAAAAGTCACAATGGAGTCCAAGTGACCTTGGAATGTGAAACCAAGAGTCACACCATTGTACTATACATGTACATCATGTATAATGGAAAAATAAGAAAGCTACATGCTTATCCTTCATTGTGTGTTGAGTCTTTTGTTGTGTGCGTGTTTATCTTTCTCATACACCATGTGTGTGTTTAACATGGTGTTTAACAGTGTTCAAGCTATTCATGTCGAATCAGGTGGTAGACCTTTCAAGTTTACACCAAAGACATCCAAGCAGTTGGAAACTAAAGACAGCAAAAAGAAGGGCAAGTCAAAGGGAAAGAAGACTGCCACAACTTAGAAGGAAGATGAAAGACCTACGTGTACACATTGCCAAAGGATCGGCCATGATGAAGCTAGGTGTTGGAAACTTCATCCGGAACTAAAGCCAAAGAAGTTCCAAATGAAGAAGGGTGAAAAGAAGGCTAAAATAGCAATCCAACAAGGCTTGGACTTCGGATTGGATTCAGGTGATGAAGGAAAAATCACTTCTATGGTTACAATAGGTAAAATTTCTGAAGCTAGTACTTCTGCTTCTTCAAATATCACACAGTTGAATGAAGGAAAAAGAATCGAGTTATTTCATATAAGGGTAACTTAAAAACATACAAAGATAGATACATTGTTCGATACGGGATCACAGGCAAATTTGATTTCTGAGTCATTTGTTAAACAATTGGGTTTGAAAACACATAATCATCCGAAACCATATCCTCTAGGCTGGTTAAAGGAACAAAGTTAAATTCATGTTACCAAACAGTGTTGGTTAAAATTTGCAATCACAGCGAACTATATCGATGAAGTGGAGCTAGATGTGATACCGTTAGACATATGTGGAATTGTTTTAGGAAGCCCCTATCTCTATGAACGTGATGCAGTATTTTATAGAAAAGAGCATATGTATCATCTTAAGAAAGATGGAATTAAGTACATTGTTTGGGCACATAAAACTCAAGATCACTTGAATTTAATTAACGCTAATCAGATGAAGCGCTTAATAAGTTCAAGTAAGAGATACATACTCATGTCGATAAAAGAGCAATATAAGGATCTTAATGATACTTGTTCAGGTTGTGAAATTCAGTATGAAGGTAATTTGGTTAAAAAGGTAGATTCATTTCAAGATCTAGTTAAAGAACCAAAACATCTACTTCATAAAAAGGAAATATCACATGAGATGCAGTTGATGTTTGATGCCCCTAATAATGGAATGTATCACAAGTCAGTTATAGAGCATAAAGAAATAAAGCAACAAATTCCATAGAAGATTGGAAAAGAATTAATGCGACCTAGTTCATCTCCATATAGTTCACCCATAATTTTGGCTCATAAGCAAAACGGGACATGGGGAATAAGTGTTGATTTTAAAGTTGTTGATTCATTTAAGCAGAAAAACTTCACAGCATTATTAGATCATCAACGGCCATTTGAAGTTAAAACAGATGCTAGTAATAATGCAATGGAAACAATGATTCACATAGATTATTAGTTGCTTCAATACTTTCAGTCATTTGCTAAGTTGCAACAATCTCACTACAGTTGGATGGGATTTCTTCAGCAAATTCACTTAGTAATTAAGGACAAGGAAGGTGTAACAAGTAAAGTAGTTGATATGATGTCTAGACCGTCTTTAAATGCTTCAGTAGTACTACATAATAGTTCATTGGTTCATGAAAGTTATGTAGAACAATATAGTACTGATGATGATTTCAAAGATAATTATGAATCATTAACTCATGATGCTCAGATAGAAGAAATCAATTATCATATTTATGACATGTTGTTATATCATCTGGGTAAGTTATGTGTACCACAGACAGAAAAAGTGCAGGTTATTTGGGAAGTTCATCTTTCTCAAATTGCAAGATAGTTTGGCGTAAGCAAGACTATGGCACAAAGTCAAAGGTATTGTTACTGGCCTCACATGTATGAAACAATTGTGAAGTACATAGAGGGATGTGTAATGTGTTCGACAAGCAAACCAAGCAGTCGAAAGATTGGTTTGCACATGCCACTTCCAGTTCCTTTGCAACCATGGGGCAACATGGATTTGGTTCAAGGACAGACATAAATGGTGAACAGGACTGGGATACATATTCTTCAAGGTAACTGCAGTAAACATCCTAAGTTGTGGGATGAATTTTTAACTTATGTGCATCAAGCTTACAATCAAGCCTTACATTCTTCTGCGCCACGACAAGCATTGAGTCAAGTCAGGTACAAATTGCGCCATGATAAGCATCAAGTCGATCATCAGTTTCAGGTCGGCGATCAGGTATAGTTGTATATCATCAAAGTCAAGATGAAAGTAAGGGAGCTATATTCTCACTTATTGTCTGCTTAAAATCAAGCTTTTTTGGTCCAAAAGCTTTCAAGTGGAGAGGATTGATCCAGGAGGATCTTGTTCAGTACAGATCGACAGAGTTCCAAGTACAATCGACGTCCAATTCAGTCTCCAATCCGCCAGTTTCGTTAGTATCGTCCAAAGGAAACGTGCTCAAGTTGATCATGGTTAAAATTATGTCATTAGTGACAAATATTTTGTAAGGGGTCAAAAGGCTAAGTTTATGTAAAGGAACTAAATCTTAGTCCTATTCCTAAGCTCTAACCCTAGTGCAAACCTAAGTGCTAAACTTACGGTGTTAATCCCTAGCGCAAAGCTAACGTCTAAGGTGAAAGACATGTTGTAAAACATTAAACCTAAGCAAAACCCACTTGCAGACTATATATTAAAATCAAATTAAAACATTACACAACACTAACTGCAGTCCTAACTGCGCAAGTCAAAATCGTGTCGGAGAAGCATGTGACAGGTTATAATGGATGACAGTTGTTAATGCGCAGTGATAAGACCGCATCAAAACCGCTAGCGGTAACCACGTTGGGGTTATCCTACATATGAATGCAGCAGATAAGGTTTAAGCCGTAATCGTCAGAGCCAACCGTCGGAGCCGACCGCCAAACCTGGACACATGGCAAGGTTTGGAAACAGTTCGGGGTAAGGATTGTCCGCGAGAGTTAACTGCCAATCTGTCCGCCTGTTCACATGCCGACATTTAAATCCTCCGCCCGGTTAGCTAGCTCTGCAGCTAAGTTTTTAATATAATGTTTATTTATGGGTTTTTAGAATTAATTCAGTGCTAAGGTCAACACCTTTATCCTAGGTATTGAATATGGAGATAGGGTTTGAGACCCTTATCACAAATTTTACTCAACCAATTGCTAAATGGAGAAGACAGAGATTCGAATGCAGCTTATTTAAACCATGACAAATTCATTCAAAGGGACATAGAGTGTTTTTGGAGTTCAGTTTCAGTAGGACTTAGGCAGTTTTGTTTGCAGCATTGCTCAGTCGTCGGGTGTCGGAATTGAGCGTAGAGACAGGCGTTGAAAAGGGGAGAGAGAGAGTACTTTCTGTTTACAGAGTCCAGAAGTGCCTGCGAGCACAGTCATTCTGTCTCATTTTTGTGTAAAGAGATTCCTCAAGATCAATCCTACTAAAACGGACACCCACTTGAAAGCAGACTCGGAGATGTAGTCCACCAGGGACGAACTCCATAATCAAACTGTTTGCTTCTTCTACTCTCTGATTATTGCTGTGATTTAATCATTTATTTGCTGCTGGTTTATGTTGTCTTTCACTTAAAAGTTTTCTTCAGTTAACAGTGAATCTAAAGGACAAACTAATCAAACTGCTTAAGCACTTTATTCGATCACATTCAGATCAGAGAGAGTTGGAGAGACTTGAAGAAGATTGTGAGTGAGAAAGAATTGGAGAGTAAGAGCAGAACTTGGTGAGCTAAGGTTGATTCGATGCTTTAGTGTTTCAGTGTTGATTCAATTGAAAGGAAGGTTGATTCAGTGTTTGCATCTGTTGCTACTACTATTGATCTTCATGCTACAACTTGTTTAGATTTGGGTGAAGTTACTCATTCTCTTGATCTCTCATTGTACTTTGTATCTTTGCTGAATAATTGATATCTAATAGAAGAAGAATATGGTTGGTGGTCATTGAGCCTAAATTCTCTGTGCCTCATTTTGTTCTTGGCTGTATTCCATTGTGCATTTGGTTTATGTTCTATCTACAATTGCTTAATTAATATTACAACGGAAAGAAGTTTTTGGAATAAGTAATTGTTTCAGCATAGAACATCAGAATTTCAACAACCTGTATAAGTGATGCTATATTTTATTCGAAAGTTGGTACTTCAATTATGGAAAAAAGTTCACAATGAAGTCTATCTAGAAGACTATCCAATAAAATTGTAACAAATGCATTAATTTCAATTTTTTCAAATCTCTATAGCTAACAAACCATTTTGTAGTTCTTGCGTCTTTTGTACATGTTCTATTGGTGAACCTTTTCTGAACGTCTTTAACTTTGTTCTATTGTTTCTTAATAACAAAACTCAGTGTTAATTGGTCTATAGCCTTCCTAATTTGTACAAGGATTTAACAACGTAATTGATTCCTCTAATGTGTCAAAGAGTGTTGTCTTCAAGTGCAAAAGATTTGTGGAGCAGGGAACTTTTATTCTTTTCTTGTAATCATTGGTCACTGGATTTGGTTTTGGTGCTTCACCAATGATAATAACGAGTGTTGTATGAGAGAACCCTCTCATCTTTTGTCTCCAAACTGGAAAAATTTCATGAAACTTTAAATATATGCAATGTCTCTATATATCTCCATAATTTTTTATATTTAGCTTCTTTTCACTCCAAATATATTACTCCTTATATCTAAGGAATTTTAAGTTAGATATATTGTCTTTCATGGTTTTGAGCTATGGGGGTCTAGTTTTGTTAATTTTAGTCAACCATGGTATGTTCTATGCTTAGAGAAATTTACTTCAATCTTTATTATTAAGCCCAATTCAATTTCCTGTTATGCCACATTACATTGACAGTAAATGCTGATAGAACATAAAATAATCAATAGAAGACAAGCCAAGACAAGAGACACAATAATTTGGCGGATGCTAGGGAAAAAACCCCAATGCGGGGAAAACCCTTTGATCAAATCTCCTAATTATTCTTCAAATTCAGTAGAGAGAGAAAGGACATTTTTCAGGAATCAATAGGATGCCCTAGCCAGCAAAGTCAATGTTGGTCAAACCAACAAAAAGTCTCCCAATGGAGCTCGGTCAAGGCTAGTCAAACTCGGCCTCTTCTCATAGTCAAAGTCAACCCAAAACAGTCCGAAATACTTCAGTCAATCTCGGTCATTGCAACAGTCAAACTTCAACAATCTGTGGTCAACGATGTGGTCAACTCAGCTATACTCACCTCGATTTTTGTGCCACCAAATTCGTCCTCCAAAAAACGCAATGTGTCCAAGATATCGAAGTCAAAAGTACAAGGTTGACCCAAAGCCAACGGTGGTCAATGCTGCATAGAAAACCCTTAAACAGTTCGAAATTTCCAAAAACCCTTTCACACATGCGAAGGAGAGAGAATGTCTCCTAAGGCTGTACGAACCAATCCGATGAGAGAGAATGTGTGAGATGAGTTGATGTCCAAATGAGGTTTGCGTTTCTCCTTTTTGTATCCATCACTGAGGGTGTGTGACACATCTTTTGGGGCTTGTGAGCCTACATTACAAATCTGGCCGACCTTGACAAATTGCACACGTGTGGAAAATAAATTCAAAATCCAACTTCTGCTCATCCAAACAAGATGATCTTTAGATCAATCTTGCACCTCTCCGAAAGAGGAATCCAACAAAATTATCATGTCTATCATATGAGTAGTGCAACATGGAGTTTGGCCCTAGTTGCCAAATTTAACACTCCCTCTCAATTAGGAAGAACTCCACTTGTCCATCCATCTGGCAACCTGTGCAATCCTGTCATCCAATACCATCATGTACTATCATATATCATCTTGCAATCCTGTGTCATCCTGCTGTCTCTGTACTTTGCCGGCTTTGCTCTACTGTAGAGTTTGGGCTGCATCGTCTGTGCCTTGAGGCTTTGTTCAAATTTTTCTCTTTCCTTCGTAGACTTTGAACTCTAGTAGAATTGATTCTCAATTGGGATTGGTACTCTTTGTGATTTGGATTTCATTGCCTTCATAGGCTACCTTGGGAGGGTATGTTGTTGGTTTTTGGAAGCTTCTTGGTTACTTTAGCCAGTGGTCATTTCTTCTTGTTGGTTCCCCTTTTTTAGATACTCTTTAGATGTTTTAAGTCACCTTCTACTGCCTAAATAAGACATGAACTAATTGTTAGTTTTTAATACCCAACTACTAATTTAATAAATATTCCAAGATGAAAGAATTGAAAACTGAGCTTCCAAACAATTTTACTAAATATGCATGGTATTCTAACAAAACAATAGTTGCAGAAAATAAATTCTTGAAGGCACAATCCCACAATAAAACAATACACCATAAATTTATATAGGAAACTTCAACTAGGGAAAACTTGTAACCTGTGTGTTCTCTTTATTTTTCTTTAGTAATAGTAAATTTAGAAAATTACATAGATGATGGAAAGTCCCTTCACTCTGAAATCGACCAACTGTAGGAATTTACAGGGTAGGTTTCGTAGATCAAACACCAAAGGTCACTGCTCACAAACAGATCACAAATCAGTACATCAGTATATCACGTGGTTCAAATCCTCAAAGAGGGAAACAGTCCACGGCCTGAGCCAACGCGGCCACTTCAGGCAATATATTAATATAAAAAGAAAATTTACATATGTTTCTCTCATAAATGATTATCGGACAAATGACCCTCCATGCGCTTTTAATAGAGATCATGGACTAATCGGGTGTTAAGCCACCGATCAAGTGTCGATAATACCAAGGAGAGAGTGAATCGTCGGATCACTACATATCGTGACTGTTAGATTATAAGTTACAAATGTACATAGTAAAGAAACACACTTTACCTAACTTTACACTAGACCAAGTTATACTTAACTATTGCCTGTGTGTCGGAATATCCTAACATCCCCCCTTAAGAACAACTTGGGATAGGATTGAAGGATTTACAAAGGTGACACAAAAGGAGACTATTTCCTATGTGTCAAAGTATCCTAACATTCCCCCTTAAGAACAACTTGGGATAGGATTGAAGGATTTACAAAGGTGACACATTAGGAGAAGGAAGGAGGCATTAGAGACTATCCCCCCTTAATGATAACTTTCCCGAACTCCATGCATAGATCGAAGTTTGGTAAACTTTGCTTCTGTGAGAGCCTTTGTAAAGATATCGACAACTTGATCATTGGTTGAACAATACTGTACTTCAAGAACATGGTCATGAATGAGCTTTCTGATGAACTGTATATGAAGCTCAATGTGTTTCATACACTGATGCTGAACCAGATCTTTGCATAGCTGAATGACACTCTGATTATCACACCAAAGTGTAGTTGGATGCTGCTGATGAAGACCAAATTCAGACAGGATCTGACGAAGCCACATGGCTTCCTTGCTGGCTTCAACTGCACCACGATACTCTTCTTCTGCTGAAGAAAGAGAGATGGCACTTTGTTTCTTACAAGACCAAGTAATAGGTCCTGAACCAAGAGTGAATACATATCTTGCAGTAGACTTTCGATCATCAGGGTCACCAGCCCCAATCAGAATCAGTGAAACCAATCAACAATGGAGATGCTCTTGCATTATAATGAATCCTAAACTGAACTCTACCTCGAATATATCGAAGTATTCTTTTAGCTGCTTTCCAGTGACTTTCATGAGGTTGGTGCATAAATCGAGCAACAAGACCAACGACAAAGGAAAGGTCAGGACGGGTATGGGTTAGATACAGAAGTTTACCAACAAGTTGACGGTATAAGGTAGCATCAACTTCAAGGGTAGTACCAGTCACTAAAAGCTTGACTCCAGACTGAAAGGGAGAAGGGGCTGGCTTACAGTCTTCCATGTGAAAGTGGCGTAGAAGATCACAGACATACTTGGACTGAGAAAGGGTAATACCTTCTTTGGATTGCAAGACTTGAAGACCAAGGAAATAATGCAGGTGTCCCAAGTCTGTCATTTCAAACTTCTTTTTGAGGCTACACTTCACATGATTTATATGGTTGGGATCACTACCAATAAGGATAAGATCATCAACATAAAGAACAAGGATAGTGAAGGACTTACCCACTCTCTTGGTGTAGACAGTTTTGTCAGAATGACACCTAGAAAAGCCATTATCTAATAGAAATCTATCCATTTTGGCATACCAAGCCCAAGGAGCTTGTTTGAGACCATAGAGAGACTTCCTAAGGCGACAAACAAGGCTAGAGTCGTTTTGGATAAAGCCAGGGGGTTGTTCCATGTAGATTTCTTCATGCAAATCTCCATGCTCAGAGAGAAGGTGGATTCTTACTCCATCTAATGGACTTCCCATTTAAAGGAGGCAGCAAGGGAAAGAACAAGGTGAATAGAATTCATTTTGGCAACAGGGGAGAAGGTTTCAGTATAGTCAATGCCTTCAACTTGTGAAAATCCTTTAGCAACAAGACGAGCTTTATGTCTATCCACTTTTCCATCTGGTCCAAACTTTGTTTTGTTAACCCATTTGCATCTGACAAGTTTTCTTCTTTTGGGAAGAGGAACAAGATCCCAAGTATCGTTTGCTAATAAGGAACAATATTCTTCATTCATAGCTTCATCCTAATTTGGATGACCTGAAGCTTCTTCAAAGGTGTCTAGATCACGATTTTCTGGAACTTGAGCCAATAAGGAAGAGGCTCTTTCTAACTGAGAACGATTACGTCGTCGATCTGCAAGGTCCCCTGCAAGAGACCCTGTTGCTTCCCGAGTAGAGCGGACCCATCTTGAAAGCTGTGGAGCTGAAGGACTATCTTCAAGAGGTGGGGGAGGATTGTCATACTCGCTGTCATCATCTGAACTAGAAGGAATGCTATCAAAAATAACAGAGATAGAGAGAGGTGGCACATATGCTGAATCAGGCTCGCAGGCCAAAGGTGGCACACCCGCCGAACTAGGTTCGCAGGCCGATATATTTTCATCAAATTTTACATCTCTTCTAATGATTATATTTTTGGATTTTGGTTGAAGAAGTCTATATCCTTTGACATCTTCAGAATATCCAACAAAAATGCATTTTTCACTCTTAGGTTTTAACTTTTAAGGCTTTATGTTTTGCATCTGGAATATGGGCCCAAGCATTCCAAAAACACGAAAGTGACTTACATCTGGTTTGATTGAGCTCCAGGCTTCTTCTGGGGTTATATTCCTTAAAACCTTAGTACGAGTGCCTTTTACTATGTAATTTGCACAGTTAATTGCTTCTGCCCAAAAATTGAGACTAAGTCTTTTAGATTGAAGCATACAATTAGCCATTTCTTTTAAGGTGCGACTCTTCCTTTCAGCTACACCATTTTGTTGTGGAGTATATGGAACATTATGTTGCAATTGAATGCCATGCTTAGTGTAAAAGTTGATAAATTTGTTGTTAACATATTCTCCTCCATTGTCTGATCTTAACTTAAGAATTTGATCTCTAGATTGTTTCTCCACAAAGGCCTTAAAGGCCAAGAACATGTTAAAAACTTCACTCTTGAGTTTTAAGAAGAATACCTAAGTGCGTCTGGAAAATTCATCAATGAAAGTTAAGAAGCACTTGCAACCATAGAAAGAAATAACATGAACTGGACCACATAGATCATTGTGCACATGCTGCAAAGGGGCTACAACATGCCAAGGGGCACGTTTGTCAAAACTAACCCGATGATGTTTTCCGAGTACACATCCGGAGCAAACACCATCTCGACAAGATACAATAGGAAGACCTGTCACCATATCTTCTTTACATAGAGTTTGAAGAGAGCGATAGTTTAAGTGACCAAATCGCTCATGCCAAAGTTTGCTCACTTCATCATTATGAGCAGCAAAAATGGAGGGAAGACATGATGACCCAAAGTTGTCAAACTTATACAACCTTGTGGAATCATCAGCAATGCCAATAGCTAAAATATGTCTAGGATCATTGAGGTCCTTGATTACAACATCATGAGGTGAGAATTATACTGTTTTCCCTTCACCTGAATGAGTTATCTGATAAACAGATAGAAGGTTGCATGACAAGGTAGGAACACATAGTACATCATTAAACTGACCATTATCTAGATGAATGGTTGCAGATCCTACAACACTAAGAGATCTATCATCACCAACATAAATATGTTTGTTGTTACAATCATTCAAAGAAGAAAACATGTCTTAATTTTTGGCCATGTGGTAAGAAGCTCCATAATCAATGAGCCACTCATGAGAATGAGAAGAAGAAGATACATTTAATGCATAACCAGATGCTTGACAACCACAAGCAGAAAGTGCTATTCCTGAAGATGAAGTTGAAGAGTTCTCCAAATTGATGTGGTGCTTCTTCATTGCTGCTTCCAAGGCTTCCATCTTCTTAAAACGTTTGGACTCTACATGGCCATGTCTATCTGTTTTCTTCCTTTGTTTTTAGTTGCCTTATTAGTTTGGTGAGTTGCTTTTTCAGTTTGCGGTTGAAATTGCTTAAGACCCTTGTTTGGTTTAGGACCATACTTTTTAGGATACTGCTTCTTGGGATTCTTTTGACATGGTTGCTGTTGGGCTGCTAGGGCTTTCTTAGAAGCGTTTCCAGTGTTGATAAGACCAAGGTGTAAGAGTTTTTCTTGTTCTCTTATCAAAGAATCGCAAAAGGCATAAGAAAAGGGGGACTTGTAGGCTGTTCCTTGAGAAATGAGGGCTTCTCTAGTGGAATGGAAGGTGGAAACAAATATAGAGTATGCAAGTCCAAGCTTATCAAGAATGGAATAGATAAGGCTACCATCTTCCTTTTTGACCCTACAACCTTTGAAAAGAAGTCTAAGGGTCTTGAATTTGGACAAAAAATCTTCAATAGAGGAGAAATTATTGGGGTCCAAAGTAAGCAACTCATTTTCAAGTTTGTGGGCCTTGATTTCATTTTGAATGCTAAAAATAGTATTTAGCTTTTTCGTAGCTGCATCAGGGGTGTCAATTTCTTGGATATGAAATCGAAGATCTTGAGCAATGGACATTCCTATCAACCCTCGTGCTTGATCTTGTTTATTTTCCCATTTAGCGGCTTTATCGCCATCGGTAGGTTTAGTTTATTGTCTAGAGGCTATTCTATAAAGCCCTTTACTTCTAAGTAAGTCTATCATGTAGGATAGCCATTGGAAATAATTGGGGCTATTAAGAATAATCGGGCATGCACTTTCCATTAAAAAAAAATTGAAGCTGAAAAGGGCTGAAACTAATTGCTCCAATGGAAAGATCTCGAAAAAATAGGCTGATTCAAAAAATACGGCTTCTGGATGAAGAAGTTATGCCTTTTTGAAAAAATGCGTTGTAGATGCCGAATAGTTACGTGAAAGGTTGAAAATTGATGATGAAGCTCTACTTAAAAAAAAAACTAACTACTCCAATGGAAAGATCTCGAAAAAATAGGCTGATTCAAAAAACACAGCTCGGAAAACGGCTTTCGGATGAAGAAGTTATGCATTTTTGAAAAAATGCGTTGTAGATGCCGAATAGTTACGTGAAAGGTTGAAAGCTGATGATGAAGCTCTACTTTAAACCCCCCCCCCCCCCTGCCACCCCCTTCCCCCCCCTTTTCTTATGTCCCAATAAGCTCACTTTAAAAAAAACTTTATGTGACCCACTTTTATAAATAAGTGAGAGTCACTTTTACAATGTTACTTTTACATGTGCTTTTGAAATAAAACCCTCTTTTTAAAATCGGCAACTTGCCAAAGGGCTTTATAAGAAAAAATAACTTAACAAAAAACTTTTTACAGAAAGAAGCTTGAGAGAGAGACTTGAACCCAAGACCTCTATTCTCATAAACTAACTTTACACCAAGTGAGTTAGTAAAAGGATTCTGTAATTGTTTGAAAGGAGGAAGGGGTCTTTATTTTTATTTATTTATTTATTTTTTTAATTTTTTTAATTTTTTGTTTTTTGTTTTCATTATTCTTTGTTTTCGGTGTGCGTGCTTTTTCCTGCAAAAAAAAAAAAATCCGTGCACAAAAAAAAAAAAAAAACGAAATGCAAGCCTTACGGTAGAACGTTGGATTTTTGGTTAGCCTTACCGACAACTATCCTTTTTCGCTCTCTCTGATTTCCCAAGATTGCACAAAGACGCAGGGAAATAGCGTACGTAGCAAAAAAAATAACGTTTTCTTGTTTATGATTTGTCGAGATCGCACACAATGCAGAGCAAAGAGCATACACAGAGAAGAGGGTATTGATCCGGCAAATAAAAAAACTATAAACCGAAATAAGCATAACGATTAATAAACATAATCGCATAAAATATACTTTATACCTCGATATCTAAAATGACATAACTCGGGAAACCAGAAACCTTTTCACATGAAACCAGACACAAAAGAGCAATTCTCTCGGCCCAAAAGTGGTCAGAAATAGTAGATCTGGAAAACGACAGTCACATGCAGTCAAACCGGCTTTGGATTTGGATCAACAACGAATGCGGCCCTCAAAATGGCTCTGATACCATGTAGGAATTTATAGGGTAGGTTCCTTAGATCAAACACCAAAGGTCACCGCTCACAAACAGATCACAAATCAGTACACTAGTATATCACGTGGTTAAAACCGTCGAAGAGGGAAACAGTCCACGGCCTGAGCCAATGCGGCCACTTCAGGAAATTTATTAATATAATAATAAAATTTACTTATGTTTCTCTCATAAACGGTTATCGGACAAATGACATCCATGCTCTTTAAATAGAGATCATGGACCAATCGGGTGTTAAGCCACGGATCAAGTGTCGGTAATACCAAGGAGAGAGTGAACCGTCGGATCACTACATATCGTGACCATCAGATTATAAGTTACAAATGCACATAGTAAAGAAACACACTTTACGTAACTCTACACTAGACCAAGTTATACTTAACTATTTCCTATGTGTCGAAATATCCTAACACCAACACCATTCTGTGCCAAACTGGACTTAATCTAGCCCACTTGGCCTCCCTCTGTTGCGCAATACGAATTCTGTACAATCTCTTACGACCTACTGCGTAGTTGCTCTGCGCAAGCACTTACACACTGCTGCTGGAAGGAAGAATCTGGAACTCCTGATGGTCGTGCGACCTCCTTTCTCTTGTAGGTCTGTGCTGGAGATGAAATCCTAGTGTTGGAATTTGCTATGCTCTATTGCTGAAGGGAGAACACACAATTTTGATGCATAATGAGCCAAGTTTATGCCTTTTCCATCCTTTTGAAGTCGACCTGACCCACCATCTCCACGAATGGCTGAGATTAAATCTCTTGGATCGCTGAGATCGTTTCTGTAGGAATTTACAGGGTAAGTTCCTTGGATCAAACACCAAAGGTCACTTTCCTGAACTCCAAGCATAGATCGAAGTTTGGTAAATTTCGTTTCTATGAGAGCCTTCGTAAAGATATCAACAACATGATCATTGGTTGAACAATAGTGCACTCCAAGAACATGATCATGAATGAGCTTTCTGATGAAGTGCATGTGTAGTTCAATGTGTTTCATGCACTGATGCTGAACTGGATCTTTGCATAGCTGAATGGCACTTTGATTATCACACCAAAGTGTAGTTGGATGTTGCTGATGAAGATCAAATTCGGATAGGATCTGACGAAGCCACAGGGCTTCCTTGTCGGCTTCAACAACACCACGATACTCTGTTTCTGCCGAAGAAAGAGAGATGACACTTTGTTTCTTACAAGACCATGTGATAGGTCCTGAACCAAGAGTGAATATATAACCTGTAGTAGACTTTCGATCATCAAGGTCACCAGCCCAATCAGAATTAGTGAAACCAACCAACAATGGAGATGCTCCTGCACTGTAATGAGTCTCGAACTGAACTGTACCATGAACATATCGAATTATTCTTTTGGCTGCTTTCCAGTGACTTTCATGAGGTTGGTGCATAAACCGAGCAACAAGACCAATGGAAAATGAAAGGTCAGGACGAGTATGGGTTAGATACAGAAGTTTACCAATAATTTGACGGTATGAGGTAGCATCAACTTCAGGGGAAGTACAAATGACTGAAAGCTTGGCTCTAGACTGAAAGGGAGAAGGGGATGGCTTACAGTCTTCCATGTGAAAGTGGCGTAGAAGATCACAGGCATACTTGGATTGAGAAAGGGTAATACCTTTTTTGGATTGCAAGACTTGAAGACCAAGGAAATAATGCAAGTGTCCTAAGTCTATCATTTCAAACTTCTTTTTGAGGCTAGACTTCACATGGTCTATATGGTGGGGATCACTACTAGTAAGGATAAGATCATCAACATAAAGAACAAGGATGATTAAGGACTTACCCACTTTCTTGGTGTAGACAGTGTTGTCAGAATGACATCTAGAAAAACCATTATCTAAGAGAAAGCTATCCATTTTGGCATACCAAGCTCGAGGGGCTTGTTTGAGACCATAAAGAGACTTCCTAAGGCGAAAAACAAGGCTAGAGTCTTTTTGGATAAATCCAGGGGGTTGTTCCATGTAGATTTCTTCATGCAAGTCCCCATGTAAGAAGGCGGATTTAACATCAATCTAATGAACTTCCCATTTAAAGGAGGAACAAGGTGGATAGAATTCATTTTGGCAACAGGGGAGAAGGTTTCAGTATAGTCAATGCCTTCAACTTGTGAAAATCCTTTAGCAACAAGACGAGCTTTATGTTTATCCACTTTTCCATCTGGTCCAAACTTTGTTCTCTAAACTCATTTGCATCTGACAAGTTTTCTTCCCTTTGGAAGAGGAACAAGATCCCAAGTATCGTTTGCCAATAAGGAACGATATTCTTCATTCATAGCTGCATTCCAATCTGGATGACCTGTAGCTTCTTCAAAGGTATTTGGATCATGATTTTCTGGAACTTGAGCCAACAAGGAAGAGGCTCTGTCGAACTGAGAATGTGTACGATGTTGATCTGCAGGGTCACCTGCAAAAGAACCTGCTGCATCCCGAGTAGAGCGGACCCATTTTGGAAGATGTGGAGCTGAAGGAAGATCCTGAGGAGGTGGAGGATTGTCATCCTCGCTGTCATCATCTGAACTAGAAGGAATGCTATTAAAAATAGAAGAGAGAGAGAGAGGTGGCACATATGCCGAATCAGGCTCGCAGGCCAAAGGTGGCACACCCATCGAACTAGGCTTGTAGGCTGATATATGTTCATCAAATTTTACATCTCTTCTAATGATTATATTTTTGGATTTGGGTTGAAGAAGTCTATATCCTTTGACATCTTCAGAATATCCAAAAAAAATACATTTTTCACTCTTAGGTTCTAAGGCTTTATGTTCCTCATCTGGAATATGGGCCCAAGCTTCACTTTCAAAAGCATGAAAGTGACTTACATCTGGTTTGATTGAGCTCCAGGCTTTTTTTGGAGTGATATTTCTTATAACTTTAGTAGGAGTGCGATTTACTATGTAATTTGCACAATTAATTGCTTCTGCTCAAAAATTAAGACTAAGTCCTTTAGATTGAAGCATACAATTAACCATTTCTTTTAGAGTGCGATGTTAAAATTTGGGTACCAGAGGACAAGTGGTTCCCTAAGGCTTTGATCTTTGGCCTATGGAAAAATATCCAAATTTATTTTTACTTTTTTCCTAAAGTGACTTTATAAGTGGTAAAGTCAAATATAATGTTAAAGTGACTTTATAAGTGATAAAGTTAGATTTTAATTTTAAAGTGATTTTATTAAAGTCAATGAAAAATTAGAAAGTGAAAAAGTGACTATGGAAATAAAAGGTTAAGTGGGTCTTTATTTAAGTGGGTGAGTTAAAAAATAGAAAGTGATAATTAAATGCACATTTATTCTCATCCCTAGATCTAAATGAATCTCAGCCATTAGATCTTAGGGTTACCCAAAAGGTCATTTAGGGTAAAAGGAGAGGAGAAGAGGAAAAGATCAATTCAGTCTTTTGTGAGCTATTGAGAGAAAGAAAAGGAGATCAAGGAGAAAATTTATGAGCAGTGAGAAGTTGAAGGAGGGAAACAAGGAGACTTCAACAAATCCATATAGCAACATTATTGGCACAAATCCCAAGGCAGAATCCGTACAACAAGAGAGGTACGATTTCCAAGAAAGGGAGGCACAAAAATCGAGGAAGAGGACATCATCATTTAGCACGAAGTTCGACGTAGATTCTGGGCATGAAAATTGAAGAGAAGTACATCTGATATTTTGGCACAAATTTTGAGAGAAAGGACAACAGCTTCAGTGCAGTTTTTGAGGCAATTTTTGGGCACGAATTTCGAGGAGGGTTGCTGTACAAATTTGTACAACTTGTTCTGGCATGTTTTTCGAGGCAATTGTACAACATTTAATGCTGTAAAATTTTTGTTTTGTAAGTTTGCTGATTGGTACATTTTTTGAGGCGGAGTTCAAGCATGGAAATCGAGAAAAGTCTGTATTTGTGGTTGTTGAAATTTTTACTGTGTTTTTCAGTTTCTTTGTAAAAGAATTTTTAGAAATAGAGAAGAGCTCTCAAACTGGTTTTCCCCAAGAGTTGTAGGGGGTTTTTCCAGGGTCACATTGACCAAAAATCACTGTGTTATTTTTTGTGTGTGGCTGTCATATTTTTCCTGTGTTTTATTTCTGCATTTTCAGTAGTTCCAAAAATATCCAAATTTGTGTTTTCAAAAATTTCAGTCATTTCCAGATTTTAGTATTTATGTCATGTTCATATTTAAAACTATATGCATGGAGTGATAAGGAAAACTGATAGCCGGAGTGGGGGTTGAAATTTCTACATGGTATCAGAGCTTGGTTGGTTGAAAAGTGCAGTTTGGTACAGCAAAGTGAAAATCACAAGAAGTTGATTTTTACACAGAAAACTGAACTTTTACCACAGATTTGAAAATTTCAGTTTGTTAGGACAAAAAGCATGTCTTTGGGCTTGAGGGTTGAAGATAGGTTGGATGGGCAGAGCAACTACAGTGCATGGAGAGAGAGAATCCAGAGCATCTTTGAGGAAGCATAAGTCTAGGGCATTATGGTACATACCACAGTACACCCAGTAGCAGTGCCTGCTAACCCTGTACAGTTGGCAGAGTTTAACAAGAAGAATGTTAAGGCGAAAAGACTGATTTTGGATGGAGTTAAAGATCATGTCATTTCTCACGTGAGAGGAAAGACATATGCACATGACATGTGGACAGCCTTGACCAGTCTCTACCAGAGCTCAAATGAAAACAGAAAAATGGTCCCAAGGGAGAAACTGAAGACCATTAAAATGGCTAAGACTGATAATGCTGCAACATACCTCACAAAGATACTTCAGTGAGAGATGAGTTGGCAGCTATAGGAGAGACCATATCACCCACTGAATTGGTGATGATAGCCTTTAATGGTCTTCCCAAGACTTGGGAGAGTTTTGTGGATGGCATTGTTGCATGGGAGAACCTTCTCGGATGGGAGAGGTTATGGGATGATTGCATTCAGAATGAGATCAAAAAGAATCATCTTGGGGTAGCCAAACAGGTGGAGGAGGATGACAATGTGGCATTATTAGCAAGAGGAAAGCTTCCACCAGTGGAGGTGGAGGCAAAGGCAAAGGTAAAGGTAAGCAACAGAACAAGGAGAAGGACTATTCCAAAGTCAGATGTTGGAATTGTCAGAAGTTGGGACACTATGCAATTGTGTGTCTAGAGAAGAAGAATGTAGAAAATAAATTAACTAATCAAACACACATTAAAATATCTGAGACATAGAACTGGCGGAAGAGGCCTGAGAGCCTTACAACATTCTTCACATATTCTTCATTGTTAAAAGAATGTAATAATACAAATAAATCGGTGAGGAAGTTGTCTCTAGATAGTGCGTCTATCTTGGACAACTTGGTTGAGCAAATAGCTCAACCACACACTAATCTAGGAGCTAAGTTAGGTAGCCTAAACTAACTTCTAATCAAGAGGAACCAACATAATCTAGAAAATTAGGCATAAAATTCTAACTTTCAACATTTAATTAACTTTGGATTTATAATTGTTTATGAGAGAGAGGCTAACATTCCCCCCCTCAATGATAAATCCAAAATAAGAACGAGGAACCATCTTCCAAGTTCTCATGTTGATCCTTAGAAACACTGCCTGAAAAACTGCCAAAACTGGATGCCAAAAAAACTGCAATTTGAAGAGACCATGAGTCAGCTGTATGTCTGATTCATCTCTGAATTTTGCTTGACAACTCCATCATGTGCCAAGCTGCAAAATGATC
The DNA here is from genome assembly GCA_034641835.2 of Pinus albicaulis. Taxonomy (NCBI): domain Eukaryota; kingdom Viridiplantae; phylum Streptophyta; class Pinopsida; order Pinales; family Pinaceae; genus Pinus; species Pinus albicaulis. Next base: position 1,925,086,769 of record CM076578.1, on the reverse strand, counting down.
CATCTGTCCTTTGCTTGCAATCAACATCCTTTGTCCACTGACAAAAAAATTGATGACGCCCATTGGCGAATTTGCTTGTCCACTGACAAAATATTGAAGACGCCCACTGGCGAATTTGCTGATGGATGATTGCCCACTGACTGATGATGTCAAAAAACAACTCACTGTTGATTTTTTAAAAAGCTTTCCGGATTATCCACATTGCTAGAGAACGAGTGTCGACGTTTCGAATCCCAACGGGGATCCATCATCAGTTCTTTCTTGAATGAAGAAAATGAGAGAAAAGACCTAGACCATAAATAGAGGTAGAAGTAGATTTCAAGAAAAGAGCCGACCAAATTCTATAATGTCGACACTCGTTCTCTAGCAATGTGGATAATCCGGAAAGTTTTTTAAAAAATGATCACCACATGAGTTTAAAAACCAAGATTTTGTTGATGCTGTCAGAAACTGCTCATTGTTGATGCCCACTGCTTCTTGGATGTTTGAACGCCCATTGGCTGCTGAATATGCCCATTGGCTGCTGAAGATGCTCATTGGCTGCTTTTGCTGATGTTGTCGAAACTTTTAGTTTGACAACCACGGTCAATTTTATTAACGTTTTCCCCCCTTTGTCAGCTGAAAGGAGAGACAATCATTTGGAAATTATTTCTGAATGCCCCCCCTTCAGGCGTAGGAGAGTTTCACTGGTGTACTCCCCCGTTCATCTGCACGAGAGTACCATCTTCTTTTGACTGTCGGCTACAATAGGTGTGATTGAATTCGGTTGTAGAACTTATACAATCTGTTGACTGTTGACGACCATTCCCAATGATCAATCCATTCATAATTGCTCTTTAATCTGGCTAGTTGGTTTTGATTGCAACATTTCTCTGATGAATGATTTGGTTTGCCACAATGGCGAAAAGGATGGAGATCAAAACAATGATCTTCCATATGATCTCTTCTTTGACAATGTGAACATTTTGGTTTGACTGCAACTTCGGTTTGCGTGCATGTCGGTTTGTCTGCAACTGTCGTAGAATCTGTTGATGTGATTTGTTCAAGAAAGCCTGCACTGACGAACTTGATGGGCTTTGAATAATCTGGGATATGTAAGTTCACGTCATCTTTGACATATCCTAATTCTCTTCGATTTCTGTTACCTTGAATTTCTTCCCTGGCTTGATGATTGGTTTAGAAGAAAATTGAACTTGAACAACTTCGACACTTGAAGTTGTTTGGATGAATGATTTATCATCTTTGTCTGTATGGTTCAAAGACTCGGAAGCATCATTCTTCTCTTGCAACTCATTTCTTTGTAGTTGCGACTCCAGTTGAAGGTACTCAATCGTTTCATTTCTCTGTTGTAGATGCTGTGAAATATCAACAAGAGTTGCTTCGCTGATTTGCACCATGTTTTCAGCACTTGATAGGATCAAATTGTGAAGAATTTGTAACAGCTAGATGTGTTGTGCCATGTGAACTCGCTCGCTTGTCTTTGAACTTTCTCACTTGATTTGAACTCGTTGGATTGAATTCACTTGCTTGATTTGAATGACACGCTCGCTTGCTTTGGAATTTGTTTTGATGTCTTGCTTGGTGAAGCTTGTTTTGCTTGTTTCACGCTTACTGGAACTCATGCTTTCTTGCTGTAGATTTCAACTCGCTTGAGTGTTGTTTGAATATTACATTTACTTGCATTAGAGTTGAACTCGCTCGCTTGCTTTGATTGTTGCTTCAATGAACTTCACGCTGGCTCGCTTGATGTTGTGAACTTTATACTGACTTGATTGTGCTTATTGGCAAAGGGTGTCGAACACTGTCGAAAATGCACCCAAAAGACAAATGACAAGTTCAAATAATGACTCAGTTGAAGACTTACTTGACTTAATTGTCTTAGTTTGACCACCTTATCAATTCAAATTGGGTGTCAATTTCAACTGAGAATACACCTTGATAATTGAACTCAGTTACAAAAATGTTTATCTGCAAGTGATAGAAAAAGTGTTGTTGATGTCATCTTGTCTTGGAATGCTTGATGACTTGTATACTTGAGTTGGCTTATGTGCATGTAGTTTTTTAATTTGTTGTGTACCATATTGCAAAGAGAGTGTCAAAAAACTGGACACAAGTCATGTACACGCATTCACTACACACGGTGTACCTAAAATCCCCTTATTCAATTTCGGGCGGATCTAGGACACAAGTACCACAAAAAAAATATGATTTTATTAAGTTTCAAGGTACATCAATCTTCCATCGTTACAACATTTTCGTTGAAGCTTCTCAAGCACAGATTGGGAGAACTCCATAGAGGAAATTTGTCTTCAAAACTGACTGAACTACTTAGAGGTAAATTTTTTTTACTTAAACAATCAACTTCTACTCATCACTCCAAATTTACAACAAAAGTCAATCCTTATCACTCCACAAATTACAAAAAATTGAAACACTTTATTTCTCCAAATTACAAAATGCAACCACTCCAAAAAATATCACCTTATCACTCCATACATCTCATTAAATTATTAAAATAATTTAATGTACTTTATTAAGTCACTTAAAAGGGATGTCTTTTAAACTTTACACTTTATTATTCCCAAACTATTGAAGTCCTTATCACGCCAACAAAATGCGTTCAAAACTTAAATTTCCTCACATTCCAAATTTTCCAATAAAAAATATTAAATGCACTTTTTCACTGCCTCCCACTAAAATGTGCATTCCACATTATGTGACATTCTCTTTGCATTTACTTGGAAGTATAATGTTTTAAGTAATCACATGGTGTGAAAGCAAAAATGAAAAAATAGAGTAACACCTATCTTACCCATTTATGATTTGAAACCACGTGAAATTCCAATTTAATTTGCTACCTTGAAAATGTATCTTTAGGTATGGCGTCCTCTATGCATTCCTCCATGTTGGCACTTTTTTAAGCAAACACTGGGTTCATCTCCTTGAAAAATTCGTTGGAGACATTAACGCAGGTTTTCTACTAATGCTGCTTACACAATGAATAACCACAACTTTGCAACGTAGCAAGCTGGCATACTTTGATACTCCGACTCTCTTCACCTATTTCAAACGATGAAATCTGCTGGCTCGTCCTCGATCCCGATCCTTTCTTTTACAATCTGCAACTTTACATACAAATACCAAGAACAACGTTTTGTTTTAGTGGTGATCTCCTTTATAAAACACAATATCTCAGAGGAAAAATCTGGTTTACAACAAAGAAAAATTAACAAAATCGTGCCAATGCCAACAGGGTATTTCGCTGCGCACTTCACTGTGGCTATGAAATTTAAGGGATGAAGTCAAATCTGGGTCATCGTAACAGAGATCCGCATATGCAAAAAACACGGTTGAATATTAGAATGAAAAAAGGAATTCCATTTAGTGCGTGCCATGAAGATATCTTCCAACATTTCGACACACTTTGTTCCTAAGCCTCAGAATGATGCTCCAATTTCACCACTAGCGACACAAGCTGGTTAACGCTGCCACAAATTCCTCTGCATTGAGGCCTTTGCAAAAAATGCAATCGCTATCATGTTGTCAGCATAGTCTTCATATGACCAAACATCGTCACAACTGCTTTAAGGCAGTACCACTCACCACCGTAGCTCGCTTTTTCACAGCAGGAATGAATCCTCTTTAAGCCGAAGACACTCAAACTCGCTACACAGAATTATGAGGATCAAAACAAGATAGGAGAGGGTGGATTCGGTCTGTTTACAAGGGGATCCTCACTGATGGAAGAGAAATTGCGGTGAAGAAAACTGTTTGTGTAATCGAAGCAAGGAAAAACAGAATTCATGAATGAAGTGAAGATTGTGGCCTGATCTCTTGAGTCGATTAAAGAACACGGGACCTCCACTTAATCTGCTGCAGCCTTCACGCTCACAACCTTACCACGCAGTCAGCGCCTACTCTAACAGCAAAAATTTTTACACTTTCTGCCCCTCGGCTTGGACAATACGTAGCTCCACGCCGGTCCACGTCTCTCTTTCGGATTTGAGATCAGTTCTTCTCCCATGGTGACCGTTAGTCGCTTGATTCTTATGCACTATGGGCCAAATATAGAAGATCAAACCGAAAAAGAATGAAATCGAATTCAGAGAGATAAAACTGAAGCAAGGTACCTTTTCTATGTGCCTGTGGATAAATCCGGTGCATCGATCTGCTATTCCATAGATTTGATTCCATGGTACATATCTTCATCCGGAAAAATCACAGCGAGGATCTCAATAAAACATGCCACAACGACGATATAATCTCGGACGCATGCAGTCACGGTGCAAATTACAGTGAGGAGACCAAAAATATGTGCTACAGTGAGGATGTAGTCACATAATGGAAAGCAACAACTGATTTGTGACTTTGCTGACGGTGGAATCTGTGATACCACTCGCAATCTTAATCACTCGCGGATCCTAATACTCGTCACTTGCAGATCTTAATACGCAGATCTAATCACAGATCCATCATTCACAAATATCATATCTTTTGGCATTGCAGATCCTGATGTGCGCACCACTTAACAACTAAAAAAATAGCTCTCACAAAACCTTTAACAATCTATTTTTCCTGATTGCAGATCCCTCCCTTATGGCTCCGATACCACATGTAGAAAATAAATTAACTAATCAAACACACATAAAAATACCCGAGGAATGGAACTGGTGGAGAAGGCCTGAGAGCCTCACGACATTCCTCACATATTCTTCATTATTAAAAGAATGTAATAATACAAATAAATAGGTGAGGAAGTTGTCTCAAGATAGTGCGTCTAATCTAGGAGCTAAGTTAGGTAGGCCTAAACTAACTCCTAATCAAGAGGAACTAACATAATCTAGAAAATTAGGCATAAAATCCTAATTTTCAATATTTAAATAATTTAATTAACTTTGGATTTATAATTGTTTATGAGAGAGAGGCTAACAAAGAACAAGCAGGGAAAGGAGAAAACCATGGCAGCTTCTGCAGAGATAGAGGGCTTCTCAGAGAGCTTTGATCGGGAGTTTGGGTTCATAGCTTGTGAGGCCATTAGTGCAGGATCGCTTGCCATACAGGTTCAGAGGGAGTGTGCACTCCCCTCTACTAGCAGAGCATCTTATGGTATTTGGTATGTTGATAGTGGCGCTTCACGCCATATGACAGGAGTTAGAGAGTACTTCTCAGAGCTTTCAGAGAGTGGCACTGATATTGAGGTAGTACTCGGAGATGACAACATTGTTAGAGCAGTCGGTGTGGGGACATTGGTATTTGATATGGAACCCAAACCTCCCTTGAAAGTGTCAGATGTTCTATATGTGCCTATGTTGAAGAGGTAAATCCCCTCTGCGGACAGAGGCGATCCCTACTAGCCCAGATCGGGTCTAGCAACAATCATAACACGCAATGGCGCAAGTTCCTAATTGCAATAAACCAGCTTGCGAAGAAGGCTTACCTTGAATCCAACGCTGTCGCTTGTAGAGAAAGTAGCACTCCCGTTGCTTAGCTCCGGTAGATCACGATCCTCACGATCTCCGTGATCGGACACTTGCACACGCAAGAAACAAAACAAACGCAAGCGTAAAATCCAGTATATGCAACTATACGTCAGTCAGAGAAGACATAACTCATCATCATAATCAACAACATGAGTGGAACCATAACCAATAGTCGCTTATCATTAATCAATCAAAGGAGGATACAACCTGGCTCTGACGCTGAATTCTCCTTCGGAGGGTCGCCAGCGGAACACGTCTCGAAAAAACCTGTCAGGGATGGGACAAGCCTCTCTCTTCGGATGTCTCGACAATAATCTCCTTGCCTGGATTTGGCCTTAAGGGAATGAATCAAGGCTCTTGCAGCATAAGGCTCTGATGGCTCTTTTGAAACTAGCTTGCAAAGGAGATGAGCAAGCTTTTATAGATGGAGGAAGGGGAGTTGGTATCCCTATAATCATGGGATTGGCCCTATCCTCAAGGAAGCTTCCATGAGAGGTGGCAAACCACTTCCTCTACAAAGAATCCCGAATGAACCACAACTCAAATTAGATACCGATTTATGGATTGGTTAAGACGAAACTTTCGCCATTTATTTTAAAAAACACTCCTTAAAATGGCTGGCGTGAGTGCGACTTTGAGACAGAGTGCCAATTGGCACACCCTCTTTGAAGGATTTCCCCCATTGGCATGGGTACTGAACTGGCTTCCCGCGCCAATGCAAAAGGGGGTGTTTTCAGGGTTTTTTACAAGGAGTTGTCTTCAGGGCAATGAAATTACATGTTTAGGGGAATGCCATGAAAGTGTTTTCAAGTTATGTCCTTGCTGCGAGTCCACGAATGAGCCCTCAGGCCTGTGCGGGATGGGGAATTGCGGGGATGGTGACAGAATTCTTGTGTAACAGCAGATGCCCCTAAAAGCATGAGGCTCGAGGAGAGAGAGGTGTAGTGAAATGCTTTACGGAAACGTGTCCAACTGAAAACACGCGGTAGGCGCCTGCGTGAGAAATGCAAGCTGATATCTCGGATACATGATATATATGTGTACGGGCGCGTGCGTCCATAACAGAGTATGTAATAATCCAGACCCGAGGCATGGACGCAGCCATCCAGTGAGGATCGATAAATAACTCAGGTATGGTCGCAGCCATCCATTGAATGAGTCATGTAACCAATAACAATCCACAAAATTGCAGCCTGGATTCCAACAGACAAAATCTAGGGTCTTGCACTCCATCTCGACCCGAAAAAAGTACAAGTTCAAGCATGTGAATAAGTGAGTTGAAGTTGAACATGCAAGAAAATCGTCTGATTACGAGCCAGTGATGAAAGCTATTAACAGACGTGAGAGGTACCACAAATAATGACAATGGCCCTCAAGGTACTATAGGTACAATCCACGGCATGTGAATCAATGAGCTGGCGTCGAAAACCCGTAGAATCACTCGATCGGAGGCCAATGATGAAAACCTCATGCCGAATGCGAACAACTTGCCATTGAGGTAGGCAGGCTCCAAGGTACCAGAAGGGAGTCTCTAGATCAGCTTCCTGGATAATGAGCTGAAGTCGATAGGAAGTGACTTTGATCGAAGGTGGGCCATAGTGTTTCCCACATCATCGACACGAGATAGAGGAACATAATATCTTTGTGAATTAAGATCAGATGAGAATCAGAGGAAGTTTGAAATCTGTAGAGGTCAACTTCTCTTGAACATATCGGCGGCACGACAGTGGATTTGGCAGTATTTGACATCAAAAGATCAAGGGTCATGATGACAAGACAAAGCGGTCGAGAGAGTCGAGGATCACGAGCCCACGAGAGCAGAGTGGAAAAAACGAGATGAGATATCCCAAACTGACACGAATGGAACCGTGCATGTCCCGGAGAAAAGCGACATCTGCCCAGGCACGACAATGATGTTGGTTCCATTTTCTGGCTGCCGAGCCTGATTTATTTTTACACGAAGCTTTAAGAGGATCATATGTATATGTAAATCCATCCTAGTACTTTTAACGAGCCCTAGGAAGGAGGAACTCGAATACTGTCATTACGACTGAATCCAATGTCATCAGGGTTTAACGAGTCTAACAAAGGAATAACTCGGCGTCTTTTCATGTTTAGAGAGTTTGAAAAGACAGCGGAAAAGTAAAATCCAAAGATCCCTTTTCGTAAATAGTTTCTCAGACCCGAAAAAGGTAGAAAACAATATCCGAGAAAACCTCCTAGTCGCGATAGGCTAGGGTATTCCTTTTTCGTAAATAATCCATCCCAGCCCGAAAAAGGGGTAAACGTATACTGGGTAGATGTCGTTTCGTGTCCACTTTAACGAGATCGAAACGACAAGGAACTCGACAATATTTTCATGTTTAGAGAGTCAGAAAAGAGCTGAAAGATGACTCCAAAATGACTTTTTCGTGTATTTACCGAGTCCGAAAAAGTATAAAATACAACTCGTGTCACCGTTTAAGTTGCGTAAAAACCTGTTGCTGCACATAAAGGAAAGTGTAAAATCCATTTTTGACAAAAATATATTAAAATATTAATAAAAAATGACTTTTAAAACCTAATTAGATTTCAAAAAGTTATAAATAAGTCTCAAATGGTAAAAACAAAATTACTTTTACTATTTACCTCATTGGAGAGCAACAGTGGTCCATTTGTGTGCAAACTTCTGACGGCCACTGCGACTGATCCGGGCTATCATTCAGATCCCCGTTTGTTCCAGGTAAGGGGCGCTTCCTTGAACTCCATTTTGATCCATTTTTTAGAGATTTCCATTACGGATTAGACTTCTGTGGAAAATTTTTAAAATTTTAGGGCTCCGCCCATTGGTGCGGGTATCGGGCACGGACCCGCGCCAATGGCCTTTTCCTTACAAAGGGGCTGCGCCAACGGGCGCGACTATTATGGAAACAGTCGCGCCAACGGCGGAACTCAATTTTCCGCTTTAGATTTTTGAATTGTGAGCAATCCAAATGAAATTTCAAGCATAACAGAGATCTAATCGAGGCTTTTTGATCATGTTGATGCAGGTTGCTCAGGCATAATGGTTATCGAATGGAAGGAGAGGGAGCATGGGGAAGAGGATGAACTGGCTATGGAGAATGAAGCCTGTATGAATGCACTTAAGAACTGTGGACTCAAAAAGTTCTTCCTGACACCCTGCCTACGAGCTCAACCGGAGCTACTACAATACTTGGTCAGTATATGGGATGAAAATGAAGAAGTGTTGAAAATGAAAATGAAGAAGCTTCGGGACCAAGTGTTGGAACTTGAGGTTTCCGACATATATTTCATAACCAGACTGTCGCATAGAGGTCCGGTGCCCATCTTGACAGGCAGCAGACCTTTTGGTGAAAAGATGGAGCAAGTAATGGCAAGGGTGTGCCCAGGGGCACAGACCGGATCAGGAAGCGGGAAGGTGGACATCCACACTGTCGAGGATCTAGCACTCAGAGTAGTGCCACACACCATTACACGAGCTGCGGGATTGCAAGCTCCACATGAGGCAACCAAAGCCTAACTCATACTAGCCTCTGAGTGTATGAGTCCTACACTATTCGATTGGGCTACAGTGGTGACAACCAATATCAAGATGCAAGCAAGTCAAACTAAAGCAGTTTGGCTACGGTTCCATTTTGGTATCGTTGATCCTGGAACGACTACCTATCTTTCAGGGCCAAGGGGCCATTGTTGCTGAGCCGGTACCAAGAGAGCCAAGGATGGCTCGCTAGGCAACACTTATGCCCAGGTCAGGAGGAGGCCAACAGATGTCTTGGGAGGCCGGAGTTTTTTGGATGGTTACAGCGTCAGTTGATCGTGGTCGAGGACTGGCCCTATGCTGGGACCGATTTCACCGGAGATCCCGATCTTCCGCTCTCGGAGGGGGAGGATTGGGATGAGGATTTGGGTATGATACTCTCTTTTTGATTTTTATGTTTTATGGTTTTTTGGTAATACATGTCCGTTCTAACAACAGTTTATATGTATGCAGATGTTGGCCCAGAGAGACCTGCCGGTATGTCTCCTATTGCACGGAGAACTCAGCCCGCAGCTGATCCTCAGCGGAGGGTGCCGAGGGAGGAGAGTTGATCCAGAACCTTGAGGGGATCGCCCGGGGGATTCCAGACTACGCCCGGTTGGCAGATGTCTCGATGGCGTATTAGAGACATACGGTGGGAGTGCCTAGTCGCCTCCACCGACTTTTGAGACGCTTAGTGCGCGCGGTAGCATGTTACCACGAGCACCATGCGGATTACACCTAGGGCTTCTTTCATGCATATTTTTTGAGAGACATGTCGTCTCTGGATGTATTAAGACGAACATGTATATTTTGATTTTATGTGATGCACACTATGTAAACATTTCGACACACATATATATACATACCTATTCCTGGATGGATCTTTTTACATGTGATGATGTTTTTGTTTATAAATTGCGCAAATGTCTATCTAAAACCAAATTAGCTACTGCATCTGTTAATGTATTCATATGTCTGGGTATGTGTTGATATGTGATATAGTCAAAATTTCTTTCCAGCAGACGAATACGCAGATACAGACGTAAAATGGATGGATTTCTTACTGAATAATGTCCGTTAAGTTGTAATACTACAAGTTGTGAGTCTAGATACACAAGTAATTCACGAATGCCGAGGTCCACAGCCTCGGTTAATAATTCCAATACAGCACTATATTCCGCGATATTATTTGTAGCAGGACCCAGACATATACCTTGCAGGTTAACCAACTCACCAGCAGGATCATAAATTACCTAGGCTGCCGAAGACAGATTCTTGGTACTGCGGGAGGCACCATCCGCGAAACCCACAAACGGAGTAACGGACATCTGCACAATCAGGAAGACCCGATCAGCAGAAAGATGCTTACATCGCACACCACACCACACATGCACACAAATGAAAATACACACCTATGTACACACACCACACCAAAAATAACTTCAAGCGTAGTATTTTTTCAGGTACAACCCATTTCTAGGCTGCGCCAACGGAACTCCTTCATAATCAATGAGCTCATAAGCCCCATTTTTCAATACTCGTTTTACTATGTAGGGCCCATGCCACATGGGTTGGAGCTTTCCTGCCCCGAGTTTGTCGTGCGCTTGGTCGTATAGGAGGACAAGGTCTCCTTCGATAAAGGAACGTGGAGAGACTGATTGATCAAAGTGCGCTTTGACCCGCTTTTTCTGTGCCTCAATAACTAAGGCAGCCAAGCGGCGGGTTTCATCCAACCGTTCCAAGTACAAGAGACGCTCTTCTTCAGGAGAAGTGTCGGGTAAAAGTTCCACAACCAACTTTAAGGAAGGAATTTCGCACTCAACCGGAAGAGTTGCTTCCAGACAATACACCAATTGGAATGGTGTGAATCCGGTTGCACTCTTTGCTGACGTCCGGTATGCCCATAGAGCTGAGAACAATTGGAGGTGCCAATTGGACTTATGAATTCCAACTGTTCGTTGAAGCATTGTGACCAAAACTTTGTTCATAGCCTCAACCTGGCCATTTGCCTGGGGGTAATATGGCGTTGAGCTATTGTGTCGTAAGCCCAATCTTGATGTCAGCTCGGCCATCGTGTAATCTCGAAAGTGAGTACCATGATCGGTAACAATGGCCTGAGGGACCCCGAAACGTGCAATAATGTGGTTGAAAATAAACTGGGCATCTGTCTTACCATCGGCGGCTAGTGTAGGCATCGCTTTGGCCTACTTAGTAAAGTAGTCGACAACAACGATTATATATGCATGCCCCCCGGCCGAATGAGAGTTACACGTCATGAAATCTACGCTCCATTTTGCGAAAGGGCCGACGGTAATGACAAGGTGCAAAGGGAGAGGCGGCACACGCATCTTGCGCTGAAAAACCTGACACGCATGACATTTTCGGACTGCAACAATGCAGTCTTTGAATATCGACGGCCAGAAGTAGCCCGCACGCAGAATCTTCTGGGCGGTGGCATATCCGGACATGTGACCAACACATGCGCCACTGTGATAGTCATTCGAGACTCTTTCAGCCTCTTCCAGCGTTAAGCACCGGCGGAGCACCGAATCTACTCCAACGCGGTATAAAGTATCTCCTACAATGCGGTAGGGTTGAGACTGATGCCGAATCCGACGTCGGGCATCTTTGGTCAACTCAGACCGGAACGTCGATGTTTGAAGATACACAATAATGTCGCCGTACCATGGGTCGCGAGTACTGATAAGGAAGAGGGTTTCGTCCGGGATATGATCTTCAGAGTGAGAGGGTGTGGAGTCTGTCGGGAGGGAGCAAATGAGATCCACAAAAACCAGTGATTTGGTCGACTTAGCAGTGGTAAACTCTAAGTCGAACTTCTGAAGGATAACGATCCATTTGGAGTATTTGCCCCCCAGTAATTGTCGAGATAGAATATATGTCATGGGGTTGCAATCCGAAACCACAGTTACAGAACGCAACAGGATGTAGTGGCGAAAACGCTGCACAAATTGTACAGCTGCTAAAGCTAGCTTCTCGACGTGAGCGTAATGCGTTTCTGTGTCAAGAAGATTTCGTGATAGATAGTAAACGACGTGTTCGTTGCCATTATCGTCATCCTGCACCAGAACCATAGCTATGGTGCTGAAGGCGGCGACCAAATATAGAGTGAAATCACGGTGATAATTTGGAGGCCGAAGCAACGGGGCATTAACAAGTAACGTCTTAAGCTTCTCAAAGGATTGTTGAGCAATGTCGTCTCAATGAAAGGGAACGTTTTGCTTTAAAAGACGTGTGAATCCTTTGGCCACTTCCGCGTAGTTCGGTATAAAGCGTCGTAGGAAGTTAGCTTTTCCCTGCAGAGTCTGCAATTGATATAACGAGGAGGGTGATGGGAGATTGACAATGGCCTCGACTTTTAGGGGGTTGAGGCGAATTCCGTCCTTGGAGACTATGAACCCCAAAAGACGGCCAAAATCCATGCAAAAGGCGCATTTATGAGGGTTAAGGCGGATATTATAGCGTCGACAGTGAAGGAAGATCTGGAGGCGGTGTTCGAGATGGTCCTCTCGCCGAGCTGAGTGAGCTGGCAGATCGTCCAGATAGGGCTGAACGATATGGCGTATGTCGTGGAATGCGTAAGACATAGCACGCTGGAAAGTAGCTCCAGCGTTCTTCAAGCCGAACGAGAGCTTTTTATAGGCAAAGGTACCCCATGGACAGATGAATGCAGTCTTGTGTTGATCAGCAGGTAGAATATTTATCTGATTATACCCGGAAAAGCCGTCCATTAGGGAATAAATCTCACTCCCAGCACATTTGTCAATGATTTGATCTATGAAAGGAGTGGGGTAGTTGTCCTTCGGATAGGCGCGATTAATATCACGGTAATCAACACAGACTCTTATAGTTTCCTGTTTCTTATCTACAGGGACAATATTTGAGACCCATTCAGTGAGGGGAATCGGGTAAATGAAGCCTGCGTTCAGAAGTTTTTCAACTTATGCTTTAATGGCAGCGGCTTTACGAGGATGCACCGGGCGTAGGCGTTGGCGTATGGGTTTCGCACCAGGATAGGTAGGAATCTCGTGAACTACTATGCTGGGATCAATCTCGGGCATTTCCTCATAGGACCAAGCGAACACGTCTCTGAATTCTCGAAAAAGATCAGTATAAACTCGTATCTCATCAGGAGAACAAGTTACTCCCACGTGTATGTTCTCAACTATCCCCAGTTTAACGGAGATGTCGATCGGAATAGTTTGAGTGATGTTGCTCAGGTTTCCCTCTGAAAAGACCTCATGTGTCAATATGGGTGTCTGGAGAGGTGGAGAGGGAACCTGAGATGCAAAACGCTCTAGACAATTTGACATTGCCCCCAGGCTGGGGCATGAAGGAGGGAACGATGATGTCCATCGCTCCAAGGCGGCTCCTCAAGAGACATTGTTTCAACAATGGCTTCGTCAGAAGGAAAAATCTCTTTAAGAGGATCAGGCGAGTCGGCCTCGCCGAGCCAGGGGAATTGAGAATAGATATCTAAAGCCATGCTCGAGGGAGCATGTTGAGGAGGGGGAGGATCAGATGCGGCGACGATTTCACAGTAATTAATCTCTACTGGAGTTAAGGGCATCGATTCTCCAAAATCAGACACCTGCTCAGGCGAAGGGATGAGCCATGGGTCGTCAGACCTAGAGATCATATTAACTTGAGCGGTGTGCGGTGGCGGTGCGGGAAAAATACCCATGAGGACGGGGTCTTTGAAGAGATCGGGTCCTACGTTGTCAGGGGGATTTGGGATCTGATCCACGCAAGGAACGTTGTTCTCGGAGGTGGAGGTGAAGAAAGACAACTGATCCACCGTAACGATTTTGCCCTCGTGAGGGAACTTAAGAAGTCGAAAGAGGGTGGATGGCACGCATAGCATGGTGTGAGTCCAACTGCGGCCGAGAAGTATATTGTAGTTAAGCTTGGTGTCAACCACTTCTACTTCTACGTTGACGGTCTTCCCCTGTAAGGTAATCGGTAAACTCTCGAGAACACCCAGGGGTTTCGATTCCCGACCATCGAATGCCTCTTAAGGCATTGGGAGATGATGAAAGGGCTGGAGAGCCAGTGGCCTTCCAGCAAGCGGACGACATGATGCAGGTAGAAGCACCTTCATCCACAACGGCCCTATGGATGTTAAGACCGTTGATCCCGACTTGAATAACAAGAGCGATCTGATGTGGAAGTCGGGGGGTGAAATTTTCTAAGTCGAAGGTGAGAAGATTAGAATCAGTGGGATCGATCCCACCGATTGCAGACAATAAAGCTTTCCGTTGTGACGGGCAACTTTGAAGAAATTCCAATGCAAGCATAGCAGAAGGCGCCTGTGCCAAATCCTCAACAATACTGTAGTGTTGAGCGGCGCGGGCATTTGGGTTGTAGGAAGATCTTCGTAGAACACCTTTAGAAGGTGGCCTCACAACAGGTTCAGCAGTAGGCTTCTCAATTTCCAACGGACCGGAGACAGGTGGGGGAGGTGGGCCATCCACAACTTCCTTCCCAGCTGCCTGGCGCGATCCAACATAATCCTTCGAACGTGTAGCAATGGAGATAGGTGCAGCACCATTCATCATAAAGACCTGGGACCCAAATGGTGCAGATGGTGAAGGCTGTTCAACCATCTGGGTCTGCTGAGACGGGAACAATTCTTTAAGAACTGTCGGAGTCCCTTTGGAGCCTTTGAGAAGTTGACTAATTTCAGATCGTCGTGGACAATCCTTGGTATAATGATCTCCTTCACAAATAAGGCAGGGGTACTTCGGTTTACGTTGGGAACCGTCCTCAGTACGAGGCTTGGAAGACTCTGGCTTCGGAGCATCGGATTTGGATTTACCTTTGCCCTTCTTTTTTCCTTTGGAGGCCTTTTCCGTGGGATTGGCCTGAACGACATTGACCTCTGCAGTTTTGCCAGAATCTGGAGGGGTGGGAGAAGCAGAATTGTTGGAAGAATTGGACTTCTGCTTCCCATTCGAAGATTTTCGAGAATTTTGAGATACGAAACCAATAACACCATCCACCGCAGGGGTAGGTGGAGCTTTAGAGGTTCCTGGGCGTGGAGCGTCAGTCAAAATATCATACAGCGTGCCAGACTGAGAGTATACCAGATCAAGATACTGAGCACGCGCTATGGTTTGTTCTTCAGTCACACATGCCCCCATAGCAATATCTTGGGCGATTTTGTTAACGAAGGACGTGGTGAACCAATGAGTTAGTAGTTGATCAGGTATATCAAACTTGATCAGTCTACGACGACGTCGCCACTCATGAATGTGATCCGAGATGTGGGTGGCTTTATCCTGCTTCAATGAAGTCAGGAGATGCCTCCCGGCCTCGTAACGGACCGGTAACTGGAATTGAGTCAGAAAAGCCATGGCTAACGTATTGAAATCTTGAAAGATGCCACGGGGTAATTCGATATACCACTTGGCAGCGGCGCCAGTAAGAGTATGCTGGAAGAGACGTAGACGAATCGAATCGTCCACCCAAGAGTTGGACGAACACCAAAGATGGTAAGTCATTACGTGAGCTTGGGGGTCCTCTCCAGCTTTACCCTCAAATTTTGGGCAATCGCCGGGTACCTTGGTCGGAACCGGAGGCTAATAAGGATTGTGCAGAATTGGATCATTAGTTAATTTCGAAACATCTGGTAATTCCAAGGTAGCCAAGAACGGCAATTGCGGATTGAACGGCATGCCTGGCCCTCGATAAGGACCAGTACCTGTACTCCACGCTGGTTGAGAATACCCCTGCCCCCATGGGTTCTGTCCAGCAGGATTCTGACCATAGGGGGTATAGGGCGTATAACCAGTCTGATTGGGTTGCTGGTAACCAGTGTACGGGGCTTGATAACCGGAGTATGGACCTTGATTATATGTCGGCCCCGTATGAGCAGCATGTGGATTTGGCTGCTGAGTATAGGTGTAGCCAGGTTGTTGAGAGTAATAGTTAGAACCTTGGGGCTGGCTATAATTCGGTCGGTATTGACCATGAGAATAGTAACCGCCTTGAGGTTGAGTGGGCTGTTGATAGGTGGGACCCTGCTGAGCCTGATAATTAGGGTGCAGCGGTTGATTTGGCTGCGACATTGAATAAGTCGGCTGTTGGGCAGGGTTGACAGGATGTGCAAGCTGGCCTGGTTGGACAGGCTGACCTGGCTGAACGGGCTGCCCTGGTTGAACAGGTTGACTCGGATAAACAGGTTGTGCCGGTTGTGCAGGTTGACCTGGCTGTTGAGGAGCACCAGGTTGTGCCGGATGGGCCGGTTGGCCTGGTGGAGGAACACCAGGTTGTGCTGGATTGGCCGGTTGGCCTGGTGGTGGAATAGAGCCAGGTGGTGGCTGATAACCGGTTTGACCCGCAACAGGACCATAAGATGGTCCTGGCTGATGTGTAACGTTGGGACCAAGAGGATACTGAGGTTGCATGGGTTGAGAAGGTTGGACTTGCCCCCTAGGACCATATACCGGCCTTGGTTGGTACCCCGGTTGACCTGTGAGTCCTTGAGGTTGCCCAGGTGGGACTCCAGGGAGAGGTTGCACGAGCTGACCTGAAGGGTTGTAATACTGTCCTTGCGGACCGTATAATGGCCCTTGCTGGTCCGGAGGGTAGCTCTGTATGGGCTGTCCCTGCGGGTCATAAGGATAGCCAGGCTGGCCCGAAGGTTGGCCTTGAAAAGGTTGTCCTTGCGGGTTATAAGGCTGTCCATCCTGGTTATACGGTAAACCCTGAGCGTGAAGTTGAGCCTCAGGAGCGGGTAAACGTAAAGGGTTCCCATGCTCATCGTATTGATATGGAAAGACGTACACGGGTGTACCATCCTGTGCATAATGTGAATAATACGAGCGTTTGAGATCTTGAGAGGGTTGTCCAACCTCGGGTTCGATTGTTGCAGGGACAATCGATACTCCTCCAGAGAGATGTTCTCCGGCATAGCAGATGCTATATAGACGTCTTCGGGAAGCGATGTGGTCCTTACGGACTGAGTAGTAACAACGGGTGCAGATGCGGCCACACAGACAGTGGGCTTGGAGGGTACAGAAGTGACCTGAGGGGATGACGTAATGGGTGTCTGGAGTGTAAAAACTCTGGTAAACTTGAATAAGTATATATTATTATTGATAAAATATGAGATATTATTACAATGGGGAATCACCGAGGCTTTAAATATAGCCTCATGGTGTCCCTTGGTGAAGAGGCATGATCTTTGATCATGCCCTTTCACTTAATAAAACCTAATATAACTATATCTAAGTAATAATTAATAAAATATACATAACATTGCCCCTCTCTTAAAGATGCTTTGTCTTCAAAGCATACGTAATAATGGACAATGTTGACGAATGCCTGGGTTTCTCAAGTGGCAAGCTCTTGCTTCCCACATTTTAAAAAGATCGTGGAGCATATTCTCAAGTTCAATCTTTTGGTGATGTGGATAGCAACAAGATTTGATATTGACAGGGTCATGTCCTTTCTTGACTTCTATTGCATGTTCATGTTCCTTATTAGGAGGTATTTTTATTGGTAGATCCTGGAATACTTTTTCGTGTGTCTGAACTAATCCTTGTTCCTCTGGTGACTCTTCGTAGCTCCCTTTTGAAGATAACATTTCTAACTGATGACATTTTACTCTAGATGTTGGCACTCCTGTTTGAATCATCTTCGTCATTAGAGAGGAAGATACGACTTGATATTCTAGGGCTTGGAATCCATACAACCTGTGTTTCTGCCCTTTCCACTTAAAACTTATAAATTGCTTCTGATGGTTGGCAGAATAAGTACCTAAAGTTTGTAGCCATTGAATTCCTAAGACCACATCTACTCCTCGTAATGGAACGGTGTAGAATGGAGATTCTAAATGAAAGTTTTTTATCTGTAGTTTGACCTTATGGCATTTCCCTACTTGCTCAATCTTCTTACCATCGGCCACCATTACCTTCATATTAGGCATGGGGAACGTAAATATGTTAAGTCTTTTTGCCATGGTTGAATCTAGAAAATTGTGGGTACTGCCAGTGTCAACGAGAACCATTATGTTGTTGTTCTTGATATGTCCTATTAACCTTAGGGTTTGAGGTTGTGATATGCCTGTCATAGCTGATAATGACACTTGCGGAATAGTTTCGCCATCCACTTCTGGAGAGAACTCTAAGTTGTCTTCTAATCCTTCTATATATGAATCATTATTGTTAGCGTCATTAGTTGCTTCACAACTGTATAGATTTTTCGCTTTTCCATTAGCACATCTGTGCTTAGGGTCCCAGTTTTCACCGCAACGCTTGCACTTGCCCTCTCTCATTCTTTTTTTTTCCACACTAGATTTTTCTTCTTCACGAAGATGGAGTGGGACATATTTCATGTCATCTATATTTTCAGATTGAGGAAATCTTTGTCTCGAATATACTTTTTCTGGTTTTGATAATCTTTCAAATTTATTTTCAGCAGCTTTTGCTTTTTGCCTTACTACTTCTACTGATGTAACTTCATGAAGTTTGAGCTCTTCTTGTATATGGATTTTAAGTCCTGAGATGTAAGACTGGATTAGACGAGATTCTGACAATCCCGGTACTCGTGTTGCCAAGGTCTCCCATTCTCTAGTGTACTCATCCACATCTCCTTTTTGGCGTAATTTGATAAACGTTGAAAAAAACTTTTCTTCTTTTATGCCTTGAAGCCTTTTGAAGAATGCATCCTTAAATTTCCTCCAACTGATAGTAAGCGTCGTCTTTTTCCACCACATATACCAATTATATGCTTTTCCTTCCATTTTCATGGAAACATGCTTAATTTTTTCGTCATCACTAGTAATGTCATAAATCTCAAAATATTCTTCTGCTTTATTAAGCCATGCAACGCTATTTTTTTCATTACCATCAAACTTGGGTAGCTCGATTTTGGCTTTTCGCTGATATGCTAATGGTGGAACAAGAAGGGGATATTGATTAGCAAATGCATTCCAGAGCTGCTTATTTTGAAAATCTGCATTACTATCTTCTTGATGATGTGGGGAATCAGTTTTTTCCTGATGCTCTTCTGAGTTCCTTGAATCTGCGGAATTGTTTTGTTGATTTTGTTCCATGTTAGGAAATATTGGGGATTGTGTCTGAATCAACTTATCTATCTTATCATTTAGCTTATTGAAGAGTTCTGTGGTCTCATGATGATTTAGCCACATTTGTCTTTCTATTCGATTTGTCGTGTCATGAACCTTTTTGATGTCGTCGGAGTGTCCTGCAACTGTACCTTCAAGATCGACTAATCTTTTTCCGAATTCTTCGGAATTATTATTGATTTGTTTCTCGAGATCCACCAATTTCTTCTGGAATTCGGCCATCGACATCGATGAAGACATTGAATGTGTATGAGCCTTGAGGTGGGGAATGTTTTTCTGCCAGTTTTTCCCTCTTTTTTTTTTTTTTTTTAAATTAATTAATTAATTAATATTTAATTAATTAATTAAATTAATTTTTTTTTGAAATAATAATTTCTATTATATATATATATATATTTTAAATAATAATAATAATAATAATATATATATAATTATGGGGAAAAAAATTGTTAACCTTGAAAAGTCACGCTGTTTTTAAAAGTCACTTTGTTTTGAAAAGGCACGTTGTTTTGAAAAGGGGAAATGGGTTTTAATACCATGGGCAATTACCATGGGCCCAAAAACCACGAGCTTGTAAACCACGAGCAATTACTCTTCCTTTTTAATTTTACTTTGTCTTCACATGTATGTATATGTACTTCTTTATATATATATATATCTCTCTTTTTACTTTTTCTTTTTTCTTTTTTTTTGGAACTATTTTCTTTTAAATATATATATATATATTTTTTCTTTTAATTTATTTCCCCCTTTGTGTTAACTTTCCTTCTCTCTTTATTTTATATATATATATATATATTTCTTCTTTTTTTTTTTTAAAACAAATATTGTTGCCCACAAGCACTTGGTTTTTAAAAAAAATCTGCAATTCTGGAATTTTCTTGTAATTCCTTAATTCTGGGTGATCACACAGATACCGAAGAGCGATGGCTCTGATACCAATGGAGTGTAAAAACTTTGGTAAACTTGAATAAGTATATATTATTATTGATAAAATATGAGATATGATTACAATGGGGAATCACCGAGGCTTTAAATATAGCCTCATGGTGTCCCTTGGTGAAGAGGCATGATCTTTGATCATGCCCTTTCATTTAATAAAACCTAATATAACTATATCTAACTAATAATTAATAAAATATACATAACAGTGTCTTAGGAGACATCCCCAATGAAGGAACAACCGACCTCGTAAAAGGAGCTGATACCCCCATAGAGGCAGCGGCGGCAATAATCTGACCCAAGGATCTATACCCTGCTGGTAATGAGGGACCGGGTGATGACATAACAGATGGTTCAGGGTTGTCTTCTGGGAATAACTGTCGAGGGAATAACTGGTAATCTTCACCAGACGTGGGGATTTCCTCGCTAGGAGAATCACTCATATTTGAACCTGTTGCTAGATCTCGTAACAGACGGCGAGGACTAGGAGGAATAACAGCAGCTAAAAAAGGTGAACCCGATGTAAGAGAAGGGAAAAGCTCCCCTACTCCCAATCCAGACCAAGGGTCGGAAAAGGGCCAATTGAACTCAACTGGTCCTCCAAAGGGAAGCTCAGACAGAACCGGTCCCCCGTCGGGAAACTCGGAAACGATGGGTTGCTGAGGTTCAGCAGAGGATTGAGAAACCTCTGATGAATCATCCATATATGGACTACCAGTAGACGAAACGGAAGGTTCCGCCACTGTGACAACAATGACAAAAGATCAAGCACAACACACACGGGCTGAAAAAGAGTCAAGACACACAATCAAACGGCCAACAAGCAAAATCTAACAAGGCGTGTGATCGCGGGTGATTTATTTTACCACATTGAAACTTAGAAACTTCACCGTTTCATGTTTTAAGAGTCGAGAAACGGATGAAAGGTGACTCTATCTCTTTCAGTTTTGAAGCAAGCGTGAAAGGACAAGCGCTTGGTGATCTTTTCAAATTTAAAGAGTCAGAAAAGATCAAATGACTACTCAGGAATACTAGGCAAAGGGTGTACCAAATAACCGTGAACTGCAATATACACCTTGGTTTCAAAATGAAAGAGAAATCAACCAAGGACTTAACATACGTGCAGGCAATCTCCCCGAATGCTGTGTCCGGTGTATCACAGGTATAGGGCGGAAGAATCGACTTCCTATGGATAAAGGATAGAAACCTAGTGGGGTCTCCCTTTATATACTCGACGGTACGGGGAGCACAAGTTCGTACTAGTGTTGTCTAAAGCCAAGAAGCGAATGACAGCTACTAGGTTTAAAGACGCCGGAACACATCTCTACCCTAGACCACTAAATGTTGCGTTAATGTTTCAATGATGCCTTAGTGTAAATTGAATAAATTTCAATGTTTATCTTCAATTACGTTTCAGTTTTCAGGCCCTAGCGAGTGTTATGTCTCGAAATCTCCTAAATGCACACTATATGCCACAGTATATCATTTCATTCGATGAAAGCTAATTACAAGAGAGTTAAGAGCTTTTCACACAATAATAAAATGATCAGAGAACAACCAACAAAGTCTCTAATGCAGCTAATGGAAACCAAAAACTTTTCTCTCAAAGTCACTAATCACTAATAACACCGAAAAGATTTTAATTTGCACTAACTAATCGAAAGCAAAAGAGATTTTTTGTATTTTCAATGTTTAATAGCAAAGTGCACTAAACAAAATGAAAACTAATGAAAAGAGAAATTTGAGAAGTGATGAGGAAAGAGCAAAACAAACAAATTTCACTCAATGCAAACACACAATCAGATCTCCAAATTGACAAAACAGTCCCTCAAAACCAAGAGAATCCCAAAGACTCAAATGGACCATGTAATCTAGGCCCAAAGCGAGACAAAGCGAAATTCGAATGAAGAAGAGAACAATCACTCAAATAACGCAATAAAATGATAAACAACTGCTAAACGAATGGAGAGGAGCAATCAAAAGGTTGACTGAACAAATAGAAACCAAAAACTCCCAAGGGAGGCTTGACACACAAGAGCACCTAGATGCCCTAGGGCTAGAATGTGAAATCGATGGAAACGGGCAAACAACCAAAGGACGAAGGTCACAGCCAGTCAAACAAGGCTCCAGAATACTCAAGCAGTCGAAAAAACAAGACCAAACACACTGATCAGGCTCAGGAAGCTCAGAACAGAGCAAACCCTAGTACCTCACAGGATTGGCGTGACTGTGAGGCTGAAACTAGCGCCAGAAACGAATTGGCGCGGGTAATACACTAGCAACATGCGCTAATGGGCGCGACTGTCAGGCTGTAAAGCGCGCCAGTCGAGTTTGCTATGGAAAAATAAAAATAGGCAATCCAACAAGCAGACCAGTGATGATCAAGCTGACCAAAAGCCAAAATCACAAAAAGAGCCAGCCAAAAGAGCCGATCAAGCAAGCATAATCGAGAAACAATCGAAAAGATGAGACAATACTCCAAGTGTTCAGTTCATAAACTAAACCAGAGATTGACTGAAGCAGCTTTGATCTACTTCGCTAATGCAGAGCAATAGCGTTTCGAAGGCTATCTGGCTAACTTCAGGCTCCGTTTGTAGCTTACAAAGCGGAACAACAACAAGCTAGACGATCCCCAGTGGAGTCGCCAATTTGTTGAAGAGGTAAATCCCATCTACGGACAGAGGCGATCCCTACTAGCCCAGATCGGGTCTAGCAACAATCATAACACGCAATGGCGCAAGTTCATAATTGCAATAAACCAGCTTGCGAAGAAGGCTTACCTTGAATCCAACGCTGTCGCTTGTAGAGAAAGTAGCACTCCCGTTCCTTAGCTCCGACAGATCATGATCCTCACGATCTCCGTGATTGGACACCTGCACACGCAAGAAACAAAACAAACGCAAGCGTAAAATCCAGTATATGCAACTATACGTCAGTCAGAGAAGACATAACTCATCATCATAATCAACAACAGGAGTGGAACCATAACCAATAGTCGCTTATCATTAATCAATCGAAGGAGGATACAACCTGGCTCTGACGCTGAATTCTCCTTCGGAGGGTCGCCAGCAGAACACGTCTCGAAAAAACCTGTCGGGGATGGGACAAGCCTCTCTCTTCGGATGTCTCGACAATAATCTCCTTGCTTGGATTTGGCCTTAAGGGAATGAATCAAGGCTCTTGCAGCATAAAACTCTGATGGCTCTTTTGAAACTAGCTTGCAAAGGAGATGAGCAAGCTTTTATAGATGGAGGAAGGGGAGTTGGGATCCCTATAATCATGGGATTGGCCCTATCCTCAAGGAAGCTTCCATGAGAGGTGGCAAACCACTTCCTCTACATGGAGATTCGGAGCCAAACCACCCAACTCAAATTAGATACCAGTTTATGGATTGGTTAGGACGAAACTTCCGCCGTTTATTTTTAAAAAACACTCCTTAAAATGGCTGGTGCGAGTGCGACTCTGAGACAGAGCGCCAATTGGCGCGCCCTATTTGAAGGATTTCCTCCATTGGCGCGGGTACTGAACTGGCTTCCCGCGCCAATGCAAAAAGGGGTGTTTTTAGGGTTTTTCACAAGGAGTTGTCTTCAGGGCAATGAAAGCTCATGTTCAGAGGGATGTCATGAAAGTGGTTTCAAGTCATGTCATTGCTCACAGGTCACGGAATGAGCCCTCCAGTTGTGCGGGATGGGGAATTGCAGGGACGGTGACAAATTGCTGTGTAACAGCCTAGAATGACGAAGAACCTGATATCCGTCTCAGCGCTTGAGGACAAAGGGTATGAGGTGTTGCTCAGGAGAGGGCAAGTGCTTATATATCCTAGGGGAGCTCCAGCTGATTCAACTAGAGTGTTTGACCTTCCTTCATGCCATGCTTCCTTCTTCATGCCATGTTTCCTTAAGGATCTTTCATCCTACTACATGGTCATTAGTATTGGAAGACATCCAAAACTCTCCCCTTTGCAACCTTGCATAAGCTCATCCAGATATCTTTCAAAGATAGGATAATAAACATCAAATCAAAATTACCTTTGTCATGGTCTTTCATCATGACATCTTCTAGTTTGCATCAACATCCTGCATACATATCGACACATCTCCCAAAGATATATAAATTGTCAAGGGTCTCTTTCTTTTTCAGACTCCATCAGAGTCTTCATATATTTCATGGAGATATCCTAGGCAAATATTCTTGGTCTTGGATGTTGATTGCCTTCATAGTCGCACATTCCACGATCTCTTCCTTTCTTTCTTCACACATTTTCTTTTAGGAACTTTTGCTCATAGTTCCTCCAATTTTGACAACCACCTCATATTTTCAGATGAGGACATAATATGTTGATTTCATCTAGACAATGTGTGACTGATGCCTTCTTGCATCCTTTCAGAGGAGGAGATCCTTTTTCCTTTGATCATGCTCTTAAGATAGAGCCTTGATCCATATTACCTGCAACCATGTGACATGGCTCTTCAATAATGAATATAAGCATACATACCTCATTTTCCTCTGGATCATCCAGACTTCCTACAACACCTTCCTTGATTGAAAGAGCTTCAATCCCTTGATCTGCTTTACCTTTTATGTCATCATACCATCATCCCATGAATTCCACAAATATGGAATTCTTGATGAAACCCCTGCTTCCTCTCTTGACCGGTGAACCTTCCGATGGAGATTCCATCAGAGATCTTGAGGATCTTGAGTATCCTCATCCAACAGATGTTTCCTTTTGTCTGATGTATGATGAGTCTTGTCCTGGATGAATTTTTCCTTTTTCCCATAAGTGCCACTTATGCTTCTAATGAAGTTCCCAAGAGCTATATCCTTCCATAGTTGACTGCCACAGACTTCAATTTCAATCATGCGTTCATGCTTCTCTATGATGATGTCCCAAGCTTTTGCTTTCAATGCTTCTATGATGCCGTTATGCATCCCATCAATTATTATAGTCATATCTTACAATGGAAGATTCTTGAATTATGAAAAGAACTTAGGTGAGGAAGACTATCTCAGTCATAGTAGGGATCTCTTACTTCCTCTTTCTTGGACTTCTTCCTTTCAGCTTCCTCCACATCCTCGGTGATATGGGCTTCTTCTCTTCCTCTTTTGTTATTGTCCTTCTTGAGCTTAGGACAATCTCTCCTATAATGTCCATATTCTTGACACCCACAACATTGAATCTTAGCGATGTTCTTTTTATGTGGACCAAACCTTCCAAATTTTCCCTTTCTTTTTGTCATTGTAGCATATGCCTGATTTTGCTCACCTGATCCTACATCAGATTTTGCCTTTAGCCTGGATTCTTCAATCTTTCATAGTGACCACAACTCATGGAATGGAGTAGCTTCTTTCTTCCCATAAATACTTGAAGTAAAGTTACCCCACTCCTTCGGTAATGCATTTAGTACTACTGTAGTTATTTCTCTATCAGACATGACTTCTCCCAATTCTTGAAGCTGATCCCTGATTTCAGATATCCTCATAAAGTATGAGGCTATATCTTCTTCTTTTGATGTCTTTAGTTTGTAGAGTTCTTGTCTTAGAGAGATAACTTCCCCTGAAGTGCTTTCGGAATACAACTCTACCGGTTTGTCATGTATTTATTTAGAAGTTTCGAGTTTAGATACATATGGGATGAGGGGATCCTAGATGGATTCTATGAGAATCCTTTGAGCCCTAACTTCCCCCTTCATAAACTTTGCAAGTTCTTGAGCATCTTCTTTTCCTGGTTTGGTGATAGATCCTTTGACATGATCCATGACCTCGTTTTCAATGAGATTCAGATCTTTCCTTTTCTTCCATGCAAGATAGTTTCAAGTCCCAACCAATTTGTTGCTTTACTTACAAAAAGACATTTTGACAGATTTAGATAAGGTCATATACTTGATAGAATGCTCCTTCTCCTCGCTGCTTTCTTGATTTTGATTGTGATATAGAAAATAAAAAACTTCTCGTTGACGAGGATAGTTTTCTTCAATAATGATCCTTGATCTCACAAAGAGGGAGATCTCTTTGGATCCTTTGATGGTGGAGTCTTTGTTGATGAAGATCAATGATGACTTCCTGAAGGTGTCTTTCAATGGGAAGAACCTTTCTTCAATGAGAGGGAACTTGCCTTATAGCCTTTTGAAGATGATGGCAATGCCCTTAGCCTTCTTTGGATAACTAGCCTTCAAGATACTTTGACGCCTTTGGTGATGAATGAGTGCATATCCCAGAGATGCTTCTAGGGTTTCGACTTTCTCCAAGATGATGATGTGATCTTTGTCCTTGAAGTGCTTATCTTGGATGTATTCATTAGAATTTAAGTACTGTTAACACAAATATTACATAGAAATTTAACAATAAACGAAATACATACTGTCTTTTATTAACCCGCGGAAATGATATGTTTTACTGGATGTACGAATATTAAATAACAATAGAGTATGGTTTGCCTTAGTATCCACTGAAAACAACGGTAAAGAGAGAAACTTAGTTCATTAATCTCAAGTGTCTATATGAAATCTGAACTACCACAGTTGAAAATATCTTTGCATTCTCTCGAGGATGTTTTCTATCAAACTGTTTTTTGAGATTAATATAAGTGTGCAACATTAGAAAAATGCGATTTTATTATTTTATTTGTTTGTTTTTTAAGCAAAGATTTTAACATTATAACATGGCATCTTCGAAATAACAGACCTTCTGATCTAGGATGTTCATATTTTATGTGCTCAACTTGCAGGCAAAAGAGGTAAGACGATTGGCAGATAGAATGGTCCAGCTTGGGAAAGAGGTATGTGCAAGTCAACAAATACTTTAGATGTATATGTTAATGTTTGATAGAATCGAATATTTTGTATTCTCTGAATTCAGGCTTCTGTCATCCATACTTGAATTGTTGAGAAATCTTTCGGCATTCATCAGATTGGTAATATTACCGATGTGATGAATGCCGAAATATCTTTCAACAATATTTTGTATTTGTTTTTCATATTCCATGTTTGGAAACTACTTTTGATGGATCACTTGGCTGTATTTGATTCTCTATAAGATCAACTTACTTCAGCAGGAAGATCATTCTGAAGAAGCACAATATCATATGTAAAAATGTTTGTTGGAAAATTTCAATATATTCTATAATTATGCTGATAGGCATCCACCCTATTGAACATTGGCGGATTAATCTTTTTTTTTTTTATAATTTAAATCTTTATCTTATGGTCATAAATGAAAGATGCTGGCATATTCTTGTTGTCTTCTCTACCTGAACGGATGGAATTTCAAAGGCTAACTACCTTGCATCTCTAAATCCATGTTTACCTTTTCACATTTAGTTAATATAATTACGAAATTACCATGCAAAGTATCAAATAACAAACGACATAGTGTAAATCCATGTTGACCTTTTCGCATTTACCTAATACAATTATGAAATTCCCATGCAAATTATCAAATAACAAAGGGTATCGTGTGGATTAACACCATTATTTTTAGAAGGGGGAAAATGATGCCTATCGACGTATATCAACCACATTTACTAATGTGGTTGCGCTAGTTATTGGTGCAATGAAATATGGGTGGCATGGTGGAACAATATTGTCAATCAAGATTGCAGAAAATCACCAAAAAAAATTAAGACTTTACGTACAACAATAATGCCACAAGCAGCCATTCTTGCAGAGGGATCATGTTCCTTTGAGCCTTACCCAGAAGGCAGAGCAGGAGAACGACTTGCCAATTTTTAAGTGCAATATGTAAATATGTTGCTAGCAATGGACATGTGTGGAAGATGGAACTTGTGGACATCATGACTAGATAAGATAAGTTTATTAATATTCAACAAATGACCAAAAGTAGCTCAATGATACTTCTCAATACATAAGTGGCGCTACAGATAGCATGAAGGCCACTCTTATAGAAACAAGAATTGATGCTTACCTAAATGATTTGAGTGCAACTATCACAATTCCAAAAAGAAGAAATATGATGCTCAAGAGCCAATTAAAAGATCGTCAATGCTCCAAATGCTTCTTGTTAAATGAAGGAGAGAGGGAGTCTGTTCTTGAAGTCGAAGCTCTCCTACCCATTGAGCTTTTGACATCAGATCTGGTTTTTTTTTCTCAATTATTTTATCCAGAAAACAGTTTTTACCCATTTAAAATATGAAACTGTGAAAATAAATATGTTGGTGTTCTCAACTATAAATAGTAAAGTTTTAGCAGAAAAAGAGATAGAAAATCCCCACAAGGCAACATAAATTTTGCCCAATAAATCTCCCATCACTTTCTATTGAAATCTGGAAAATTTAGGGCCTAGACCCACAGAGAAATTACACAAAATACAACAATTAGAACTTGGAACAAGCCCTAGGATTTTCGGCCCTAGGAAGAATTTGCTCCCCTTGAAAATGGCTACTTTGGAAGATAATTCGACCCAGGAAATTTCTCAGCCTCCAGATTTATGATGGCGCCTTCGGAAATATTTGGTTCCCTTCATCACACAGTGCTGGTTGGGAATCTCAGCCTCTCCTCTTAGCCTCAACCTGCTCCCAAAACTCGGCCTCTCCTCCAAATCTTAGCCCCCTTCAAAAATCTTGCCCCTCTGTCAAATTCTGCTACCAAAACTCTGCATCACACTTTTCCTCTTTCTTGTCAGTCACTTGAGCCTCTCACTCATGAGAAAATCACTTCCTTAACAATTCAAATGTGTCTCTTCATCCTCTCCCTTAGGTTTTCTTTATAATTTCAAACTGAGCAAAATCCCTAACCCTCTATCTCCAAAGTTATAGATGGCTAGGATTAAATATTATCCCACTTACATCAATGGTTTAGATTAGATATAAGTCACATAATAATTAAATTATTTATCCTTAGAAATTTGCTCAATTAGGCAACATTAATCAATTAAATTAATTAATGTACAATTGCTAATTTAAACTTGGGAAATAAATCATATTAGCTGCTCCTCTCGAACAACCACCTAAAGAGGAGTTCTTCTCCTGCATGCTAGGCACAATATTATGCAGAAGACCCTTCGATGCTATAAAATCAACACTCCCTCCTAGCAAGGAAGGGATTCTCCACCACCCCTGACTTATCCCTGTAAAACACAAACTTGCCTTTCACTAGGGGCTTGGTGAGAATGTTTGCCACCTGATCATCTGTGGATATGTATTGCAATCTCACAACACCTCTTTGGACATCATCTCCGACGAAGTGGTACCTCATCTCTATATGTTTGGACCTATCATGAAATATCAGGTTTTCAAAAAGCTTGATGCAATTTTGATTATCATAGTGAATCACTGTGGGCCCCATCTCAAGACCAAATAAACCTGTGAGCATTTTGTGAAGCCATATGGCTTCACAACTTGCTAGATTCACAACGATGTACTTAGCTCCTGGTGAGCTTAAGTGCCACTGAGTGCTACTTCCTGCGAAACCACAAGATCATAATTGATTCCAAGCTGAAACAAAAAATTGAAGTACTCTTCATCTCCATTGCACTTGTAGGCCAATTTGAATCTATGTGGCCTTGCAACTGCACTCCACCAAATCTGACATACTTGAGTCCATACTCCACTTTACCAAGTACACGAGCACGTGTTTTGTTACCACCCAATGTATCCTCCTAGGACCCACCATAAAATGGATCGAGTGTTCACAAAAAAACAAATATTTGGCCTGATGTTGACTAGATACATCAAGGACCTTATCAACTACTTGTACAAGGTGGGATCCACCAACTCACTCTTAGAAGCATTAAGATTCCTCAAGTTGGTAATCTTGGTTGTTGACGTAGGCCTGCAATCCTTCATCCTGTATCTCTTCAGGATATCAATCGCATACTTGCCCTACCTAAGGAATATCTCTCCTAGCAATTGCCATACCTCTAATCCCAAAATGTGGTGCATCATCATTTTGTCCTTCATCTCGAACTCCGAAGCAATGTCCTCTTTGCACATCTCTATGAGCTTCTCAAATCCCGTCAGAAAGAGAACATCTCTATGAGCGGATCAACATCAACAAATACATAGTATGAGTTGGAATCCACCTCACTCTTGGTGAAGCCCAAGCCAAGCAAGTACCCATCAATCCTTGAGTGCCATGCTCGAGGTGCTTGCTTAAGTTCATACAATGCCTTATTCAACTTGCATACATGGGACTCCCTCCCATGCTCCTCAAATCCCTGAGGCTGCTCAATATACATCTCTTCCTCAATTACTTGATTGAGGAAAGTATTCTTCACATCTATCTGATGTATCCTCCACTCCATCTTTGAAGCAATGGAAATGACCGCCCTGATCGATGCATATTTGGTGTCAGGAGCAAAATTCTTTTCATTGTCTTCTCCCTCCTCTGGGAGAACCCTCTTTCCATGAACCTCACATTATACTTCTCAACACTGCCATCTGTTGCATTGTTTGATCTTATAGATCCATTTAATGACCATTGATTTCCCTTAAGGCCTTAGTACAATCTCCCAAACATCATTCTTCATGATTGAGTTATATTCCTCCACTCCTTGATGCTGCTCATCAAGGCCTTGTAATTGGAAAATATCTTTGGTGGTCTACTTTCCCTGAAAGTGTTGCTAAGAGCCTCCACATGCTCCCCAACACCTCTAAATGTCTGCTCGAACCATCTCGGCCTCCTCCTGATAGAGCTCAAAGGAGTATGTCGATCCTCCTCTTGATCATAACACTGTGTCCCTACTGTTGGTGTTGTTGGTCCCCCCTCAGTCTTCAGAGCTTCTCACTCTCGATCGTCTACCACTATTGGATCTAACCCACATGACCACCTTAATGTCATACCCTCCTCAAATTTGACATCCCTATTGATCACTATCTTCCTATGTACTGGAATGTGGACCCTGTAGCCCTTTGAAGTCTCGCTATATGCAACAAAGATGCCCTTTTTTGTTGAGGGCTCTAACTTAGCCCTCTTCTTAGATGGTATGTGGACATAAACTGGACAACTTACCTGCTCATTCTTTACGTAGAGAAGATCATGCTATACACTTACAAGCTATCTTCATGAGATGCAGGCATTACAAAATTCGTTTGAATCCACACAAATGTGTTTTTTGTGTACAATCAGGATGATTACTACCGAAGATGGTAAGGTGGCTTATCGTTGATTTCACTCACGTGAAATCCTTCTCAGGAGTCTTGCTCCGAAATTTTGTGAGGACTCTTGTTTTGCAAATACGTAGCAATGTTGCATGCATGTACCCACAAAAACATAGGTAGATTGTGATCATGGATCTTAGCCTTTGCTGGTTCGATGATGACCCTGTTTTTCCTCTATGCCACTTCATTCTACTACAAATTATATGGCAATGTTAGCTCCTTTTGATTCCTGCCTCGTAAAAATTCTTGAACTTGTTGGAGGTATACACGCCCCCATTGTTTGATCTGAGAACTTTGATCTTCATCCCCGTCTGGTTCTCCACAAGAACCTTAAACTCTTGAAATCAACTGAAGACCACATCCTTCGCCTTTAGGATTTATATCCATTCCCTCTTAGAGAAATCATCTATAAATGCCACATAATAACAACATCTTGTGATAGACTCCACTAACATAGGTCCACACATATCAAAATGAATAAAGTCCAACATACCCTTGGACCTGCTCTCGTTGCTTGGAAATGCAACCTTGGCATACTTGCAAAGTGCACATCCCTTGCACACTCCATCCTGCTCTACATTGAGGTCCGGAAGATCAGTGACCATCTCTTGTACCAATGGTAAAGCTCTATAGTGCAAATGATCCTTCCTCCTGTGCCACAACTCACATAGGTTGTCACTATCATGCACTAGGGATCATACTGATTGTCCTCTCAAATATATTCGATGTACTACTCTTCCTGAAAGTGCTTCTAAGAGCCTCCACATCCTCCTCAACATCTCTGAATGTATGCTTGAAGCATCTCGACCTCCTCTTGATAGAGCTTGAAGGAATATGTCGATCCTCCTCTTGATCAGAATACTATGTCCCTATTGCTAGTGTTGTTGGTACCCCCTTAGTCTTCAGAGCCTGACTTTCCCAATCCACTATTGGATATGACTCACATGACCTCTTGATGGTCATTCCCTCCTAAAATTTGACATTCTTGTTGATCGCTATTTTCGTTTGTGCTGGAATGTGGACCTTGTAGCCCTTTGTGTTGAAATGTGGTTGCCATTGATGTCAACCCAAGCAACGCTATAAGAAGCCTCGCCTTTGTTGACAAATATGACATGGCAAATCACGATTTTTGTGGTCAAGATCACCTTCATTGGATGGTCCTCGTCATGCCGATTCCAACGATAGATGGCATGTCTCCTAAGTCCCCACGATTGAGGAATTACCCCTCATTGAAGATTGAAGTCTAAGTTTTGGTCAAAGGAGCCCCATGGATATGCTACAAGCAAATTTCTATATTAAATTAATGTGTTTAATCCTATTCTAGTCAAAGTCAAAAGGAAGGAGATTTCTTCAAAGATAAAATTATCAAAAGTTAAATTAATTTTGATCCTAAAAGTTGTCTGGGGTTTTTGGCTTCAAATTAAAAATTTGAAAATTAAAATTCAATTTCTCTCTTTAATCAAGTCGGCTCCATGAAAGAGCTCTCTTTCATATCTATAAAAAGAGGATTGATCTCTCTAAGAGGTATCGAATGAACACACATATCTTTTGACATCTATCTCTGAAATTTCAACCTTGTGTAGTCAAGCGAATTTGGAGTAGAGGTCGAGTTTTATTGAAGGATCGTGGGGGTTAACTGTTATATCTTTGGGTATGGCTTTCGCTGGGTTTTGAGATTGTCTTGTAGGTTGCTCTAAAGAATTTTCTTGTGCCAAATCTTTCTTTTAAGAAACCTTTCAGAGCATTGTTTTGTGGTGCGAGTTAAGGCAAAAGAAAGAAAATTCATGCCCTGGAGTTGTCATGTAGAATTGCAAGAGAAGGCTATTCATCACTCTTTCAAAGGCAAATATGAGGACAAGGCTAATTCAAGATCATTTCGATGGGCGAGTTTTTCAAAGACACAAATCTATGGCACAATTTTGGCATATGTCTAAAGTTAATTAATTTGTTGAAGTAATCTGAGCATAAAAGAGCCTTCTCGACCTTCTGCAATGGTTAATTTGAAGCAAGTTTATCATCACATGTTGCCCTTGATCTAGGGTTAATCTCAATATTCGATTAATTCAAATTGTGGATTGTGGAAGGGCATTTTAGTGACCTATTTGTTCCTTGACTTGTGGCAGATTTGATCCTCATCTAAAGATAAATGTGGAGACATTCAATATATCTGTAGCTCTATGGTTCAGGTATGGTTTACCTCATTTTTGAAGAAGTGCACTAGGGTTTGATAGCCTTGTGGAGAGAGCACTGACATCTGAAATTGTCTATAGCCACTGAACAACAATAGTACTGAACCTTATGATATTTGACTAGTATACTTGAAATGTATCAAAAGAGGCATTTGACTAAGGGTGAAGGCATTCTAAACAACCCTGTGATTAATCTGAACTTATTGTGGAAAAAATTGCACCATTCTCTTGATAATCCGAAGCTCTGAAGTTCTTCGACCTTAATTACAGTGAGTGGTCATCAATTAAAGATCTGCGACTTTCCTCATATAACTTCATTCACTGAAATAAGGTATGTTTAGGGTTTGATCTTGACTAGTTTAATAGACTTTTTCGACCCTACAAGAACATAAGTTGTGCCATATTGGTGTGCGTATTCACTTCAAAATCATCACTATTGTCTTCAACTTAGAGATAAGGAGTTAGTGTAGATTTGATTAAGGGTTTGCTTATTTTGATTGATGGAAATATTGAAAGGATTCCTCTTTGATTTAATCTAATTGTGATTGTGAGTTAACTGAGAACTCAACTCGTTCTCTCTCTAATCAACATCGGAGTCTTAACTTGTTCTAACTCAACTTGTCACTACCACTTCATATTGTAGTCTAATTGAAGAAGACTCTAACTAACTAAATCTCCAACTCATCGTAACTGAAGTCTATGTCCTCCAATCCATGCTAGAGAAAGACTAAGGTGAGGTCACTGGCTAAGGCACAAGCAGAAGAATTTCCATCGCTACATTTTCAACTTTGGGATCCTGCTGCTCCTCTTGTGCTGTACCCTGCTCACGCTCCAAGGAGTTCCTGAGAGCCCTGCCTTCCTTGAACTTCACATATTGTTTGATCACTATCTTCTTGAGTGCTGGAATATATACCTTGTACCCTTAGATGTCTCGTTGTAGCCCACAAAAATGCCCTTCTTTGCTGTGGGCTCTAGCTTCTTCCAACTATATGAAGACACATGGCAGTAAACAAGACTTCCAAAAATCCGAAGTGAGACAGATCAGGCTTCTTGCTTGTGAAAGCCTCCTTTGGTGTGACTTTGCCTAACACCCCGTGTGGACTCTTGTTCTGCAAAAAGACTGCAATATTGCATGCTTCTGCCCAAAGAAACATGGCTAGCCATCTAGTCATGCAACATAGCTCTAGCCGCTCCAATAATGCTCTGGTTCTAGCGCTCAACCACCTCATTCTACTGAGGTTTATGAGGTGCAATGACCTCTCTCCTGATGCCCTCCTTGTCCCATAAGTCTCTGACAACATTGGAGAAGTACTCCCCACCATCGTATGACCTCAACGGCTCGATCCTCCTACCAGTCTGGTTCTCCACCAATGCCTTGAACTCCAAAAACTTCGAGAAGACATGATC
This sequence comes from Pinus albicaulis, assembly GCA_034641835.2. Lineage (NCBI taxonomy): Eukaryota > Viridiplantae > Streptophyta > Pinopsida > Pinales > Pinaceae > Pinus > Pinus albicaulis. The sequence goes on along the minus strand of CM076578.1, from coordinate 1,925,052,004 downwards.
TTTCTTATTCATGAAGAAGATCCATGTCTTTCTTGAGTGGTCATCAATAAAGGTGACATAATATCTGTATCCCATCAGGGATGGAGAGGAAAATTGTCTGCATACATTCAAATGTACTATTGAGATTTGTAGCTTGGGAGGTACTCCAAACCCTAGGGTACAAGGTTGTGGATGAATTTGACCCACATGGGCTTTGTGGGCAAGAGTACCCAAGTTGTGCGCTTGGCACTCAAAGTTATGGTTGTGAATCCATGAGTAGTTTGGATGATTTGACCCTTGGAGATGGAAGATCACCCTTATATGAGCAAGGGGTTGCTTCAAGCACCAAGAGAGGATTTATATTTTGTGAGATATTAATTTTTATATGTTTGTGTGGGCTAATTGTCTTAGAAAATCAAGTCAACTTCACTTAAGGAGGCCCTTTGGAAGGGCTGGACGTTAGCCTAAGAGAAGGTATAATATAATAGAGGAGCAACCTCATTTGGCACATCCAAGGAGCAACGAATCATAGGAAGATCATTTGATTTGGCCATAGTCCATTTGTGCCCTAGCCGAAGTTGAGAAAAGGTTTGTTTTGGCTCTTTATTGTGACAGGCTGGAGGCCGAGTTTGGAAAGGTGCAGGTTGACGTATGGACAAATTTGTGCGATTTTGGGTTGTATGCTTCTCTGAAATCAGGCTGCATTCACTATGATTGATGGGCAAGAGGGCAGAGCCCTGTAACTTCAGGTTGAAGAGGGTCGAAAGGCCTAACAACAGGTTAGAAGCAGCCCTAGTTGCTAGTGAAGGGAGGAAGCTTGAAGAGGGAAGAAGGTCGCAACTAGAGGAGGGGTTTTGGAGCAGTTTGGTAGGGCTGAAGTGTTGAGAAATCTAGGGGCAACAAGTGTAGGTGATTTCTCTTTCAATGATAACTGCATATGGAGACTTTTTACTTTTCTTAATTAGGTTCTTCTTTAGCTTGATTAATATTGTGTTCTCTTCATCAAACAACTACCAAAACATAATGAACAATGAGACTATGGACACAAGATATAGGCAATCAACCGGGGCCAAAACCTTTCCATTCTTGAGATGAAAACCCACAAAATTCTTTTTCTTATAGAAACTTCAATTGACCAATTCCAAGACTTAGACCCTTGACCAACAACCCTTCCAAGATCAAGTCAACTTTACTCTATTCTCTTCAATTAAAACACAGTCAACTTTGACTAGAAACTGCTGCAACTTCTCCTTCTTCTTGACTTCGACCCTGCAATGCTAGACAAATTCTCTTCCTGAAATTTTCGTTGCTTGTAGCTTCCTGCAATTTTCGCACGTGTGAGATAGAAAGGGCAGTTTTGATCCTTCTTTTTCCTTTGTTGGGCAAGGTCCCTCCTCTTCAAGATCTTGGTCTTCAATTTAGTCTATATTGATACTAGAATTCGGCTTCTATAGCTCGACTGTAGTTCGATTTCCTTTCTGCAATGGATGCCCTTGATTCGGCTTGCACATGTCATATTCTTAGCCCAAAAACAATCCTTAAAATATGCCTCTTTAGTGTCTTGTGTGTAATACTCCTTCTCAAGGTGGTCGACTAGCCTCCTTTATATAGCCTTTTAGTCCTTAAAAATGGGTCGACTTGTTTCAGCTTTTAGGCGGACTTGTCATGTTTGGAAGGGTCGACATGTTGCATGCATTTGATTTGATCTTGGAGGGTTTCTTGACTCAAATAATTTTCTTTTACATAATGTAATTTCCCAAATGGGTCTTTCATACATGACAATGACCTTGATGACTTAATGATTACATCTGTCATTATGAATGCTGAACCTAGTTACATATTTCAACATGAAGGGGACTGATAAGAAGCCCTAACCACGCTGAGTACCTACAACGATGCACTAGCCCAGAAATGTAAAAAGGTATGTTGTTTGATGTCCTCAAGTTGATTTGTTTGCTAGTGGATGATGTTCTAGTTTAGGACAAATTGTTTGGGCATCTTGTGGTTTTTTGGAGGGAAGCAAGTAGGTGTTTTGTTGAGCCCTAAGTGCAAACTGTAAAATTTCAATCCCCACTTCGGTTGACAGTTTTCCCTTATCACTCCATGAATTTAATGTTAAATCCAAGCATGATAAAAACACTAAAATCTGGAAATGACATTTATTTCTGAAAACACAAATTTGGAGATTTTACTACTGCTGGAAAATGCTGAAATAAATGCACAGTAAAATATAACAGCCACACACAGAAAATAACGCAATGATTTTTGGTCAATGTGACCCTGGAAAACCCCCCTGCAACTCTTGGGGAAAACTAGTTTGAGAGCTCTTCTTTATTTCTGAATTTTTTTTACAAAGAAACTGAAATACACAGAAAATTTCCAGCATTCACAAAATACAACTTATCTTGATTTTTGTGCATAAACTCCACCTCAAAAATCGTGCCACAACAAAATAGAAAACAACAGAAAAATTACAACATTAAATGTTGTACGACCTACCTCGTTTTTCGTGCCCAAAAATAAGTGTATGACCATACGGACTGTATGGAAATGTACATCAGTGCTCCTTGAAAATCGTGCCCAACTCAGCCTCGAATTTTGTGCCTTTAGCCTGTTGTCTTTTCTTCCTCGAAATCTGTGCCGTACTTGGAATGTGTGCCAAATGCTGTTGTACGAATTTTTGTCTTGGGATGTGTGCCAACTCTTGTTATACGTATTTGTTGTGAATGCCTCCTTGCTGCTCTCCTTCACTTCCTCCTTGCTCAGAAATTTTCTCCTTGCTCTCTCTTGCCTTCTTTAAAAAACTCATGAAAGAATGAATGTGATCTTTTCTCTTCTTCTCTCCTTTTACCCTAAATGAATTTTTGGGCAACCCTAAGATCTAATGGCTCTGATTCATTTAGATCAAGGGATGAGAATAAATGTGCATTAAATTCTCACTTTCTATTTTTTAACTCACCCACTTAAATAAAGACCCACTTAGCCTTTTATTTCCATAGTCACTTTTTCCCTTTCTAATTCTGCATTGACTTTAATAAAGTCACTTTAAAATTAGAATGTAACTTTATCACTTATAAAGTCACTTTTAAATTAAACTGACTTTACCACTCATAAAGTCACTTTAAGGAGGAGTACAATAGAGTGGACACTTTTCCCTACGTCAAAGATCAAAGCCATGGGGAACCACTTGTCCTCTGGCACCCAAAATTTAACACTCCCTCTTACCGAGGAAAGTGTTCCTCACCACTCCCATCTTGTCTCTGAAGTAGACATGTTTGCCCTGTGGTAAGGCTTTGGTGAAGATGTCCTTTACCTGCTCATTTGTGGAAATGTACTCAAGGTTGATTGCTCCCTTTTGGACATAGTCTCGAATGAAGTGATACTTGATCCCAATATGCTTTGGCCTGTCATAAAAAACTGGATTCTCCGTGAGTTTTATGCAACTTTGATTATCACAGTAAATCACAAAAGGTCTCAATGCCTGACCAAATAGACCAAACAACATCTTGCAAAGCCATATGGCCTCACAACTAGCCAAACTAGCAACCATATACTCTGCCTCAGTTGAGCTCAATGCAACTGATTGTTGTTTCTGGCTGAACCACGACACAACAACTGAACCCAACCCAAAACAACACCATGAAGTACTCTTCCTCTCTGAAGCACATCCTGCCCAATTTGGATCTATGTACCCTGCCAGTCTCACTCCATCACCCTGTCTATTTTAGACCATAATCCACAGTACCCTGCAAGTAACGAAGAATGTGTTTTGCAGCCACCCAGTGCACTCTCTTGGGCTCACACATGAACTCACTCATAGTGTTGACTACAAAACATATATTTGGTCGAGTGTTGACCAAATACATCAATGAACCAATCCGCTGTTTGTAAAGAGTAGGATCCACCAACTCGAAATCTGAAGCGTGAAGCTTCTTCCAGTTAGTGATCATAGGTGTAGATATGGGTTTGCACTTGCAGTCCTCCATGTGAAATTTGCTAAGAATATCCACAATGTACTTCCCTTGTCCCAGGAAGAAATGCCCCTCTTCCTGCCACACCTCCAATCCCAGAAAATAATGCATCAAGCCGATATCTTTCATCTCAAACTCTGAAGCAAGATCTCTCTTGCAACCCTCAATGAGTTTCTCTGCGTCAGTGATGACCAAGTCATCCACATACAACACCAGAATGAGAGGCTCCTCGCTCACCACAATGAAGTATAGGTTCGGATCAACCTCACTCTTTGTGAAAGCCAAATGATGCAAGTATGTATCAATCCTCGAGTACCAAGCTCTAGGAGCTTGCTTCAGGCCATAGAGTGCCTTTTTCAATCTGCATACATGGGTCTCTCGCCCATGCACCTCAAAGCTCTGCGGCTGCTCAATATAAACTTCCTCCTGAATGAAGCCATTGAGAAAGGCGGTCTTCATATCCATCTGGTGGATCTTCCAACCCATCTCTGCTGCAATTGATATAATGGAGCGAATAGATGTATACCGAGCCACGGGAGCGAATGTCTCCTCATAGTCAACTCCCTCTACATGTGAGAACCCTCTCGCCATAAACCGAGACTTGAACTTCTCTATGCTGCCATCTGCAACATGCTTTATCTTGTAGAGCCATCTGGAAGTAACAAGTTACAACTGATTTACCTTCAGGCCTAGGCACCACCTCCCAAACGTCGTTCTTCATAATAGAAGAATACTCCTCCATCATGGCCTCTCTCCAGACCTGCTGGCTGGCTGCCTCCTCATAACTAGAAGGCTCGGTGTCAACAATGTTTGTTACCAATGCCATGTAACTACAAAACTGCTCAGGTGGTCTACTCTCTCTAACCTGTCTCTTTGGCCCAACAACTTATGTGGCCTCGCGCAAGGTGTCTTGAAGCCACTTGGGCTTCCTTTTCTCTGAGCATACTTCTCCCGCTGGAGTGAAAGAATCCTCATCATCATCAGAAGCTTGAACTCTTGAAGGCCTGCCAACTGACCTCATGCCTGAACCTGTGCCTGTAGAAGCTGAAGCACCGTGTGAACTGCTCTGCATGCTGCTCAAAGAACCACCCACCTGCCTCTGAGAGCCACTGCTCACTGATGGACCTGACATTGTAATCGATGTACCTCCTAATCCATGACCACTGGATCCCCGTGACTGACTCAGCTGTTCCTGAGTGTCTGGTGACTCTAGATACTCTAACTCCCATGACCACCTGAAAGCTATCTCCTCTTCGAACTTCACATCCCCCCTGACAACCACTTTCCACTTCGTAGGAATATAAATCCGATAAGCTTTCGAGGTCTCGCTATAATCCACAAAGATGCCCTTGTCTGCAGTGGGCTCTAGCTTGGTCCTCTTCTCCTTGGGGACATAGGAATATGTAAGGCACCCAAAGATACGAAAGTGCCCAACATCAGGCTTCTTCCCAGAAAAAGCCTCCTCCAGAGTTACATTTCCCAAGGCACGATGTGGACTCCTTTACTGCAAGTACAACAGTGTTGCAAGCCTCTGCCCACAAAAATAAAGGTAACCCCTGATCATGAAGCATGTTTTTGGCAACCCCTACAATGGATCTGTTGTTCCTCTCTGCCACCTCGTTCTGCTGGGGGCTGTAAGGAACCGTGAACTCCCTCCTAATGCCTGCCTCAACACAAAAATCAACAAACTCACCAAGGGTGTACTCCCCTCCATTGTTTGACCTGAGGACCTTGATCTTCAAACTTGTCTAGGTCTCCACAAGAGCTTTGAACTCTTGAAACCGCTTGAAGACCTCACTCTTGGTCTTCAAGAAATAAATCCAAGCCTTCCTGGAGTGGTCATCAAAGAATAAAACATAATACTCATAACCACTCGAGGATACATGAGACATCCTACCGCTAACATCGGCATGAATCAAGTCAAAGATCCCTGTCGCTTTGTTGTCACTACTAGGAAAAGGGGATTTGGCAAACTTCCCCATGGCACATCCTCTACATACATCAAGGTGATCAAAACTGAAATCTGGCATACCAGTGGTGATCTCCCGCAATGTCCTCAAGGCCCCATGATACATGTGCCCCATCCTGTGGTGCCAAATCTCACACAACTCTGAACTGCTAGATTTGCTGTCGATCCTGTCTCGGGTGCTGCTACTCAATGCCATCAAGGGCTGGAATGAGAACTTGTACACCTTGGCATGGCGCACACCAATCACTCTAGCTGAATCAGCTGGAGTTCCACTAGGATATATAAGCACCTATTCTCTCCTGAACAACACCTCATACCCTCTGTCCTCAAGTGCTGAGACGGATATCAAGTTCTTCTTCAGTCCAGGCACATATAAAACATCTGACACTTTCAAGGGAGGTTTGGGTTCCCTATCAAATGTCAATGTCCCCACACCGACTGCTTTAACAATGCTGTCATCACCAAGTACTACCTCCATATCAGTATACCTCTCTGATAGCTCTGAGAAGTACTCCCTGACTCCTGTCATATGACAAGAATTGCCACTGTCAACATACCAAACTTTAGAAGATGCTCTGCTAGTAGAGGAGAGTGCACACTTCCTTTGAACCTGTATGGCAGGTGATACTGCACTAGAGGCCTCACAAGCTATGAATCCAAACTCTCGATCAAAGCTCTCCAAGAAGCCCTCTATCTCTGCAGAAGCTGCCATGGTTTCCTCTTTCCCCTTCTTGTTCTTCTTCTTTGGACACACAACAACATAGTGTCCCAACTTTTTAGAATTCCAACATTTGACTTTGGAATAGTCCTTCTCTTGGTTTTGCTGCTTACCTTTACCTTTGCCTTTGCCTCCACTGGTGGAAGCTTGCTTCTTTGCTTTGCCCTTCTTGCCTCTTGCCAACAATGCCACATTGTCATCCTCCTCCCCCTGTTTGGTTGCCCTTAGATGGTTCTTCTTGATCTCATTCTGAATGCAATCATCCCACAACCTTTCCTATCCGGGAAGGTTCTCACGTGCAACAATACCATCTACAAAACTCTCCCAAGACTTGGGAAGTCCATGCAAAACTATCCTCACCAACTCAGTGGGTGCAATGGTCTCTCCTGCAGCTGCCAACTCATCTCTCATCAAAGTGATCTTGGTGAGGTATGCTGTAGCACTATCAGTCTTAGCCATTCTTATGGCCTTCTGTTTCTCCTTTAGGACCATCTTACGATTTTCATTTGAGCTTTGGTAAAGCCCGATCAAGGCAGTCCACATTTCATGTGCGTAAGTTTTTCCTCTCACATGAGGAATGACTTGATCTTTGACTGCATCCAAAATCAGTCTTTTGGCCTTAGCATTCTTTTTATTGAACTCTGCTAACTGTACTGGATTAGCAGGAACTGCTACTGGGTGCTGGGTGGGATGTTGTAATATTCCTAAATTAGCATGCAGCTAATTGGAATATTCATTTTTTGCTTTCATCTTTTAGATAGATGAATAAGTGGGTAGGGAGATCCATAAATCTCTTTAGTAGGAATAAAATCCCTCCTAATGTGAAAAGGGATCATAATGATAGTTGGATAAAGCACACCTCCATGTGTGAACAGGGGCAAAAGGATGTGGACAAGGTCAATGTTGACCAAATCAACAATGCTGGTATAGAGAGAGTTGGTTATCAATGTGAAACAACGCAAAGTTAATGGGAGATAGTCTCCATGAGAATATTGTCTTTAATGAGTGGGACCCAAGGTGAGAAGGCTCACAATGCATATAAGGAAGGGCAATGCAGCCATAGAAGGCATGTTAGATGATTACTGATTTTGATATTTTTAGATCTAGATTTGTCAGGTGACATTTCTATGCATGCTTTTGCTGTTTAGCAGGGTCTACTGTACTTTTTAGTACAAGGGTGTTCCCGAGCGAGAATCCCACACTCATCCTCGAGGGACTTCGAGTGCCTACTCAAGAGAGATTAATGAGCTGTATAGTCCACATCCAGGCATCAGGCCAAGCTTCAGTCTTCAACTACAACGCAGTTTCTGTTCAGAGTTGTATTGTGTTGTAGGGTGCTGCAGTGGAGGATTGAGAGGGTCACTTTCAATGTTGTATTTTCACTGGAGGGCATCCTTTCCATTGGGAGGCCAGCAAGGAAGACCCTGGAGCTTCATTTCATATTTTGGCACCAGGCCAATCTATTTCCACCTCCTATAGCGCAGTTCCATCATCAAACTGCGTTATTTCATTGGGCATCTATAGGGGAGGTTTCTGTGCTTCAGTTGGAGGGTTAGATCTTCAGTGTTGGGATCAACCTTTCACTTGGAGGATCTATTGGAGGAGATCTATACAGTTCTACATCAGTTTCAACCACCTCCATCTAGTTATTCAGTTGCAGCTGCAATTTAGCCCTAGGGCTGTATTTTGACATTTTTGTGTTTTGGGTATTTCCAGAAACCCTTTCTGGGTTGTCTAGGAAAAGTGTTTGGGAGCCTAGATCTTCACTTCTGACATGATTTGAGCTATATAACAACAGATCTATATTGTTACATCTTTCCTGTAGCAGTTTATGCCCTAAAATTGCGTTGTCTTGGCTCAAGGCATTTGTATAACACCTATTTTTTCTGTGATTGCATATTTGCTTACTGGAGGCTTATATTGTAATGCTTGAGTGATTTGATCCTCAAGATCTTGTGCCTATTACTTGTTGATATGTTTAATAAGATGGCTGTACATTTGTCTCATATAATGGTGTATTGATGTATTCACTGCTATTTTTCATGTTTATGTGCTATATTGCTGCTTTCCCCATTTGGGAATATTACAGTTGTATCAGAACATAATCTTGGCTCAGCCTGTGAGTTTCAGCCAATATGCTATAAGAAGAAGAAAATAGATCTACAAAGATGGAAGGAATGAGCTTTGTCTCATCACTTTTCAGATCTATGAAGAACCTCTCCAAGGAGGTCAAGTAGATGAGAAAGGAGAGATGCAATGAGACCTCTAGAGGGTTTCAAGATGAGGAAGGTCCATGCACTTCCTATCAGCAGAAGAGAAAACCGGTACTGCATAGAGCTCCAAAGCAATACACTTTGTCTACTTTCTTTGAAGAGGAAGGTGAAAGACATGGAGATGGAGGACACTTAGATCATGAGATTTTAAGTGAGTATCTTGCGGAATATAAGTCTCAATCAAGAGCTTTCAAGGAGAGTCTAACTCTCCCACAGTTCATTCAGCTCAAAGAAGAGAGGAGACCTTGCAACTATGGAAGGAGAAAGCACAATAGATTTCTATCGTGTACATTTGATGGGTTATCCACATGCACAACAAGGGCTTGGGGAATGGAGTTGGATGCATTTTTCCTGCTACATCCAGTAGTAGAAAGAGAAGTTGTTGAGATTACAGCGCTGCACCTTGAGGGTGAAGCAAACATATGGTGGTTCAGCCATTTGAGTCATGCAAAAGTGACTGCATATGCAGATTTTACTCAAAGGTTGATCAAGAAGTTTGACAACAAGAAATCAGAGGAGAAGCCACCTTCACCACCACTTGCTGCAGGAGTACTTGCATCAGGAGAAGGAACACTTGCACCTTTGCAAAGTGGTCTTGATCTCTTGACATTTAGAGTCCCATGCATTATTCAGGAGATGCATGAGGAGGAGGAGACTTATACTAGCACTGGTGCAGCGATAGAAGAGCAGCCATCATCATCAGTAGTTGGGGAAGTCATCACACTGGTGGAAGGAACCCTTGTAGCAGTACAAGATGTTCCCAAGCAAAACCAAGGTATGCAAATGTTTTAACTTTCTGTTATTTCAACACATCATATGGAAGGTTGTGGGGACATGCCATTGCATGACCTAGGGTCTGGATACACTGCTGATTTGGAGTAGCATACTATCACTGCGCAGAGGACCCTTGACAGGATCAAGGAGGAGATGTACATTCATCCTAGTATGTCATTATTGAGCTGCACACAACTCTTGGGGTTGGAGTGTAGATTTTTGGAGGATAGGATGAACATTGTCCTAAAAAAACCAATGCAGACCTATATGTTCAGCATTGAGCATGATCATGAGACAACAAATGCATCATTGTGGAGATCAACAACGCTGTCATTGAGCAACAGTGTTGAGTTGGGGGCCCAACCATTATTGGAGCATTCCAATGACCATTCTACATGTGTAGCAGGGGATAGGCAGATGGTTGATGAGAGACATCTTATCTCCCATTATTATGATGGATCCTTCTTGATGAGCACTTCATAGCTCAATGAGAAGATTTTGCCTTCAGTATACTTGGATCCTTATGGATTCAACATGGTCATTGATGAGTGGTCTTCATATGGAGATCTCCAAGAGGTTGCACTTCAATATCTTATAAGTGTAGAGATATTGATTTGATTTGGGAGGATGGTATTTTCCATTGGAGGAATACCCATTGGGAGCATGACATTAGACACTCACCATTGGTTGGATGAGTGATGTTGCTGAGCAATAGGCTGGTGAGCCACTTGCAGATCTATGACACAGGGCAGCAGGAGGCAAGGCTGCGTTGGCTACTTTTGAAAGAGTTTGGTCAGCATGTGACATATCCTTCTTCAAGGGATATGTTGGTGGTTGGGACTTGGCATGGCACTTGCATCATATGGCAACAAGGAGTTTGGGTGCATTGTGATGATGTGGCATTTTTCATGTCAATCATCATGTTTTCACCTCATGGTTTGTATGATGGAGGTGTAAGGAGGCAACAAGAGTTGTTGTTGCTTTGGATACTCTTGGGAGAGTATGGGCTGATTTTCTCCCATACTTTGCATGATGTTGCAGGAGTAGATGATGGCACAATCATGGTGCAAAGGGGCTACTCCTTAGCTTTGGAGGATCAGGAGGTACTTCCACTTTGGAAGGAATCTCCCATATATAGCAACATTATGGTAGATGACTTTGGAATTTGGCATGTCAAAGGATGGAGCTATGAGATGACATGAGCCTTATTACAAAGGCCAACAGCGTTGTCACTTGGGAGCTTGGGTTTGTTGATGGAGTGTTCCTAGGATCACTTCACATATGATGCACTTGATGGACAAGTAAGAGATGAGAGTGATGGAGTAGTGGATGGAGACATCTATTACCATGATATGATCTTCTTGACTTGGATCTCCAAGCATAAGAAGAAGGCCTTGCATGCAACACATGGTTCATTCCTTTCCATTCACAAGGGTCTCATGGAGACATATCAAACCACTATGGAGAGATTATTCATGGATCTTATTATCAACCTACTCTCAGTACATGGCAAGAATTGTGTTTTTGCACTTATTGATTATCTAACACAATATTTGCATTCTCTTGTCATTTCTATACCGTGCATTGCTCCACAAGAGGGCAAGCCTCTATTTGGGCTTCATGGTCTCTCTAAGACCAACATCAGAGTTGGAGATAGCCATTTCTTGTATGGCTTTGGGCAAGTGTTGTGCTATTCTTTGTATGCTCAGTTGATACACAATGCCATTTACTATTTTTTAGTAGATGAGATGACATACACAACTAGCAAATTGTTGGGAGACAACTTGCCACATGATGTTCTGAAACAACAGTTAGAAAAATTGCATTGTAGCCACTTGGGAAACTGTTGGTACCTTCCATCCCTACATGAAACCTTTTGGTATCTTTCTCATTTGGATGCCATATGGTGATGATGTCCTATTCATCATATATGGGATGGTTTGGGCAAACATGATTCATGACACTAGAGAGAGGATCTTTGAGGATCCAATTTTCTTCTTGCCTCTTGAAGGAAACATTGTTGTAGCCCAAAATCAGCAGCCACTCTACACTTATCATAAGTGGAGAGAGAGACAGCGTGGGATAGACAATTTGGTCTATCAAGTTCAGCTATGCAGCCCACCTACATTGCAGGAGCCTAAGGCGGAGGAGTTTTTCCATGGGTTACCATTTTGGAGGGTGACTCATTTTGTGTGGATGATAGCTTGGGGATGGGAGCTTCATATGGGAATGATATTTCCCATTATATTTCATATTCCATGCCTCAAGAAGGCCTCTAGACAGCATATAGTTGCCTCCATGGATATCCCACTATTTCATGATGAGAGCCATTTGGATTTGTCACCAAAAGCGAGCTTATATAGTTGGGAGGAGCAACTTGGAGACATATTGAAGAGAAAGCATCTTGTTCTTTAGAGAAGCTTATCACATGAGGATGCTACGGGAGGAGAGGAGGCTCTTCAATTCTATCCTTGTAGTTGTTTGAGGACAAGCTCTTCAATTCTATCCTTGCAGTTGCTTGAGGACAAACAACATTTGGGAGGGGAGGACTGTAATATTCCTAAATTAACATGTAGCTAATTGGAATATTCATTTTTTGCTTTTGTCTTTTAGATAGATGAATAAGTGGGTAGGGAGACCCATAAATCTCTTTAGTAGGAATAAAATCCCTCCTAATGTGAAAAGGGATCATCATGATAACTGGATAAAGCACCTCCATGTGTGAATAGGGTCAAAAGCATGTGGACAAGGTCAATGTTGACCAAATCAACAACGCTGGTATAGAAAGAGTGGATTATCAATGTGAAACAATGCAGAGTTAATGGGAGATAGTCTCCATGAGAGTAGTGTCTTTAATGAGTGGGACCTAAGGTGAGAAGGCTCACAATGCATATAAGGAAGGGCAATGTAGCCATAGAAGGCATGTTAGATGATTATTGATTTTGATCTTTTTAGATTTGGATTTGTCAGGTGACATTTCTATGCATACTTTTGTTGTTTAGCAGGGTTTGTTGTACTTTTTAGTACAAGGGTGTTCCTAAGCGGGAATCCCACACTCATCCTCGGGGGACTTCGAGTGCCTACTCAGGAGATATTATTGAGCTGTATAGTCCACATCCAGGTATCAGGCCAATCAGTAAAAGTCAAATGTTTTCAGGGCAAGATAGATAAGTCTTTGAAGATCTTGGAAGGTAGTTTGGTGAAGTGGTATGATCGGGATAAAGAGCAATGAAGGGTTCTTTGATCTGGAAAAATGAAGTAGTAGGCAGAGGTCAAACGAAAGAGGGAGCAATTAAGGGTTCCCTACTCTGGAAATCAACAGAAAACATAGAAATGATAAACAGTAAAGACAGGGTGCTTTTAACAAACCCTGAAATAATACTCCTGTTTATTCATTCAAATTTAGAACACATATATGGATGCATGAAACAAAGAAGATAAACAATGACAAATAGAAAATACTTCACTTCAATAGCTCATCACATGAATCCTGAAATATGATGTTAGTTGATTTGATCCAGTCTGCTACTCGAAATTTGCAACACAAAAGCCTTCAAGTCCAACAAAAATGACTAGAAATCTTCAGCAATTTATTCCACACTAATACTTCTAAAGATGAAGTATTTATACAATATTGTTTACAAAATATTCTAGAATGCTTCTAGGAATTATCTAAGGAAAATAGAAATATCTTTACAACAAAATAGAGACAACTGCTTAACAAATCAGCAAGCTGTCCTATTTATCCAAATAAAATAGTAATCTGTTTGTGGATTAGGTGCAGCTGGTTGCCTTGGTGTCCTCTTTGCTGGCTCAGATATTTTAAATTTATTTTGAAATATGATCTTCTTTATCTTATACTCTTTTACTCTGATTCCTTTTATCCTGATACTCTTTAATCTCTGATACTCTTTAACACTGTAAACACTGTTTTATTGCTGTAATAAATTCTGTTTTGGCTGTAAAAATCAGCAAACTTTTTTCTTCCTTTTATCTGCTTTTTAACTTTCATAGTAAATCACTAAGTGATTGCCAAGCTTTCTCATTTGGAATTTGAATCTTCTTCAGCCTCCTGAAATTCTCATTTGCCTCAGTATATCTAGCAAAAGTTGGTTTTATGACAAACAAATGTCTTATCTCACGCTGCAGGTAAAATAAATCTTCAAAGCTTCTGAGTAAGACCTTCCCTGTTGGAATGCCTTGCCCACTTGTCTTTTCAACTTGCTCTTTTGCATATTCTCTGATCTTCTTATTGTAATCTTCTTGTGGCATTAGTTTGTCATTAATGACCAAAATATTAGGCAAACTTCTTTGCCTCAAGTTTTCAAATTTAACCATAAACTTGGTTATGGCTATGTTCATATTCTCACATTTCTCTTCAAGCTGTTTCATTAGATTCTTCTTTGAGATGACTTTTCTTACTTCAAGGATTGTTTCTGTCCTATTAGTGATTTGTATTTCTTCCAACTCCTGCCTATTTTTGTTGCGGAGAAACTTGATCAATTCTATGGCTTGCTCAGGTTTATTACCTAGCTCATCTTTGGTTTTCTGAATTTCTACTAGTGCTGCATTTAGTAAATCTTTTTGTTCAAAGATTACCTGAATTGAGGGCTACACATCATTGATTGCTTCAATGATTTTGTTCCATAAATGGTTTTTTACATATGATATTGGTTCCTTTAAGGTCAAATCCTTTTGAAGTTTCTTCAGTTCTTCATTTAACCTATTAGCTCTTTGCTCATGAGTTTTAGCATTTATTTGAGCTAACTTCTTTGTATCCTCAAGGTTATCAATCATATTTTTCAATCTGTTAATCTCACTTGTTTGTAGTGTCATTTCTTCCATGGCTTTTACTAATTTACTGGCCTCATCTGAAGGTTGAACTGCTGTAGTAGATGACTCTGTAGCTGATGTTGTAGATGATGTCACTGGCACTGCAGTAGCCATTGGTTCTTTGGGTGCCAACTCTTCTGCTAGAGTTGAAGGCACAACAGTAGTGACCATGGGAATTACTGAAGGGACTTCCTGTTCTTTTGTAGTTTCCCTTTCATGGATAAGCTTGTCCGTCTGAATTTCCATTTCTTTGATTTGTCCTATTAGCTGAAAGATTTACTGCATCTATCAAAGTGTTTTCTATCCACTCAGTCTGATTGACATACTTCTCAATCTCTGGTTTTTTCTCATGAATGTAGGGTGTTAGTTTACACTTAACCCTCATTTTACTCAGTATTCCTTGTGGATCATAGTTCCAGGAGAAACTCTCTTCAAATTTGTACTCTAGTAACTGTTTTGCTGCTTCTGTCTCTGCATCTCTGTGATTACAAATGAAGGGTCCCACTTGATTCTTTAGCTTGAATTGTGTTTTCTTTTTAGCTGCTAGGAAATTGATGGAATCAGAATTTAAGATTTGCCTGATATATTCCAAGGCAAAAACCCTCATTGGTACAAATTTGGGTAGTTTGTAGGGTAGAAGATTAGAACCAAAAACTCTGATTTCTGTGTGTTTCTCATACAAATACCAGTCTCCAGTCCTTGTCTGTTCAGATAGCTGTAGAATTTTCTTCATTTCATCATTGATCCTTTCTGTTCAGTGTTGGTCAACATATTAATCAATGGATGGACAAAATTATCTGTGAACTCTGCAAAAGTGAATTCTGAGGACTCTTTTCTAATCAATGAAATCCAAAAGATGACTGAAAGTGGATTTTCTTCTATATCAAGCTTCTGTAGAGTTATAGGGAACTTATCTGCTTGAAAATATAAAAACATATGGAAGAGAAAATATGTGTATCTAAACACTTCTTCAGTTGGCAACTTGATCAATTGATCATGGATATTGTCAGCAACGTACTCAGCATAATTGAAAATTGCAGAGGGAGGTTGTCCTAGTGCAAAAGTAGATAGGAACCCTAGGATGGACTCATCAGTATGCTCATCTGTAAAGTATCCTAGGATGAATGACAACATAGAAATGAAATGTCTAGACCCCTCTGGAAATTTTGAAGTAGAATATGGAGGATTGATTTGAAGAATTTCCACATGTAAAGGCATAAAGACTTGAAAAATATGAAATCTTTTGGGAAAATCAAGGCCAATGTACAACTTAGTAAGTGCCTCTATTGACAAAGGAACTGATTTAGGATCTGGTTTGAGTTGTAACATCTGGTTTATGGAAGTAGCAGTAATAGTAAACAATACCTCTTTGTTTGCATTCAGGTGAATAATAACTCTTACACAACCTAATAACCTTTGGGCATTGATAAGTGACTGGAACAACATATTTGGGAAGGTTTGATTCCCAAATTTGAACTTCTTCCATCTGATCTAAGGACTTTTCATAGCTCCAGCAGTGGAGGTCTAATAAATTGAATTCAACAACAGTATTTGCTATTTTATAGTCAACATCCGCTAAAGGGATGTGCTCAATGTCTACAACAGGAGGTTGTAGAGGATTCACAATGATAGCAGTCTTGGAGGACTCAGCTGGAGTAGATTTAGGCATTTTTAGGCTTTCGGGATCACTAAAACTCTGTTTTTAGGTTTTTTGGTTTCTTCTGTAAGATTAAATGGTTTACAGAAGTATTTTTGACTCTGACAGAGGTTCTTGGACGAAAATAAGCAGAATATGGTTCTTTTCTTTCAATTTTTGACTTTCAACTATGTTACAGACCCTCACTGGTTATAAAAATAAGAAACAGGGGTTTCTTGAGCTTTTTTTTCAATGGATATTGAACTAAAAAATTGTTTGGAATCAAGCACAGAGGGTCAGGTTACCTGCAGAGGATTTCTGGGCTTTAATTGGAGTTTTATAAAGTCTGAAAAACTATTATAAACTCAATATTTTCCTTCTAAATGGAGCGCAATCTAAACAGGGTTTTATAAAAATTTTGACAGGGTTTAGCCTTCTTTTTGGACAATTATAAAGGATTTCTTGGATAAATTTTCTTATAAAGGTTTCAAATCTCCTCTTTAAATTGATAACAGGCTCGATTTCTTCGAAAAATACCTGTTTTACGCAGGTATGGGTCTTTGAAATAGGTTCTGAGGAGTTGAACAGGTTCCTGGTATCTTTTGGTCTTTGGAAGCTTTTTTGAACTTTCAGCAATCTTCAATGGTAAATGCAGTCTTTTCACTGGTTCTAGGCATGAAAATGAAGCACAGGCTTGGTTTTCTTTAATCGGGAGGAGCAATATAGTTGGAGAATGCAAAAAAGGGATCAATAGAGCGATTTTCGGGGTTTATTAGGCATTTTATGTTAAATTTGGTCTGCAATAAATGTCAATCACATCGAGCAATGGGCGGTTTTCGGGGTTCAAAGGCTAGAAACCGCGAGTGGTTATCGCGCGGGTTTAAGGTGGTAAGTGGTTTCAATTGAATCGGATGCGATCCAATGGAAATAAGCCACGTGGAGGAGAGAGAAAAGGCTGAAACAACCCATTTCGCGTGGAAGGCATTGTATTTTAGTCCCACAACTTAAAATGCGATATAGCTTTTCGTTCGTCAGATCTGGGATGGGTCATGCGAACGATCTAGATATGATCTTGAAGTTGCCTGGCATTGGGAGTGGGGTCCAGGGTTTGGTAATACGGCGGGATTGGTTTTTTAAACTTTATAAATATAAATTTATAACGTTAAAACCTTATGTTATATGATTGGCGGAGGGGTAAGTCATATGTGTTCAATTAAAACATTTATCGAATGTTTCAACCAAATAGCACTGGTGCGGGTATGTTAATTATATAGTAAATAAAACATTAACGAGTGTTTTAATACCATAGTGGGGCGGGATATTATTATATTTGATACGTTTAAACCTTATGGGAAAGGGTGGGTTTTATTTCACCATGTGGGATAATATAAACATAGGTTTAAACTTTAAGTAAATGGGTTTTGGGGGTTATTTAAATATAAAGGATTTAATAATATACGGGAAGGGTATATTTTTAAGGATTTAATAATATAAGTTAGAAATTAATATGAAATGTAGGTGTAATGTAGGAAATGAATTAAAATACATAATTTAATTCTAAGTAAAGTGTAAAATAGGTCTTTAAGCATAGTTTGTCCCATTTTGATTTTTTACACATAGACTTAGGATAAATGTATTTTGAAGGTTTTTGAGTGTTTTTGAATGAAGATGAAATTAATCAAGTAGGGTTTTTACTTTTACTGAGCAAAAATATGTTTTACTTAGGAAAAAGAATCATAATCTTGGAAAATGGTGAATATGCTGATGAAATGGGTTTTATGCAGGGAATTGAATATTTTTAACCAATCAGTTATTGAGCCTTGGGTCCAGTCCCAACATAAATCAGAGAAATGCTCTGAGCCTCTTTAACTGAAGGTTTAGAATACTAAATCATTGTGGGGGATGGGAAATTAGTAATTTTTGCCCAAATGATGCTTTATTACATGCTTTGCACAACTGCTTTCTACCTAACCATCATTATTCTAACATTTTTTACTTCATTTGCATGGGTGCATTTAAGCTTGCAACCCTAAATCCATTTTTCTTTCAAAGCTTAAAAACTATCTAAGTCTAATCTTATTTCATTCGAGGGCTCAGATTAAACCGTTGGGCTCCTCATTTATTCTCTAACTATCTACTGATATGTCAAGTTTAAACTGTTTTACATATTTTTTTTCTCTATCTAAAACATGAAATTCAAAGCATGAAAAGTTAAGATTAAACTATTTAACTGATCATGGATTATGGCATTTATTGACAATCTGCACATAATCATTATTCTTGCAGTAAAAGTAAATAGTATTGGCATTTTGACTTGCTCACTTTCATGTCTTATTTTATCTCTTTTTTCTTTTGGGGTTTATTTTTTCTAAGTCCTTTGATCTTTCTTTTAGGACTTTTACCCTCTTTTCATCTTTTTATTATTTTCAAATGTGGGAAAACAACTTGCAGAAAGCAAGGTATGTACATATTTACAAGACTATCATAGTCAATTCAAAAATTATGAACCCTATTATTATAGGACTCTAACATAGTCCACATCCAGGCATCGGGCCAAGCTTCAGTGTTCAGCTACAACGCAGTTTCTGTTCAAAGTTATGTTGTGTTGTAGGGTGTTGCAGTGGAGGATTGAGAGAGTCACTTTCAGTGTTGTATTTTCAGTGGAGGGGCATCCTTTCCATTGGGAGGCCAGCAAGGAAGACCTTGGAGCTTCATTTCATATTTTGGCACCAGGGCAATCTATTTCCACCTCCTACAACACAGTTCCATCATCAAACTGCGTTATTTCATTGGTCATCTATAGGGGAGGTTTCAGTGCTTCAATTTGAGGGTTAGATCTTCAGTGTTGGGATCAACCTTTCACTTGGAGGATCTATTGGAGGAGATCTATACATTTCTACATCATTTTCAGCCACCTCCATCCAGTTATTCAGTTGCAGCTGCAATTTAGCCCTAGGGTTGCATTCCGACATTTTTTTGTTTTGGGTGTTTCCGGAAACCCTTTCTGGGTTGTTTAGTAAAAGTGTTTGGGAGCCTAGATCTTCACTCTCGACATTATTTAAGCTATATAACAACAGATCTATATTGTTACATCTTTCCTGTAGCAGTTTATGCCCTAAAACTGCGCTGTCTTGGCTCAGGGCATTTGTATAACAACTATTTTTCATGTGATTGCATATTTGCTTAGTGGAGGCTTATATTGTAATGCTTGTGTGACTTGATCCTCAAGATCTTGTGCCTATTACTTGCTGATATTTTTAATAAGATGGTTGTACATTTGTCTCATATAATGGTGTATTGATGTATTCACTGCTATTTTCCATGTTTATGTGCTATATTGTTGCTTTCCTCATTTTAGAATATTAGATATGTACCATAATGCCCCAGATCTCTGCTTCCTCAAAGATACTTTGGGTTCTCTCCCTCCATGCACTGTGGTTACTCTACCCATCTAACCTGTCTTCAACCCTCAATCCCAAATACATGATTCACTGTCCTATAAACTGAAATTTCAAATCTGGGTAAAGGTTTTCTGTTTTCTGTGTAAAAATCAGACTGCTGTAATTTACACACTGCTGTCCCAAATTGCAATTTCCAGCCAACTAAGCTTTGATACCATGTAAAATTTCAATTTCCACTTCGGTTATCAGTTTTCCTTTATCACTCCATGAATTTAATGTTAAATCCAAGCATGATAAAAAACACTAAAATCTGGAAATGGCATTTATTTCTGAAAACACAAATTTGGAGATTTTACTACTGCTGGAAAATGCTGAAATAAATGCACAGTAAAATAACACATCCACACAGAAAATAACACAATGATTTTTGGTCAATGTGACCTTGGAAAAACCCCCTACAACTCCTGGGGAAAATTAGTTTGAGAGCTCTTATTTATTTCTGAAAATCTTTTACGGAGAAACTGAAATACACAGAAAATTTCCATCATTCACAAAATACAACTTATCTCGATTTTGGTGCATAAAATCCTAAAAAATCGTGCCATGGCAAAATAGAAAACAACAGAAAATTACAGCATTAAAAGCTGTACTGCTTGCCTCGGTTTTCATGCCCAGAAATCAGTGTACGATCGTATGGACTGTATAGACTGTACATAAATGTACATCAGTCCTCCTCCTCGAAAATCGTGCCCAGCTCAGCCTCAAAATTTGTGCTTTTAGCCTACTGTCTTTTCTTCCTTGAAATTTGTGCCATACTCCTTGGAATGCGTGCCAACTCTTGTTGTACGGATTCGCTGTGAATTCCTCCTTGCTGCTCTCCCTTACTTTTTCCCTGCTCAGAAATTTTTTCCTTGCTCTTTCTTGCCTTCTCTCAAAAACTCATGAAAGAATGAATGTGATATTTTCTCTTCTTCTCTCCTTTTACCCTAAATGACTTTTTGGGCAACCTTAAGATCTAATGGCTCAGATTCATTTAGATCAAGGGATGAGAATAAATGTGCATTTAATTCTCACTTTCTATTTTTAACTCACCTACTTAAATAAAGACCCACTTAGCCTTTTATTTCCATAGTCACTTTTTCACTTTCTAATTCTGCATTGACTTTAATAAAGTCACTTTAAAATTAGAATGTAACTTTATCACATATAAATTCACTTTGAAATTAGACTGACTTTACCACCCTTAAAGTCACTTGAAGGAATAGAAGTACAATAGAGTAGACACTTTTCCCTATGCCAAAGATCAAAGCCATGGGGAACCACTTGTCTTGTGGTACCCAAAATTTAACACAAACCTAAGAAGGACATTAGGTTTTCTAGGAGAGGTAGTGATTTGGAGGTCAAGGGGTTGACTCTTTGAACGACAAAATAAGGTAGCCAAGTGGACCAGTCATTGAGCCCAAGTTTGCTGAAGAGAAGGACATCTTGCAGTGATAGAGGGCAACCCTCAATTCCCTAAGTTTGTCTTCATTGGAGTAGCACATGAAGGCAATAGTGGGAAGAAGTCCCAATGAGCTAAGGACCAACAATGGGTAGTCTAGGGGTTGTTCACAAACGGAGTTGTCAAAAACTCACTAGAAGACCCTATGTGCTGGATTCATTAATGGATTAATGAGCAGCTATAGGGCAGATTGGTGAGCTGTGTTCAGTGACCTAAAGGAGTAGGATTCATTGTTAGAGCCAGCGCTGCAGATTGGGAGCAGACAGACTAGCAGATTTGTTTAGGGTATGACCAAGTGGAGCTGTGATGGTGCACTACATCAGCTAGTAGGTCAGTTGTATCTTGTTGAAGGTAGATTGGTTATCATAGTTGTTGACACCAAACCTTAGTTGTATTCTTGTATCAGAGATTGTATGAGGGCCATGCCTAGAAAGTTGTATTATAGATTGATAATATAACGAAGTTGGGTAGTTGAAAATTGTTAAAAATTGTCTATTTGTGCACGTGTTGATTTTGTGTTGCATTTATTTCGCTGTGCAAAGTAGTTTGCTGTGGCATTTGAGTTGGTAATGTCAGAGTTTCTAAGACCCTATCTTAGATTCTCTAGTGCCGTGGAAAAACATGTACCAACTCCAAGATACTCTTGGCCCTGCTGTCTTTGCTGGAAAAGGATGTCTTGGCATACTTCCCAAGTGTGCAATCCTTGCACATGTCATGTCGATCTACACTGTACTGTGGTAATCCTGTGGCAATCTGCCTCAAAATCTTCAGCGCGCCAGTGTAAGTGACCCATACACCTATGCCAAAGCTCCTCAAGGTCAAATCTATGCACGCTGATCTCTCTGCTGCTCAAGGTTGCTTCTGTCTCAAATTGTAGCCTGTAGAGGTTCCTCATCCTCACTCCAATCTGCTTCATGGCTCCAGATTTTAAGGGCTTGAGGAAAGCCTTTCCTCTGCTGGAGATCACCTCATATCTCTTGTTCTCCATGGTTGAGACTGAAACAAGGGTCTTCTTCAACCATGGGACATAGATGACATCTCTAAGGTAGAGAGGATTTCCCGACTCCCTCTCAAACTTGACTGTACCCATGCCCTGCGCTAGGTAGTTACCATCATCTCCCATCACTATATGAAACTACATATCCTTCTCTGTCAACTGGCTGAAGTAGCTCTTGTTACCGATCATATGAAAGGATGCTCTGTTGGAAATCACTGAGAGGGGTGAATTGGTTAGTTATTATCAATTATTCAAAGCATGAAATAACATCAGTACACCAAAGATTTGTTCCTCAACAAGTGCTTTGGTTATGTATGATGTACATACAAAGTTTACCAGTTGAACGAAAAGGAAGTACAAGACTCCCCAAGAGTTTTACCAGCAAAGGCTGGAAGGAAGCCGATGCTCCCTGAAGGTTTGGGCTCCCGTTCCAGAGATTATAGAAAAATTACAATCTACAACTCCACATACTGCTACTGCTACACGCCTGCATTCTTACTTCCACTGCGGCTACTACTGCCACTCACTGTTGTTATGTTTGCTGCTACACACACTGCTCTCTGTTGCTACCCTCACTGTCTGCAACCACTGCTTTTGTCCATGCTGCTTCTGCTGCTACACTCACAATCTGCTGTCCACGCTGCCTCTGCTACACTTCACTGCTCTTACTGCCTGCTCCTACTACTACTGCTACTGGCTACTGTCCCACCAACTAACACATGCTGCTACAAATATTATCACAACTGCCACAAATATTATCATTACTTAGGTATGTTGTTCTAGTGATGTCTCAAATATGCTTTCTGTCTTGGTCACTAAGCATATGATATGCTGATGCCACCATCACTGTGTCCACTGCTTTCTGCTTCAGACTTCATCAACTAATTTATGCCAGTAAATTTGTAAAGAACAATAATCTGTAGCTATATTGAACACTGTCTTACTACTCACAGCCTAGCATCAATGTTCCAAGAACATATAACACTGTCCTTCGCAAATCACTTAAGGTATCATAAGATCATTGATGAAACTACCTTGAATGGAAGGCATCAGTCTTCAAGGATAGCTAAACCAAAACAAGATGTTATCAAATCCTTACACAAAACTAAGCTCTGCCCCCATCCTGTCAACTTAGTTCCACATCTGCTTAAAAGTTAAAACAACCCTTTGCAAACTTAAGTGTAATGGTTTGAAATAACTCAACTTTACCAATAACTTGGATTACGTTCAGAATATTTCTTGGCATCAGTGCATAACACTGTATATGATCAGATATCATATGGATTCAAGTCTGCTGTATGGGTTATACTTTCTCTGTTACACATGCATTAGATGAATAGTTCGTGAATTGATACAATGCCACTGTCCTTTTCGGACCTTGACCCCCTAAGCATTTGTGTACATTCACAACAACAAATCAGATCCTTCTTATGAACACAGTCAACACTGGTAGGCAGTGCTTAAGCCCGCTGTCATCTTGACTTGTCCCTCAGCCATGAGAAAATCGAGATAGACTCCTGGTGTTAATGTAATGTGAGCATACTGGAATTACTTCTTCTCACAGCTGCTTCGGCCTTTTTGTTGAACTTATTCAGCCACAAATCATGCAACTACTATCAATAGATGAACAGTGGCACTATCTCCCAGAGAGCGTAGATTTGGACACAGATTGCAGTGATACACCTTAATATTTCAATGTAAAATACAATGGATCAACGACAAAGTTGAAGGTATCCACTGCAGAGGTAAGTTGGGTTTCACTCAGTGAAAATATCATCCGAATAACCTTACAGAGACACCCATTGAACTCGTTCATGTGTTTGGGTGGAAGCAAACTTCAGGATGATCATTTACTTTAAGAAAAGATGTGTCCAAAAATTTCAAACGAGTAGCCCAGGGAACTTGTGAAGTTTGCACAGAGTGATTACATCAAACGTCAAAGAAGAATTGCCTTAGAACTAGTGTGGAAAGCCTCCAGAGCACAAAATGTTGTTAGCCACTCTTTGCTGCAGGGATCTCAGAGCTTTGATCCACAGAGATTGCTTCAGGTTTGCATTAAATGATTTCTCAAGGAAGACCAGATGCAGATGCATTTCCAAACTTGCTCTTCAAAGGGGAAAGTAATCATGATTTCTTTAAGGACCGTAGCAGGTTG
Organism: Pinus albicaulis; assembly: GCA_034641835.2. NCBI lineage: Eukaryota > Viridiplantae > Streptophyta > Pinopsida > Pinales > Pinaceae > Pinus > Pinus albicaulis. The sequence goes on along the minus strand of CM076578.1, from coordinate 1,925,027,797 downwards.
AAATTGTATACTTCAGATGTCATCGATTATGACCTGCAATAGATTTTTAAGCCCCAACGAATATTTAGCCGTGAACCATAGCCTAGAAACTCTTCAAATTGCCTTGACATCAGAGTTCGTCAAGACCTCAAGATCAAAGTAGAAGATGCGAGCTTCTTTGAGGTTTTCAAAGATTACGAATTGATGGCATAAGTGTTGGATTGGCATGGTAACTCCATTTAATCTCCTGCAGCGATATACAAGCGAATCCCAAATGGACGTAGCCCCCCCCCAAAAAAATAAATTATAAACCTCGCAAGCCGTCATCCCAAACCCTAGTAAATTAAAACGAATCCCATCACATAAAAACAAATTTCAAAACCCTACTTTAAATCTCCAGTACTTCTCATGGGCGCAGGTTCATATTCCTCTGTTGGAAGAGCGAATTAGAGAAACTCAATTAAATCGATTGCACCTTAAGATCATATCATCATGGTTTATATAGATTTATCAAGGTCCCTTTTGGAGAGGCCGACTAGATAATTTTAGGAGGGAAATATTTTAACTTTAAAATTCAAATGAAAACAAAGACCTGAAGACATTGGTGCAAATATGTGATGAGAAAGAATATGAAGATAAGAAAGAAATTATTGGTCTGAAGACACAGCTTGAAGAAGCAAAGAAAGTAGAAGACACTCTGCTGGAACAAATGAGAGATAAAATTCTGGAATGTGAGAGATTGGAAGAAGAAGTAGTGAGCCTAAGGAAGATATTAGAAAAAGCCCAGAGAGAAGTATTAATGAACACACCTCAAATGAAAAGCTCTGAACAGTTGGACAGGATTCTAAATGCTCAAAGGTCACCTCTCATGAAGGCTGGGATAGGATATGAAGGAGAAACTAGTAAGTCCAAGGTAGAAGATAACGGGAAAATCATCTTTGTAAAAGCTGTAAAGGAAAATGAAGTAGCTCAGAAGATTCCTATAGAAGAAGAAGCCAACAAGAACATGAGTTGTAAAGAAACAAACAGAATCAAGCAGCAACATGGAAGAACAGAGAATAAGAAGATGAAGCAATCAGCTGAAAAAGGCTCCCACACTCCTGAATATGAATTGAATAAATTTGGAAGATGTCAAAGGAGGTTCTTTCCTCCTATGAAAAATATCACATGTTTTTCTTGTCACAAGCCTGGACATAGTGCAGCATATTGTAAGACAAAGCAAATCCAGTCCAACCAGCAAAGGATGCAGAAAATGAGAAGAACCCCTCAAGCAAGTAGATGGAAAGAACAATCTTTCACCAGGTACACAAATCATTTTCATGGCTACTGTTATGCATGCAATAATTTTGGACATAAATTTGTTGAATGTAAATTGTATTAAAAAAGGGGAATAAAATATTATACATCAGCTCAAATGTACTTTGATAAAATAAGATGTTATATATGCCTCAAGCTTGGTCACAAAGCAAAAGACTGTAATCTGCCATATACTTTAAAGAACTCCAGACAGATGAAGGAATCAAATCAAATCAAAGAAAACTATGAACCAAAAAGAAGTGCAGACATTATGAAGAACCCCAATAAAGTATGGAGGGAAAAGAGAAAGGGGGAACCTATTATCTCAATAACATAATGAATCTAGCATAGTCTCAGGGGGAGCTGCTCTAGAAAACAAAGCAAATACCCAACCAATGATAAATTTGAAGCAACATCCCAGGGGGAGAGCAGTTCATAAATAATCCCCATGAAAGTAGTATAAGAAGAGCCCCTTGGAATGAAGACAACTATAAGGACAGGAAGAGAAAGGACATTTTCTCCAACAAAGAACTATAGAGGAAGAAGAACACCTGAAGCACACAATAGCCAACAGGTTGATGGAAGGAGAGAAAGCAGCAAACAACCATGATGATAGAGGAAACATCGGCAATGAACATGTGAGCTAAGAAGATATCAGCACATTAAGGGATGATCATAGAGTGCATCATACTGCTAGAATTAACAATGAATCACTTAAAGAAGAATGAGTAAGAAAAGTGCGTATCATCATTATATAATTACTTCATTCATCTATGAAAAGTCCCCTTGGAGGAGTGCAGCAAACAGTGATTCTGGAGCAGTCCTAGAAAGGAAAATGCAGTGACATTCTTTTGAGTCAGAATGACAGAATCAGTAGCAGGTTAATGATGCCAAGATCAGATTCAGTGCATTGATGATTGATGTTGAAGACAGTGGAGAGCTAAATAATAAGAAACTATGAAGGATGTCTTAATTATGGGTAAATGTGCAAGCTGAAGTGAAATCTATGCATGGTTTATCAAAGTAGTATCAAGTGATTTTTAGGTACAAGCAGCATGCTTATCAACATAATACCAGGTGTTATCAGTGGAGCAGCAATATGGCACAGGTCCTCAGCATCAAAGGATTATGGCAAAAGTACATCAAGGTAAAATTCCCAGCGTTACTTGCATTCAACATGAAAAGGTCAGTGGCAGTACTAAAGGATCAGTATTATGTTTACATTTGAAGCATTATATTGAGCTTTGAAGCACACAAAGGACTTGCTGGTAATTCACCTCTGAAGAGAGATTGATCATTGACATACATACCCTTTTGTCATAAAGGAAATTGCATGATTGATAAGTGAGACTGACAAATACTCTGAATGTATCTAGCCCCAAGGGTTTGTTTTGAAAGTACATTGTACAAGCAGGAAAGTCATTTGGTCTCTAATATTGAAAGATATTAACTATTCTCACAATAAGCTGTAAGCTCTGGTTTGATTCATTGATCACATCAGTAACAGGAACCTTTCAACTATTAAGTGTAATATCATTATCAGCATCCTAGCTCATATCATCACCAACAGGCAAGAAAAGTGAACCACAACTATAAAAGATATATTGGCATCATCACAATTGAACAGGTGTTGTATTGCAGATGTGTATTGTAGAAGAAGACATATTCCATCTACAATCTTCCTCAATAGATATGGTTTTTTGATAAAGATAAGACTAGAGACTGAAGTATAATTGAAGCCTTCTCAGTATTTTAGTTTTGATCCAATCATGCATCTCTGATTAGATAAGGTTGGTACAATGGGTTCTATGAAGTGTCTTTATCTTCACTTTCAGCTCTATACTAATGAAAGAAGTCTATGCTTTGGGATTGTATCAATTTACAGTGTTTATTCAAGTTCAATTATCCTCAAAAGGGTTCTCTCAACAACTCTCGTACACCAGTTTGGAGCAGCAGAGTACAAAGTCAGAAGAAGAAGGCCTAAACACATCTCAGAGAGAGGAAATGAAGAGATAGAAAGCACACTAGGAAATGTGCAACCCTTTGCCATTGATGTCAAAGGGGGAGGAAAAGCAAGTAACAGAAGAAAGGGTCTTCTAAAAGGCAAGCAGAGGAAGACTTGGAGGAAGCATTGGATTATTGGTGAAGGTGTTGCCATCAATGCCAAAGGGAGAGACTGTTGGAAATGTTGTCATTGATGGCAAAGGAGATGACTAAGGAGGAGCACCTGAAACATCAGTCAAGGAGCAGAGGAAGCAAAAAGAGAGGTAGCAGAGGTAGCAAAAAGAGAAGTAAGGAGCAGCATCAGTCAAGGAGCAGAGGAAGCAGTGAATTGAAGCAGAGACAAGCAGTGTATTGAAGCAGAGACAAGCAGTGAATCAGTGGGCACAGACCTGCATAGAGCTGCATAGACCTGGGGAAGAGTCAGGGACAGAGTAATGTAGCAGAAGGCCATCAAATTGAAGATCTGGCCAGCTAGAAGTTTTGAAGTGAGTGCATGAAGAACCTGTATGGTTAAAAATCCGTGTTAAGGACTTCATAGATGAATGTGTGTGAACCTACGCTCTCTCTGTATAATTCGAAGGTGTTTAGTCTGTATGAGAATCTGAGGAAGGTTGATTTATAGTTGCTGGTTCTAATACAGGGAAGGATTGTTATATGCGCCTGTGTAGAATTAAATTAATAGCGTTCATGTTCTCTATTGAAAGCGTATAATCCCCTGTGTGAAGGTTTTGATGAAGATTGGATGAGGTTTTGAGTTTGTGAAGGACGCAACCTGGTAATCCCTAATCCTTAATGTGTTTGGGTCGGTGTTGAACTCTGTCTGTTTCGGAGCTCAAGCTCTTAGCGCTCGAAATTGAATATGTTGTATTGAATCTTGAGAGAGGTCGAATATAGGACTCTGTCGAGGAGCGAACCCATTATTGTGCTCTGTCTGCCGAAGAATATTTAATATCTGTTGAAACAAAAACCCCTGTCATACTTAGTTTGCCCGAAGAACATTGAACCTCTGTCGAAAGTGATAGCCCAGTCCGTTGGAGTAAATAACCTTTTGTTTTATTTGTTGAATGATATTGTTGAAGCATTAACCACAGAGTTAATGAGACAGAGTTCATGCGAAGGAAGGCGGTGGGAGACTCAGTTAGTTACTGTTCCAGTCCCGGAGTGTTTTTGTGAAACCAAAACAGGCCTCATCGCACAGCTTTTGGTCGGAGGCGAAACCGCTTCAAAAAAACGCGATCCAATACTTTTGGGACACGTCGCCCGGGGAATACCGCTCACATCGCGCAAGTCTTGTGTGTTAAGGTTCGGGTTTTGAAAAAAAGCGATATCGACGAGCATCGTCCGATCTGGAGAAAGGGAGATCACATGGCAGTCGTGTGGTGACTTGCACGGAGGATAAGCCAAGGTATGCAGGCAGTTTTAACACTATTGAATAGTTGTGTGTGGGGCCCGTGAAACGCAATGCAATATAAAACGCCGTGTTAACGTTATAAGCCATGGTTGAAATGTTATAAGTACTTGCGGGTTTGTCTAAAGGTTTCGAATCATTTGTTAATATTACAAGTGTTAAGTCAGAAGTTAATGTGTTGGATTAGTTTAATTAAACCAAGAGCCGAACCTTGTATAATTGGATTTATATGCTGGCACATCATATCTATATGCGTAAAAGGTAAGACGGGCCATTATTATAGTGCGTTGTGATTAATCCAAGGATTTTTGGGTTAGACTGTTCAAAGGGCGCTTTCATTTGGAATGAATTAAAGGTGTGGACTTTGGAATAAGTGGGTATCAAACATATGTGGGCTCGACTATATGGGCGGATATATGCTAATGGGCGTATATGAATGTTATTCAAATAAGTATTGATAAGAGTGACCATTACATATATGCGTCATGGAGATACTTCGGGTTTAAAACAAGCGAAATATTATAAGGTGGGACCCTCACGAATCGCATCAGAGTAAAACAGAACATCAGAGCATACTATTGAAAGCTGCGATTGCGATTAATCGCATCGGGTCTATCGCAAAGGCATCAATCGCATCGGAGTAAGGGCAAAACATCAGAGCATACTATTGAAAGTTGCGATTGCGATTAATCGCATCGGATCTATCACAAATGCATCAATTGCAATCAGAAGTATTCAGAAGCAATCCATTGCATCGAGGAATAAGAAAATTCTGGATATGTGGGCTCGAGCGCATGTTGCGTAAATAGTTAAGGGCTAACGTTAAATGGGATCGGAATATTGTTTTGGCAAGATTTTATAATGTTTGGTTTTATGGTTTTATACTCCAAGTTAAATATTCGCAAATGATGAAATATGGGTGTTGGCCTAGGCTATTCCTTGGAGTGATCAAAGGTTTATTTTAATGGTTCGTAACATTTGAATTGGGGTCGCAATATATGTTGATACATATATTATGTTGATGATAACCAAACCTTTTATGAAATGAATTGTGCGCTGGGCATATTATAATTGTGGGCATTTGGAGTTTTACCAAGGTGGAACTTTGACGTGGAATGAAATGCTATGAAGATTGAAAGGAGTTTTACAGATAAGTTTATGAAGCCGAGAACATATATTTGTTAATATGCTGAAGACCATTGTGTAATGGAGAATTCCAATGGCTTTATAACCATGGTTTAATTCATCGCATAGACAGATACAAAGAGCTCAAAATTGTGGGTCCCGACATATATGATTTCATAAACAAATATAAAAGGTAGAGAACATTGGAGCAGCATTATGGATTTTATAATATGGTTTAATCCCATTGAGGCAAAGAACAAAGTTCCCGCATATACAGTTTGTTAGGAATGGTTCACAACCATAAGATAACCTTGGAAGAAAAAGCCTCCAGATATGTTTATTGAAATTGCCAGATCAACATTTATATATATTGTAACGCAGTTATATATATACAACAGACACACAATTGCAGTGAATAGGTGAATATGCACAGGAATGAGAATGTGTTTTTGACAGGTGTACAAGCACAGAAAGCTGGAGAATATGCAGAACTGAAAAAGACAGTGAACAGAGTATGCAGAACAGTTACATGACAGCGGCAGATACACAATTGCAGTGAATAGCAGAGGAAGGCAGAACAATTACCTGACAGCAGCAGGAAAGACAAAACCAACAAGCCAAGTGCTGGAAAGAAGACTGAGTGAAATTGATATATGTAACTGAAAAATTGAATGTATATGTTTTAATTGATTTTATATTGTTTGTGATGCATTGGCAAGTCTCCGGAGGAAAACAAAAATCCCACTGTAATATTGAAATTAGTACATATTGCTATATTTTTCTGAATGAGCTGGAAAAAGAAAAGAGAAGGCAGAAGGCAAAGAGTCAGGGCTATTCACTTCAAATTCCCTGTGAGTCATGTGATGAACTCTATAAATGATATCACATTGATATGCATAATGAGGTTAGAGAGAGAGGTTGGAGAATGCGGAATTGAGGCAGAAAAGATAAGAAGAAGGAGGAGCAGAACGAGATGCTGTCAAAAGTTAGAGAATGCAGAAATGAGGCAGTGAGGCAGAGAAGAAGGAGGAGCTGAGCAGAGAAGGAGGAGGAGTTGATAGAGAACCTAGGGGCATGGCAGATGACCAGGCGAGGCGAGGACCGATGGACAAATGTGAAAAGAAGGAATAGGAACAGTAGCTGATATCCAAGGTAAATCAGCAAGTGTTTTTCTTTTGAAAGAGTAAGGAAGTTGGAGCTTCCCTATCAAGTTGTAGCTTGATAGATGTCAGTTGTAGCTGACCGAGGTAGGAGCCTCCTGTAGGTTGGTGCCTGCAGAAAATAGATGGGAGTTGGTGCTTCCACATCAAGTTGTAGCTTGATAAAATGTCAGTTGTAGCTGACTGAGGTTGGAGCCTCCTGTAGGTTGGTGCCTGCAGAAAATTTATGGGAGTTGGAGCTTCCTTGCAAGTTGTAGCTTGCAGAATTGAGGTAGGAGCTTCCTGTGGGTTGGAGCCTACAGAAAATCAATGCTGAGAGGGAGTTGGAGCTTGCCTTTGCATCACAACAATAATAAGATGTGGTTTTCTCCCTTTATGGGTTTCCACTTATATCTGGGGTCTATGTGCATGTTTCTATGTGTTGATATGGTATATCTATTCTGCTTAATATTTGCTGCTCACATATTAACACTGCTGGTACATTATCTAATCTGCTTATTAATTGCTGCTCACAAATAAAGATTGCTCAGATATTATGTTGATCATGAAATGAATGTGATAAACTGATTCCCCCCCCCGCCCCCTCTCAGTTTATCCAAGGGTTCAACAAGTATTAGCCAGGAATTCAATATAATTAAATAAAATGGAAGGCTTTTTGTCCTTGGAGAAGATTGGCAAGAAAACCAGGATCACTTCATTTACCCATTGATCATATTGATAACTTAAGAGACATGAAACTATGGAGATGATTTGTTTTGTCATCTCAGGAAACATGGAGGATGGGTATAAAGGATTCTTTTTAGGTAATTGGGCATCTTCAGGTAGGAAAATTTCAAAGATTTTATATCTAGTGGGGAAAGTAAGGTTTTTATACAAATCCATGAGGGCTTCTTCTGAGAATGGCTTAAGGGCTTCATTATTGGGTATTTGCAACATTTGATTAGTCGATTCAGTAGTAATGGTGAATAGAACATCACCATTCTGGGCTACAATGGCTTTCTGGTTGGGAATTTACCTGGAATGGCACCATATTACAAACTCTAGAAAATGGTGGGTTTGGGGAAAAATGAATTGGGGCAGGAAGGAGTCCCACAACCCTAATTCATCAGTCTGATCTATATGGTTTTGTTTTAACCAATTATGCAGTTCATGTAAATCAAATTCAGAAGAAGTTTCAAGGATCTTATACTGTTCATCAACTAGGGGTAGGTGATCTATGTCAAGATTGGGAGGTAGCATGGGGTTTTCTTTTCGTTAATTTGATTTTCCTTTAGGGGCAATGATAATTTAGAGAAAGGAAGAGAATTATTGAGTTACCCGGGAAAATTCGAGCTTTTTAGCTATTTTGTGATTATGGCGGGTAAACGGGCTGATTGGATGCAATAGGACCTCTGGTTCGGCTGGCTAGATGCAATAGGAGTTTGAGTTTGATGATGAGTTTCCTTTTCGATGTCCTAGAACCAAAGCACAGAAGGGGGCCACCGGTCGGGGTTTCAGAGGTCTATATAATTCACTGTTGGAGTGCAATGGTAGAGAAAGATCAGTTTACAGGGATAACGTTCACATGGTGAACAAGTATTTTAACGGTCTTTGGAGCAGGTTCGATAAATGGTAGGACGGGAATGGTGGAGGAATTGGGAAGTGGACGCAAGGGGGAGACATGGTAGTAGGGGAGTGGATGCGAGGGAAAAACATGGTGGAGGAATTGGGAAGTGGACGCAAGGGGGAGACATGGTAGTAGGGGAGTGGATGCGAGGGAAAAACGTGGCAGTAGGGGAGTGGACGCGAGGGAGAGACGTGGCAACGAGGGTCAACGACTCTTTTAATAACCGGGAGCTGTAAGTGTGGTTTTCGGGGGGGTGGGGTTGGGTGGTAAGCAAATTTTATGTGGGGGGGGGAGGCAGTTGCAAACCGTATGAATGTTCGACGACTAAACCACTTTTGGGAACCCCCCCCCCCCCCTTGCTGCCCGCCTCGCAGGGGTCGGGGGGTCCGAACTGGATGGCCCGTCGTTGATTCGGGCAGGCCAGATCCTGGCCGTTGAATGCTGCACTTACTTTATTGCAAAATGACAAAGTGTGTCGGTTTCACTCTATTACATAAAAATTTACATTTACACTATACATATTACAAAGTGCTTTTAAAACATTAATCTAATTAAACCATGTTTAAGCAATATGGTTTAATTTATGAGTAAAATCTTTCGGTAAAAATCACATCAAAGTAAATTTGGTTGACGCGTTTTGAACCAGCCAGTGTGGTTCATCATCAGGACAAGATGATGATCAGGTAACCCATTTAAATAGATAAGAAAAGCTCCAACTAGCCGTTTGTAAAATAATGGCTAGTTTGACTAAACTAGGAAATAAAATCAAAATATTATAATAATTCCTTTTTTTTAAGGAATAAATTAAATGCTTAATGTTTATAATTTGAATTTTATTTATTTATATTTATTTTTAATAAAAATAAGAATTTAATATATTCTTGAAGAATAAATTAAATGTTTACTATTATATATTTTTTTATTTTTATTTTTAGAATGATAATTAATATATTTTATTTTGTTTTATTTTTATTTTTATTTATTTTAAGAATAGATTAAATGTTAAAATATTAAATCACTAAAAAAAATTAAAAATAAAATTATAGTTTGAATTTTATAAATAAATCTAATTTTTAATAATATGTTATATATTAATAATTATATGTTATGTAATTCTAATTAAAAAAAAAAAAAAAAAACAACACTAGGAATGAAGAGCAAGAATCCAACATTTGCTAACAATCCACCCATCGTCCTTGTTGAGGTCAATCGGCCTCTTTTCGATTTCCAGGGCTTCTCTCAACTTGCAGTGGTGGAAATGGTCAATCCTCGCAATAACCTTAGCATCTTCAATGCAAATGTGATGATTTGTCTTCTTAGGATGCTCTACTAGGGCAGAGGAGCGTGATCTATTATACTTAAGGTCAGCGACATGTTCATGAATTCTTTGATTAATTGATTGACCTGTTTCACCAATGTAAGGGTTCCTACACGAGCACAGAATCAAGTAAACACCCTTACCATCCTTAGGGAAAATTGGGTCCTTAATTGATCTAAGCGAACTCCGAATGGTACGATTATTTTAAACAAAGAGGATTATCGTAATAAGATGTTGGATCACCTTCTTAATAGCGGGAGCTACAAGAAGCTTGATAAAAATCCCCTAAAAAAAGTTTCAAAAGCAGTTGCTTTGGCTATAAAATCAAGTAGCATTGTTGGATCTTTGAGTAAAAAGCTTATTGAGAGTAACCCCCTCACTCCGAGGATCTATGGTCTTCCTAAGATTCATAAGGATGGAGTTCCCCTTCGCCCTATTGTCAACACCATAGGTGGTCCGAGTTATCTGCTCACTAAATTTCTAGCCACTAAGCTTAAACCGCTTGTGGGTCAGACCTTTTCCTTTGTTAAAGACTCATGTTCTTTTATTAATGAATTGAAAGACTTGAAGTTGGATCGTGATGATAGGTTTGTTAGTTTTGATGTTGTTTCCCTATATAATTGCATCCCCATTAGGGAAGCTATCGATGTCATTTCTCGTGTCACGGATCCTGATACTGCTCATCTTCCGAGTTCTACATATGAAAAAATACACCACAGAAACCTCCAATCTAGCATTGTTACCCTGTACGGAAGGGACATATGGACTGAGATTCGTAATCTCGAAAAAACTAGGATCAAAATTCAAAGAAGAGAAGCAGATCTCTCATTCCTCAAGCACTATTATTAATGAGTTGGTCGGCCTTTTTTCCTCCTTTTTCTTTTCCACCCTTATTTATTAACCTTGATCTTCTCTCTTCTTAGCATATTGTCCTGATGATGAGTCTAGATCTAGACTCGAAACGTAGACTGAAAAAATGACTACTGTGGATATTCCGAGTCCTACATCTGAAAAACTACACCACAGAAACCTCCAATCTAGCATTGTTACCCTGTACGGAAGGGACATATGGACTGAGATTCGTAATCTCGAAAAAACTAGGATCAAAATTCAAAGAAGAGAAGTAGATCTCTCATTCTTCAAGCACTATTATTAATGAGCTGGTCGGTCTTTTTTCCTCCTTTTTCTTTTCCATCCTTATTTATTAACCTTGATCTTCTCTCTTCTTAGCATATTGCCCTGATGATGAGTCTAGATCTAGACTCGAAACGTAGACTGAAAAAATGACTACTGTGGATATTCCGAGTCCTACATCTGAAAAACTACACCACAGAAACCTCCAATCTAGCATTGTTACCCTTTACGGAAGGAACATATGGACTGAGATTCATAATCTCGAAAAAACTAGGATCAAAATTCAAAGAAGAGAAGCAGATCTCTCATTCCTCAAGCACTATTATTAATGAGTTGGTCGGCGTTTTTTCCTCCTTTTTCTTTTCCACCCTTATTTATTAACCTTGATCTTCTCTCTTCTTAGCATATTGTCCTGATGATGAGTCTAGATCTAGACTCGAAACGTAGACTAAAAAAATGACTACTGTGGATATTCCGAGTCCTACATCTGAAAAACTACACCACAGAAACCTCCAATCTAGCATTGTTACCCTGTATGGAAGGGACATATGGACTAAGATTCGTAATCTCGAAAACAAGGTTACTTGGAAGCGGGAGCGAGTGCGCGGAGCGCCATTTTTAAAAGCTTCCGGTCCGGAGTGTTTTCGGGAGCGTTTATATATATATATATATTTTAATATTTTATATATTTTTTATATTTTGATGCATATATGTCAAAAAAAACATGTAGAATGATCAATTAGACATAAAAAACATATAAACATAGATTGAATCATATAACATCAATCATTTAGAAGTTATAATCTTTATCAACCACGCCCACGAGTTGGAAGCATACAACATATTGACTCTTGAGTCTCGCAAATCATCAATCTGAAGGTTTCAAGCTTTCAAAATTCAATATATAACATTTATCATCATTGATTTCAAATTTCAATATATAACATTTATCATCATTGATTCATTGATTTTAAAATTCAATACAGTTATTTATCATTAATGATTTCAAATTTTGATATCTAATATTTATTTAACATGATTCATTGATTTCAAAATTCAATATAACATTTATCATCATTGACTCATTGATTTCAAAATTCAATATATAACATTTATCATCATTGATATTATATAACATTTATCATCATTGATTCATTGATCACCATATAACTTTCATGAAGCATCATATTCATAATTCATCATCCCTAAAAAGTTCTGCTTCCAATTCTTCCATATGTACCGTGCCGTCCTCCAAATTATCATCCTCTGGGTTGTTGTCCCAGACTCTGTATGATTGATCCTCATTTGCCCGATCACAATAATGGCTCAACAACCTCAAGTTGTAATGCACATAAACCAAGCTTTCAGCTCGGTTTTCATTCAGCCTGTTTCTTCTCACATTGTGTATGAAGCTGTAGGTGCTCCAACACCTCTCTGCAAAAGAAGTGTTCACAACCTGTGAGAGAACGTTTTTAGCCAACTTTGGCAAAAGTCCAATGCCGCCATATGCTTCCCACCATGTGATAGCATCAAATCTGTCCTCGTCTTCCATTGCATGGAAAGAACCAAAGTTAGCAGTGCAACTGAAGTATTTTCATAATTCAAGGCGCAATCTAGCACACTCCTCCTTGTCAGGTACCAACTTGTCCAATGCCTTCATGTACCCCTCTTGTACTTCTGGATTTGTGTGAGCATAGTTATTAAAACCGGAACCGGTGACCGGACCGGTGGACCTAATGAATTGGGTTTCTAACCGGAACCGGTCTAACCAGGAGCGGTCAGATCTCAATGAACCGGTTTTAAAAAAAAATACATTAAATAATTATTTTTTAATAAAAAAAACTATTTTTAAGATTTGCAACCATGATTCCAAGCCAATAGAGACAAAATATGCAAAGTTTGCTCATTTATCTACCATGCAAAGGTGAATATATCGAAATGGCACCGAGTGCAATACATATCATCGAAAAATACATAAGCAATGAGGCTCCAAATGGCCCATAAAGTCCAAAAACAATGCTACAAGCTATGAGACCATTGGCCTAATACAAGACTACATATTAGTGATCAACAACATGATCACTCCTCATCATGATCAAAATCATCACCACTACTAGACAAGGGATCATCAACATGAGCTACATAAATAATATGGCTCAAAGTTTGAAGACTCCTAAAACTCCTCTACAACTTTAGTAGTAGTAGTAGCAAAAATAGACATCAAAACTACAAATCACTGAGCAACATGGTCTCTCATGAAACTCATCATTGATTCATTGCTACTAGAAATGGGATCATCAACAAGAGATACATAAACATCATCTAGCTCAAAGTCTTCAGACTTGGATTGCTCAACCTTATAACATGATAGAAATTGAAAAGTTTAACATGCCTAACCAATGATTTTGGTTTGAGTGAAGGGTTCATCTCCTCAACCTTAAAATGCGGTAGAAAAAGATTAGCATGCCTAACCAGTTGTTTTCCTTTGATTGAAGGGTACATCAAGGTTCTTAAAGGACTCCCTACTCTTGATCAAATGCCAATATCATACCCTTACACATGATAGAATCAAATGGAAACATTGCAAATTCCCAAACCATGAAACCCTGAAAACCATTAAGTCTGCTGAATTTTGAGTGAAACCTAAAATTCTAGTTTCTCCGTATGAAATCCAATGAGGTCGAAACCACTCTTAAACATCCCGAGTCATTTCATGGTAATGTTAAAAATTTAAGTAAAAGGATGAAAATGAAAAATAAAGGAAATGTCACTTTTACTTTAAGAATTTAACATTACCATGAAATGTCAATGCTTCTCTTACCTCCACATCAACCCTAAAACCCATTTCTGGCCCTAAACGAATCGTTTTTTCATTGAAAAAAATTTCCGCCCAGCAGGAAGCGTTTTTTTGTTCCCAGGAGCGTTCGGGAGCGAACGCTCCCTGAGCGCTTCCGGCGTTTAAAAAACGCTTCGGGAGCATTTTTTAAATGCCGGAAGCGCTCACGGAGCGTTCGCTCCCAAGCGTTTCCGGAAACGCTCCCGAAAAGGCAGGGAGCGTTTTAACAGGTTAGGAAACGCGCTCCCGAAAACGCTCCCCTCAGGAAGCGTTTTCGGGAGCGCGTTTCCGAGCGTTTCCGAAACGCTCCCGCACGGAGCGCGTTTCGGAAACGGGAACGCAAGGGGTTTGAAGCTTCCCCGCAACCCTGCTCGAAAAAACTAGGATCAAAATTCAAAGAAGAGAAGCAGATCTCTCATTCCTCAAGCACTATTATTAATGAGCTGGTCGGCCTTTTTTCGTCATTTTTCTTTTCCACCCTTATTTATTAACCTTGATCTTCTCTCTTCTTAGCATATTGTCCTGATGATGAGTCTAGATCTAGACTCGAAACGTAGATTGAAAAAGTGACTACTGTGGATATTCCGAGTCCTACATCTGATGAACTGCTCATCTTGTTGAAATTTGTCTAACCTCGACCTTCTTTAGTTTCGAGGGTGAATTCTTTGAACAGACTTGTGGTGTGGCCATGGGTTCCCCCCTTTCTCCTATGGTAGCTAATCTGTTCATGGAAGACTTCGAATCTGGGGCCCTTTCCTCCTCTCTTTTTCAACCTAAACTTTGGAAAAGGTTTGTTGATGACACCTGTGTTGTTTGGTCTCATGGTAAGGAGAAATTGGACCTTTTCTTCCAGCATCTTAATGATCAATCCGACTTCATTAAGTTCACCATGGAATTTGAAGATAATGGTAGCTTGCCTTTTCTTGATGTTCTCATTTCTAGGAATGAAGATGGTTCTTTCTCTCATCAAGTATTTAGAAAGAAGACGCACATTGAGCAGTATTTACATGCTAGTTCTCACCATTTCCCTGCTCAGAAGCTTGGGGTTCTCAACACCCTAGCCACCAGAGCCTTTAGAATCTCTGATGAACACCACTTTGATGGTGAAAAGGCTCATCTCCTTAAAGTTTTTAATAGAAATGGTTATAGCATGAGTCAATGTCTTAAAGCTTTTCAAAAAGCTGAAAAAGGTCCTAGAGGTAAGAAAGATCCTTGTGATCGGTTATCTAGAGTTCACCTTCCTTTTATCCAAGGTCCTACGGATAAAATCGCCAGGATCCTAAAGAAACATAATGTTTCCTCAACCTTCAAACCCTCCCGCACCATTCGGAGTTCGCTTAGATCGGTTAAGGACCCGATTTGCCCTAAGGATGGTAAGGGTGTTTACTTGATTCCGTGCTCGTGTGGGACCCCTTACATTGGTGAAATGGGTCGATCAATTAATCAAAGAATTCATGAACATGTCGCTGACCTTAAGCATAATAGATCACGCTCCTCTGCCCTAGCAGAGCATGCTGAGAAGTCAAATCATCACATTTGCATTGAAGATGCTAAGGTTATTGCGAGGATTGACCATTTCCACCACCGCAAGTTGAGAGAAGCCCTGGAAATCGAAAAGAGGCCGATTAACCTCAACAGGGACGATGGGTGGATTGTTAGCAGATGCTGGATTCCTCCTCTTCATTCCTAGAGTTTTTTGTTTTTTATTTTTTTTAATTAGAATTACATAACATATAATTATTAATATATAACATATTATTAAAAATAAAATAAATTTATACAATTCAAACTATAAGTATTTATTTATTTATTTATATATATTTTTATTTATTTATTTATTGATTGATTTAATATTTTAACATTTAATCTATTCTTAAAATAAATAAAAATAAAAATAAAACAAAATAAAATATATTAATTATTATTCTAAAAATAAAAAGAAAAATATATATAATATTAAACATTTAATTTATTCTTCAAGAATATATTAAATAATTCTTATTTTTATTAAAAGTAAATATAAATAAATAAAATTCAAATTATAAATATTAAGCATTTAATTTATTCCTTAAAAAAATAAAAATGAATTATTATAGTTTTTTGATTTTATTTCCTAGTTTAGTCAAACTAGCCGTTATTTTACAAACGACTAGTTGGAGCTTTTCCTATCTATTTAAATGGGTTACCTGATCAGATTTTTCATCTTGTCCTGATGATGAACCACACTCGTTGGTTCAAAACGAGTCGACCAAATTTACTTTGATGTGATTTTTATCGAAAGATTTTACTCACAATTTATGGATCACAGAAGCCAAATTCCTAATGGTTTAATTTATTCAATTTTAATCACAATTACACTGTGTGATTAAAAAATATACCTATCTATACTAATTATAATTTATCAAGCTTAATCACACTTAAGCGGTGTGATTAAGCTTCTAATCCTGTTTATCAAACTGCAATGTGGCATTTTGACTAGCAACACATTGTTTCAAATTTTCTAAAGTATTATTGAAACTAATTTTTGAGTGGTATTTAGACTTGCACATTGATTTTATTTTTGGGGTATTTTCATCCTTTTTTTATTTTTCATTCTCCTCATATTTTGATTTTTTCATATTTGATTTTGTTTTTTCACATTTTTCTTCTATTTTTGTATCCCCTTTTTATTTATTTTTATTTTCTTTGGAAATAATTTACAGGATGGTATATTATTTACAACATTCTATATAACAAAACTTTACAGATAATAAAAAATTTATCCTATGAATCATAGGACCCTAACAAAAGTGTCAGTATAATCCTCTGGTGGGCTTGGGCCCTAGTTAAGTTGCCCAACCCATGGTGAAACCGCCTGCCAATCTTATATAAGATCCAATGCATCTCCTCACCTTCGGGTACAATAATTCATTAGTGCATCTGAGTCAATTGTGCTTGTCAATCAACGACACAAATGAGACTTCATAGTGGGTTTCCCTTCCAAATTTGGGGCTTTGAGCATGAATGGTGTTACCTCCCTAGGTATAAGTCGTTAATAAACAACCCTCTTAGGTGTTCCTAGCCCCTAAAGGGAAGGACATGTCCAAGTTACATCCTTCAAGTGGTAGGTGTCATGTGGATAATGTTGAGGTGGATGGGGACACAGGGGTCTCAAGGCCAAATTCCATGTGCTCAAGGGTGGTAATGATGAGGGATGTCCATATATTTGGGTTTATGAATGTAGGAGGAGCAGTTGTGGTACATGTGTTACTTTGACCTTTGTTTTTCCACCCTTCTTCATTTTCCTTTGACTTTAATTGATTTTTCATTTATTTTACTGCTCGTGGCTCCAAGGGATGAGAGCATGCTTTGTAAGATATAAGAATGATTGACCCCCTTAAGGTAGGGTAGTTCATCGCCCACCAGGGGTTGGGACATCCATGGGTTCCTTAATGATGTAGGGGGTACTCATAGGGGCCCTAGGAACTAGGGTGATGGCCATTTTGATAAGGGGGGGTGGTCATGTTTGGCTTTTGCCCATGTGCTAAGTTTTATTGCCCCAACTTTCTTTTGCATTTTGTGGTATTATTTCCTTCCATATTATGCTTTTTTTTTCTAATGCTACATCAACCTTTGGCACATCGTTCCAGGATTGACCCAAACATGTGGACAAGGGGAGCAGGAGTACTAGAGCCTCGTGGACCCAATGGTCATGTGGACCCAGAGAGGGAAGATGATGAAACATGGCATGTAATGTGCAAAGGGGAGTGAAAAATGTGGAACGGTAAAATGAGACCGCGGTACCAAAATCGAGGTTTCTCGAGTAGTTCCCATCCTAAAGCTGTAAGATGGTAGGGGAGATCCCATAGGAATAGGGTTGAGGATTAACCCCCCATTTAAGGTGAGGGAACAAGGCTACAATCAAAGCCTTTCCTTCTTCCAAGCCACCCAGTAATCCATACCCAAGTTTGCCCAAGAAAAACCAGCATAAGCACCCAATTGCACAGTGAAAGACATACCTTTAGGATTGGATGGCCTACCTTCAAACATATGATCTCGACAAATGGGTGAGGGGACATATGACTAGCTAAGGGAGTGGAGATCAACTGACACCATATCGACTACACTGGTGGCTATTAGGGCTATTAGCTGCCGGTTGAAGAGAAATCTAGGAGAACATTTCTCTTATGGGGTCGCCCACTGGTGTTGGGTAACAACCCCTAGATTTCCTTTAATTTTTAAGGTGCTCCGACATGACCCCCTGTGCGTCTCCCCATTCTTGCATCCCCCCATCTCGGAAAATTGGTGGAACATTGTGCATAAGTGAGAGTGTAATCTAGTTTTGCATGAATTTAGCATTTTTTTGAAAGTTTTTGAATCTCTTTTGTTCTTAATCACCATTTGGAGACCCTGGCTGAGAAAGTTGGGTTATTGACATTTAAGTTGCACCCTTGTTTTCCTTGTATTATGTTGAATCACTTTTGTATTCCATCTACTGATGTTGTAGCTATTCAATCTATACAAGTTATCTTTTTAGCTTCTATGAGAAGGATTCATTCTTATTACATGCATTTCAAGGGGGAATATCTGGTGGAAGAGCCCATTCTTTATACATGGATGATTTGTTTCTATTATCCTTAAGATATTTTATATTTCTATTTCAGTTGTTAAGGCAAATCTTTTTATAGTTCTATATATTTATGGAGTATTTTAGTGTTAACTTATTCATCTCATCGTTCACAGGGCACTGAATTAGCTAAGAGACGCGCAAGTTCATTTGTTCGAGGAGATGATATTGTTTATAAACTTTTTACTGAATTTGCTTATCGTTACAAGTGAGTACATTTTTGTTATTGACGAGCTTGAAAATCTTGCTTCCCTTTATTTTAATTGGTAATTCAGTGTAGCACACCTCATGTTTCTAATCTTTCTAATATATTAATGACATATTTACATGTCACACTGTGCAAAGTTAAATACAAATTTCAATATATTTATCGTTAGTGCAAGACATTTGTTCTATAACTTATACGGTTGTAATTTGCAGTGTTCTGAATTACTAAGGAAATATTTTGTGGTAGCAGGAATAGAGTGGGTGGCTACACCAGATTACTTAGGACTCGCATAAGACAGGGTGATGCTGCAGAGATGGCTTATATTGAGTATGTTGAACCTTTTTTTCTAGCCTCAATTCTTTAGTTGGCACCTTTACGTGATGTTTTGTTATAACGATATATGTGGTTTGTACATTTGTTTTAGTTGATGGATAAGTATAAGCAAATTAATTGCTCTTTTTATATTTCAATCTTTAAGTCACCAAATATCTTATTATACCATAGATTGATAATGGTCTCATGTTATATACATTAAATGAGTTGATATATTAAAATACTTTTAATAAAAATAATTATATATAAAATATTGAATAGTTGGAGCATAGGATCATAAGTCATATTTAGAACTACATTGAATAGTTATTTCCAAATGTGCAATATTTCAATGATTTTATTTTATTTTTTTATTTTCGCTTTTTTTAGTCTGGTACAACTTACAAGTATTCAAGCATTTTTCATTGTTTTCTTGGGACATGGTATCTGTACCTCCTTTTTCACTCGACAACCAACCTTTTTGCCCCCCTTATTCCAAATTTGTTAAATTATGGAAAAAAGATTGAACTTTAAAAAAGGAGAGAAATACACATTAGATATATCAAAACTCTTTTTGTTTAGTCTGTTCACACTTCTTGTTTGGGTCTTCTTGACCCTAGTAGCACTTCTTGCTACTAAAGGGTTAGGGTCCAATGAGACTTAGTCACACTACTCTACCAGACGCTTCAGGGCATAACCATCAATCAGAGGATCTTTTATATTTAGTTCCATTAGTTTTTCAGGAAACTACTATTTTGGGTAGATTTTCTTTTTCGATATGACGCAAAAACAATTTCACACTGCAATTTGACTGATATCATATATATTTATTTTATTAGAAAATTGAATGATGATCTTACAATGGAAAGGCTCCTGGCTTAAATACAACCTTGGGTGCCTGTACATGAGGGGGTATGATCTTTTGCTCATGCTCCTTCTTCCTAATTAGACATTAAAACATATTTAATATTAGTTTTTTTACATAACGTTGCTTTCCTCTAAAAAAATGCTTTTTGATCAAAGCATAGGTAACAAAGGTTGTTGTTGATGGAATGCTTCTGTCTCCTAAGAGGCTTCTTCTCTTGGTAGGTTCTTCCACTTGATAAAGTATTCTTTAATTACTCGTGATCGTAATTTCTTCTCCCTAGTGGTAATGATTCCTTCTGGTTCTAAAACAATTTTCCTCTCATCATCTAATGTCGGAAGTGTTGTCTGTGTTGCTTGGTGTTTGCCTAATGCTTTTTTAAGGCAGGATACATGGAAAATGTTGTGAACTTGACTATTACCAGGAAGGCTTCAACTATATGCTACTTGTTTGATCTTTTTGCTAATCTGATACAGTCCATAGAACTTTGGTGCCAATTTGTTTTTTCCCTTTTGTTTTAAGGACAATTGCTTGTAAGTATGAAGTTTAACAAATACCCATTCTCCAACCTCAAATTCTCTCTCTGTTCTGTTTTGGTTAGCGTGTTGCTTCATACAAGGTCTTGCAACATTTAGATTTTCCTTTAGTTCTTGGAAGACTCTTTGGGTTTCTTCTAACTGATTTTTAACTGTTGGAAATTTTGTCTCAATAATGGAAAAATCCTTCCATTTAGGAGGCTCATAACCATACAAAGCTTGAAATGGGGTCATTTTCACTGAATTATGATAAGTGAAATTGTAATACCATTCTGCGAGGTGTAACCATTGAGCCCACTTATTTTGTTTGTCTATTGCATAACAACAACGGTAAGCTTCTAAACATTTATTGGCAACCTCTATTTGACCGCCTGTTTGAGGATGGTATGCTGAACTCATGTTGAGATATGTTCCAATATTTTTGAAAAATTCCCTCCAGAAATTCCCTTTAAATTTGGCGTCTCTATCGGTAACAATGACTATGGGAAACACATGTAGTTTGTATACATTCTTGCTATCTCAATGATTTGTTTTGCGGAGTTTGGTTTCTTCATTCCTATGAAGTGTGCATACTTGATGAGTTTGTCGACTACTATGAGGATTTATTCTTTTCCATTCGATACTGGTAGCCCTTCAATAAAGTCCATTGATATTTCTTCCCACTTTTGGTTTGGAATATTTAAGGGATGGAGCAGTCCGGGGGTCATAATGTTGTCATTTTTTTTCTCCGACATTGATCACACTTTGCTACATATTTTTGAATATCATTATTCATTCCCTTCTAGAAAAATGATTGGCGTGCATTATAGACTATAGTATGTTTTAAAGACACCTACATGTCCTGTTGATAGTGAATCATGAGACTCCTTGAGAACTTTGGACTTAAATTTGAATTTTGGGCTTAGGTAAATTCTTTTTTTATACCAAAGAATATTGTTTATCCATTCAAATTTCGAATTATGAATAGGATTATTGATTATAGCACATGTTTCTGGATCTTTTGCATACTGCGGATTTCATTAAGCCATTTTGGAACTACAACTGAAATTGCCAGCAATGACGACTCTTCATCTTTTCTGGATAGAGCATCTACTACTACGCTATCTTTCCCTTTCTTATGTAATATCTCCATGTCAAAATCGACAATTGTTGGATGGTGTTATCATTGATGTCAACCCATGGCCTTGACTGGGTTTGAATTTGACTAAAGACACCAGTCAGTGATGTCAAATCGTTAATAAACTCTTCTTAGTAATTGTTAGATTACATGAAGTTGATAGCTACACTGTTGGATTGTTGAAAACCCAAGTCTTAGGGTTTGGGTTCCCTGGACTGAGGATGTACCCAGACTTTGTTTCAACGAGGGATTTTGAAGGGTCAAAACCATAGTATAAAAAACTAGAACCGGTGATTGGACCAGTGGACCTAATGAATCGGGTTTCAAACCGGAATCGGTCAAGCCGGGACCAGTCAGATCTAAGTGAACCGATTTAAAAAAAAATACATTAAATAATTAATTTTTAATAAAAAAAACTATTTTTAAGATTTCCAACCATGATTACAAGCCAATAGAGACAAAATATGCAAAGTTTGCTCATTTATATACCATGTAAAGGTGAATGAATAAAAATGGCACCGAGTGCAACACACATCATCAACAAACTACATAAGAAATGAGGCTCTAAATGGCTTCCAGAGTTCAAAAGGAAAGCCTACAGGCTACAAACTATGGGGCCACTGGCCTACTACAAATCTACATATATGATATATCATATTAGTGATCAACATTATCACTTGAAAGTTGAAAGTTGAAACTTCTCATCATGATGAAACTCAGTTGGTTGAGTCTCGACACCCAAACTTTGCAATTGCTCGAGTCACAAACTTCTCTATTGGTTCAGTGACTTGAGTCTCAAACTTCTGAAGGTATTCTGCCCTAATATGCCCTATTACTTCATTTGGTGCTCCAGATGGCTTTACATGGCCTCTTATCCCTACCAAGTGTTGCTTGAACTTGTAAATATCCCATCCTGCAATAGATTTTTGGCAAAATTTGCTGATCATTTTGCCATCAATCATATCACATTGAGCCCATGCAGTATCCTTGGATTTTGAAGGCATGAAGGCTACTAAGCTCAAACTCTCTGTTGTTCCACTACTCCAGCAAAAACTCAACGCTCTCCAAGCTCTCAATCAAACCCACAAAAGCTCCAAACGAGATGTTTGAGACAAATGAGAGGGTACCCCTCCTTTTAAAGGATTGGGGAGGGTGTTTTTGGAGGGAAACAACCCTGGTTTTCCCTCCAAAACCACCCATTACCATCCAAATCCACATCTATGGGTCCCTTCGCGGCCGTGGCAACTAACCGATCGGTTTAGGATGGAACCGATCAGTTTATCCATAAATCGGCAGGTTCTGTCCTAAACCGGCTGGTTAGCACCGGTCGAACTGGGTTTTTTTGGTCACAGGCCACTCTTAACCGGGTTTTTTTGCCGGTTTGACCTGACTGGCCAGTGAACTGGTCGGTTTGATCGGTTATTGGTTTGAATCGACCGGTTTTGAATACTATGGTCAAAATATTGAGTTTGGCTTAGAGATCCACGTCATTGGATTCTCCTCATTGAGATCTTTCTAGTGTTATGTGGTATGCGATGTGGTTCCTCCTGTGTTGAGAGATAATTGCATTTAAAGTTGATGACCCCAGTTTCTAGGCTAAAACCCCAATGGGTAGTGACTTGAAACCTCCTCATATGGTTGTCAATATATGACATTGTTTATCACCATAATCTCACCACGTATAGGTTACATAACTCGAAAAACCAATGATAATAAAACAATCATTGACTTCACAACCTAGGTAGGACCATATGCACTAAGCCAATCATTGATTTCAGATTTCTAGTGGAATTGAAATTTTTCTAAACAATATTTAGTAAAAGGGTAATTTAGTGAAAAGTCACCTTAAAACAAAGTATTAAACTCTTCCTTATAAAATGCACCATTCACCATCATTATATAACCCTCGTTCATTCATTGAATTGTTAGCGACTCCTTACTTTGACCTCAAGACATATATTACTTTGAATACCTTTAAAAAAAATTGAAGTCGTCAAAATTTACTCCTAAAATCCCTTCTATGTTATGCAACGTCCATCTTTAGAAGCCCGTATATAGGCCTATAAAAGAAGATCCACCACCTCTCCAAATCATAACAACTCACCACATTATCTCATCTACCTTTGATTTGAAATGATTCGACCTATGCACAGACAACGAAAAAGTTCAGAAGGAAGGGTTTGGTGACAAGGGTTTTATTTAGTTTGGGTTTCAGTTGGGCATTTTTGTGTTGCAGGAAGATGAGCAAAGTCTCTTGACAAGACCTGCTTGGTTACGACCCACTTTAAAGCAACAATTGTAGAAAAGCGAGTTAACTTCCTTTTCTCTCGGCCTTGAGGTAAGTCTTTCTGATTGGTTTGTTTTATATTTGCTGGATATCCTTCTATGGAATAATTCTGCAGCTAGGGCTTGAAGTTCTGTGACTAAGTTTGTGTTATATCCTTGTGGGGACAAACCTCTTGGCCTTCTCTTGAAGTACTCTTGTTTGAACAAGAACAGATCTGTTGGCACTCCTATTCCTGGAAACTTGAAAGTCTCTTGTATCTCTGTGGCTAGGGTTTGATT
Source organism: Pinus albicaulis (assembly GCA_034641835.2). Taxonomy (NCBI): domain Eukaryota; kingdom Viridiplantae; phylum Streptophyta; class Pinopsida; order Pinales; family Pinaceae; genus Pinus; species Pinus albicaulis. The sequence goes on along the minus strand of CM076578.1, from coordinate 1,925,003,722 downwards.
ACAGGTCATGCCTTTTTGCTAACTAACCTGTGCCTTGCTTTAAAGAAATTTCGGCCTCTCCTTTTCAAGGCAATCGCAGGACTGTTTTTGTGTTTGACAAGGTCAACGTTGATGCACGTCAATTAAAGCTGGACTTTGACTTACTTTGGCAACTCTTGATATGGACAACCTGATAATTAAACAAGTTTATGTGACTGTATATTCCTTTTTAATGTGACTATAGAGCTCTTGAGAACATAATCTATAGCAAGACTTTTGCTTGCTTTGACTCATCTTCAACAATGACAATAGTCATCCTTTACTTTGACAATGTTTTGGAATTTGACCTTAACAAGACCTGGACTTGTTGACTGTGACCTCAACTGTGCTACAACAAGACCTTGTCAACAATTTCACAGGGACACATTGACATTGACATACATCTTGAACTTGACACACGAAATTGTCACTTCAAGTAGTGATCTTATGTGTTGTAAAAGTAATTTCTGAGTATAGATAACAAGAAGCGATATGAACCTTGATTCAAGACCTTGGCTGACATAGTGAGCATGATAAGATACTACATAGTGAGCATGATAAGATACTTTATTATCGATTCATTAACTATCGACTTGACAGTTTGATATGTTAAACTTGACATGGAAACTAAGAACAATGTTTGAGTATAAATATGCACGTATGACAATAGTGTAGAAACTTGAGATATTGCATAATGATGTTGAACATTGATTATAGTGAAATTATCTTGACCTGATAGCCTGTTAGGTGTTGCACTGTCCATATCTAATGTCTTAGAGATATGTGTTGAGACTGCAAGTGACACATGTTAACTTTGACAGTTGGTTGGTACCTTAAACATGACAAATTGACCTTGGCAGCATAGACTTGACTTTGACTGTATTAAGAAATTTGACATTGGATGACAATTTTGACATGATATTAAGTTGACCATGGCTTGACAATGTTGATAACATTAACTCTCGATTTTGACACCTATGCATTGGTATGACAATCTTGCGTTAAGATTGGAGTTGACAACTTTACCATTTGGATTTGACCAATTGACTTGAAATATGGGACTATGACTATGTTACTTTAGGATTGATCCTCACCCAGGGTTTCAAAGTATGACCTAGGGTTTCACTTATATGAACTAGGGTTTCTATGGATGACATTATTGCAATCTTGTAGGGAAGCAACTGTTGAAGACAAGTACATTCAGTTGTGCAACACATTAAAGAAAATGGATAGTAGGGCTTGACCAATCAAATAGTGTGTTGACATATACACTGGTAGCTCTCTAGGAATAAAACTTGAGAACACTGATTACAGGGCATCAGGATGACCTGAGACACCTTGGGTTGTGCCATCATTTGATAGCAGCGCCAGATGGTTGCAACATCATGTGCAACCTGATGATAGCAATGTTTGAGCATTGATGACTATTCATTCATGAAGTGACATTCAGTGGTAGCCAACAATTATGCAGTGATTTGCAGTAAAAATAATGACATTTGTGCAGTGACAATGATATGCAGTGTGTAGTGATAGTGGTATGCAATTGTACAATAATATCTTGATGTGTAGAATCGTGCAACGACCAATTTTTGGAAATAGTGATCACCGACTACGAGGATTCGATATGTATTCTACATTTTTTTTACAACTCTTCTACATTGATTTAGAGTGTAGGGGGTCCAGTTTGAAAATTGTGAAACGTGGTCTTTTGGCTCGTCAGGGTGGTAGGGTGGTGCAAGGCAGGTGATTGGAGTCACCTTTAGGTTGTGGCCTGAGAACACTTTAGGGTAGGAGGGTGGTGCTAGGGCAAGTTGTGGCTTGCATAGGGCACTGTGGCGTCCATTCAGTTGTGGCTGATAAAATAACAGCGCACCGAAGCATCCTTTTCGACATCAACTGGTAAACAGAGTGTTGAGGAACTCATCAAGTTGTGGCCTGATCTATAGGGCGTTGAGGTGTCCTTCTGGTTGCAGCAGGATATTAGGGTTTAGTAGCATCTTATAGGTTGTGGCCTGAGAACTAAGGGGTCGACGCATCGATCATTTGTAGTTGAAATCTTGATTTAATTAATATTTCTTTTTTTGGTTTTTAAGCTCTTGTGGTTATCATTTATTAAAGAGTTTCTCGAATTATCCACAATATTAAAGAACATTTGTCGATGTTTCGAATCCCAACAGGGATCCATCATTAGGACATTAGAATGAAGAATTGAGAGAAGGGTTTTAGGCCATTCATACTGAAGAAGACAATTACTAGAGAAGCGTTCGGTGGTTTTTGACCTGGAGGGGGTTTTCCACTTAAAAAATTTGTGTGTATTGTTTTATCTTCCTAAATTGTTGTATGGTGTTGTCTACTGTTGATTATTATTAATTGTTGAAGAACATTAATAATAACTGAAGAATAACTAATGCTTTGAAAATGATTAAAAAGTGCTAATTGCCAAGAAACACTGATTCACCCCCCTCCTCAGTATTTTCAACAATTGGTATCAGAGCCTGGTTCCTTCAGTAACAACTTGACCACTGGAAGGCAGATCTAAGATTATAGAGATGGGAAAATTGAAGGAGGAAGCCGCCAAGCATTCAGATCAAGATGTATATGCTGATAATCAGATGGATCCTGATATTAAGGAATCAAACAAGGATGCTCCTGAGAAAGAAGTTGAAGAAAAGAGTGAAATCGAATTCCAAAATGAAGTTGTCAGAGTTATAAAGGAACTCAAGAGTGAAAGAGCAAGGGCTAAATTTCTGAAAGAAGAACTTAAGAAAGCAAAAAGACATGCCAAAAGACTTAATAAGAAGAATGAAGGATTCGAGAAAATCATTAGCAGTCTTAGAGTATAGTTGGAAGAAGCCAAAAATATGGAGACAAAAAATTACACACTTAGGAAAGAATTCGATCAAAAGCAACGAGAACTTGATACAGCCTTTGTAGAGATTTGCAAGCTTACGAAACAAGTGCAGGAAGCAAAAATTGAAAAGAAGGATTTGGCTAGCAAATTAAAGGAATCTGATCAAAGGTGCATATCTGCAGTTGACCAAAAGCAAAAGGAATTAGAGACATTTTCATCAGAAATAAGCAAGCTTAAGGAAGAAAATGAAAAGCAGAAGGAATTGATAAAGATACTCAATAGAGAAGTAGAGATGATCACTCTCCTAAAGCTACAGGTTTAAGAGGCAGAAAAAAGAAGGGAAATTTTGAAAAGATGGTTTCAAGAAAACCTTGCTCAAAAGCAAGAAGAACTTGACGCAACTCTCACAAAAGTCAACAAGTTTAAGGAATAGAAAAAATAACACTTGTAGGTTATTGACAAGAAAGACCAAGAATTGGCTCATTTGAAGATGAAGGAATAAAAAGCAAGTAAGGCTCCAATTAATGAAGGTACAAGCTGCACATCTTTGCATAGTGAGATAAAGAAGAAGATTGATCAAAATAATGAACCAAAGAAGAATGTTGCAACTCCAAAGAATGATACCAAAGCAGTCAAGGACAAAGGACAACAAAAGACCACGACACCACTCCGAAGAAGAATAAGTACGAAAAATGTTGGTTAGGGTTGTCATTGATGTCAATATGGCATTGTTGATGGAAAATATTCTTGTGACGCATGAAGTTTCCCTAACCTCTTGCCCTAATATTTTTATGAAACCCTAACCTTAATCTAGCATAGCTTACTGAAGAACCCTAACCCTAGATGTTAACCATACTTGAGCATGAGACTATGCCAAATTCCCTAGTATTTGAAATCATATCTATGAAACCCTAATCCTAGACGTGCATGTGCAAACCCTAGGTGAAAACCCTAAGTTTGGAAAGCCCTAACCTTATCCTTGGAAATAGTTTCATAAAATATTATCCCTAATTCCTAAGTTCTAAACGTTCCCATAAAATCCTTAGACTCTAACAATACATTATATAAAAAAAAACATGTATAAGCTTTATGATAAAATTATCATAAACCCCACACTCTTATAACTCTACAGTGGTCCCTACTCTCCTATTCAATGGCTTAAAAAAATAAAACCATGAAAAAATTAAAATGGGCCTTTTCTTATATCGGCTTTCCTTATATCGATTTTTGCAACTTTGCAAAACATTCTCGGTTATCAATATAAAAAAATTCATGTCGGTTCTCATCCAATGCTAAGCTAGAAAACACTTGTCGGCTCTCCCATAGACACGTTCGAGTATATATAAGATTGTTGCACCATGTTTTTTAGAGCAGACATCTCGGTGAATAAATAGAAGCGTAAGTTCAGAAGTCTTAAATGCTATGGCCAGAGAACAAGACACGAAAAGTAAAATCAATATTCATTGGTTTATTGCAATGTTATCAGAACCGAACCGGTTCTGCAAAACCGGCTGGTCCGACCGGTTTGGAGGCAAAACCGGTCTGAACCGGCCCTCCGAATCGGAAAAGACCGGTTTGGTACCAAACCGGCCGGTTTGGTACCAAACCGGTCCGGACCGGTCCGGTGACCGGTTCAACCGGTTCACATGGGCCCCGCCGTACGGCCAAGGCAAAAAAAAAATCTGTTTTTTTTAATTTATTTTTAATTTTAATTTTTTTTAATATTTTATAACTAACCTACCCACCCCCCTAATGCTATTTAAAGAGCCCCACCCCCTCTATTTCACTCACACTATTCATTCAAGTATTTTTCCTAGTTAATAACGCTACCCTAGCCCCCCCTAAAGCTACTCAAACACCCCCACCCCCTCTATTTCCCTCACACTATTCATGGTAATGTTAAATTCTTAAAGTAAAAGTGACATTCTCCTTAATCTTCATTTTCATCCTTTTACTTAAATTTTTAACATTACCATGAAATGACTCTGGATGTTTGAGAGTGGTTCCGACCTCATTGAATTTCACATGGAGAAAGTAGAATTTTAGATCTCATTCAAAATCAAGCAGACTTATCAGTTTTTCAGGATTTCAGGATTGGGTTATTGCAATGTTTCCATCGAATTTTGTCATGTATTAGGGTATGGAACTCGTATTTAATCAAGAGCACCAATCGCTCTATGTACCTTGATGTTAGTGACATTGGTTGTCAAACTCCTCTATCATGACCCTACTAAAAATGTACCCATCACTCAAACAAAACCTTGACTATCGAAGATGATAGATAAATCTATGTTTAAATCAATGAATTAAGTATGAATTTGTGTAAAAATATCTAATTTTTAATATATATATATAAAATAATATATAATGTATCGTATCCCAGAAGTATCCTGTTCCGGGGTCACCGTACCTGTATCCGATTCTTCGAATCCCCGTATCCCCGTATTAGGTGACTTAGGGATTCTGATGATGATTGATGATTTGATCATATGTAGCTTGTAGTATTGTAGGCTATAGTATAATACTATGATCTAACATGTTATTTTGGACTATAAAGGCCTTTTAGACCCTGTTTCTTGATGTTTGTTACATTTTTTGTTCAGTGATGTTTTGCACTAAGTGCTATTTTGGCTATCTGCACCTATATAATGAAAACTTTTGCATATTTGTGTTTAAATGGTTTGGATTAATATGGATGTACATGAATATATCTGGTTTTTCTTTAAAATATGAATATTTTATGTGTTTTTAGTAAACCGGTTTTTTTTCCGGTTTTTTTCCGGTTCCGGTCCGGTTCCGGCCGGTTCCCGGTCCACAAGGTTTTCCGGTTCGATAACCGGTTCGGTTCCGATAACATTGGTTTATTGAATGCTTGTGGTGGGATCAACCTTTGCAAGCCCGAAAGACCATTTCGACATACAATTGATAATTTGTGATGAAGCTTCATTGACCTGTTCAGTAATCAAACTTGGACATATGTATTGGGTTCAATAAAATCGTATACAAACCATAGTACGCTTGTTGAAGGCATCATCACATAGCTGGAATTCACTGATTTTTCCCTATATTAACTTACGGAGGAGACATGTCGCACATTTGAAGTTAAGAACAATCTTCTATTGAAGCCCGAAACAAGAGATTAATATATCTTGGGCGGTGAGCACAACTGTTGTAAATTTGTGGGTGAATAACTCAGACCAGTAAGAACAACCCTCCATAAGTCGGACCAGTAAACAAAACTATTATAAATTTGTGCGTGAATAATTCAGACGTTATTATAGATATCTCAGGGCTCCACCAAATAAACGACGTGTAGCCAAGTCAACGGAAAATTTATGTTTCTGATCTCTTTTGAAAAGTTGAGTTCTGCAATTTAGTGAAGATCACCCATAAAAAGGAAAATAGGCACAAAAGTGAACAAAAAGATGAAAGGAAAAATGTTTTGGTTAATCCAGTGATTGGGTCATATATGTAGATCGAACCTGTGACTATAAATATTGATATATACTCCTTTTGAAGATCGAATCACTTGCTGGAGAACACACCCTACCTCAGGTTCAAACTTGCTGGCATCTATATCCTGATCTGTGGAAATGAGTTTGAGTGGAAAAAATTAAATCTCAGGTTTTCACGCACTTGGTGAAATCTTTAAGATTGTTTATTCTTGCAGCAAATTATTGAATATTCTTGAGAGTATATTGGGATAAACTATTGAAGACAGTTTGTGCTTTGTTTGACACATCACCAAAGAATTATTAAAGGGTCCTTGAAGTCTTGGTAAAGTAGCTTGTTGAAGAACATCGTGTGCAGAACTATTGAAGCCTATTGGAGACCATGATGCATTGATGCAACCATCATGAGGTGAGCTTAGAAATCTTTGGTTGGGTACAATGAAGAGCAGTGGTGACACCTTCATGTGAAGAACAAAGTTGTCATTGATAAAGTAACATGGAGACCAAGTGATGGCATTGCAAGAGGATTGACAGGGCTCGTTGAAGAAGACATTGGGAGCCGTGAAGAATAACCAAACATATTTTGTCAAAGTGAAGTTGAGGGTTGGAGCCCAAGAGGTTGGAGCCTCATAGAGACAAGGTCGGTGCCTTGGAAGATAGGGTTGGAGCCCTAGAGGTTGCTGCCTCAAACTGACAAGGTTGGAGCCTTGGGAAGTCCAAGTCGGTGCTTGGCATAATACAAGTTGGAGCCTGGGGGATTGAAGATTGGTGTCTTCATCTAGGGTTGGAGCCCTACACAAATATTGTACTTAACTTATGAATATTAATAAAAGCATTTATTCTTATTGTTCATTTGTGTTCTAAATATAAGTGATCTAATTGGTAAAAATAACAATTGGAAGGAAATACTGATTCACCCCTCTTAGTATTTCCAACAAAAAATCATCCAAGTACGTTCGTCCATATAATGGTTATTGTTTTTCTTGTGCTAACTTTGGACATATGGCTAGGGATTGTAAAGCTGTTGACAGGTACAATTATTAAGGACCATCGCCTCAGAATGAATTATCCAGGTACGCAAGTTCATTTAATGGTTATTGCTTTTTATGTGCTAACCATGGGCATATGGCTAGGGACTGTGAAGTTTTTGATAGGTACAAACATTATGTGCAAAACCCTAGAAGCAAGTTTGCAGGATCACGAGACAGGTTCCACGATGAATTTGTCAATAGAGAATATGTGCCAGATTGGTCAAACATTGAATGTTTCAAATGTCATAACTATGGCCATATAGCTCGCGATTGCAGATATTAGATGGGATCACCTATGGACAACATTGAATGCTTCAAGTGTCAAAACTATGGGCATATGGCTCGACACTATAGGAACAAGAAGGTCCGAGAAAGGAAACAGGGACATGGAGATCAAGCAGATATGAAGGTTTCAACAGTTACACTTTTAGGATTCATAAAAGCAAAAGATCGTGAGGAATCAACAATTGCTTCAGATATTGACTCAAGTCAAGATGGCCCGTTAGGTGATGCAACCATATGGCCGCAAATACTCAATGTGCAGACCCAAAACTTAGTCTGCCCAGATCCCAAGATTTATTCTATCATAAAGTGTGCTTTAACTTTTAAACACACCCCGCATACTTTCATTAGATCCCTTATGGATCTTTTCGAATCCATTTTCAATTATCGAAACCAAATATGTGGCATTTCGGATTAAAACCCAAATACCTTACCTCATCGCCCTTCTCCGCATTTGCTTATCACCATATTGCAAATTTAAGCTTCATCGCAAATCCGTCCATCACAATATTGCAAATTTAGAATTTATCGCAAATCGATCGCAATATTTCAAATTTTAAACTTTAACCTCATCGCACATCGCACATAACATATATCACAATGTTTGTGATTTTGCGATTTCGCAAATCGTAGTGAATACCTTATCACATGTTGCACATTTTAACAAACAACAATAACAAGGTTCTTTCACTCGATTGCGATATGTGAAGAAAATCTTCAGACGACATGTGGCTCCTTATCGCAGTCTCCAGATCCTTTAATGACCTCATTGCTCTAGTTGCGATATGGATTCACGACCGTCCATCTTCCCTTGTAATTCTGCGATGCGATCTTGACCGTTCACCTTACACTTCATTTCTGCGATAAGATCTTAACCATCCATCGCTCTCGCTTCAGATTTGCGATATGATCTCATCCGTCCATCCATCCTACTTCATTTCTGCGATCTAATCTCAACCATCCATTCCACCTTCACGCTTTTGTTTATTCTCTGAGAATGATATGCTTCCACTGTGACCTGACTGTGTCGTCTTTACATCAAAGGCCTGTCGATACTCTGTTTCACCCAACACTCCAATTCTTCGCCAGACTTTCTCTGATTTTCTTCAATTTCTGAGTTTCAGAGACATGATCTACATGTTCAACTGATAAATCCTTGAAGGATCTAACCAAATTTCGATACGGCGAAAAGCATGCAATTCAACTTGAGTTCAACTTGGACTCTGAGCAAGATGTTTCTCCGTCACGACTCTAATGCAAGATGCAAGAGACTAGCATAAAATAGAAACCACATTTTATAGGATTAACAACCACATAAATTCAACCCCAAAACGTAACTCACAGAGGTTCGTTATGTAGATCATTTGATCATAGAATAGATCAATGATCTTAACCGATCTCGTCTTTGGCTCAGGGATTCCAATTACAAATTCAATTAAAAAGGTTTCCTTGCTACTGCCAAACCTATAGACAAAGCCTTATTCTTCCAGAATATAACCTTTCTCATAGATTATAACAAGAATTAACATCACATGTAAAAACGAATATGCAGAGGTCTAATTCCCACACACAAATAGAGAATTTTCATTAAATCTCACAAACATACATAAGTTATACAAAGCTTCCACATAGCCTGCGTAGGCCTGATCTCATTCCTTTGGCCCTTTTGAGTCTTCGGCCTTAATTGGCCTTTGCACGCTTCCTATCACACCAACCTCACTCTATCTGCTTCCTATCTAATCCCCCCTCGAATGCCTTCAAGGCCTATCATATTTACAATGAAAGGATTCTAAACTAATTTCAGTTCAGATCCTATAAAATCTCCTCACCAAACTCCTAAAATCCCCAACTCAATCTCCAAGAGATATTTCAGCTCCATAAAATATGCATGAAACTCAAATGTTCTCACACATTCGAGAATAATCACAAATTAATCACCATTTTAATAACTTAAACATTTGGGAATCTGTCCCTTCATAAAATAAACCTTTCCCTTAGGTTTCTTCAAAAATGAATTTATGGAGTAGGATGCTCTTGCATCATTAAGTGACACACTATTTTGAATGATTCGGCTAGTCGACTCCAATTTTGAAGAGGGGGAGTATTATAGCAGTATGTGGCACAAGTCTACCATTGAAAAACAAACAACATAGACAGAATGACAACTTCAAGTCAGATATGTCAGATCTATAAACATGTTTAAGGGGAGATGAGCAGTCATAGGATACAGGTCCGCAATGGTTGATCATCAGAGTATCAACATTAATAACAAGTTATCACACTCACCAAAGGAATTATATATGATGCACATGTCAAGGGGAGCACATGCAAGATTACAGTTCCACCAAGATCGTCATTGACAAATTATTACAAGAAGGTTTCTCATTAGGGGGAGCGTAGACAAATGACAAGTCCACATGAAGCATGCAGATTGTCAGGGGGAGTCACCCTCTGCCATTGATGTCAAATGGGGGAGAAAAACTTGAGAAAGTGATTGAAAACATGAGGAGGTGATGAAGCAAGAAGTCGGGGGGAGTTGCATTCACAGAAGGAGTAAGTGTGTTGCCATCAATGACAAAGGGGGAGATTGTTGGATGTTGTTGTCATTGATGTCAACCCATGGAATTGATTTGGTTTGACTTTGACTAAAAACACCAGTCATTGATGTCAAATGGTTAATTGACACTTTAGTATTTTGGGATTACATCAAGTTGGCAGCTACGCTATTGGATGGTTGAAAACCCAAGTCCTAGGGTTTGGGTTCACTGGACTGAGGATGTACCATAACTTTGTCAAGGGTTTTTGAAGGGTAAAAACATTGGGTTTGTCTTAGAGATCAACATCATTGGATTCTCCTCGTCGAGATCTTTCCAATGGTATGTGGTACGCCACATGGTTCCTCCTGTGATGAGAGATAATTGTGTTTAAAGTTGATGACCCTAGTTTTTGGTCTAAAACCCCAGGGGGTATTGAAATGAAACCTCCTCGTGCAGTTGTCAATATATGGCATTGTTTAGCACCGTAATCTCACCATGTATAAGTTACATAACTCGAAGAATCAAAGACAATAAACCAATCGTTGACTTCACAACCTAGGTAGGACCATATGCACTAAGCCATCCATTGATTTCAGATTTCTAGTGGAATTGAAAAGTTTTCTAAGCAATATTAATTAAAGGGTAATTTAGTGAAAAGTCACCTTAAAACAAAGTATTAAACTCTTCCTTATAAAATGCACCCTTCACCATTATTATGAAACCTTCATCCATTCATTGAATTGTTAGCGACTCTCCTTACTTTGACCTTAAGACATATATTACTTTGAATACCTTTAAAAAAAAAAAATTCTATGTCGTCAAAATTTACTCCTAAAATCCCTTCTATGTCATTCAATGTCCATCTTTAGAAGCCCCTACATAGGCCTATAAAAGAAGATCCATCACCTCTCCAAATCATAACAACTCACCACATTATCTCATCTACCTTTGTTCTAAAATGATTCAGCCTATGCACAAACAACAAAAAGGTTCAGAAGGAAGGGTTTGGTGACAAGGGTTTTATTTAGTTTGGGTTTCGGTTGGGCATTTTTGTGTTGTAGGAAGATGAGCAAAGTCTCTTGACAAAACTTGCTTGGTTACGACACTCTTTAAAGCAACGATTGTAGAAAAGCGAGTTACCTTTCTTTTCTCTCGGCCCTGAGGTAACTCTTTCTGATTGGTTTGTTTTATATTTGCTGGATATTCTTTTGTGGAATAATTTTGCGGCTAGGGCTTGAAGTTCTGTGGCTACGTTTGTGTTATATCCTTGTGGGAATAAACCTCTCGACCTTCTCTTGAAGTACTCTTGTTTGATCAAGAACATATTTGTTGGCACTCCTATTCTTGGAAAGTCTCTTGTATCTCTGCGACTACGGCTTGATTACAGGTCATGCCTTTGTGCTAACTAACCTCTGCCTTGCTTCAAAGAAACTTCGGCCTCTCCTTTTCAAGGAATCACAAGACTGTTTTTGTGTTTGACAAGGTCAACATTGATGGACCTCAATTAAAGCTTGACCTTGACTTTGACAACTCTTGATATGGACAACATGATAATTAAACAAGTTTAAGTGACTGTGTATTCCTTTTTAATGTGACTATAGAGCTCTTGAGAAGATAATCTGTAGCAAGACTTTTGTTTGCTTTGACTCATCTTCAACAATGACAATAGTTGATTGTTACTTTGACAATGTTTTGGAATTTGACCTTAATAAGACCTTGACTTGTTGACAGTGACCTCAACTGTGCTACAACAAGACCTTGACAACAATTTGACAGTGACACGTTGGCATTGTCATACATCTTGAACTTGACACAAGAAACCGTCACTTCAAGTAATGACCTTATGTGTTGTAAAAGTAATTTTTGAGTATAGATAACAATAAGTGATATGAACCTTGATTCAACACCTTGGTTGACATAGTGAGCATGATAATGTTGAGAACTCTATAGGTCAATGGTTAGTATGATTTCTCTTTTCTTTGATAGCTGTTTGTGAAGACTTTTTGCTTTTTCTTACTTATTATCTTCTTTGCTTATTATTAGCTTTGTATATCATCAAATAACTACCGAAACAAGAACAAGAACACAAAATATAGGCTGCCGATGGACCTCAATTAAAGCTTGACCTTGACTTTGACAACTCTTGATATGGACAACATGATAATTAAACAAGTTTAGATGAATGTGTATTCCTTTTTAATGTGACTATAGAGCTCTTGAGAAGATAATCTGTAGCAAGACTTTTGTTTGCTTTGACTCATCTTCAACAATGACACCAGTTGATTGTTACTTTGACAATGTTTTGGAATTTGACCTTAACAAGACCTTGACTTGTTGACAATGACCTCAACTGTGCTACAACAAGACCTTGACAACAATTTGACAGTGACACATTGGCATTGACATACATCTTGAACTTGACACAAGAAACTGTCACTTCAAGTAGTGACCTTATGTGTTGTTAAAGTAATTTTTGAGTATAGATAACAATAAGTGATGTGAACCTTGATTCAACACCTTGGTTGGCATAGTGAGAATGATAATGTTGAGAACTCTATAGGGCAATGGTTAGTATGATTTCTCTTTTCTTTGATAGGTTTTTGTGAAGACTTTTTACTTTTTCTTACTTATTATTATCTTTATACATCATCAAACAACTACTGAAAGAAGAACAAGAACACAAAATACCCGCAAAATCTCTTCTCTTCTTATAGATTCTTCAATTGACGAATTCCAAGACTTCTAGACCAAGATCAATACCCTCCAAGACCAAGTCCAACCCTTCCGGATGATGTGCTTCCTTCGTCCAATTCAAACCCAGTCAGATCTCTTCCAGTAGCACAACTTCGACCTCCAACTTTAGAATTTCGGCCTCTACTGTAGGTCCGAAATTTCGTCCCTCCCAGCAGTAGCTGCCGCCACATGTTTGAGCTTATTATGGCCTCTCAATGCTTCCTCAGACCTTCGCTTGGCTTTTCTCTTCCCTCTGGAGCTTGAGGATGACTTCTTGTGACCTTTGCTGAGCTTCTTTCTCTTCCTTCTTCAAGGATGAACCTGCATAAGAAAAACCCTATACCAACAACATAAACCCTAGCCTTCCTTTGCATGTGTAAGAGAGAAATAGCCTAAAGACAAGTTTTCTTCGTCTGCTTCTTTCTTCGTTGCCTTCTACTTCTTCCTCCTTCGCTTGAATGAGTGAGTGATGAAGTGATCCAAGGAGGTCGAGTCTCCTCCTTTATATAGGCTTCTCAAGGTGGACGTAACTCCTCAAATTAGGCCAACTTGCCAGCTGCCAGACCGACTTGGTCTTGAAGGGTATTTTGACACTTTTAATGACAAAAATAATTTTCTTCACAAATTACAATGTGCCCGATGGGGTCTTCAACTTATGACAATGACTCTTTTGACTTCTTGACCTAGGACAAACCCTAGAAACACTCAATGGGTGCTTGACCTATAAAATAAAGGACCTTGAGCATGAAACCCATGCTCTAAAAATAATAATAATAATTTTCCTTTCATTTTACAATATACGAGAATCAAAAGTACATTTCATATTTATGAAGGCCGAACGTAGTTACCCATTTTTCAACACTCCTTCTTAACTAGTGAGGTATTGATAAATTGTACATAGACATTCTCAACCCATCTGTTTAGCATCATATCAACCAACATTGCCATATAGCAAGGCCTTGACTAATAACTCTATCTGTCCACAAGATTAGAGCATAGTGCTGGCAAGACCAATGATTTATAGACACCATCATCATTGTCTCTATTAGTGAGGGTTTTTATTATTATGCAGCAATGAAATTCTAAGTACAATTTGGATGCCTGAAACTGGCAATCCGCAACAAGAAAATATGGGCAAAAATTATTGAATGGATTTACCCTTCCTCCATAAGCAATTCTCAGCACAACTTGCCTACAGAAAACTCAGCCTCCTAAAGCCCCTGTGTCACCCTTTGCGCTGGACTGCGCAGTCACTATGACGTCAAGCCTTTAACTGGTCTCTAATGAAGTCGTTCTTCCTTCTGCTACTAAGAAATTCGTCTTCCTGACCCTTTGGAACCTCTGTTCGACATCTAGATTTGATAACGACTTTCTTTCAAGCAAATCGAACTTCCCTCTTTGAAGCTACTGCGCAGAGCTCTGTGTCGCCTCACTAGGATAACTCGACCCTCTTGCTGCTGCCTCTTTAGATTTGGAAAATCTCCTCCAGACTCATTGTCCTTGCCCCTCACTCATTGCTTCGATCTCTGGTTCTCTCCGACAACTGACTGCTGGTACTTAGGAAATCGATCTGCAAAGAAATCGAACTGCTAAAGTGTCTTCTCCATCACCACATCGACGTCCTCTTATAATCCATTGTTGGAGCATCAACGACCAAGATTAAAACATAATCGATGGCTATGATCATCTCTGGATCGATCCGTGTGATTTTCTAGACTATTCTTGCCTTATATAAATTAATACAAATTAATTAACCGTATTCCCTAAGTTTAGACTTGGCAAATATTTAAAAATGGTTAATAATCTAATTGAGACACTTCTAGATGAAATTTCCAGAAACAATTTTTGGGTCCTCGAGATCTCATGTATTCTAGCCTCTCCACACAATTTCGTGGCTAGGACACATCTGATACTACAAAAACTAATAGTGAACAATTCTTTAGGAGTTTTGTTATCCAGTGACATGTGGGGACTTTGATTTTGTATGTATACAATTGTTTTTGTCGCTTCTCCCCACAAAAAATTCTGTAAATTTTAATCATGTAACATTGCTTTTACACTTTCTTCAATGGATCGATTATTTCGTTCTGCAACTGCATTTTTTTCAGGATTATATGGGACTATCAGCTCCCTCTTAATCCAGACTCCTTACATAAAGCGATGATTTCGTTAGATGTGTATTCTGCTCCATTGTCAGATCTGAATATCTTTATTCTTCTTTCTTTAAGGTTCTCTACAACTTTGAATTCTTGAAATTTGGTAAATACTTCATTCTTGGATTTCATTAACTAAACCCAAGTTTTCCTTCAATGGTCATCTAATAATGTGACATAATATAGATGACCTCCAAGAGATTTAGGAGTCATAGGACCACAAGCATTGAAACCAATAGATCCAAGATTTCTTTTGACCTTGTAGCACTAATTCCAAATGGTCTCATGGTGTTCTTACCCAATGCACATCCCTTGCATACTCCTTCGCGATCTTCCTTTTATTTCGGGGATTCCATCTACTATTGAATTTAGGGTTGGAAGGATTTTGAAATGGAGATGACAGAATCTTCTCTGCCAAAGTTCACATGGGCTGATTTCAATGTGAACTATAGCTTGAGAAAGGGGAGATAGCAAAATCTAAAGTCTTCCTTCACGAATCCCAATCACTCTAGCATTTTCTATACTTGAGCTTTTACCCCAAGCTACAACTTTTCTATCAATGAAAGCCACTCTATCACCTTTATCTTCTAGACTTGAAATGGAAAGTAAGTTCTTATGCAAACCTGGAACAAATACGATGTTGAGATGAATATTGCCTCCATTCTCCAACTCTATCGAGGTTGATCCAATTCCTCTCACTGGGTAACTCTTATTATCACCAAGCTCTACGGATTAAGAAGACTTTCCTTTTGACAATTTTTTTAGTTGCTTGTGATGACCGTTCATGTGTCTTGATGCTCCACTATCGATCACCCAATTGCTCTCATCTTGAAATGTGCCAATGAGTGCTGAAAAGAGTCCTTCGTCCTTTGTCTTGGTTACTTCCTTCCTTGGAGTAAATAGGAGATTCCATACTTCTTTGGTACCCTTCTTGAGATGACTTGCCACCTTTGAACACTTCTTTAGAAACTTCTTCAATGTAGTAGAGATCTTCATAATGCCCTCTGCCAACCTTAGCTCTGATACCATGTTCAGAAATCTATAGGGAAATGGTTAGGATGATTTCTCTTTTCTTTGATAACTGCTTGTGAAGACTTTTTAATTTTTCTTACTTATTAGCCTCTTTACTTATTATTATGTTTGTATATCATCAAACAACTACCAAAACAAGAAGAACAAGAAAACTAAATATAGGTTGCAAGCCACAGACAAAACCTCTCCACATGAGAGGAAAACCTGCAAAATCTCTTCTCTTCTAAGAGATTCTTCAATTGATAAATTCCAAGACCTCTAGACCAAGATCAGTACCCTCCAAGACCAAGTCCAACCCTTTCGGATGATGTGCTTCCTTTGTACAAGTCAAACCCAGTCAAATCTCTTCTAGTAGCACCACTTCGAAATGAGTCATTTTGACCCTACAAGCATTGACTTTGAAGTTCAATGAAGAACTAGTGCTTCGTTCTTCCAATGAAGTCGCTAAAAATGATATATCAATGATGTCGTAAGGGAAACAAGGCACACGTCTCGTGTCCTCGACAATGGCGCCAAAAATTGTTATCGCTGAATCTAGCAGGGGTCTAAGGAGGGGTTCCTAGGGACTACTACTAGACCAAGTGACAACAAAGTGACAAGGACCCACTGTCACATTTGAGGACCATGCATCAAGGGTCATGGATGAGGAGTGAAAGGAGGAATCCAACTTGTACAACCTTTCTTGCAACAAGAATATGGTGTATTCAACAACCGAGCTCATAAACTTTCTATGAATAGCAAGCTCGGGCATATCCTCCTCATTGGCTAAAGAGATGGATTCGCAATTACATCCACAATCACATTATCATGATTATCGAGGAAGAAACAAGGTGGATAACAATCATTGTATCTTGGGAAGAACCACAACCCCCTTTCAGGGCATTGGGAAGGCTCCTCAATCTTATGGCTCCCAAGAGATCCATAAATGGGGTATCAAACTCCCCTTGGCTATAATGATCATTGGATCGAGGGTTATCAGCTTGAAACATTTAAAATAGGCCTCTCAATGATCCATTTATGCAAATATTCATAAGATTTTAGATATGGAGTCGCTAGGGTGAATATGAAGTGCCTTGAGAGATATTTGCTTCACCCTACAAACATTGACTTTGAAGTTCAATGAAGAACTAGGGCTTCATTCTTTTAATGGAGTCGCTAAAAATGATACATCAATGATGTCGTAAGGGAAACAAGACACACGTCTTGTGTCCTCGGCAATGGCTCCAAAAATAGTTACCGCTGAATCTAGCAGGGGTCCAAGGAGGGGTTCCTAGGGACTACTACTAGACCAAGTGACAACAAAGGGACAAGGACCCACTGTCACCTCAGTCGATGTCCCTTTCTCTTTACAGACTTTCACCGATAGGAGTCTTGATATGGAGGAAATCACTTGAATGATAGTATCAATGGCAAGGTATAATGTGATTTCCTAGGCCCATTCAAAGGAGAGGTTCAATTAATGGTTCAAATGCTTAAAGAAAAACCGAAAGGCTACCCAAGAAAGTCCAATGAAGGATGACCTCAGGCTTAGGAATATTCAAAGCACGCCTAAGATCAAAACTTACAAAATCCCTCATTTGTGATTGATGTGTTTATACTAGGGTTCAAAGTGAGGCAAGGATGGCGCATTCGATGGAAAGATTCAATTAAAGTGTGAGCTTTGGGAGAAGCTAGGGTGACTTTCCATGAAAATCCCCTTGAGAAACACTATAAGAGACCAAGGGTTGAGAGATATACTGTGGTAAAGGCTCATCCAATGTTCACCTATAGTTAAGAGAAAGGTTTTGGATGATGAACTATGAAGTGCAAACCTTCAAGAAATCCCCAAGTGAAAGCGACTTCAAGGGCCTCAATTTATTTGAATTTCCACGTTCAGAATTCGTTCAAAATTGGAGGATGCCTAAAGGAGACATAAATGAAGAAACTTGTCCAGACAAAATCCTAAATTTCCTCCTCCCAAAAATTTCACACCAAGCCCTAGAAAATCTCCTTATCCTTAGGGGATGAAGAAAAGAGGTGCAAGAATGATATTTCGTTAAGTTAATGTGATCGCCAAGGATCTAGGACCAGTGCCTAGCTATTGGGAATATTGGAATCAAAATGATCAAGATTTAGGGACTTCGCTCTTCAAGGAGGCCTAAAGAAGCAACTGGGCTCTCTATGGATGCAACTTCAGAACAACTCTAGACTTTTATACTTCGATATGCAATATTTGATGGAGTTTCAAGGTAAAAGGTGCACAACCTACCCCTAGGAAAATTCATTCTACTTGTTCAGATGAATAACATATGCAATGAGCCAAGATTACAAGTGTTTCATAGTTCACATTAATTTTTAGGGCACAGGTAAAATCATGACATAGCATTCCATATATTAGACATGAAACATTATGAAATTCGCATGAAAAGAGCACTTACATGATAAATATAGTATATCCATCCATAAACTTGCCAAATAGAAGCTCCAAGAGCAATAGCGAAAATTTTCCATACATCAAAATGCATTTAATCATCCAAATCATTCCACAAATTGTAGGTCCGAAATCTTTAGAAAGATATATCCCAAATTCAAGTGATGATGAATGAGAGGGAACACCTCTTTTATATTTATACAATCCTCTAAGGGGTTTGAATAACCTAATTTAGCCTAATGACACCCCTATAATAAAATAATGTCCAAAATAACAATACTTTTGGTGACAAGCCCAGTGAATAGCTCCATAATAAGAATAATTAGCCTCTCAAGAGGGCCAAAATGATATATAGATAGCTAAAAGGGCCTTTGGAAGGCCAAATGAAGTCCCTCATGTGCCAAAATGAGTAGGAGGGCTCCAATAACAGTGATGAAGGGTGTGACCCCTTGATCTCCAAGAAAATGACTTGTGGCGCTCTTAAGTGGTTGCAGGGGCAAAAAGAACATCCTCATGGGTCTCCAACTGAATCGATCGAGCATGTGCTCCATTTGTAAGGGTTGGAATAATGATGGAAGCCCTCCCTTGTCTTCTTATGAGAGACAAAACCCATCTAGGCCCTGGATCAATTGCCAAGTGTGTGGTGCAAGTGTGTAGCCGGATGGGCTAGGTTGTCTAGGTGCCTCATCATCATCATCGTCAAACAAGTGGTACATGAGTAAGTAATAAGTAGTGATGAGGGATCCCATGGCATGGCTATCTGCTCTTTGCTATAATGGAGGCCCATAGCTCTCAACGCTTACCCTATAAATACCACTAAGACCCTCCAGAGGGCTTGCATCTCGTATAGGGAGACCAAACTCCAAGATGCAGACCCATCTGCAATCTTATCTAAGATCCAATGTGTCTCCGAGCATATCCAATGTGTCTCCGAGCATTCCAATACAACAATTCATTAGTGCAATTGAGCAAATGAGCTTACAAATCATGGAACCAAGTGGGCACTTCATAGTGGCATGCCCTTCCATAATGGGCTTTAGAATGTACAAGTGTCTCTAGGTTCAAGAGGGAGGTTAATCAAAAATCCTATTAGGCGGTTTCAACCTCTAAGGGAATGAAAGGTCCATGGTACACTCGTTAGAGGGCAGGGGTCACATGAAATAATAATGGAATGGAGTGGGGCAATAGGGAAGGCTCCAAGTCACATGCCATGGTACAAGGGTAGTTATAACAAGGGAAGCCCACACATAGGTGTATAGATGTAGGAGGGAGCAATCATGGTACATGAATTACCTCGACCTTTGTTTTTCCACCCTTCTGTTGAGAATTTGATAGGGCGTACTTTAATTCAATTCTTTACTTGATAATTACTTGTGAACTTATTTCTCTTACTTAGATATTCTCTTCATTAGCTTATTAGATATTTCATCAAATCAATTATCAAAACACAAAAGACACAAGATTTTGGGTTTTCAAGCCAGGGCAAAAGCCTCTCCCTCTTGGAGAGGAAAACCCACTAGTAATTCTTCTTATAGATCTTCAATAGACAAGTACCATGACCTTGACTTGGACATTTAATGCTAGAATGCTTCCAAGACCTTGTCACTGCTCCTATTGTGGCTTCTTTCTTTTCTGCAATGTTCGACACTAGCCTTAGTAAGCTTGGTCCCTAGCCCTTAAATGATGTGTTACCTTTCTTTCTTCTTTGATCTTACCTCGACTTCCAAGAGAATCCTTCTAAGCCTTCTTTCTGCACTCTTTATGACCAAGGACTGTGATCTCTTCTTTGCTGCAGTGATCCTCCATCAACTGTATATGCTTCTGAGTTTATGCTATTAGACAAATCCAAGATCGAAGCTAACCTTTGCACTGATTACAATCTTCTTCACGCACTGAGTTTTGCACTAGTCTGAGCTTCTTTTAAACCGATACCTTCACACTGTAGTTCGGATATGCTTCAGATTTTGATCGAGATTCTTAGACCCAAAATAGAGATATATTAGGTCCTCTTCCTTCTTCACTGAACTGTCTCCTTCCTTCGTTGAATTGTTTCTCTTCTTTGCGCTAAACACAAATCTTATCTTCGCACTTCTATCTCAGACTTGTCTGAAATCTTGGTGTATTAATGAGGTTGTAGTCCATCCTTTATATAGGGACTGTTCCACTATTTTTAGGCTGACATGATCATCTGAAGGGTAGGCCGACATGTTCAAGGGATATCTCCAACATACTATGAGCTGAATTTGTGGAGGAAAGTGACAAGGTCTTGGAGCATATATTTTTACTTCAATATTGTGTAACATGGCGTCATATACATGACCCTAATTATGGTTATGTCAAGATAAGAAATACCTAAAGACATCAAGAAGAAGTCTTTTGACCTATAATAAAACTCCTTGCTCATGGAACCCATGAAGCAAGTATTTACATAATACATTTTATTATCTTTGTCTTCTTTATTACATAATTTCATAATTACAAGTCATTATGAAGACCGAACCTAATTACACTTTTCAACATTCTCTTTTAACTAGGGAGGTATTCATAATGGTACATGGTCACTTTCAATTTGGAGAATCTCATAAGAAGTTGATTGGTAATCCATCTATTATAGCATCATATTTTCCAACATTGTCACATAGCAAGGCCTTGACTAATAGCTCTATCTCATCATGAGCTACAATGCTAGTGAGACCAATGATGATAGACACCATTGTCATTGTCTCCAAGGTACATACTCCACCCAAGTGTTCACCGAGTATGACCTTATAGGACTATTCTTATCGAGATAGCTAATCCTCAAAGAATATTGGTCCTTTGACTATTCTTATCGGAATGTTCTACCACATTCTCAAAGAGCATTGGATGCTAGATGGTTACCAAATCCCAAAATACTTCATTCTTTCTCTCAATGAAGACAAGAATGCATGTCTATCTCTCCCTCTCACATAGGGAGGATACATATACAACGTGTCTACATTCTTCTCCATGGTCTTCACTAAGACTTACGACTGTTAGTCCTGGTCTAGTGCATGACACATGAGATAGAAAAACACAACTGTCACTCCCTCTTAACTAGGGACGACCCATCCATTCCTTAAAGGAATGTACTCATTCCTATACAAGGAATGTACCTAAGCTCCTTCTTAATCAGAGACCTGTAGCAACTCCATGGAATGTCCAACTGCTTGTAGTAACTTTCTTCCTTCAATGTCATGTTGTGAAGTCTTCTTCTTTTGGGACTTCTTCAATGGGCACATATCATCCACCACTTTCATAATTTCATCAGAGAGTGATCCATTTGTTTCCTCATTTGGTCTAGCTTCATGTTATGCTGCTTTCCTTTGATCCAAGGATCATCCTTTCATAGGGTTGTCAATTGTGGAAGACGTATACTTCCCTTTGGCAGCCCTGCATAGGCTCATCCAGATATTATTCAATTATAAATGTGAGTACTTAAATAAAACTTACCTTAGTGATGATCTTTCATCATGACATCTTCCTGTAGGTATCAAAATCCTTTAAACAGGTTGACACATTTCCCAAAGATATGCATTGTCAAGGGTCTCCATCTTTTCTAGACTTACATCAGAGTTTCCATATCTTTCCTGGAGACTTCCTAGACAAGTCTCCTTGGTCTTTGTGGAGGTTGATTGCCTTTACCATGGTTGCATGTCTCATGATCTCTTCCTTCCTTTCTTCACACATTTCATTCCCAAGAGCTTCCAATCAGAGTTTCTTGATTGTAGTCAACTTCCTCATACTTCATATGAGGACATATTATGTTGATTTCATCTTGTGTGACCTATGCCTTCCTGCATCTTTTTCAGAGGAGGAGATTTCTTTCCTTTGATCATGCTTCTTAAGATAGAATCATAGAAGTAGTGATCCCTGTAACCATATGACTACATAACATCTAATGTCAACATAAATATATATATGTACCTCATTTCCTTCTTTCGAGTTATACTTCAACAATTTTCCTTGGAGTGAAGAGTTTCATTCCGTTGACCTTCTTCGTCAATATGCCATCGTATCCTATTTCCAGAATTATTAGAATTCTCGATGAAACCTTTTGCTTACTTTCTAAGCATCAAATCCCAAATGTATTTCATTAGAAAAATGTTTGCACTTGTTTCCACTTGATTAATGAATGATGAACCATGATCTAGATAACCACCTTTTTTTTTATAAATACAATGAGTCATTTTGATTCATAGTATCAAAGTTTTCAGACATCCTCCTTTGACCAATACTCCTTACTTGTAATGCTTCTATAATGATACTAATTTAAACTGATGCATCTATCCAACACGCAATGGTTCCTGACATACTATTTTACAACATGACATATACTACTTAAATATAAAGATGATCTCAATCATATTAGAGATCTTTCACTTCTTCTTTCTTCGGCTTCTTTGCATCAGGTTCTTCTACTTCTCCAACAACATGGGCTTCCTCCTTTTTCCTCTTGTCCTTGTTGGATTTGGGACAATCCCTTTTATAGTGCCCAAGTTCGTTACATCCATAGCATCGTATCTTATTCATGTTCCTTCCTTTGTTTTGATAACCAGATTTACCAACTTTTCCTTTCCTTCTTGACATGGCAGCATAGGCTTGATTTTCCTCATTTGTTCCAATATCAATTTTGGCTTTAAGTCTAGTCTCTTCTATCTTCTATAGAGACCACAGATCTTGGAATGGTGGTTCTTCTTTCTTCCCATAGATACTAGAAGTGAAGTTTCCCCATCCCTCCGGTAGAGCATTTAGCACCATTGTAGTCATTTCTTTGTCAGACATTATTTCTCCCATTTCCTATAATTGATCTCGCATTTCGGAAATCTTCATAAAATATGAAGTTATTCCTTCCTCTCTTGACATCTTTAACTTATATAGTTCTTGTCTTAGAGATATTACTTCTCTTGCAGTACTTACAGAGAATAGCTCCACCAATTTCTCAGATATTTCTTTTGACGATTCCAATTTGGATACATAGGGAATAAGATAATCTTTTATGGACTCTATAAGAATCCTTTGGGCTCTTATGTCTCCGTTCATGTATTTGGCATAAGCTTGGGTGTCTTCAATTGAGGGTTTAGTAACTGACCCCTTAATGTAATCCATAACTTCTTTTTTAATCAAATTTCAATTTGTCCTTTTCTTCCATGCAAGAAAGTTTGGAGTCCAAAACAATTTGTTGCTTTCTTTACAAAACGTTATTTTGACAGATTTAGATGGGGACATTAAGATACTTGAGTATATGCTTTCTTCTCCTCTTAGCTTCCTTGTTGATGATGATGTAAAAGATAGTAGGAGCTCCCTTCTTGATTGGTTTCTTCAAGAGAGCTAAATTACCTTCAATCTTCTTTGCTGATGATGGCTTGATGATGACTTCAACAATGTTTATTTGATTTCAACACCAAAAGTTATTGATGGTGATGGTGTCCTGGATCTCCTTGAGATGGCTTTTCAATTTCTACAATCTGCTCCTTCTAGACTGAATGAAGATCTTCTTAGATCTAGATTTTTACAAAGTAGATCTTGCTTTTGAAAACTGATCCTTGATCTTTTGATCCTTGTATGTCTTCTTGCCAAATAGCCCTTTCTAGCACCTTAGCTCTAATACCATGTTGAGAATTTGATAGGGCGTAGTTTAATTCAATTCTCTACTTGATAATTACTTGTCAACTTATTTCTCTTACTTAGATCTTCTCTTCATTAGCTTATTAGGTCTTTCATCAAGCCAATTATCAAAACACAAAAGAGACAAGATTTTGGCTCTTCAGACTAGGTCCAAAACCTCTCCCCATTAGGGGAATTTTGATGTCTAAATTGGGCCTTCTAAGGAAATAATAAAATAATAGCTAAACTAATAAAATAATATTTATGAATTTTCAATTCACTTTTTGCACCACAATCCATGTAACCATGGTTAAATTTAATTCAAAAGTTGTACCAAAATAAAATTAATAAAAAAATTGTATTGATGTGACTATAAATAAGAATGAGTTTTTCAAGAAAAAGTCGTTATCATTGAACAACTAATGCATTTGTTCTTTGTACTTAAATAACTTAAAATAAAATATAAATATAAATTCATAAATTCTTAATTATATAATATGTTATTAATTAAAATTTATGTTATGTAAATTGTATAATAACATGTAATTAATGTACTATATAAAAATAACATAATAAATGTAATATATTACTTTATTTATGAATTTTATTCAAAAAGCGTGAAATGACATTTATTATGAGTACTTTAGTTTGACTTTAAAAGTACTTAGAGCACTACCATGGTTAACCATGAGTTTTTATCCACCATTGAAAATGTGACAAGTATTTTTAACTCAAGCAATGCCACCTCAACCATTAGGGATGATGTCATCCCCTAAAATGTGATTGGTTTTCATAAAGTGAATTTTGATTGTACATTTTCCTTAGGAGGTCCATTTTAGACTTCAAAATTCCCTTAATGCTCTTGGAGAGGAAAATTCGCAAGTAATTCTTCTTATAGATCTTGAATAGACAAGTACCACGACCTTGACTTGGACTTTTAACGCTAGTATGCTTCCAAGACCTTGTCACTACTCCTATTGTGGCTTCTTTCTTTTCTGCATTTTTTTGCACCAGCCTTAGTAAGCTTGGTCCCTAGCCATTAGATGATGTGTTACCTTTCTTTCTTCTTTGATCTTACCTCAACTTCCAAGATAATCCTTCTCAGCCTTCTTTCTGCACTCTTTATGACCAAGGACTGTGATCTCTTCTTTGCTGCGATGATCCTCCTTCACGCTGTATATACTTCTGAGTTTATGCTAGTAGACAAACCCAAGACCGAAGCTCACCTTTGCACCGATTACATTGTTCTTCACGCACTGAGTTTTGCACTAGTCCGAGCTTCTTTTAGAATGAGACCTTCACACTGTAGTTCAGATATGCTTCATATTTTGACCAAGATTCTTAAACCCAAAACGAAGATATATTAGGGCCTCTTCCTTCTTCACTAAACTGTCTCCTTCCTTCGTTGAATTGTTTCTCTTCTTCGCACTAAACACAAATCTTATCTTAACACTTCTATCTCAGACTTGTCTGAAATCTTGGTGTATTAATGAGGTTGTAGTCCATCCTTTATATAGGGACCGTTCCACTGTTTCTAGGCTGACATGATCATCTGAAGGGTAGACTGACATGTTCAAGGGATATCTCCAACATACTATGAGCTGACTTTGTGGAGCAAAGTGACAAGGTCTTGGAGCATATAATTTTACATCAATATTGTGTAACATGACTTCATATACATGACCCTAATTATGCTTACGACAAGATGACAAATACCTAAAGACATCAAGAAGAATTCTTTTTATCTATAATAAAACTCCTTGCTCATGGAACCCATGAAGCAAGTATTTACATAATACATTTTATTATCTTTGTATTCTTTATTACATAATTTCATAATTACAAGTCATTATGAAGACCGAACCTAGTTACACTTTTCAACACCTTTTTCATATTCCTTTTCCCTTTATTGATTTTTCTCTTATAACTGCTCGGGGCTCAAGGGAATGAGAGCATGATGTGAATGATATAGCAACAAATACCTCCTTAAGGTTGGGCAATTCATCGCCCACTAGGGGTTGGGACAATCATGGGTTCCTTAATGATGCAGGAGGCTCACATAGGAGCCCTAGGAACTCGAGTGATGGCCATGATAAGGGTTAAAGTTCATGTTTGGCTTTTTCCCACGTGCTAATTTTAATGTCCCGACCATCTTTTGTATTTTATGGTATATTTCCTGTTGTAAGAGATCAAATTATGCTTTTAACTTTGTTTTTAGCTGCATCAATCTCTAGGGCGATGTTCCAAACTCGACTCAAAGTGTGGACAAGGGGAGTGGGAGGCTAACTCCTTGTGGACCCAATGGACAAATGTGGACTTGGATGGGAAATATGTGAAAAGGGGTTATAATGAGAAGAGTGGAGTGATGTATGTGATTTCTAGAAGTAGGACAACAAAGGCAAAATCAGGATTTCCCATGTAATGCCACTCCTAAAGCTAGTAGCCAATATAGGAGATCCTTCGAGACTAGGATACAAGGTTAAACACCAAGTTGGACGGGGGGACAAGAGTACAAACCAAGGCCATTCTTTCCAACGAATCCCCCCACTAATCCATGCCCATAAGTGTTTATAATAAGTAAGCATAAATACCCAATTGCATAATGAAATCCATACCTTCAGGGTTGGAAGGCCCACCTTCTAACATATGATCATGACAGATGGGTGAGGGTACATAATGGCTAGCACAAGTGGCAGATATTATGTCATATCAAGCTATTTGGTGGCTGGTGGCTGCCGTGAAGACAATGAAGGAGAAAAAATTCTCCTATGGGTGTCATCTACAAGTGGTGGGTAACAGACTCCATGAAGTTCATCTAGAATTTCGTCTATAAAGGGAATAGGGAACTTGTTCTTAATTGTTATCTTGTTCAATCCTCTATAATCTACACAGTCTAAGTGATCCTTCCTTCTTTCAGACTAGAACTACCAGAGCAACATAAGGGCTTCTACATTTTGTGATGATACCACACTTTAAAAGATCCTGGATGAATCTTTCAATTTCATTTTTTTTGATGATGTGGATATCTATATGGCTTGATGTTGACAGGGTTTGATCCCGATTTGACTTGAATTATGTGCTCAATTTCTCTTTTAGGTGATATCTGTAGTGGAAGATCTTGGAATACCTTCTTGTGCTTTTCAATTAATTCTTGCACTTCAGGTGGTTCTTCCCTAATCAATTTCGAAGCCAACATTTCCATCTAATGACATTGCATTATATATGCTGGTGCTCCCTTTTGGATCAACTTCATCATTTGGTGAGATGATACAATTTGATTTTGAAGTGGTTGAGAACCATATAACTTATATTTTTACCCTTCCCATATAAATTTTATAAATTGCTTTTGATGGTTGGCAAAGTAAGTGCCTAAGGTTTGTAGCCATTGGATACCTAGGACCACATCTACTCCTGCAAGTGGTACAATGTAAAAAGTGGATTCTAGATTGTGGTCTTGAATTTGCGATTTGACCTTATGGCATTTTCCTACTTTTTCGATTTTCTTTCCATCTACTACCATCAATTTCATACTAGACATTGGAATTGTGAAGATGTTGAGCTTTTTTGCAAGCTTTGAGTCCGAAAAGTTGGGAGTGCTTCCTGTATCTATTAGAACCATTACATTGTTCATTTTAATATGCCTTTTTAACTTCAAGGTCTGCGGTTGGGATATCCCTGTCATGGCTGATAACGATACTTTGCAGAATATTTTCGCTGTTTGATTCTAGGGAAAACTGTCGATAATCCTCAACTTCTTCTATGTCTGATTCTTCCCTATCTCAATCATTGGTTGCTTCACATTTATACAAGTTCTTGGTATCCGTTCCTTTTAAGGATCCCATTTTTCGCCACAACGTTTGCATTTACCCTCTTTCATTCTTCACACCTACTTATTAGATTGTCCTCCTTCACGTAGCTGTGGTGGAATGTACTTTGTATTCTCCACGTCAGAAGTTTGGGGAAACCTTTGTCTCGAATATCCTCTTTCAACTTTTCGCAGTTTAGACAAAGTACCCCCATTGCTCGAGTGTGATTTTGATCAACCTTATTTGAAAGGGTTGCGTGGTCCCTTTTAAGGCCATCATAATTTTGTTGGCGCTGATTCTCTATTCTTTCTGTTGTACCTTGGAGCTTCTTAATGTCCTCGACATTTCCCTTTACCCTATTCTCAGGTTCTGTCAATTTTTTACTAAAGTCACTCATCGACATTGTTTGAGTGTATGGAGGTGTAGCCTAACTCGCTTCCTTAACTTTATCTTAATTTTTTCTTATAGTAACTAATAATAATAGTTTTAGTTATATATAATATAATTAAATTATAATATTAATAAGCTAAATAATAATATAATTATTAATTAATTATATAAATAAGGAATTATATATTAATTATATATAACCTAATTAACAATATATATATATATATATATATATATATATATATATATATATATATATATAATCTATGAAACCGGATTCGTCCTCCACCCTCCACGTGTCCCAAATCGATCGAATCAGACACGATTCATGGGGATTCGAGTCCATTTGACTGGATTCGATCTTGTCCGTAAAGGACACGATGAGTCTCGATTGTGTCCTGTACGAACCCGATCAAATTTCGATATGCCAGACTCATACAATGCGGAAAAAAGTTCGAACTGTTATAAAATTCCAATTTCTCTTTTGTTTTTTCACTTTTGTTAGTGTGTGAGTTGAGCAAGGAGAAAGAAGCAAGGAGCAAGGAGTAACAAGGAGCAAGGGAGCATTTCCAAGGAGATTCAAGCAACCGATAAGTGCATTGTCTCTCTATTTGTTTGCATTTGGTTTGCATGTGCATTATGTTTTACAAATTTGGTTATTTTTGTTTATTTTTTACAGCATTCATGGCTCAATCAAGGGTAGTAAGGAAGGGGAAAAGAAAGGGGAAGAATGTCCCCATTGGAGATGCCCCTCCTGTCCCTATTTCATCAGGGTTTGCAAGTATTCCATCTATTGGAAGTGGGGCTGCAGCAGTAGCTTCAAATGTTCAGGGAAAACAAACTCAAGACCCCAAATATCCATTGTGGAAATATGTGACAAGAGAGCTAGGACCAAGCAGCAAGGCGAAGGGAGGAGGCATTGTTGCTTGGAAATGCAGTTTTTTCCACAACCATTTCATGAGCACATATTATCGTGTGAAAGCTCATTTGTTGGCTTTGCCAAGTTATGACATTTCAACTGAACACATGTGCCTTTAGCAAAGAGGAAGGAAATGGGGAGAGAGGCATTTGTTGGTGTGGAAAATGTGGCATCAAAAACAAAACAAAACAAGAATGACGACCGCCTTCCATTCTTGAGGAAAAGCAGCAACAAGTTCCCATTTGAGAGTTCTAGTGGGGGACAAGAAGCAAAAAGAAAGGCAACTACACTTGGTCCAATGTACAAATTTTTCCAGAAAGAGAAGCGGGAAGAGCTTGATCTCACCATTTTTTTTTTTTTTCTATTATAACTTCATATCCTACAATGTTGCACGCTCACCTCTATTTATTGAGATGTGCCGAGCTCTAACTCAAACAACTCCATCAGGGTATGTGCCTCCTGGATCAGAGAAACTTAGAACCACATTGTTGACGAAGGCAAAGAAAGAGGTGTACAAAATGCTTGAGCCTATTAAATCAGCATGGTCAACATCTGGGGTTAGCATTGTTTCTGATGGATGGACATATCCAACACGACACCCTCTCACCAACTTCATGGTGTCTTCCTTGAATGGTCCATTTTTTTTGAAATCAATGGATGCACTTGGATAATACAAGGATGCACAATATATGGGTGAGTTATTTGTTAAAGTTATTGAAGATGTATGTGTCGATTCTCGTGTGCAAATCATTACAGATAATGCACCCATATGCAAGGCTACTAGCATGATTGTGGAAGCTAAATATCCACAAATATTTTGGACACCTTGCATTGTCCATTCATTGAACTTAGCACTGAAATATATTGCCTCTGATGTGTTTTGGATTGGAAGCATTATTGAGGATGCACGACATATTTGCAACTTTGTACAAAACCATACAAATGACCTCACTATCTACAAGGAGTACACCAATCTATCATTGTTGAAGATTCCAGATACACGGTTTTCCTCTTCATTCATCATGTTTAAGAGGTTGACGGAGATCAAGACCGCTCTTGTGGCCATGGTTATTTCAGAGTTTTGGTGTTTTTGGAGAAAGACAAATTAAGCAACCTCAAAAAGAGTGAAGGACACAGTGTTGGATGATGTCCAGTGGGAGAGGGTAGATCTAATTATTCAGATCATGGACCCTATCATTTCCTTACTTTGATTTGCAGATACAAACCAACCCATCCTAGGAGAGATTTATGAGGGATGGGATTCCATGATTGAGTCTGTGAGGAACATTATTTTACATAGTCAGTGCCCTGAGTATGAGACATCACCAAAGGCCTTCTTCACCAGCATACATGATATTCTTGTCAGCAGATGGTACAAGAATTGCACAACTTTACATTGTTTGGCTCACTCCTTGAACCCAAAACACTATAGCCATGAGTGGCTGAATGGTGGACCTTCCTGCAGATTCCCTCCTTACATGGATGGTGTCAGGTGACCTTGTATATAATGTAATTACAAGTGGGGACACTATGATGTTGCGGGGAAGGTTGGATTGGTCAACAGAGGGCGACATGAGCATGATGGTCGTTGGTGGTAGGGTTTGATGTTTGGGGAACAACACAACGACAGTGGAAGGGTGTGTCAGATCAATGGGGAACGAGCATCGTGGCGTTTGATGAATTAGGGTTGTCAGGAAACGTTAGTTGGGAGTAGGGAATAGGCATTGTCAGGGTGTGGCGATGGTGACAGGCGTGTTGGGAAACATTAGTTCAAATGAAGAATGAATACAATGTGTGGATGGCGTTCTGGGGGCGATTAGGGTGGTTAAAACACAACAAAACACAACGCTTGGACAATGGAAATGAACATGGCTGGCGGTGTGTCGGATGAGAACACAGGTGGAACAATTGGCATGGCGCAATGTTGTACAAATGGATAAACGATAGTGCAGTTGGTTGTGGAGAGGATGCGACTGGTGGCAGCAGCAGTGGAATGATGTCTTGTCAACAACGACAATTGTGCTATTGGTTGGGTGGCGTGTATGGTGATCAGACCAGGGAACAAATGCAGACAACAGACAGAACAAGGTACAAGGCGAACATGCTGAATGACCATGAGTTGTGCTGCATTTAATCGAGGAACGAATGCGCTTTGATACCAGATGACGCAGAAAACAATTTGAGACTGCAATTTGATAGATGTCATATATATTTATTTTATTAGAAAATTGAATGATGATATTACAATGGAAGGGCCCCTGGCTTAAATACGACCTTGGGTGTCTTTGCGCGAGGGCACATGATTTTTGATCATGCCCCTTCTTCCTAATTAAACATTAAAACATATTTAATATCAAAAAATCCCATCAAGCTGCTGAATTCTTGTCTCTTAGGTTGACTTCAATGGTTGCTCTTTCAACAAAGCTCTGATACCATGTTGATTTTTCTACAAGATGCTTAGTAGAATACTATTTTCTGCCAGATAATTACTTCCTAATGATTTTCACACTGTTCTTCTGCCACTGATATCATTGAGCAATTACACTTCAGAAAAATATCAACAATAAATGCAACGGAAATAGTAAAGATCATAGAAAGACATCCATGCACAATAGAGGCAATATTTCTACCTTGGGAAACCAATCCTTGGGAGAAAACCCAACAACTTTTCTTTAGGAGAAATTATTCTTCAGCAAGGTTTACAAATCAACAACTTGTCTAGAAATATGTGCCAATAATCCAAGTCAAATTCCAATCAGACTTGGTCAAAAACTTTATCAAGTCAATGTTGGTTAAGCCAACCAAAAGTCAAATACACAGTGAAAATTCGGCTTGGTCAAACTTAGCCCTGCGATCAACTCGATCTACGATCAACTCAGATCCACGATCAACACCTACTGTCAAACACATGGTCAACTTTGCCCTGTTTTGTGGTCAAACTTGGTCTGTTTTGTGGTCAATGCCTAGTCAACTCACTCTGTTAAACCGCTGATAAACTCAGTGTTCTTTCTCCATATGTGCGGCCAAGAGAGAGAGAGATAAAAGTAGAAAAGATAACCTCTGAAAACAGATCTCAGAATTGCTTTTTGTTTATGAGAGAATGAGGCATCACATCGTATATTTATACTTGTCGAATGGGTGTGAAATAACCCAAGGGACACACCCCTTCATGAGTTGGGCCGATTTGATGCACCAAAAATCAAATTGTATTTTACTTTTTAATATTTCTTCTAGGTCAACTTAGACATGCGGGAATACCTCCCAATGCCACACAAAATAAATCAACATGTACAAGTAAACAAGTTGTATCAACCTTATTTCCTAGTCAAGACAGAGGTAAAGACATACAAAAAGAAGAAAAGGAAAAAGGAAAAAGTTCTCAAGCAAGTATTCCAATGGATTTTGGGCATGACCTAAATCGAATTCTATATATTTTTTGAAGTCAAAGATGGTACTCTCCACGCCTCAAACGGTAGAGCACAATGATAAAAGAAACTCCCCTACACTTTGGGGGGGGGGGGAGAAAATTGACAAAGTAAAACAGTGGGCGGTAAACCAAAAACCACCACATTATTCAAATAAGATTGATTAATGGTAACCCAAAAACCACCACATTATTCAAATCAGATTGGTTAGTGGTCATCCAAAAACCACTGCATTATTTGTAGAATTATGATGTAGATTTGCAACTCTTCATGAAATTTTAATCAAAATCACAAGACACAAACCTACTCTACTACTCTGTGGAAATCAGTTCACAATTGAGAACATCAATCACAAACATGCAATGAGAAATAACAGACATGTACACATTATTTTTTCCGGGGAAAGCAATCTGTTGAAAACCCCAATGCGTGCTTGTATTAATATGATGAATAGAGATGTATTACAATTGCTTTGCTTAACTGAGCACAACCTGCACGTGAATAATCTATCTCACTACTCACTAAGAAGCTCTGACCCAGACTTTGTCAATTTCTGCCTCTACTTGAGCCCTTATTTCCTTGCTCAATTCCTTGAGAAATTAGGCCCTTATTATTAAGGAATTTCTCCAAAATGTATTGCGCAATTACAAAGGTTGATCATCTAGCTGCATGCAACACTTGTACTCTCATGACTAGTCTACAACTGATGTTACAATGCCTTGGAATCTCCACCACAACTGCGGAACTCGAATTCTCTGCATGCACTAGCTATTTTGGGTTGATTGATCAGTTAACTGGATGATCACTGAGTTTGGCTGAAGTCCCATTGCATAACTGACCTTCTACTAGTTCCTCCAACATTTAGAACTAGTTTAGCTGAAAACAACTTGAAATAAATTACCTTGATTGCTGCAAATTAGCAACCACACATGCTTAACTGAACTCTTAACTCCACTAACTCGAATTTACTGAGCTGACTGAGTGACAAGAGCCATGTCACCTCAATTAACTACATCTAAGTTGTCTGCTGATGTGGAAATTCAAATTTTCTCAATTTAATCGAGGCAAAATCAAATTGAGAATTTCTTGCTGCATTTTTCAACACTCCCTCTCAACAAGTAGGGGATTATCAACCACCCCTATCCTGCACTCGTGGAACTCAAACATCCCTCTTGACAAGGCCTTTGTCAAAATGTTAGCATCTTGTTCCTCTGTAGGAATGTACTAAAACAATGTTATCTATAAATGGTGATACTGAATATCTATATGCTCGGATCGATTGTGAAAAACAAGATTCTCAGAGAGCTTGATGCAACTCTAATTATCGCAATAGATCACAGTTGGATCCATCCTCTGACCAAACAGTCCCACGAGTATCTTTCTCATCCAGGTTGCCTCACATGCTGCTTGACTTGCAGCCATGTATTCCGCTTCTGTCGAGCTGAGCGCCACAGATCTTTGCTTCCTTGTGTACTAGGAAACTGCTGTGGACCGAACACTAAAAACACCACCTGATGTACTCTTTTGATCTGATGGACTCCCCGCCTAATCTACATTTGTGAAGCCTAATCTACTGGGTAGTGCCTTTGAGGTACCGTAAAACATGCTTAGTTGCCTTTCAAAATAATTTTGTTGTTGGTCTAACCATAGCTTGCCTCGGTTCACTGCATAACACATATCTGGTCATGTCTTCACAAGATACATCAGCAGACCCACTAACTACTGATGAATGGTAGCATCAACTTCTTCACCTGAAGTAGCATCCTCCTTCCTTCAGTTGCTCACTAGAGGTGTCTCCATGGGTTTGCAACTCTTC
This sequence comes from Pinus albicaulis, assembly GCA_034641835.2. NCBI lineage: Eukaryota > Viridiplantae > Streptophyta > Pinopsida > Pinales > Pinaceae > Pinus > Pinus albicaulis. The sequence goes on along the minus strand of CM076578.1, from coordinate 1,924,969,242 downwards.
ATGCGAAATCTCTGTAGTATCTCATTTGCATACTTGCCTTGAGATACAAACAATTCCCCATCGCCTTGCCATACTTCCAACCCGAGGAAGTCGTGCATGAGACCCATGTCCTTCATTTCAAATTCTTTCGCAAGGTCCTCCTTGTTGTAAAATGTAACTAGGTCGGTTTTCATGTTGACTATGTAATTATGAAAAGGAGACAAAGATAATAAAATGTATTTTGTTGTACTTGCTTCATGGGTTTCATGAGCAAGATTTTATTATGTAGATAGACTTCTTCTTGATGTCTATTAGGTTCTTGTCTTCTAGGTATAAATAGGATTAAGTGTCAAAATCATGAAAGCTCCAGTTCAGATGGATATGCTCCAAGACCTTGTAAAGAAGTTCTCAACAGCCTTCAAAATATGTTGGAAGACAAGCTCCTAATACAGTGAAATCAACATTGGAATATATGTGAAGTAATGCCTCATAAAATGACGGAGAATATAAACTACAAGTCGGCCTAAATACCAGTTGATTGGTCGTTCTAATAGCTAGATCAGTCACCTATATATATGACTGTTCTGAGGCTCATTTGGAAGGGCAGAAAATACGGATTTATCTAAGGTTGTATAGCGGTTAAAAGGAATGCGGATTCACCTGAAATAGAAGTGACTGAAGTTATAGATTGCAGAAGTAACTGAAGGGTATAAATTGCGGAAGTAACTGAAGGTATAGACTGCGGAAGTGACTGAAGGGTATAGATTGTGGAAGGTACTGTTTGCGGATAGGTACAATAAGGTACAGAATTGGTGCAGCAGATTGCGGAAGGTGCAGGAAGGATACAGTAAGGACATCTCTGAGTTTAAAGTAGCTGAGGAAAGAATTTGTCAAAGTCAAGACAGTGATCTAAAGGTGATAGAAAGTGAGGAAGGTAAATCAGAGATTTACCTTCCTAACTACATTTCAAGATATTCAGTTATAAGTGAAATTAATTCTGTCTCTACATTTGACTAAGTACTTTGATAATTGACTTGACGAAAGATTAACTAAGTGAAATAAGAGAATACATAAGCAAGCTTACAAGTAATTATCAAGAAGAGAATTTTTGTATTAATCTCAAGCCCTACAAATTCTCAGCATGGTATCAGAGCTAAGGTGTTGAACATAAGGGCTGCTTGTCAACAAAGTCACTCAAAGAAGCAAGGATCAAAGTTTGGATTGAAAAGACAAACCAGTTTGCAAGGAAGACAATCTAACTATTTTATATGAAAAGATCAACTCATCAATCCTTGGTATCAAAATATTTGCACTCAAAAACATTGTTTGAAGGAGAATCACAACATCTGAAGATAGTCATTATAGTCAAGGGTTCAAGAACAACAACATTGAAGAAAAGAAACTCTTGACTTCATCAACATAAAGGGAGTTGCAAGCAAGACCACTCAAGTAAGTATTCATGACCCTATCTATCAAGATGCCTTTTTGTAAAGAAAGCAACAAGCTAGTTGGATCATCAAACTTCAGTGCATGGAAGAAGAGAACAAACTTGAATTTAATTGAAGACGAAGTAATGGACTATATCGAAGGATCTACTATTCAACCTCCAAAAGAAGATACTTCAGCCCATGCCAAGTACATGAAGGGAGAAATTAGAGCCCAAAGGATTCTCATACAATCCATGAAAGACTCTCTCATTCCCTATGTATCAAAACTAAAGATTGCAAAACAAATATATGAGAAATTGGTGGAGCTATTCTCTGTGAGTACTGCTGGAGAAGCAATATCTCTAAGACAAGAACTATACAAAATGAAACTATCAAAGGAAGGAGGAATCGTCCCATACTTTATGAGGATTTCTGAAATAAGAGATCAACTACAGGAACTAGGAGAAAGGAGAAGTGATGTCTGACACTGAGATGACAACAGTGGTGTTGAATGCTCTACCAGAGGAATGGGGAAGCTTCACTTCTAGTCTATATGGGAAGAAAGAAGCCACTCCATTTCATGATTTGTGGTCTCTATGTAAAATAGAAGAAACAAGACTAAATGCCAAAGTTGATACAGGATCAAGTGAAGAGAATCATGCCTTTGCAGTCTCATACATGAAGAAAGGAAGATTCGGAAAATTTGGCCCTCAAAATAAAAGAAGAAATATGGACAACGTGCGATGCTTTGGATGTGATGAACTTTGACATTATAAAGAGATTGTCCTAAATCTAGAAATGTCAAAAGGAAAAAGGAAGAAGCTCATGTCACGTATGAAAGAGAAGAACCTAACACTAAAAGATTTAAGGAGGAGGAAGCAAGAGATCTCTATTATGATTGAGATCATCTTTCTCTTTAAGTAATCTCTGATTGATTGTAAAAAAAAAATGTATGATATAAATGTACATTAAGAAGCATCTAGAAAGAAGCATGGAAGAAGCTCTAAGTGTAACAGCTTCTGGAAAACCTCCCTACTTAAGTAAAGCAGTCATCAGATCAAGGGTCATCATGGGGGCGAAGTTTTGAGATGTGATGACATATTGATGAAGCAGGTCAAAAGAATGAAACTCTTCATTCAAGAGAAACCCCTACAGGATGACTCAAGGAAAATAGGTATGAGGTATGCAGACTTATATGCTAACATTGGATGTTGTGAAGTCACGCCATATGGTTGTAGGTAATGAACTTCTGTATTTAGAAGTATGATCTATAAAAGAGTATCTCTCAGTGCACGAACAGATGGAATCGACATAATATGTCCTCATGGTATATGAGGTGGTTGTTGAAAGTTCCTGCGAATGGAAAATGTGCAGAAAGGAAGAGATCATGAAATACAACCATGTCTTGAGGCATGTATCATTCAGAGGCCAAGTAGATGTGACTAGAAGATCTCCTGGGAAAATATGTAGACTCTGACAAAAGTCTGGAAACCCTTAGCAAAATCATATCATTAGGAGATGTGTCAATTTGTATGAAGGATACCGATGCCTACAGGAAGATGTCATGGTGAAAGATCATCGCTAAGGTAACTTTCGTTCTAAAAGTTAATATGAATATGTTTATCTGGATGAATTTGTGCAGGGCTGCTAATAGTGAGAAAGGACGTATGATCCTTGGAATTGATTCGTAGGAAAGCAGCATGGCATAACAATGGACCAGATAAAGGAAGTTTGATGAACCACTCTCTAATAGCTGACATGACTCAGGATGGAAGTGATGGATGATCTGTGCCCTATGAAGCTAAAAGTTGGAGATTCCTCAATATCGAAATCCATGACATCGAGGACAGGAATTCTTCATGAGCAATTGGGTGTCTCAGCATTGCTGCTGGAGGTCCCTAGTTAAGAGGGAGCCTGATGATAAGTTTCTTACTTGGAAGAAACTTGGTAATTCCTAAGAATGAGCTTAGGTACATTCCTTATATAGGAATGAGTACATTCCCTTGTGGAATAAGGTTCTCCCTGGTTGAGAGGGAGAGATAGACACATCATTCTGGTATTGGGAAGACAGAATGGAGGATTGGGTAATCATCTGGCATTCGATACTCTTTGAGAATGTGATAGGGCATTCAAGATAAGAGTAGTCGGGGATCGATATTCTTTGAGGGCTAGCTACCCAAGAGAAGAATAGTCCAAGAAGGTCATACTTTGGGAACACCCAGGTGGAGTATGTACCTTGGAGAGACAATGACGAAGGTGTCTATAAGTCATGTGTCTCGCTAGCATTGAAGCCCATTGTCTCGTTGAAGAGATGGGGCTGTTAGTCAAGGCCTTGCACTAGGACAATGTTGGTTGATATGATGCTATACAGATGCGATTACCAATCCGATTTTTCTTATGAGATTCTTTAGTTTGAAAGTGATCATGTAACTATATGAATACCTCCCTAGTTAAGAGGGGGTGTTGTAAAATGTAACTAGGTCGGTCTTCATGTTGACTATGTAATTATGAAAAGGAGACAAAGATAATAAAATGTATTTTGTTGTACTTGCTTCATGGGTTTCATGAACAAGATTTTATTATGTAGATAGACTTTTTCTTGATGTCTATTAGGTTCTTGTCTTCTAGGTATAAATAGGATTAAGTGTCAAAATCATGAAGGATCCAGTTCAGATGGATATGCTCCAAGACCTTGTAAAGAAGCTCTCAACAACTTTCAAAATATGTTGGAAGACAAGCTCCTAATACAGTGAAATCAACGTTGGAATATATGTGAAGTAATGCCTCATAAAATGACGGAGAATATAAACTACAAGTTGGCCTAAATACGAGCTGATTGGTTGGCCTAATAGTTGGATTAGTCACCTATATATATGACTGTTCTGCGGCTCATTTGGAAGGGCCGAAAATACGGATCTGTCTGAGGTTGTATAGCGGTTAAAAGGAATTCAGATTCACCTGAAATAGAAGTGACTGAAGTTATAGATTGTGGAAGTAACTGAAGGGTATAAATTGCGGAAGTAACCGAAGGTATAGACTGCGGAAGTGACTGAAGGTATAGACTGCGGAAGTGATTGAAGGCTACAGATTGCGGTAGTGACTGAAGGGTACAGATTGCAGAAGGTACTGTTTGTGGATAGGTACAATAAGGTACAAAATTGGTGCAACAGATTGTGGAATGTGCAGGACGGATACAGTAAGGACATCTTTGAGTTTAAAGTAACTGAGGAAAGAATTTGTCAAAGTCAAGATAATGATCTAAAGGTGATAGAAAGTGAGGAAGGTAAATCAGAGATTTACCTTCCTAACTACATTTCAAGATATTCAGTTACAAGTGAAATTAATTCTGTCTCTACATTTGACTAAGTACTTTGATAATTGACTTGATGAAAGATTAACTAAGTGAAATAAGAGAATACATAAGCAAGCTCACAAGTAATTATCAAGAAGAGAATTTTTGTATTAATCTCAAGCCCTACAAATTCTCAACACTCCTTACAAGGTCTAATCACTTGTTCATCACCAGTTAAAATTAAATCATCAACATATAAGACAATAATGAACAATTTACCTTCTACCAAGATATGATAGAGGTTTGCATGTTGAGATTTTGTGTAGTTGGGGTAGCATCGGGTGTGCTCTAGCCTCGAAACTTTGTAGAGGGGCTAAGAAACACATCACCTCCAAAAACTAGAAAGCGTTTGGAGAAATTTCATCTCGTGTTAAAGTTAGTCAAATAATTAATTATTTTAATGCAATCATTAAGTGTAAACCTAGGGAAATGAAATAATTAAAGTGAATTAATTAACACATGTGCTGAAAAGTTCTAAGTGACGCAGATCAAGCAATCTTTTAATCTCAACCGTTGATGAGTGATTTAATCTCGATCGTTGATGTGCTTAATGAAAAAGTATAAGAGAAAGGCTTGAGGGTCAGTTGGAGACACACACGGAGGCAGAGTTGAGAAACTAAGCTGCAATTCAAGGGCATGATTTGCTAAGAATTTTCGGAGAAGTTTTCTGCAGCGAGGGGTAGTATTGGCTGAGGGTATGATCTGATCCCGGAGCCAAGAGTCAGCAAGAGGTAGAGGAGCAACTTTTAGGGACAACGCAGAGGAGCAAGGGCGAGCAAGGGCAGCAGTAGCAGCAACAACAGTTACCCAGCAGCTGCGCAACACAGCTTCAGCCGCTACACAGGTGCTACGCAGGCCTAGGAGGGGTAGCGCTGTGGCTTTAGAGGGCTTCTAGAGTTATGCAGGGGCCTCCAGAGGCAACGTAAGGACTGCGTCACCCACTCTGGGGTTACATAGTCCCCTTCTGAGCAACGCAAAGGTACACAGAGCCTAGCAGGGCTGACATTGTGCTTCAAGGGCAGCGCTGGGGTTTCTAGGGCCAGAATCAGGCTGAGTCTTGTAAATCCCATTTGAGGGTGTGGATCAGTTAGAATCTTGGTCTCAGAACAACAGGTTAGCTGCAGATCTACTTTTTCTCTGTCGGGTTAACCTACTTTGGTGCCCAGATTTACTGTACTCAGATTCTACTTAATAATAATAAACCCTCATATCTGTTGCATCGATTTTCCCACATTGGGTTTTTTCGGGGACTTATGTCAAAAAATCTGTGTGTCACTTTGTTGAATGAGCATAATTTTCAGTAAATGATTTGCATGTGTGTAGATTGTTAGTTGTGTTTACTTCGGTATTTTTTGAATATTTTTTCTAAAAATAACTTGTACAACTTAATCACAAGTAGGAGAAGGAATAACTGTATTCAAGAATTTTCACATGGTATCAGAGTGAAACAGATCAAGCTGAATCTCCAACAAATCAGCTGAATAATATTTTGTCTGCAGGAGCAGCAACAGAAGCAGCAGAGATCCGGAAAGGGCAGCTTGGCAGCAGGAGGACGTAGACCCAGAAAGGGGCAGCACTATAGCTACAAAAGGCCATCAGGCTTACGCAAAGCTTTCCAGACCAACGTAAGGACTATGTCACCCAGTCTGGGGTTACGCAGTCGACTTCTGAGCAGCACTCAGGCTACGCTGGGCCAGTCAATGGGACGCAATGCAGTCATTCTTCCTGTTGCAGAGAAGTTTTGCCAAGATCCGAAAGCAGTGCTTCAGATCTTCAGTAGTGCTGGTGTGGTGGAGATTCTGCCGGTGCATAATTGTGCCTAGCTAAGTCAACAAAGAGCGGGAGGAAGACAATCCCTCAGCCGATTTTAGCCAAACATATCCGAGATTCGATCAAGAGGGTGATCGGAGAGAACTGTCCAATTGGTTTGGCTGAAGATTTCCAGGAGAAATCAATTGTTAGAGGGAGCAACTACCTTAGAGGGTTTCTATTCACCAAGAAACCCAGATCCAACATTTCTGTTGAGTATTGCAACATAAAGAGGGAGAAGAGTATCCGTTTTGACAGATCTGAGCAGATGGCGCCATATGGACTGAGATCAGGATAGGTTGGACGGCATGTCCAACTTCATTATTTGGAGGGCCGGGATCCTGTCAGTCCTGGATGAGTATGGCCTCAAGGACCATGCTGAGAGAGTTCTAGCTGTGCCAACCGATGCGGATCCTCTAAAGAAGCACAATGAAAATCAAGCGTGGGCTAAGCGTTTGATCATGGACGGAGTCAAAGACCACGTTGTGCCTCATATTGCCAGAAAGAACACAACAAATGAGATGTGGGTAACATTTGACACAATGTATCAGGGAGGCTCTGTCCAAAGAAGGATGCTTTTGGAGAATCAAATGCGGTTGTTCCAGATGCAGAAGGGTGAGGAGATAGATCCCTTCCTCTTCAGACTTCAGACTATCAGGGATCAACTGATTGCCATGGGTACAAATCCGGATGAAGGGCTCCTAGTGAGGACGGCCTTGAATGCAGTCACTGAAGAATGGGAAACATTTGTCCAAAGCATTTTGGGCAGGGCATCGTTACCATCATGGGCAGACATGTGGGCAATCCTCCGTTAGGTGGAAATCAGGAGATTCACCAAGAGACAAAGCAGCGGAAGCAGATCGGCCAAAGTAAAGAAAGAGGAGGAGGAGGATGGGGTTTGCATCAAAGGAACGTAGGCAGCGAGGGAAGAAGAAGAGGGACCTATCCAAGGTCCAGTGCTTTAACTGTGGTGAACTTGGACACTTCACCAACACTTGTCCTAAGAAGAAGGACAATGGATCTTCTAAATCCAAGGCTACAAAAACAAAGGACGATGGCTCTGATGATGATGCAGCCATGAGTGCTCATGTACCTCGAGAGAAGAGGTGGGGCGATATGGATCTGTAGAGTAGCTACAGATTAGATGGCAGGATCCTTGAGTCAACCCCACTCTTGGATCAGATACGAGCTACGGGAGCCTTAAGACGGTAGCGAGATAAGTTGGGAGATGGTTGCAGAAGGTCACAGTGAAGTAGAGGGGAGTGCTGAAGAGCTGAAAAGGGAGCAACGTAATGCAGAGGCAACAACAATGTAGAGGCAACGACGTAGAGGCTGATGGGACTTCATCAGTGCAGAGAGGCAGTGCTCACACAATGCAAGGTTGTAGCAGCGCAATGACTTTAGGAGGATAGCGTATATCAGCAGCCAAGGGAGCTTCAGTAATGGGATGCAGCCTGACTTGTCTGTCAACGATTGGGCAGAAGTCTTTCAGTTGCTTGCTTCTCAGCAACTGAGTTGCAGTGCATCAGTTAGCAGTGGCAGTGATATGGGCAACATGATGTAGCAAACTGAGAAGGAACTGCGGTACCAATGTGGCAGTGTTAGTTGCAGTGACATGGGCAACAATATAGAGAGCAACAGTGCAGTGGATGGAGGGTAACAGGCCAAGCATCAGTAGCACAAAATCCAATACCAAGATCTTGCGATACATGGTGTGGATGTATTGCTACAGCACACTCTGTGCTAAGAGGGAGTGTTGAGATTTTGTGTAGTTGGGGTAGCATCGGGTGTGCTCTAGCCCCAAAACTTTGTGGAGGGGCTAAGAAACACATCACCTCCAAAACCCAGAAAGCGTTTGGAGAAATTTCATCTGGTGTTAAAGTTATTCAAATAAGTAATTATTTTAATGTAATCCCTAAGTCTAAACTTAGGGAAATTAAATAATTAAAGTGAGTTAATTAACACATGTGCTGAAAAGTTCTAAGTGACACGGATCAAGCAGTCTTTTAATCTCAGTCGTTGATGAGTGATTTAATCTCGCCTGTTGATGTGTTCAACGAAAAAGTATAAGAGAAAGGCTTGAGGGTCAGTTGGAGACACACACACGGAGGCAGAGCTGAGAAACTAAGCTGGAATTCTAGGGCAGGGTTTGCTAAGAATTTCCAGAGGAGTTTTTTGCAGCGAGGGGTAGTATTGGCTAAGGGGATGATTTGATCCAGGAGCCAAGAGTCAACAAGAGGCAAAGGAGCAGCTTTCAGGGACATCGCAGAGGAGCAAGGGCAGCAGTAGCAGCAGTTGCACAGCAGCTATGCAACACATCTTCAGCCGCTACGCAGGCCCAAGAGGGGCAACATTGTAACTTCAAAGCGCTTCCAAAGTTACGTAGGGGCCTCCAGAGGCAGCGTAAGCACTGCGTAACCGACTCTGGGGTTACACATTCCCCTTTTGAGCAGCACAGAGGCACGGAGAGCCTAGCAGGGCTGATGCTGGGGCTTTAGGGTCAGTGTTGGGGTTTCTAGGGCCGGAATCAGGTTGAGTCTTGTAAATCCCATTTGAGGGTGTGGATTAGTCAGAATCTTGGTCTTAGAACAACAGGTTAGATGCAGATCTACTTTTTCTCTGTCGGGTTAACCATATTTGGTGCCCATATTTGCTGTACTTAGATTCTACTTAATAATAAACCCTCATATCTACTGCATCGGTTTTCTCGCATTGGGTTTTTCCGGGGACTTACGTCCAAAAATCTGTGTCACTTTGTTGAATGAGCATAATATTCAGTAAATGATTTGCATGTGTGTAGACTGTTAATTGTGTTTACTTCGGTATTTTTTTAATATTGTTTTGAAAATAACTTGTACAACTTAATCACAAGTAGGAGAACTAAACCATGATACTATAGTAGGATTTATGTATAGCTCTATTCAGGAATTTTCACATTGCATTCGCTTCATTTTTGGTGAAGCCCAAACCAATGAGATAGCTATTGATCCTAGGTGTACCAAGCATGGGGTGCTTGTTTGAGACCGTACAATGCTCACTTGAGTCTGCATACATGAGACCCTCGATTAAATGTCTCAAAACCTTCTAGTTGCTCGATGTAAACCTCCTCCTCAATAAACCCATTGAGAAATGTTGTTTTTACATCCATCTGGTGGATCTTCCACCCCATCTGCGCAACTAGAGCAAGAAATGATCTAATGGATGAGTACATTGCTATAGGAGCAAAGGTCTCTTCATAGTCAATTCCCTCAACTTGAGAGTATCCCTTAGCCACAAATCTGGCCTTATACTTCTCTATGCGTCCATCTGTTCCATGCTTTACCTTGAAGATCCATCTCGAACCCACAACTGATTTATCTGCCGGTCTTGGGACCACTTCCCAAACACTGTTCTTTACAATGGATTTGTTTTGCTCCGTAATTGCATCAACCCGTACAGGTTTCTCTACTGCTTCCTTGAAAAAATATGGCTCAGTCTCTACAAGCTTAGTCAGTAGAGCCATGTAGCCAGTGTACTGATCAGGCGACCTTCCCTTTCTACAAAAATTTGAAGGAGCTCCCACATTTTCCTTCGCATCCTGCACAAGTCTATCAGCTTCCCTGGTCCTTTTTCTGCTTTCTTTGGTTGGTTTTGCTTGAGTGGTTGTCTCCACTATCTGCTCCTCAATTTGTGGCTTCTCCATAACTTCTTGAGGCTCCTCCTTTGGAGCTAAAAGCTCCTCCTCTGGTGGGATCTGAAGCTCCCTCTCAAGAGAGCACCACATCGCTTTCTCCTCATCAAATTTTACATCCCTTTGCACAACTGTCATTCTGAGGGATGATAAGTACACACATAGTAGTTGTGAGGAGTTTTTGTGTAACCCATAAATACCCCCAATTTTGCTATCGGCTCAAGCTTTTTCCTTGATTCATTGGAGACATGGCAGTGAATAGATGCTCCAAAAATCCTGAAGTGCGACATGTTTGACTTTCTCTCCGAGAAAGGCTCCTTTGGTGTGATCATGCCTAGAATCTGATGAGGACTCCAGTTCTGCAATAGATTGTTGTGTTGCATGCCTTTGCCCACAAGTGCAGTGGTAGGCTTTGGTCATCCAACATCACCCTCATTGCTCTCACAATGCTACGATTCTTTCTCGAAGCCACCCCGTTCTGCTGTGGGTTGTGGGGTGCTACGATTTCTCGTCGGATGCCTTCTTTGACACAAATTTTTAAATTCATTCGACACGTACTGACCTCCATTATTGAGAGCCTTCACCTTCTTGCTAGTTTCTTTCTCAACCAGTGCCTTGAATTCTATGAACTTGGAGAATGTTTCATATTTCTTCCGCATGAAGCAGATCCAACACTTCCATGAGAAGTCATCATTAAAAATGACAAAATATTTGTGTTTGGCAGTGGACGTTGTCGAGAAAGGTCCACAGACATTAGAGTGAATCCTTTCCAAGATTGCATGTGTTTTGCTGTCCCGATCATGGAATGTGGATTTTGTGTACTTCTCCAAGGTACATCCTTTGCATACATCCTACTGCTCAAGTGCTCCTTTGGGAAGGCATGTGGTTATTTGTTGCATAATCTTTAGGGTGCCATGATGCAAATGGTCAAGTCTTCTGTGCCAAAGTTCATCGATATCGCGGCGCTGCCCCTTCTTCACCTTAGTGCTTAATGCAACACAGTCTTCCACATCTAGCTGAACCTCGATTTACTTCACTTGTCCTGTGTCGCTGTGTCTCGGGAATGCTTTTCCTTTGCTGAAGATCACATCATAGCCACGATCTTCCAAAACTGCAATAGAGATGAGATTTTTCTTTAGGCCTAGAACGAACATGACATCCTTGAGCCTGAGAGGGGAGCCCGACTCTCTTTGAAAAGTGACTATACCAATCACGGTGGCGTTGTACCTTTCATTGTCCCCCAACTCGATTTGCATCTACACATTTTTCTTCCGGGTAATTGAAAAACTCTCTACACCTGTCATGTGGAACAATGCACTGGAGTCCAAGAACCACACGCTCCCCATCATTGTGCTGGCCATGCATGCGATAGGGGTAAAGTCAAGTTCAAACTGTGAAGCCAAGGCTTCACCTGTTGCTCCTCCTGAGGTCTTCTTGGTTGCCTTTTTATGTGGAAACTTCGTGGCATAGTGCCCAAATTAATGAGAGTGGAAGCATTTAATTTTGGACAAATCTTTCTCCTTGCCCCTTTGGCTAGACTTTTGTTTGGAATGAGATATCTTCCCTTTTCCCTTCTTTCCCTTTCCAACCAATGCAAAGTTTTCTTCATCCTTGCCCTTGGATGAAGTCCCATCTCTGGTATTCTTCCTTATTTCCTCCTATACCAAATCAGACCATACGCATTCCCAATTCGGTAGTTTCTACCTCTCGTTCACTGAATCTTGGTAGCTATGCCAGCTCTTGGGAAGGCCTAGAAGGGCTAGGCTTACCAAGTCATCTTGTGCAACATTAACACCAACCCCACCAAGTTCATCACCAACTTGTGTGAACCTGCTCAGATACTGCGGAATAGTGTCAATCTTCTGCATCTTGATATTTCGAAGTTTGTCCTTGAGTGCAAACTTCCTGTGGTCACTATTCTCGAACAATTCTGTCAATGCTTTCCACATTGCGAGCGAAGTTTCTTGGAGATTTGAGACAATGTGATCCCGTACTCCAACAAGAATATTCTCCTAGCCTTGGCTACATCTTTCTTCCACTGAGCAAGGTTCTAGGCATCAAATGCTTGTGGTTTTGCAACATCTGTCTTGATGTATTCTAGCAATCCATTGTCATCCATTACCCTCTCCATGCAGTCCTTCTTGCGATGAAATTAGAGCTACCTTCCAAGGCATACTCTAGCCTCAACCCGTTGAAGGTCATCTTCTCAACTTTGAAGAGATCCTGCTACGCTAAACTCGAAAATCGAACCTCCTAAGAAACAACTTCGAAATTCCTATTCTAATGTGAATCTTGCTCTGATACCATGTAGAAATTATGATGTATATTTGCAACTGCTCTTGAAATTTTAAACAAAATCACAATACACAAACCTACTTTATTGCTCTGTGGAAATCTATTCACAATTTAGAACATCAATCACAAACATGCAATGAGAAATAACACACATGCACACAATATTTTTTTCGGGGAAAACAATCTGCTAAAAATCCAATGCTTGCTTACTTTAATATGATGAATAGAGATGTATTACAATTTCTTTGCTCAACTAAGCACAACCTGCAAGTAAATAACCTATCTCACTGCTCACTGAGAAGCTCTGACCCAAACTTAGTCAATTTCTGCCTCTGCTTGAGCCCCTATTTCCTTGCGCAATTCCTTGAGAAATTAGGCCCATATTATTTAGGAATTTCTCCAAAATGGATTGCGCAATTCCCATGGTTGATCATCTGACTGCATGCAACACCTGTACACTCAATACTAGTCTACAACTGATGTTACATTGCCTTGGAATCTCCACCACAACTGGGGAACTCGAATTCTCTGTGTGCACTAGCTATTCTGAGCTGATTGATCAGTTAATTGGATGATCACTGAGATTGATTGAAGTCCCACTACACAACTGACCTTCCACTAGTTCCTCCAAAAGTTAGAACTAGTTTAACTGAAAACAATTTGAAATATCTGACCTTGATTGCTACAAATTAGAAATCACACATGTTTAACTGAGATCTCTAACTCCTGCAACTCGAATTTACTGAACTAACCGAGTGACAAGAGCCATGTCGTCTTAGTTAACTGCATCCAAATTGTCTGCTGATGTGGAAATTCAAATTTTCTATATTTAATCAAGGAAAAATCAAATTGAGAATTTCTTGCTGCATTTTTCAACATTATTCAAAGCAAGTTGTTTAGTGATCATTCAAAAACCACCACATTATTTGAAGCAGTTTGGTTCGTGGTAAACCATAAACCACTAGTTTCATGGAAGGTGGTTAGTAGACAACCATTAAAAACACCAAAGTAAGTGAATATGGTTAGTGGTCAATCAACAAAACCTTCGCCTAAAGAATCCAAAGCATCAGCTTGGATCCTTTCCAGAATGAACTATTGAAAAATTTCTCACCTTGTTTTTGACATGGGGGAATATCAGATATGAGGCTTCAAGATTCAATTTCAATCAAAATTCAATCAACATTTGGGAATCCAACATAGCAACTGGTCTCCTCAACAACAACCATTTTCGCTTTTTATTGGAATGTTCAGACGTAGCAGCTGTTCACTTCCAAATATCCAAATATTGACTTTTTTTTGGGCATATCTTCATCGAAGTTTAGTTCAATAGTTTTAGATTGAAGATGATGAAAGTTATTGGTAAATTATTTAGAGTTGTGATTGAGGGGTAGAATGTTAGACTGTGAGTCCCTAGACAATCATAAAGTCCGAGAATACAATTGCCATGAGTTGTAATCTTTATCTTTGATGAGGTGTTGTCATGATCAAGGTTGCGGGGGAGTAACTCTCCCCCCTCGAACTCGCTCCCAGAGCGTGCTCCCTTGAACCCGCTCTCGGGGCAAATGCTTAGAGGGTGATACTAATGACAAATATCCCTATACAGATCCAAAGGTAATGATTGTTGAGATTTTGTGTATTTGGGGTAGCATCAGTTGTGAGGTCCCAAATTTTGAGGAAGGACTAGAGTTCACCTGATCTACAAGGCCCAGAAATGGATTTGAGAAATTTCATCTGGTTTAGGAGATATTAAATTAATTAATTATTTTAATGTATTTCCTAAATTAAAACATAGGAAAATAAAATAATTAAAGTGAATTTAATTAAACATGTGATGAAATTGTCTTAAGTCACACTGATCAAGCTTTCTTTTAAACTTAGCCATTGATTAAAGATTTAATCTTGGTCGTTGATTTGTCAGCCAACAAAGTATAAAGGAAAGGCTTGGGGTCATTTGTAACACACACAGAGGTAGAGCATTGAAGCTAAGCTGATATTCTAGAGCGGGGTTGCTAAGAATTCTCAAGTGTTTCAGTTGCAGAGGGGAATTTAGACCAAGGGGATGATCTGATCCCGAGGTCTAGAATACACAAGAAGCAGAGAAGAGATCAGGAAAGACAGCGTAGAGGAAGGCAGTAGCAGCAGCAAGGATAGCGTGATTTTCAGGAAACCCTTCAGGGGTTACACAGAGACCCTTAGGGGAGCGTAGTGACTACGTCACCCAGTCTGGGGTAACGCAGTCCCTTCCAGTGACAGCGCTGAGCATTTGGAGGCCTTCTGAGGCTGATGCAATGTCTTTTAGGGGCAGATCTGGGTTTTCTAGGCCTAGATCTGGCCGAGTTCTGTAAATCCTGTTTGCGGGGGTGGATCAGTGAGTATTGTTGGTCTTAGATCAGCCAGGTGCTGCAGATCTAGAGTTTTTTCTGTAGGGTTTTCCAGATCTGGAACCCAGAGTTGTGTATTAAAAAATATTCTTGTGTCGACCTCCGGCGACCAAAAATAGGTTTTCCACATTGGGTTTTTAAGAGGACGAGTTTGTCTAGAAATAAACGTCACTTTACATGCATATGTGTGCATGTGTATTCTAGATACGAATTAGTAGAGATCCTAGTATGTGTTTCGCGCTGATGCTAACACAAAATTTATTCGATTGTTAACTTGTGTAGTAGGAGAAACTCTTATTTGGATTAACGAAAATAATTTCGCATGAAATTAAGATTCAGACATTTCTACATGGTATCAGAGCAATTGCGGATCTAGAAGGGTCACTATTAAAATTGGGATCTAGTGAAAGCGATGGAAGAAACAACAGAAAAACGCCTTACGAAGGGACGATTGCAATTTTTCGGGAGCGGAATCCCGCCGAGAGGGAAGGGTGACGTTGTCGAACGTTGTTGTCCTTGCAAGTCCCGCAGTGCGCAACGGGCGGCTAGAAACGAGTGGGATTTGGTGAGCCAGCAGGCGGTGGTCCGGTCTGAATGCGTGGGGGATCTAGAAAAATGCGAAGAGTTGCGAAGTTAAAAAAAGAGCTGGTGGGGTTAAACTTCTGAAGTTTTCAGATTTTTAACCTTAGCACAAGTGACAAAGTTTGGGAAGAGATCAGCTTCTCAGAGAGTTTCTTGCCAAAGGAAACTTGCAGTTTGGTCAGAGGATCAAAGAAGAAGCTGAATCATAGTTGATTTGGTAGATTTCCAAGGAGGGAAATCAAGTGTTAGAGGGAGCAGAGGGTGCCCAGTTCGAAAAGTACCCTAGATCCAGATCTCTAGCATAGAGAAGAGGAGCTCCGACACATTCTGAGCAGATGGCTCCGCATGGACTGCGTGATCAGGATAGGCTAGAGGGCCTCTCAAACTTTTCGGTGTGGAAAGCAAGGATCATGATTGTCCTTGAGGCATACGGTCTAAGAGACCATGCAGAGCAGACCCTAGCCACATTGACAGATGCAGATCTCCTATGGAAGCATAGAGAAGCTGCTGGGCATGCCAAGCGGCTAATAATGGACAGTGTCAAGGATCATATTGTGCCACACATAGCTGAGAAGAGGACAACTAATGAGATGTGGAAGGCCTTGACTTCCCTATATGAGGGAAAATCAGTCCAAAGAAAGATGCTGTTAGTGGCCCAAATGAAGTCATTCATGATGACCAAGGGAGAAGACATCGAGCATTTCCTCTTCAGATTGCAGTCAATTAGGGATCAGCTGATTGCAACGGGTGCAACCGTAGATGATGCAGTGATAGTTAGGATTGCCCTCAATGCAGTCACGGATGAGTGGGAAACCTTTGTCCAAAGTATCTTAGGCAGAGTGGACCTCCCAGATTGGGACAACTTGTGGTCGATCTTGTGGCAAGAAGAACTACGAAGGTTCACCAAGAAGCAACACAACCCTGTGTTGAGCAAGGTTAAGAAGGAAGAGGAGGAAGATGCAGCCTTGGCATCAAAGAAGCAGCTGAAGAAGAAGAAGAATCTTTTTAAGATTAAGTGCTTCTAGTGTGGCGAAAGGGGACATTTCTCCAGCCACTATCCAGAAAAGAAGAAGGACAAGGAAGCATCTTCTTCCAAAGCAGTGGTGGCAAATGATGGGTTCGGAGATGATGTAGCCATGAGTGCTCATGAACCACGAAGGTGGGGTGACATGGACATGTAGAGGAGCTACATGGAAGTAAGGCAGGATCCTTGAGCAGCTCATCTCTTGGATCACAAGCGAGCTACGACAGCCTTAAGACAGTAGCGGGACAAGTGGAGCAGTGGGTGCATAGATCACAGATGAGGCAGAGGCAGAGGCAGAGGCAGATCTGGAGGCTGGGAGGAGCAGCGCAGAGCATAGTAGCAGCAGCATAGAAGCAGTAGCAGCACAGAGGTTGATGTGACTTCAGCAACACAGAGCAGTGCTGCTTATGCAGTGCAGAGCTGCAGCAATGCAGAGAGCTTCAAAGGGACAATGCAGTGCAGCAGTAGCGTGATAGATTTCAGCACAAGGAACTTATGTGACTTCAGTAGTGCAGAGGGAGTCTGATTATGCTAGTAGAGCTGTAGCTGTGCATCGTTCTTTAGATGCCAGCACAAATCTGTAGCCTATGGAGCTTCAGTGATGAGGATGTAGCCCATCAGACTTGTTTGTCAAAGATTGGGCAAGAGATTCAGTTGTTACTCTCAACAACTGAAGTTGTAGTGCAGCAGATCAACAGTGGCAGTGCTATGAGCAGCACAGATGCAAGATATTGAGAGGGAGCTGCAGTACAGTGGTTGCAGTGGCAGTTCCAGAGTCATGGGCAGCTGTACAGAATGGCAACAGTAGTGCAGAGTTGAGTGGCAGGAGGCCAAGCTTCAACAACATAGAACCAGTGCCCAAAATCATGTAATGCATAAGTGTGATGTATTGCTAGAGCACACCCTTGATGCTAAGAGGGAGTGTTGAGATTTTGTGTATTTGGGGTAGCATCAGTTGTGCTCTAGGTCCCAAATTTTGGGGAAGGACTAGAGTTCACGTGATCTACAAGACCCAGAAATGGATTTGGGAAATTTCATTTGTTTTAGTAGATATTATATTAATTAATTATTTTAATGTATTTCCTAAGTTAAAACTTAGGAAAATAAAATAATTGAAGTGAATTTAATTAAACATGTGATGAAATTGTCTTAAGTCACACAGATCAAGCTTTCTTTTAAACTTAGCCATTGATTAAATATTTAATCTTGGTCGTTGATTTGTCAACAAGAAAAGTATAAAGGAAAGGCTTGGGGTCATTTGTAACACACACAGAGGCAGAGCACTGAAGCTAAGTTGAGATTCTAGGGCGGGGTTGCTAAGAATTCTCAAGTGTTTCAGTTGCAGAGACAGAGGCAGAGCACTGACGCTAAGCTGAGATTCTAGGGCGGGGTTGCTAAGAATTCTCAAGTGTTTCAGTTGCAGAGAGGGGAATTTAGACCAAGGGGATGATCTGATCCCGGGGTCTAGAATACACAAGAAGCAGAGAAGAGATCAGGAAAGACAACGTAGAGGAAGGCAGCAGCAATAGCAACAGATGACAGTAGCAGCAGTAGTAGACGACAGCAGCAGCAGCAGCAGACGGTAGCAGCAACAACAGCAGTAGCATCAAGGATAGCGTGATTTTCAGGAAACTCGTCAGGGGTTATGCAGAGACCCTTAGGGGCAGCGTAGTGACTGCGTCACCCAGTCTGGGGTAACGCAGTCCCTTCCAGTGACAACACTGAGAATTTGGAGGCCTTCAGAGGATGACGCAGTGTCTTTCAGGGGCAGATTTGGGGTTTCTAGGCCTAGATCTGGTTGAGTTCTGTAAATCTCGTTTGAGGGTGTGGATCAGTCAGTATTGTTGGTCTTAGATCAGCCAGACGCTGCAGATCTAGAGTTTTCTCTATAGGGTTTTCCAGATCTGGAACCCAGAGTTGTGTAGTCAGAAATATTCTTAATAATAGAGCCCTCCTATAGCCAGAGAGTGGTTTTCCCACATTGGGTTTTTCCGGAGACAGTTTGTCCAGAAATAACTGCCACTTTGTGTATGTGTGCATGTGCTTATTCTACATTTGAATTGATAGAGATTTGTTATGTGTTTTGCTTTGATGTTAACTTGAATTTATTCAGTTGATAACTTGTATAAGTAAATAATTTCTGCATAAGAATTAAGATTTAGAATTTTCTACAATGATAAAGATAGCTCTGGATATTAATTCTTAGAGGTGATATTAATGACAAAAATCCCGATTTTCCAACAAGACCCAAAAATTAGACATTTCTCGTGGCAGCAAGAGGCCCAAGCATTAGCTATAGATAATAGATTTAGTTGTCTTTTCTAGTTTCTAGTAGTTTTTATAACTGTTGACTCTTTCATATTTATTATGATATTTTTTTGTAAACAATATATGAAAATTTAAGTTTCAAGTTTGAAGTTGGCAATTATAACTCATTGGTAATGAATTATGAATATGATGCTTCATGAAAGTTGTTTTATTTCATACCTTTTTATAACATTTCATTTCATGTTAGATATTTTTTGTTGTAATGGTTACACTTAGCTTACAAATGCAACTTTGGTGATCAATGATGATAAATGTTATTTAATGAATTTTGAAAGCTTGAAACCTTAAGATTGATGAATCATGAGACTCAATATGTTGTATGTTACTAACTTGTGGACGTGGTTGATGAAGATTATAAGTTCTAGATAATTGATGTTATATGGGTCAATCTATGTTTTTATGTTTTTTTTATATCTAATTCATCATTATACATTCTTTTGTTGACATATATTCATCAAATATATATATATATATATATATATATATATATATATATATATTACATAAAAATTCGCTTCTGCTCCCCATTTTCGCTCCCACTCCCAAGTAACCTTGGTCATGATCCACTAATGAGTTGTCTTTGAGATCTAGATCTAAAATGATCCATTGATGTATTATAAATTCAGAACTTGTGACAAATACTAGATGGATGAGAATGGCTTGAGGCCTTTTCTGCCTCTCTGCGTGTCTTGTTTTGCTCATTTCAATTCTTAACATTTAATATTCTCTAGAATATTTCATTTAGATTTCTAAGACTAGAAGAATATAAAAAATTTGACTTTCACTTGTATTTATTTAAGTGAATATACAAGATGGTATTATTTTCCACTTTTACTAACTGGTCACTAGAAGTGTTTTGAACTGCTTCTTGCATGTTCCTACCTAACCTATTCAAGATACTTTTGTTTGAGCTATATTTCTCAACATTATCTGTTCCTTTTCTCTTAAACTTTGACATAAATTTCTTATTTACTGGATGAAAATAAAGGATATTGTTATTATGAACGTTGAAACTACAAGTTTTAGCACCATTAGATCCAATCCGATAGGGTGATCAATCTCTCTTACTTTTGCAAGGAAGGAAAGGAATGATAGACTCTCCAAGCAGCAATAATCACCCGTCGTGTCTAATTTTACTTGGAATTCTTTGATCAAGGCAAAAATTATCTGATTGTCATAATGGACATGTATTATGTACCAGGTTTTTAATGAAAAAGCCCAATTGGATCTGAAACACTGCTTTACCTGATTAGATATTTCATTTTCATTACAGATACTAGCTTGAGGATGAATGATTTTTAATCTAAAATAGAGCAATTCTGATTGGGTTCCTTGTAGGTAAAATAATATTTAGTGATTCCCAATATATGTGACCTCTCTCTCATGGTCAATATTTGGGTGATCTATTTATTGCCTTTTTTATAAATAAAATTTCGGTGCTCACTATCTTTATCGTCAATTCAATTCAATATTCCTAATGGCTTGTCCTCAAGTTGATTTTCGTACATCGTCAAAGATTTGTTATTGTTGTACTGTTGCATTGAACCGACTGCTGCATTACAGAATATATTTTGAGTAATATACATCACAAAGACGTTATGCCATGCAACTTACTATCATTACGATACTGGCCTTCCTCGCTTGTATCAGCAGCATTAATTTCACTGCTTGGTTGAACACTGAGTGTCCTTTTCATACGAACATTATTTTGGTGTCATGTCTTGTGGTCCCTATCTGACTTGTAGTTTTGTCTGCGTGATGGTAAATGCAAGTTATCTTACTATGAATAGTAATAATTTAATTTTAACATCATGGCCTAGCCACTCACCAAATTGATGTGTGAGACCATATTTATGTAACCTGGAATGAAATCTTACACTTTCTTGGAGTATCTCATGAAAGGAATGATTAATCATTTGATTCGTTGATGACTTGCAGATTTATTGACCACGCAAATGAATTGAGACAAGCCAAACCAGCTGCTTCCCAACCTCCTGAAAGGCCACCTTTGGATCCTTGGACAAAATCTCGACTGAGTCAAAAATGGGCTGCCCCAAAATAAGACAATACTTGATGATTGTTTGTAAAATGTTCTCATGGATTTAATGTGGTGACTATGTTTATAATGGGCTTCTTAGTATCTTACCAAGCAGCGGTATCTAAAATTTTTAATAACATCTATCAAACTTGTGGAGCTTATTTTTCTCTAGTCCTTTTATTTAGCTGTACAATTTTGTCTTTATTCTTTATGCTGTGCATCACATTCTTGCTGCATATTTCAGTGCACTGTTGGTTTAAACCAGGATGATAGCTAAGTAAATTTGGAGGCTTATATTCCTTGGAAAATCATGACATACTAGCTGCTTTTATGCACCTTTTGAATTTGATTATATATTTATATACTATTTAAAGAAGTCATTATTAGAGGTATGTAATTGCAAAAGAGCATATTCATTGTTCCCCTTGGACTATTGGATCCAGTGGGTATCAACCAAAGTTTCAGCAACATGGATTATCAATGTCTTCATCAAAAAATTGTCTGACCTGAACTTATTTACCAGATGGCTGGTTTAATCAGAAATATTTCTATTGAACAGGAGCATTATAAACATGTACATGGGCCCCAATTTCAACTTATTGATGAGCTACATGAGCTATTCAAGATAGTATGATGAAACAAATTTGAAATGATATCATCGAGAAATTCAATAGGGGAAGGAAGAAAATGAGGTTACGAATTATTGTGACCATATGTGTCACAATAAACCTAATACAAGTAGCTTTTATGATGGCTTGCCTCTTAGTGCAAAATTTCTTTTTCGAAAATCAGAAAGGATATTTTAGAAAATGTTTGGAGTATTTCTGAACTATGAGCTGGAACTTCACATAGAGATAACTTGCTTATAGGGGTGTGTCATCGGACAGATTTCAATAGGATCTCAACCACTATAGAAGGCTCCATTGACTGCTTGCGTGCTCAAATGAAGTACTAGAAAGACCACAATGAGGAATGCATCGACATACAACTTTGATTATTCATGGAACAGAATGACCCTCGATTAATATTTGGATGTCAATGGATCTTACTCCACTTGCACATGTTTTTGTTACATTTAATGTTGAGAATCACTTTTCAACATTTTCCATTTTATTCTTGTAGGCTGCTTTGCTAAAATGTTTTTTCATTTTTATCACTATATTCCCCTCCTTGCTTACCATCAATAAAGCTTACTGATTTCTCCTCTCAAAGCTTTTCCTTTGCTATATTTTTGTTAATTCTCTACTTATACAACCTTTGAGATTTAGTTGAATGTGACTTATACACCCTTTGAGATTTAGTTGAATGTGTTGACTGGAAAAATGTTGCAGTGATTAGATACAGTACTTACAACATATGACATGGTCAATGTCCATACAAATGCAACATCATTGCATCTCTATGTTGCTAACCAAGTATATTAGACATACATACATAGGATCCTAGCTAGTCATTGAATAATGCAATCATGCAGCAATAATAACTTAGAACCAAAATCACTCAGAAATAAATCTCATTTAAATCAAACAATGTGCTCCAACGTAATCCTAAACAATCTACAAATTGTATCACAATTGTGTGTTGAAAAGTGTAACTAGGTTCAGTATTCATAATGACTTGTAATTATGAATTTATGAAGTGAAGAAGACAAAGATAATAAAATGTATTTTGTAAATCTTGCTTCATGGGTTTCATGAGTAAGGAGTTTTTATTATAGGTCAAATACTTCTTCTTGATGTCTTTAGGGGTTTGTCATCTTGTCATAAATATGTAATTTAGAGCCATGTATATGAAGTGTTGTTATACTTGTAAAGGACAATTATTGATGTAAAAGTATGCCTCAAGACCTTGTCAAAATGCTCCAAGGAAGCCGGCTCAAATGTGTTGGAATCACTCCTTGACAAGTCGGCCCACAATCAATTGTTCAAGTTGGCTTACCTACAAGAAGACATGTTGGCCTAGAAGAGGGAGGAAGTCCCTATACAAAGAAGGGACTACGGCCTCATTTGGGGACATAATATTCAGATTAGTTCTGTGATCAAGTGCGAAGGAAAGGACTATGATTTGGTGCGAGAAAGGTGATTGTCCAGTGAAAGAAAGGAGGCTCTGTTCTCTCGGTCAAGGTCTGTAATTGAGGTCCAAAAATGTGTTGAGTAAAGACAGTATAGCGAAGGATAGAAGCTCCTTGTTTTTGGGTCTAAGTCTGTGATCTACGTCTGAGCTGTAGTGCGAGGAAAGGAGGAGATATACCACAGAAGGAGAGGCTACAAAGGCATGCGAAGAAAGGGATAGAGTGTCAGTCAACCTTTTCTGCAAAACCAGTACGTAAAGAAGTCTATGGAGAGGCAATACTATTGGACATATCCTATTCTATCTTGGGTAGTCATATATAGTGCAAGGAGAGCTACGATAGAAAGAGTGACATCTATCTAGGACACTAAGGACGAAGAAGAGTAGGCCGAGGAGAAGTGTTTGGGTAACCAAAGCTAGATCAAGGGAGACAAAATTGAAGACTAGGGATCGAGCTTCCCTAGGGCTGGTGCAACACAGTGCAGAAAAGTAAGAGCAACATAAGGAGCCCAAAAGAGTAGTGAAAAGGTCTTGGAGGCATACTGAAGTCAAGGGTTTGAGTCATGGTCTTGGTACTTGTCAATTGAACATCTATAAGAAGAATTACATTCGGGTTTTCCTTTCCAAGAGGGAGAGGTTTTGTCCCTAGCTTGAAGAGCCTAAACTTCGTGTCTCTTGTGTTTTGATAATTGACTTGATGAAAGACATAATAAGCTAACGAAGATAATATCTAAGTAAAAGAAGCATAGCAAGTTCACAAGTAATTATCAAGAAGAGAAATTGAATTAAAAAACCTAATTTCTGAACATGGTATCAAAGCTAAGGTTCTGAAGACTAAGAAGGATACTTTAGCAAGAAGACACAAGGATCAAAGCTTCAAGGAAGTCATCAAGGATCAAACTTTTCTAAAAGAAAGGGATCTAAATTGAAGAGTCAATCTTCAGATCTAAGAAGATCTTCATTCATTCAAAAGAGGCAGTTTGCGGAAATTGGAAAGCCATCTCAAGAAGAGAAAAGATCTATCTTACTTAAAGAACGTATACATCAAGCTCCTTTCAAGAGGAAAATCAAGATATAAGAGGTGACTCCTTTATCTTCAATGAATCTAAAGCTATCTCGTGATTGAAGCCAAGTCAACACTATTGGAGACATCATCAAAACATCATTTTGCTGAAGTAATCATTAAGCCAGCGTTGATCATCATCATCATCAAGGATCCAAGGTGATCTACTGCTTTACACTACTTCTAAAGAATTCTATCTAAGAGGGAGCTCCTGCTGCTATCTACATCATCATCAACAAGGATGCTGATAGAAGAAGAAAATAATATACTCAAGTAAGTATCTTTATGACTTCATCTGAATCTGTCAAACTGTCTTTTTGCAAAGAAAGCAACAAACAGGTTGGGATTTCAAACTTTCTTGCATGGAAGAAAAATGACAGATCTAAATCTTATTGAGAATGAAGTCATGGACTATATCAAAGGGTTAGCAACTAGACTTTCAAAAGAAGATACTCAAGCACATGCTAAATACATGAAGGGAGACATAAGAGCCTAGAGGATTCTTATAGAATTCATAAACGACTCTCTCATCTCCTATGTATCAAAACTAGAATCTTCAAAAGAAATATATGACAAATTGGTGGAGTTGTTCTCAGTGAGTATTGCAGGAGAAGTAATATCTCTTAGACAAAAACTATACAAGTTGAAATTGTCAAGAGGAAGTAATCACTGAAATGTGAGATCAACGGTAGGAATTAGGAGAAGTAATGCCTAATAAAGAAATGACTACAGTGGTGCTGAATAATGTACCGTAGGGATGGGGAAACTTCACTTCGAATATTTATGGGAAGAAAGAATCAACACCATTATAGGAACTATGGTCTCTATGTGAGATAGAAGAGATGAGGTTAAAAGCTAAAATTGATATAGGATCAAATGAAGAGAATCAGACCTATGCTGCCATGTCAAGAGAAAGGGAAGATTAAGTAAGTTTGGTCCTCAAAAGAAAAGGAGAAACATGGATAATATACGATGCTATGGATGTAATGAACTTGGGCACTATTAGAAGGTGTTGGAAATACTGAGAGGGGGGTGAATCAATATTTCTTTTCAATTGTTAATTATTGCCAGTTAGATTCTTCACAATTAAAGACAGAGAGATATATAATAATGATATTAAGAATTAAAGAGAACTTCAATCCCTTTTTAATAATAGTATACAATAGATGAGAGAAGGGCACCAACCCTTTTAATGAAACAGGCACCAACTTGGACTTTGATGAGGCTTCGGCCTCTAGGGCTTCGACCCTATCTTCTCAAGGCACGAATCTTGTGTTTAGGGGCACCTACTCGAAGGACACCAATCCCTCAGTTTTCTTTTTAATAGAAAATGTGTGATGTACTTACTTGACTGTCATCAACAAGATTCTTCACTGTACTTTGTCCATCATGTGACTTCAATAGTCCTCACATAAGTCTGAGTTGTAATAACACTAGTCCGAGCCCTTAGTTTCTCCATTGGTCTGAAGTTTATTAACAAGTCTGAGCCTCTTAGGCTATGGCTACAAGTCTGAGCCTTTAAAATACATGTCCTCTCCAAATGACTGTCCTTGATTTGGTGTATAACTCAAGCTCGACAGGTCTGAGCCCTTCTATCACTGAACCAAAGTCCTGTAGATGGTCATTGATCCGCAGTCCTGTATGTGGTCATTGATCCGAAGTCTCAACTAATCCGAGTTGTTACAAACACGTGTCTGCTATCCTCCTTCCACAAGTCTGAGATGAGGTCTTGTCCGAGTTTCAATTCTTAAGGACAATCCAAGGTAAGTAAGGTATCCACCACAAAAATAGTAACCATGTCTAAGACCGATTAGAACTATAAGGAGTCTGATCCTTCATAGATGTCTATCCTCAGATCTGAGGTATAACAATGATTCTAGGTATAGTCTAAGCCAATAATTTAAGTCTCTTACAGGTATGTTCAAGCCTTCACAGCCCACTAATCCGAGCCTCTTCAGACGACTGTCCAAGGTCTGTAGTCTGAGCTTTGAATGAAGAATAACCCAAACAATATGCTTTTTAAATCCTCCTCGGCCTTAGTTCACAAGATGTGAACTCTCCTTAATGTTCTGTGTTTCTCGGCTGTTCTTCACCGAATTGCTGACCAGAAATGAATGAACGCAGATTTATATATAGTGGTTTGTCCCTATGAAGAGACACATCCATTGGAAGAAAGGCCGACGTTATATGACTGCATAGGTCGGCGTAACTGCAAATACACATATATACTTTTATCTTAAAAATTCAATTTCTCACAAATTAATGGTTGTTTTGGGGCAAGTAAGAGCTTGTTGGAAAGAGGAAAAAAACCTCTTTAATATGGTGTAGGATTCATTGTGAAAGGATGCCTCCAAGGTGTCTAAATTTATTTTTCTTTGTGACTGTTCATAAAATTTTAGTGCAGAAGGTGATTGGGACAGTAAGAGATCATTAGAGCTTCTTCATCATGGTGTGTCTTCCATGTCATCATGTCATAGAGCAGCATCTATCAATCTTCCATTAAGAGAGCTTATATTCCATTCAATGACAATTATTGACCAACAATCTCCCCCTTTGTCATTGATGGAAATATTATAGAATTCTCTCCCCTTTGACAAATGGCAAATGGGGTGCCCAAGTACTCCCCTTGTCATGTTGCCCCGCCTGACATGCTGCTTGATTTAATGTGATGCAAGAGCAATGATCCCCATATTTTGGCGAAGATACTCAAATGCTTCTCGTGGAAGGGGTTTTGTAAAGATATCCGCAATTTTCTCTTTTGTACTGATGTATTCCAACCTGATATTGTGTTCAACAACTTGTTCACGGAGAAAGTGGTATTGGATTGGAATATGTTTGGTTCTTGAGTGCATCACCGGATTCTTTGATAGGCTGATGGCGCTAGTATTGTCACAAAAAATAGTAATTGGTCGCTTAGATTCTATGTTGACATCCTTCAAGGCTTCCTTCATCCATAGAATTTGTGTACAACAATCAGCAACAACTATATATTTGGCTTTAGCTGTAGAAAGAGATATAGATGATTGCTTTTTACTGAGCCAAGATACAAGACAATCTCCCATAAAGAATGCATTTCCACTGGTACTTTTTCGATCATCCACACTTCTAGCCTAATCAACATCAGAATAAGCTGTCACAATAAGAGTTGAACTCTTAGGATACCAAAGACCAAAATCAATCGTTCCTTTCAGATATCTAAGAATTCTTTTCACAGCTGCTAGATGGGATTGTTTAGGACTTGATTGAAATCTCGCTACCATTCCTACTACTTGCATAATATCTAGTCTTGTAGCAGTTAAGTATAGGAGAGCTCCAATTATTGACCTGTAAAGAGTTGCATCTATTTGGGGGGTATCATCATCTTTGCTTAATTTACAATCTGTGGTCATTGGTGTGCTCATAGGTGCACAATCTTCCATCCCATATCTTTTAAGCACGTCTTTAAGATATTTTTCTTGAGATAAAAACATGCCTACAGAGGTTTGAGATATTTGTAGCCCAAGAAAGTAAGACAACTCACCAATCATTGACATCTCGAATTTTTTGGACATATTTAGAGCAAATTCATGGCTCTTTTCTTCATCATTGCTAGCAAAGATTAGATCATCGACGTAAACAAGAGTGATCAGAAGTTTTTCCTTGTCCATCTTCGTGTAGAGATTGCTACCTGCCACTCCCTTTTTAAAACCTTCTTGTTGCAGATAGTGATCCAACTTTGCATACCATGCTCTAGGGGCTTGTTTTAATCTATACAAGGCCTTTTTTAGTTTGCATACAAGGTCTTTTCCTTCAGCAAGATCAAATCCTTCTGGTTGCTCCATGTAAACTTCCTCCTTGAGATCTCCATTCAGGAATGTTGATTTTACATCCATTTGATAAACCTTGAATCCTTTTGAGCAAGTAAATGCTAGAAACATTCTTATGGCTTCCATTCGAGCTACTGGTGCAAAGGTTTCTTTGAAGTCAATTCCTTCGATTTGTAGGTATCCTTTGCAGACAAGTCTGGCTTTATTTCTGATGATTTGTCTATCTTCATTCATCTTGTTTTTGAATACCCATTTTGTTCCAATTATATTTTTATCTTTTGGGCGAGGTACCAGTTCCCAAGTCTCATTTTTTTCGGTTTGAGACATTTCTTCTTCCATGGCCTTTATCCAATGAGGATCTTTGCTTGCTTGAGAAAAATTTTCAGGTTCTATCAAAGATAATAGAGCCACATCATCTTTTCTAGGGGTGCTTATCATCCTTCTTCGAGTTTGGATTCCTTCATCTATATTTTCGATGACCTGTTCTTCTGGATGATATCTTTGAACAAACTTGATCTTGGAGGGAGTTTGTGAAGATTCATTTTGAGGTTCTCGTTGAGGTTCTTCATTCTCCTCTTCTTTTTCAGGTTCTTCTTCTTCACTTTGTTCAAAGAAAGGCTCAACTTCATGATCTTCAATTCCTTTTTCTGGAAGGCCTTCATCAATCTTTACATCAATGCTTTCCACTATTCTTCGTAGACGATAGTTGTAACATTTGTAAGCTTTGCTCCTAGTGGAGTATCCAAGAAATATTCCTTCGTCAACTCTTGAATCAAATTTACTTGGTGAGTCATCATTTATTTTTATGAAACATTTTCTTTCAAAAACCCTTAAATATTTTACTGAAGCAGGTCTTCCTTTCCATAATTCATAAGGAGTCTTTTCATTATTTGGTCTTATTTGAGTTCAATTTAAGGTGTAAACTGCGGTGCCAACTGCTTCTCTCCAAAACTTTGGTTGCAAATCGGCTGCTAGTAGCATTGTTCTTGCCATTTTTGAATGGTTCGGTTCCTTCTTTCAACTACTCCATTTTGCTGGGGTGTCCTAGCAGTAGAGAGTTCTCTTTCGATTCCATGCTTTTTACAGAATTTATCAAACTCTTTTGAGGTGAATTCTCCTCCTCTATCCGTTCTAAGACATTTAATCTTAGAATCTTTCTCATTCTCAATAAGAGCCTTACGATTTTTAAAACATTCAAATGCTTTGGATTTATATTTTATGAAATATATCCACATCATTCTAGTATAGTCATCAACAAATAGAGCAAAGTACCTTTCACCCTGAAGAGCTGGAGTTCTAGTTGGCCCACACAAATCTGCAAAAATAATTTCCAAAGGTTTTGTTGTTGAGAACTCCTTAGTTTTGTGGCTAGTTTTGGTTTGCTTTCCATATTGGCATGGGCCACATACAACTTGATTTGGTTTGCACATTTTTGGAATATCCCTTACTGCATTAATTTTGTTGATGTTGACTAGGTTATCAAAACTTGTATGCCCCAATTGCTTGTGCCATAACCAACTTTCATCTATTTGACTTAAGTAACATTTATCTTCTTGGATTCTACTGAGAATGTAAACATTATCTGGTGTTCTAACTCCTTTCGCCACAAGCTCTCCTGAGGACGAGTCTCTTATTTCACAATTTTTTGCACTAAAGACAACATTATGTCCTTGGTCACAAATCTGGCTGACACTTAAGAGATTGTGTTTGAGCCCATCTACCAGAAAGGTATTTTGAGCCTTTCCTAGTCCATTGACAAGGGTAGCAGTCCCTTTTCCAGTGATTTTAGCAGATCCACTTCCAAAGGATACATTTCCATTTTTCTTGTTCAATGAGATAAACTTCTTTTGGTCACCTGTCATACGTCTCGAGCATCCACTATCCACGAACCAATGATTTTCTTCACTATGAGCACATAGAGCTAGGCCACATTTATCAGTTTTGAGATTTACGTTTTTAGATTTTTCCCTTTTGAGAGGGCAATTTTGTTCATTATGATCATAATCATCACATAATGAGCAAGACGGATCAAACTTAGCCAAAGGATCAAAGGAATTGTAAGTTTTGATTTGTTCTTGCTCTTTAGGCCCACGCAATTGGTTTGGTTGATTATTCAATCTTGGTGCTTCATTCTTATAAGCCTTGCAATGCTTAGCTTGATGCCCAAAGTTTTTAGAATTGTAACAATGCCCAAGAAAAATAGTTTGATACCTGTTGTAGTATCCATAGCTTGAATCAACATTCTTCCTTGGAGTTGCTCTTTCAAATCTTGGTTTTGAGATGTGACCTTTTTCCTAAGATGATTTTTCTTCTTTTGGATGGCAAGATAGTACATCAGCATAACTTCTGGCATTATTCTTCGTACTTGATGATTCTCCTTTGAAACCAATTCCAGACTTGTCATGTTGAGGTCTTTGAGTGTTAAGAATGTTGTCAAGAGCTAGAGAGCTTTGCCAACTCCTTTTGATTTGCTCCAATTCCTTTCTTAGGGACACTATTTCGGCTTCACGTTTTTCACAGATATCATCCTTCTCTTTTAACTTGATGTTCAAGAAGTCTTCCCTTCTTTTTGCTTCCTCTCTTTCTATTTTGAGAGAAATTATCTTCTTTTGTAGATTCTCATTTTCTTCAATGGCACTTATTAGCAAACTATCCATGTTTCTTTCATCTTCTATTTCTGAGTCATCATCATTTGTAAATGCCATGAATAGTGTTTCTTTGCTTCCAACATAATTACTTTCCTCATCTGATTCATCATCGCTTTCTTTGTACTGATGCACATTTCTAGTTGATTTCCTCTTTATGACTACGAATTCATCTTCATCGGACTCATCTTGTTTAGAGAAGAAGTTCTTCTTATTAAACCCTTTCTTCTTGTACATCATTCTTTTAGAGTCCTTTTCATCATCACTATCATGTTTATGAGGACATTTTGCTGCGTAGTGACCTATTCTTCCACAATTGAAACAAATAAGAGGGTACTTACATTTTAGCTTAGATCCCCTTTTTAGTCTTCGTACAAATTGAGCTAACTCATTTTCAGTATCTGATTCATCGTTGTTGTAATTCCATCCTTTTCCTTCTTTTGTAGATTTTGAGGCTTTGAAACCTGCTTCTTTGAAATTTGGGATCCCTTTCCTCATCTCATAGGCAATAACAATTCCATGAAGTTCATCCATCTTGAGAGTATCTAGGTCCTTCATTTCTTCTATGGCACTTACTTTAGAGTCGAATTTGTCAGGAAGTGATCTCAGGATTTTTTGAACTATGGTGCTTTCTTCAATATTTTTCCCTAGTCCTTTAAGAGAGTTAACCACTTCAGCTACTTTGAGGAAGTATGATGCAATATCTTCATCATCATCCATTTTCAGACTCTCAAATTGTCTTCTATAGGTTTGAAGCTTTGCCTACTTAACTTTGGAGTCCCCATCATATAGCGAAACCAATTTATCCAATACTTCTTTGGCTGAGTCACAGTTCATGACTTTCGTAAATTCGGAATTGGTGATTCCACTAGTGATGGAATTTGAAGCTTTGGCATTAGAAATGTAGGCTTTTCTTTCATCTGGATCAGTTGGAAGACTGGTGGGAGCTTTGTATCCATCTAAAACAGAGTGCCATACTTCAGGGCCAAGAGACATTAGATAGTAGGACATCCTCTTTTTCCAGAAACTAAAATTCGTTCCATCAAAGATAGGGAGTTTCCCTGTTGCTTCCATGTTCTTCATTGTGCCTAAGAATCCTTCTTCCAGCTGTTAGGCTGATAATGAAGAAGTTGGATCTGATACCAATTGTTGGAAATATTGAGAGGGGGGTGAATCAGTATTTCTTTTCAATTGTTAATTATTTCCAGTTAGATTCTTCACAAGTATATATATATATATATATATATATATATATATATATATATATATATAATGATATTAAGAATTAAAGAGAACTTCAGTCCCTTTTTAATAATAGTATACAATAGATGAGAGAAGGGCACCAACCCTTTTAATGAAACAGGCACCAACCTGTTTTCCAAGCACCAACTTGGAATTTGATGAGGCTCCAACCTCTAGGTCTTTGACCCTATCTCCTCAAAGCACCAACCTTGTGTTTAGGGGCACCTACCGCAAGGACACCAATCCCTCAGTCTTCCTTTTAATAGAAAATGTGTGATGTACTTACTTGACTATCATCAACAAGATTCTTCACTGTTATTTCTTCACTGTACTTTGTCCATCGTGTGACTTAAATAGTCCTCACATAAGTCCGAGTTGTAATATCACTAGTTCGAGCCCTTAGTTTCTCCACGGGTCTGAAGTTTATTAACAAGTCTGAGCCTCTTGAGCTATGGCTGCAAGTCTGAGCCTTTAAACTACAGGTCCTCTCCAAATGACTGTTCTTGATGGAATTTAAAGCTTTGGCATTAGCAATGTAGGCTTTTCTTTCATCGGATCAGTTGGAAGACCGGTGGGAGCTTTGTATCCATCCAAAACAGAGTGCCATACTTTAGGGCCAAGAGACATTAGATAGTAGGACATCCTCTTTTTCCAGAAACTAAAATTTGTTCCATCAAAGATAGGGAGTTTCCTTGTTGCTTCCATGTTCTTCGTTGTGCCTAAGAATCCTTCTTCCAGCTGTTAGGCTAATAATGAAGAAGCTGGCTCTGATACCAATTGTTGGAAATATTGAGAGGGGGGTGAATCAATATTTCTTTTCAAAAGTTAACTATTGCCAGTTAGATTCTTCACAAGTATATATATATATATATATATATATATATATAAAAAATAAATAATGATATTAAGAATTAAAGAGAACTTCAGTCCCTTTTTAATAATAATATATAATAGATGAGAGAAGGGCATCAACCTGGACTTTGATGAGGCTCCGACCTCTAGGGCTTCGACCCTATCTTTTCAAAGCACCAACCTTGTGTTTAGGGGCACCTACCGCAAGGACACCAATCCCTCAGTCTTCTTTTTAATAGAAAATGTGCGATGTACTTACTTGACTGTCATCAACAAGATTCTTCACTATTATTTCTTCACTGTACTTTGTCCATCATGTGACTTCAATAGTCCTCACATAAGTCCGAGTTGTAATATCACTAGTCCGAGCCCTTAGTTTCTCCACGGGTCTGAAGTTTATTAACAAGTATGAGCCTCTTGGGCTATGGCTGCAAGTATGAGCCTTTAAACTACAGGTCCTCTCCAAATGATTGTCCTTGATCTGGTGTATAACTCAAGCTCCACAGGTCTGAGCCCTTATATCACTGAACCGAAGTCCTGTAGATGGTCATTGATTTGCAGTCCTGTATGTGGTCATTGATCCGAAGTCTCAACTAATCCAAGTTGTTACAAACACGTGTCTGCTATCCTCCTTCCACAAGTCTGAGATGAGGTCTTGTCCGAGTTTCAATTCTTAAGGACAGTCCAAGGTAAGGAAGGTATCCACCACAGAAATAGTAACCCTGTCTGAGACCGATTAGAACTATAATGAGTCTGATCCTTCATAGATGTCTATCCTCAGATCTGAGGTATAGCAATGATTCTAGGTATAGTCTGAGCCAATAATTTAAGTCTCTTGTAGGTTTGTTCAAGCCTTCACAACCCACTAATCTGGGCCTCTTCAGATGACTGTCCAAGGTCTGTAGTCTGAGCCTTGAAGGAAGAATAACCCAAACAATATGCTTTTTAAATCCTCCTTGGCCTTATTTCACAAGATGTGAACTCTCCTCAATGTTCTGTGTTTCTCGGATGTTCTTCACCGAATTGCTGACCATAAATGAATGAACACAGATTTATATATATAGTGGTTTGTCCCTATGATGAGACACATCCATTGGAAGAAACGCCGACATTATATGACTACATAGGTCGGCTTAACTGCAAATATATATATATATATTTATCTTAAAAATTCAATTTCTCACAAATTAATGGGAGTTTCGGGGCAAGTAAGAGCTTGTTGGAAAGAGGAAAAAATCCTCTTTAATATGGTCTAGGATTCGTTGTGAAAGGATTAATATGGTCTATTTTTCTTTGTGACTGTTCATAAAATTTTAGTGCAGAAGGTGATTGGGACACTAAGAGATCATTAGAGCTTCTTCATCATGGTGTGTCTTCCATGTCATCATATGTCATAGAGCAGCATCTATCAATCTTCCATTAAGAGAGCTCATCAAGAGAGCTTATATTCCATTCAATGACAATTATTGACCAATAGAAGGATTGTCCCAGATCTAATAAAGGACAAGAGGAAAGGGGAAGAAGCCCATGTCACCAGAGAAATGAAAGAACCATATTCAAAGAAAATTAAGAAAGAAGTGAAAGATATCTACTATGATTGAGATCATCTTCCTCTTTAAGTGGTATCTGTCGGTTGTTAAATAATATGTAAGGAAGCATTGTATATTAGATAGATACATCACTTTAGAATTGGCATCATGATGGAAGCATTGAAGAAGGAACACACGTCATAGGAGTGATGCATGTAGCACATTGATAACTATTGTATGAGATAAGTAGCTCCTGGGTACCTCACTAAAAACAACATTCATGGAAGGTAGTCATCTAGATCAAAGGTCATCATTCAATAATCAATATGGAAATTGGCGCTGACATTTTCTAATGGAATCTTATTTGGATTCACTAGTTAGAAAGAAAGCAAAAGGTTTCATCGAGAATTCTAACTTGCATGATTCCAATATTAGAATATGATGACATATTGATGAAGTAGGTCAAGGGAATGAAACTCTTCATTCTAAGGAAACGTGCTGTAGGATGACTCAAAAGGAATGATGAGGTACATGTATATATATGTTGACACTGGATGCTAGGAAGTCCTGTCATGTGGTTGTAGGTAGTATACTTCTATCTTTAGAAGTATGATTAATATAGAAAACAGAAACTCTTCCGATGCACAGGTTACCAAAAGGCATGATCTGCACAAGATGAAGTCAACATAATATGTACTCATGGAATATGAGGTGATTGTACATTATCAAGGAACTACACAATGGAATTTTTTGGGAATGAAATAAAATTGTGGAGAAAAGGAAGAGATCATGGAAAGTACAACCATGGAAAGAAGCAGTCAACATCCAAGGAAGCCAAGAAGACTTGACTAGAATATCTCCTGGGAAGATATGTAGACTCTGATAGAAGTCTAGAAAAGATGAAGACCCTTGACAATACATATCTTTAGGAGATGTGAGAATCTATAAACAAAGGATGTCGATGCCTACAAGAAGATGTCATAGTGAAAGATCATCACTACAATAACTTTTGATTTAAAAGTTCATATTTATAATTAATCAATATCTGATGAACTTATGCAGGGCTGCCAAAGGGAAGTATATATGTCTTCCACAATTGATAACCATATGGTAGGATGAAAGATCCTTGAAACAAATATGGTCTGAAGGAAAGCAGCATGGCATAAAAGTAGATCAGATATAAAAGATTGATATATCACTTTCTGATAGAAGACATAGCTCTTGGATAAAAGTGATGGATGATTAGTGCCCTATGAAGAGATCACAAAGTTGAAAGCTCCTCAATTCATGACATCAACAGAAGGAGTTCTTCACGAGAAACTGGGTGTTTTCATCATTGCTAATGCATGTTAGCTCCCCGTAATTCCAGCAGATTGGTGAGACCAGAACTGCGGAGAGTACACTTGAACCACTTTGGGATTCTAGGATCTAGCCCTCTTGAATCCAAAGAGGGATCTCTCTATAAGTGCAAAGATTGATTTATCTTTAAGGATTCTGAAATGTAATACTAGGCTAGTTATGAAGAACGAGGTTTTTGTTTGTTTTGGTTGGGGCAAAGATATGTGAAGGTGAAGGAAGTCTAAATGAAGGGTGAAGATGAATGAAAGTGAAAATATTTCAGCTAAGAAGACAGGCTAGAAAAAACTTCAATCCATTGGGCTATGGAGTCATAGTAGGATTTGATTGAAACAACAAGGTTCAAGAGTGGTCCATGGGGCAAGTCATCTATGTCTAAGGATCTCTATAAAGTTGATTTTATGGAATGAAATGAAACAATTAGAAGGAGAATTAAACAAATGAAGAACAAAGAGCAGCCTAAGATCAAGTAAGTACTTTGAAACTATCCTGCTTTTGGTATGCACTTAAGAAAGACATAAAAGTAATCTAAGATCAGGTAAGTACTTCGAAACTAGCCTGCTTTTGATGCACTTTCAATAGAAAACTTTTAAAACACGAAAGAATAGCTTAAGATCAAGTAAGGACTTTGAACCTATCCCGCTTTCAGCATATTCTAAGGGAAACTTTTCAAAGTAACAGTTGGATAAGAAAATAGGGGACAGGGCTCACCATAGACTTCCCTAGCTCTGCTCTACTTAGCAAACTTATCAAGACAACACATAAGATAACAAAGAATAGTCTAAGATCAGGTAAGGACTTTGAACCTATCCTGCTTTCAACATACTCTTAGGGAAACTTTTAGACAACCTTTGGAGATAAAACTAGGGGACAGGGCTCACCATAGACTCCCTAGTTCAACTCTACTTAGCAGACACCGAAAATAATATTCAAGAACAACATTTAGCTTAGAAAGTAGGACAAGGGAACGCCAGCATTCCTAACTGCTTGAACTGTATTGAATCATTTTTAAATACACAATTTTGGAAGAAAACATGTAGATAAAGCTTATCAGTAAGAGTAGGGTACCTTTGATAGTAAATCCTAACTCTATAATTGCTGTTCTTTATCAGAGAAGATGGATAGAATGGAAACATAAATAAAATAACAATTTACAATAAGAAAAACATCACCGTTGACATAGACCAGGATCCCATAAATCAGCTTGTATTTGATACTTCAAACCAATTACAATCTTCAAGTCCAATGGTTCTCTACAGCTTCAAACTTCTCATCTCAACTTAGGTATCTTCAATTACAAACAGAGCTTATAGCAGCTTCAATAAACTATTTACAGGCAATAGATATGTAGTGACCAAAATTATCTCATTTTCTTCAGAAGTATTTATAGAAGAAATGAGGAGGTGGGATAGGATAAAAGATCTTTTAAGTTCAATTAATACAGTTTAATGCTTCTCGGCCTTTGAGGGGCTCAATGGAGAAGATTTCAGATATTCCTTTGTATTAATTGTTTTACATTAAGTATTTAAGCTTGCTGGGAAGATTTTGTTGACTTTAAGGCTCCGTGTTATCTTCGTAACAACTCTGCTGACAGTTTACAATAAGTTCCTTTGGTTGAATTAATTGTTCAACTGTATTGATGAAAATATCTTCTACTCTGGCAATAACTATGACCTCTTTTGAATGCTTTGAGGCTACAGGTGGCTTTTGGTAGCTGTGAGGATTCAATTAGCCTCTGATGTGGCAGTGGAGGCTTTCTCGGACTGATAGATATTATTGTTTTTCTTTAAACACTGTTAATTTGCTTTAACTCTATGTGTTAGGCTTAATTAGGCCTAAATTATGTCTTCTGTTCTTCAAACTGTGTTTAATTGAATGAATTAGGCCTTTAAATAATCGATTTAGGCCATAATCCCTCAAAACTGTGTAAAAAATCTTTAATTCTTCATCTCTGCTGTGGTTGGATCCTTTCACATTGATACTCTTTACTTGATTAAATTTTGCTGTGTCTTGATGATGTGCAGGTGCGCAGAGGGCTTTGAAATGGTATCAATGCTCATGAGGCATTGAATGAAACGTGATATGGAACCTCGACAGAATGATCTCTGTGATGTATAAAGGCCTGGGGGATCGTCATCCCCGAGCTTCAATCTTCTTTTACAATAATTGAAAAACTAACAAACCCTGCACAATTAAAAAAATTAGAAAAATCCTGTGGGGAAGGTTAAAACTACTTTAGAGGTTTAGGTTTGGATCGTGACCGTTGGATGAAAGCATCCAACAGTGGAGATTGCTCGCGGGGGGTTAAATAGGAGGCGGTTGGTTTTAAACGGTGGAAATATTAAGTTAGGGCCGTTGATCTTGCAAAGACCAACGGTCGAGAGCGACCGGGGAAATATAATGTAGAAGGGCCACTTTATCATGAAATGGAAGAAAATGCAAAGAAAATAAGTGAAAAATCTTTGGCAGAGGCTTAAAGGGTTAAAATTGAAATTGGGGTTTCGGAAAGATCCTGGGCCGTCGGACGAGATCGGCCACAGAGATCAACGACTGTGAATGACTTAAGAAATCCCATGGAGGATGGTGGAGGGCGATGAAATGAGGGCGAAATTAAACTGGGACCGTTGATCTGCAGAGATCAACGACGGAGAATGAACGCGATGAAATGCAATACAAATGGGGCAAAGTGGTTTCGGCTATAGAAACCATTGTTTTCGTGCTGCAAAATGGAGGAAGGCCGGTTTTAACTTTTCGAACACGATATGCGTTAGAGCCTAACACGTGGCTTTTAAAAACCGCCCATATCGCGTAACTTTGAAACATTAACGCTCGGGCTAAAAATCACGCGAAAATGCGCGTCGGCCGTCAAATCAGGAGCCTTAGATCGGACTGCTATGAGGAGAGCGCGATGGAGAATAGATGCACGGGCAGAAGCAGGGAAGGTGGTTTTTAATTTGGACCTTCCGATCAGGAAATGGATGCCGAAGATTGGATCTGGAGAACGATAGGACCCAAAGAAGTGGGCCTATCGGGTTTATTATGGATCATTGGATGAAACAGATCAACGGTGAAGATTTAATCTCGGGGCTAGTGAAATAATATATGAGGCAGGGACGGGTGGAGAAAGGGCCAATGCGAGCCGTTGATCTGCAGAGATCAACGATGGAGATCTGTTTAAAACTTTATACAACAGGCTCATGAAAAATAACAAAGTGAAGGGAGACATGACCTGGACCGTCGGATCTTGTTGTATGGACGGCCGAGATACAATCGGAGGAGGAGAGAGGAAAGGGCGCCGATGTGATTATACGTAGACCGTTGATCTAAGAACCATATCAATAGTGGGAAATGAATCGGAGGTCCAAAGGCGAAGGGATGGGCTTGTGACAAAGGGCGATGTGGGCCATTGGATCTAAGCCTGGTGGGGGAGATCAACGGCTGAGAAGCCATCGGGAGGTGACCAGTCGGGGAAGATCAATAAAATATTCAAACGCGCATAATGGAAATCTCCGATGCGAGATTCCGAAGGCCGTTGATTGGTTTAAGATCAATGATGGAGGTCTGCCCAACCAATGAACCGTCAGGGCTCTTTTATAATATGAAAAATCGGATTTTTATGAAATACAAAGGAATATTGCATCGAGGAGGGTTTATTTATATGTTTAGCGCCTGATTGTGGGGATTTTGGGTATATGAAAAGATGAAGGGATCGAGGGTTTATAAAAAGGAGCCAATCGCATCGGGACTTTTCATTTAAACAAAGAAACGCGTCCATCGCACAACTCTGATTGCGATAAGCGCTTGGGACTTTAACTCTTGGTCCTAGGCGTGGGTATATGGTGGGGAAGTGGTTTGGGGGTTTAGCCGAAGGGGGATAAAGCTTTAGCACAAAAAAGGCTTATTTTTATGATTTTTCAAGGTTTTTTAAAGGATTTTGAGGGATTCGATAAGGTTTAAAATTGAGTTTTAAACCTTATTAAAGGGTTTTTTATGAAGGGAAGAAGGGAAATGAGGGAAAATAGAGGAATTTTATGGGGAAAAAGGGGATAAAAATGAGGTTAATTTTGAGTGGAAGAGGGGTAAAATGGAGTTTTTGCAGCAGTCTTTTTTTCATGAAAACAACAGATTTTCAGAATTTAAAGGGAAACAACAGTGAAGATTAACTCAAGGATAAGTCATCTTCACAAGACTTCAAGAATTAACAATTTTGATAATAAAACTTGTTTCTTGAAGGCTTAAAAAATGATTTAGCCACCATTTGATATGACAAATTTTATAGGTGGCTAACACTGCAGGTCCCAGATTAAGAAGGAGCCTGGTTATAAGTTTCTCACTTGGAAGAAACTTTGTAATTCCTAAGCTAAGAAGAAAGCTTAGGTATATTCTTTATAAGTATATTCCTTTGTGTAATATGTCCTCCCTAATTGAGAGGGAGAGATAGACATGCCATTCTGGTCTTCACCTGAGAAGACAGAATGGAAGATTGGGTAACCATCTGGCATTCAATACTCTTTTGGGATGTATTAGGGCATCCATGGAAAGAGTAGTCGTGAAGGGACGAATATTCTTTGAGGACTAGCTATCCTGATAAGAATAGTCCTATGAGGTCGTACTTGGTGAACACTCAGGTGGAGTATGTACCTTGGAGACAATGATAAAGGTGTCTATAATCATTGGTCTCACCAGCATTGTAGCTCATGGTTTCGTGGAGAGATGGAGCTATTAGTCAAGGCCTTGCACTATAAAAATGCTAGTTAATATGATGCTATAACAGATGGATTACCATTCAAATTCTTATGAGATTATTCAGATTGAGAGTGACCATGTACCATTATGAATACCTCCCTAGTTAAGAGGGAGTGTTGAAAAATGTAATTAGGTTCGGTCTTCATAATGACTTGTAGTTATGAATTTATGTAATGAAGAAGACATAGATAATAAAATGTATTTTGTAAAGCTTGCTTCATAGGTTTCATGAGCAAGGAGTTTTTATTATAGGTCAAAGACTTCTTCTTGATGTCTTTAGGTGTTTTTCATCTTGTCATAAATATGTAATTTAGAGCAATGTATATGAAGTGTTGTTACACTTGTAAAGGACAATTATTGATGTAAACATATGCCTCAAGACCTTGTCAAAATGCTCCAAGGAAGTCGGCTCAAATGTGTTGGAAACACTCCTTGACAAGCTGACCCACAATCAGTTGTTCAAGTCGGCTTACCTACATGAAGACATGTCAGCCTAGAAGAGGGAGGAAGTCCCTATATAAAGAAGGGACTATGACCACATTTGGGGACAGAAGATTCAGATTAGTTCTACGATCAAGTGCGAAGGAAAGGACTATGATTTGGTGCGAGAAAGGTGACTGTCCAGCGAAAGAAAGGAGGCTCAGGCTTTGTTCTCTTGGTCAAGGTCTGTAATTGAGCTATGAAAATGTGTTGAGTAAAGACATTACAACGAAGGTAAGAAGCTCCTTGTTTTTGGGTCTAAGTTTGTGATCTACGTTTGAGTTGCAGTGCGAGGAAAGGAGGAGATATACCATAGAAGGAGAGTCTACAAAGACATGTGAAGAAAGGGATAAGCTCTCGGTCAACCTTGTTTGCAACACCAATACGTAAAGAAGTTTGTGGAGAGGCAATACTATTGGACATATCATATTCTGTCTTGGGCAGTCATATATAGTGAAAAGTGAGCTACATCAGAAAGAGTGATCTATGTATAGGATACTAAGGATGAAGAAGAGTAGGGCTAGGAGAAGTGTTTGGGTAAACAAAGTTAGATTAAGGGAGAAAAAATCGAAGACTAGGGATTGAGCTTCCCTAGGGCTGGTGTTGTTGGAAATAATGAGAGGGGGGTGAATCAGTATTTCTTTTCAATTGTTAATTTTACTAGTTAGTTCACTTATATTTAGAACAAAAAATGAACAATGATGGAATAGATACTTTTATTAATTTCTTCTTTACAATAAGTAAAGTACAATAATGATATTGGGCTCCAACCCTAGATGGATAATCCAATCTTCCAGGCTCCAACCTGTATTGTGCCAAGCACCAACTTGGTCTTTCCAAGGCTACATCCTTGTCAGTTTGAGGCACCAACCTCTAGGGCTCCAACCCTATCTCTAGTACAGGCTCCAACCTGGTTTCTTGAGGACTCCAATCCTCTAGAGCTCCAACCCTATCTTCCAAGGCACCGACCTTGTCTCTGTGAGGCTCCCCCCTCTTGGGCTCCAACCCTCAACTTCACTTCGCCAAAATATGTTTGGTTATTCTTCACGGCTCCCAAAGCATTCTTCAATGAACCTTGTCACACTTAGTCTCCGTGACACATCATCAATGACAACCTTTTCTTCTTAGAAGGTGTCATCACTGCTCTTCATCGTACCCAAACATATCCTCCAAGTTATCTCATGATGGCTAATGCATCATGGTCTTTAACATTATCTCCATAAGGTCTTCAAAGCATGTATTTAAGAATGTCTTTAACGAATGTTTGTATGTCCTTGACCTAATTCTTCACTGTTCAATCCACTCCAAAACTTCTCGATTTTGACTTCACTAAATCTACCTTGTTCACATTTTGACTTAACTACTGCAATCTCAGTTCATGAGGAAATTCTGAAATCCAAATATGTCACTGTCCTAGAGGGAATATTGTTGTCCAATAATGACACTGTTCAAGGAGCCTTCAAATCTGCTTCAAGACAATGTTTTCATAGGTCCGAGGGAATGACTCTAATTATAGTATTTAACCATTTATTGATGTGTAGATAACACACAAATTTTATTTCTGAAGTTGCACTAGAAGACTGTCCACACAGTGATATTGCAGAAGTAACTAGCCATAGGATAGCACAAATCTGTTGTAGGTGACCGAGCTCCTGTATTATACTAAAATGAGCCAAATCTGCTGTAGGTCCGATCTCACTGTAACTTATGTGGTTAGATCGAGGTCTGAATGAGCTTGTTTGTTGATTCTGAGCCTCTTACTTGTATATAAGTGAGCCTTCACTGGACTGTTATTTTCCCACTGCAATCAAGTCTGAATTTCGGTCATAGTTTGCTGCACCACAAGGTAGTATGACAAGCCTGGTTTGAGCCTCTCCGTTGCTCCAATCTGAGTCCACAGGTCCGAGTTCTGTGGAGTCCGAAAATCAGAAAATGTGTAACAGTTCTGAGGGTCCTCACATAAATTGCAGTGCTGTTTAGTGTGATCTTTTAAGCCCAAAAAAAATATTTTCGGCCTCTAAGTCTCCTCTCCTCGATGTTATTCCTCACTGTATTAGCTCTGAATTTCTTGACTGAAAAATTGATCTTGGAAATGAAGTCCGAAACTGTATATATAGTGTTTTATGCAAGCTGAATCGAACAGACACGTCCCTGTTTGGAGGCCGACTTGTGTCCTTGAGCATAGTTCGGCTCAGTATCATATATATATATATATATATATATATATATATATATATATATATATATTTTTTAAACTTGAAAATTCGATATCTCAAAAACTATTTGGAGTTTTGGGACATGTAAGGGCTCATTGGAAAGAGGAAAAAATCCTCTTTAAGATGGACTAGGTCACATGTTGAAAGGTTGCCTCTAAAGTTGGAAATATTATTTTTCTTTGTGACTGTCCTTAAATTTTATGCATACAAAGTTTGGGACAACATGAGGAATGTTTGGGATAGCGTGGCTTCTTCATTGTTATCAATATCACATAGGATCATAGAGTCATTATGTAGGAGTGTAGCATTCATGTAGAATCACGTATCAACAATGTCATCATATATTATTGCAACGATATGTCCTAGTGAAACCTTTATTAATTTGTCAACAACTCCAAAGCAGTTTTCCAATCAGCAAATTATCTCCAACCATGTTATCAAGACCTCATCGAGTGCCATCATCAAGTGTGGTCATTTTTCAAGTGTATGACATCATCAAGTGTAGTCCTCCATATGTCATCAAGGGATGACGTCATCAAGTGTTGTCCTCCATATGTCATCAAGGGCTATTAGATACTTCAATGGTACTTAAGATCTAGATCATCAAACAAGGCCTACGATTGACACTTGGCACCTTAAGAATATTTGTCATCTTGACATCATGTTGGTTCCAGGCTTCTTCTTGACATCTTCATTGATGGTATCAACCAAAGAGTTATGGTATCATCATCTGGAACCAGGCATCACAAGAATATTGACATCTCAGCCAATTCCATATTGACATCAATGAGAACCTTAGACCAACAATATCCCCCTTTGTCATTGATGGCAATATTCTTGCCCTTCCAACATTTTCTCCCCCTTTGACATCAATGGAAAATGCGTACACAAGAACTACCCCTATTATCCTGCTTCATGTTTCTCCCCCTGTCATGGTGCTCTTCTTGGAAATGTGGTTCATGATAGATGTGTTTATATTTCTTCATGTGATGAACCATCTCCCCTTGTCCGCACAAATTCCTTTAGCTCATGAAGGATTGCTCGCCTTTTGTGATCAAGTAGAAGGCATCATCATAATATAATGTTTTTATTCAATGGAGTTACTTCCGAGAGATGATCTATCAAGATTGTCCATGTGTAGCTCATCAAGGATTTTATAGGGCCCATTCACGGATAGCTTATGCAAGAATTCTCAAGAATTACAAAAACTCCCCTTAACTGTATGCATGGTCTCTTTTCTGGCAGAGTCTCATCATCAAATACTTGAAATATCACATCTGCCAAGGATGTCTTCATCAAATCAACATGTGTTGTTGGTTGGAGTTTTCAAGAGACTTCCGGATTCAAGTTGCTTCCTTCTCCATACTTGTGTAACTTTCTTCTCTGGCTTGGTTGTCATGGTTTTAGCTTATTTAGGAACCCAAGTCAAGTTACAATCACATGCCATATGTCCAATATTATGGCAATTGAAACACTCTATCTTGTTCATGAATACGAAATCATGAATTCTTCTTGAAAAATTTCTTCTAGCAGATTGAAGGGGACCATTATATTTGTCTTTGTGATATGCCCTTCAGTCTTTTTCCATGTGCCCAAAGTTTGTACATGAATAGCAATAACCAAGAAATATACTTTGGTACCTCGGAGATGGAGTTTTCCTTGATGTACTTCTGAAGTCTTTTTTCCTTGGGATTCTTTGATGATATTCATTACCTTTTGTATTCTTGACACCATATGCAAGTCTCCTTGGAGTAGAATTTCTTCTGTTGTTGTCTTGATTCTTCTCCTTGCCTTTGCTAGAACTAGGAGCATCAACATTTCTTTCTAGGTTCCTCACATCTTTGATGTTTTAAGCATTATCATTCTTGCTTGAGGATTCACCTGCATAACCAAGACCTGATTTATCAAGGG
The DNA here is from genome assembly GCA_034641835.2 of Pinus albicaulis. Taxonomy (NCBI): domain Eukaryota; kingdom Viridiplantae; phylum Streptophyta; class Pinopsida; order Pinales; family Pinaceae; genus Pinus; species Pinus albicaulis. The sequence continues at coordinate 1,924,924,441 of CM076578.1, read as the reverse complement.
GAGACCTCTGATGACTTAGGATGTCATCTAGGGTTTGAGAGCTTTTCAAGTTCTTATTCAGCAAGTCAACTTCCTTTTTAAGAAATACAACTCCTGCTTTATACTTTTCATAATCTTCATCTTTCATAACTAGTTGCTTCTTCATTTCTTCCATCATCCTTGTTGCTTCATGTGCTTCGATTTTAAGGGAGATGATATTTTATTTCATTATGAAGACTTCTTCATTCTATTTTGCTAGACTGCTCTCCATTTCTTCTTTTATTCTTGTAGCTTCACATGTTTTGGCCTTGAGAAGATTGATGTCTAATTTTAGTTTCAATATTTCTTCATCCTTTTATTCTAGTTGGCATATCATGGTGTTTCTCTCCTTTTCTGCTTCATTAACTTGTCCTTCTATGAATGCCAAAGTTTCCATCACCTTCTCGGCTCCTTGCGCTTGTTTCCTTGCTTCTTCTAGTTGAGATCTAAGAGAGGAGACCTCTTCCTTGTATTGACCAATATTTGCTTCAAGATTGTTCAAGCTCTTAAGTCTTTGTTCAAGGTGGCTTGACAAAGTTTCTTCCCTTTTCTTTGCCTTATCCAATTGATTTGTCATAGATATGACTTCTTCATGATGCTTTCTTTTTTTTTGATGAAATTCCTCTTTAATTTTGGCGAACTCCTTGTCTCTTTCTTGTACTTGAAACTTGACAAAGTCAAATTCCTTCCTTGTCTCGTCTTGGTTACCATCTTGCGCTTTCTTCTTAAGTTCTTCATTTTCCTTTTTCAAACCATTTATATCTTCCATGGAAGCCATAAGTTTATTAAGGAGATCTTCTTCAAAGTCTTCTTTGTTCTCTTCATCTTCAGCTTCCTTGATGGATTTTGGACTTCTTTCTAGTTTTCCATCATCTTCTAGACTAGAGATCATTTTCAACACTCCTTTTGAGTGAAGTTCATGAAGTTTGTCCCATATGACTTTTGCCGACGAACATTTTTCAAAATTAGCCTTCATAAAATTTGGTAACCCATTCAAAATTGTCTTCATTGCTTTTTTATTGTACTCCTTGGATTCTTCGTCCATCGTGTCATTAGTAATCACTGATTTCCAAACTTCAATTCCTTGAGTCTTCAAGAAATTCCTCATTCTTGCCTCCCATATATCAAAATTTCCATTGAACAATGGAGCCTTTGCAAATTGATTGACTTCAATTTCGATGGTTGAGGAAGACACATCTTTAGGAGGATTGGAGACTTTCTTCCTTGGCTTTGCCATTTGTGTTCTAATGATCAACCTTCAAGCTGTTAGGCTTTGAATGAAGGTACTGGCTCTGATACCAATTGTTGGAAATACTGAGAGGGGGGTGAATCAGTATTTATTTTCAATTGTTAATTTTACTAGCTAAATCACTTATATTTAGAACACAAAATGAACAATGATGGAATAGATACTTTTATTAATTTCTTCTTTACAATAAGTAAAGTACAATAATGATATAGGGCTCCAACCCTAGATGAAGACTCCAATCTTCCAGGCTCCAACCTGTATTGTGCCAAGCACCGACTTGGTCTTTTCAAGGCTACAACCTTGTCAATTTGAGACACCAACCTCTAGGGCTCCAACCCTATCTCTGGTACAGGCTCCAACCTGGTTTCTTGAGGACTCCAATCCTCTAGAGCTCCAACACTATCTTCCAAGGCACCGACCTTGTATCTATGAGGCTCCAACCTCTTGGGCTCCAACCCTCAACTTCACTTCGCCAAAATATGTTTGGTTATTCTTCACGGCTCCCAAAGTCTTCTTCAACGAGCCCTGTCACAATTAGTCTCCACGTCACATCATCAATGGCAACCTTTTCTTCTTAGAAGGTGTCATCACTGCTCTTCATCGTACCCAAACATATCCTCTTCAATGAATGTTTGTATGTCCTTGACCTAATTCTTCACTGTTCAATCCACTCCAAAACTTCTCGATTTTGACTTCACTAAATATACCTTGTTCACATTTTGACTTAACCACTGCAATCTCAGTTCATGAGGAAATTCTGAAATCCAAGTATGTCACTGTCCTAGAGGGAATATTTTTGTCCAACAATGACACTGTTCAAGGAGCCTTCAAATCTGCTTCAAGACAATGTTTTCATAGGTCCGGGGAATGCCTCTAATTATAGTATTTAACAATTTATTGATGTGTAGATAACATACAAATTTGAGTTCTGAAGTTGCACTAGAAGACTGTCCACATAGTGATATTGCAGAAATAACTAGGCATAGGATAGGACAAATCTGTTGTAGGTGACCGAGCTCCTGTATTAACCTAGAATGAGCCAAATCTGCTGTAGGTCCAATCTCACTGTAACTTATGTCGTTAGATCGAGGTCTGAATGAGCTTGTCTTTTAATTCTGAGCCTCTTACTTGTATATAATTGAGCCTTCACTGGACTGTTATTTTCCCACTGCAATCAAGTCTGAATTTATGTCATAGTTTGTTGCACCATGAGGTAGTATCACAAGCGTGGTCTGAGCCTCTCTGTTGCTCCAATTTGAGTCCACAGGTTCGAGTTTTGTGGAGTCCGAAAATCAGAAAATGTGCAACAGTTCTGAGGGTCCTCACAGAAATTGCAGTGCGGTTTAGTGTGATCTTTTAAGCCAAAAAAAAATATTTTCGGCCTCTAAGTCTCCTCTCCTCGATGTTATTCTTCACTATATTAGCTTTGAATTTCTTGACTGAAAAATTGATCCTGAAAATGAAGACTGAAATTGTATATATAGTGTTTTATGCAAGCTGAACTGAATAGACGCGTCCCTGTTTGGAGGTCGAATTGTGTCCTTGAGCATAGGTCGGCTCAATATCAGAAATATATATTTTTTAACTTGAAAATTCAATATCTCACAAACTATTTGCAGTTTTGGGGCGTGTAAGGGCTCATTGGAAAGAGGAAAAAATCCTCTTTAAGATGGACTAGGTCACATGTTGAAAGGTTGCCTCTAAGGTTGGAAAAATTATTTTTCTTTGTGACTATCCTTAAATTTTATGCATACAAATTTTGGGATAGCATGAGGAATATTTGGGACAATGTGGATTATTCATTGTTATCAATGTCACATAGGATCATAGAGTCATTATGTAGGAGTGCAACATTCATGTAGCATCACGTATCAACAATGTCATCATATATTAGTGCAGCGATATGTCCTAGTGCAGCCTTTATTAATTTGTCAATAGCTCCAAAGCAATTTTCCAATCATCAAATGATCTCCAACCATGTTATCAAGACCTCATCGAGTGCCATCATCAAGTGTGGTCATTTTTCAAGTGTATGACTGTAGAAATTATATAACTGATATGTTATATGTCTAATATTCTCCTGATCACACACTATTTGACTTCATGCACAATACAAAATCTATTCCACCATTGATCATCACATGCGGAAATAAGCAAGATTACAATGCACACATGAAACCATAAAAATTCACACACATTAACACATTGATTTTGTTGGCCACCTATAAAATTTGTTATATCAAAAGGCGGCCAAAACATTTTGGAGCCTTCAAGAAACAATTTTATTGCAAAAATTGTTATCTCTTGAAGCCTTTTGAAGACATCATACCTTTGTTCCAATCTTCATTGCTGTTTCCCTTTAAAAAAAAAAACTCAGAAATTCTGCTGATCCTATAAGAAGAAAATAATGCTACTAACCTCCATTTTTACCCCTTTATTCTCCATAAAAATTCCTTCATTTTCATATTTTTCCCTTTTTTTCCCTCCATCAAAACCCCTTTGATAAGGTTTAAGACTCTTTCTTTGCCTTATCGAAACCCTCAAAATCCTTTGAAAACCATTAAAAATCTATAAAAAACCCATTTTTGTATTACATACTTAAGCCCCCTTGGGCTAAGTCCTTAACCACTTCCCCTCCATGTGCCCCAGTGCTGGAACCAAGTGCTAAGGGTCTCAAGCGCTTATCGCATCGGAGCAAATCACAAAGCGCTGTTGTTTGCGTTAAACAAAAACTCCGATGCCGATTAGCTCTGTGTATTATATCCCCCGATCATATTGCATTTCATATAGACCATGGCCCCACAGACGGGCGCCAAGCCATATTATAAACATACATCCCGCCTCGATAAAACCTTTGTATTATATTAAATTTTTGGGTTTTTCATGTTATAAAGTTTTTCCACCAGTGCAAGTCTTCAAACATTATCGGCCCTTGATCTTAGTCCGATCAACGATCACTGCCAAATTGCATCGGCCTCCCCGATCGCGCAATTGCATCGGCCATTCCCCGATTGCGCCAATCGCATCGGCGATTTCTATTGCACCCTTACTCTCTCCCCGCCAATTGCAAAGCCCCGATTGCCGATCTATCGATTTAATATCTACCGTTGATCTCTGGGGTCCAATCTGAACCGACGACCCACGACCGTCCCAAACCCCAAACTCTTTTCTGCCATATTTTCCTCCGAAACAAAGGTTTTATACCTTATTTCTTTGCATTTTCGCCATATCCCCGTAATGAGACCATTTACGTTATGATTTCTCCTGATTATTCCCAACCGTCGATCTCTGCAGATCGACGGATCTGACTTATTTTCTTCCTCCGCTTTCCTTTTTGACCTCCTCTAATAAATCCCCACCGTTGGATGATGCCATCCAATGGCCACGCTCCTTCCCACACCCTCCAAATTAGTTTACCTAATAAACGCAAGATTTTATAACATTTTTGTTGTATTTTTCAGGATTTAATGGTTTATCCATTATGTTAAAGAAAGGCTGAGGGCCGGGAATGACGATTCCTGTGCCTTTGATTCATAAAAAGAAACCAGTTGCAGAGTTCAAAATCCATGTCTCGTCAATGCTTCATGGGCATTGATGCCTTGTGAGCCTTGCACGGCCCTGCACATCGACAAGAAATAATATTATTTGATCAAATTAAAGAATATCAGTGTCAAAGACGAAACACGCCAGAATAGAAGATTGAAGACAAATTTGTGAGGGTTAAGGCTAAGATTGATTATCAAAAGCCTAATCCTCCAAATTAAAACATAGTTTAAAGAAAATCATAAGTGCTTATCAGACAGAAAGGCCTCCACCGCCGCATCTCAGGAAAATTAAATCCTCTCAGCTACCACAAAGCCACCTGTGCCTCAAAGCATTCAAACAGAGGCCGAAGTTATTGATCAAACGAAGATATTTGCCTCAGCGCAACCAAAGATTTAATTCTGCTAAGGGAACTTAATGCAAAAAATATCAGCCGAGTTATTACATCCTGAAACAGAGCCTAAAAGTCAATAAAAGCTCCCACCGAGCTTTAATCTTAAATTGTAAAAAATTTAATACAGAGGACACGTATGTAAGCTTCTTCATCAAGCCCCTCAAAGGCCGAGAAGTCATTAGTCTGTATTAATTACCCTGGGATATCTTTTATAAGATCTCAACTCCTCGTTCTTCTATAAATACTTCTGTAGAAGATGAGAAATTGTTGGTTGGTTGATGTTTGATTACTAGTTGTAATACTGAAACTTTTTGAAATAATACATAGTCTGTTGAAGTTGAAGAACAAATTGAAGTCTTGGAAGCCCTGATGATGTTGTTGCATGCTTGTCCCTGAGAAGGCTCTATCATTGGATCCATGGGCTTGGCTATTAGTGAAGTATTCTGAACTGTTTAATGTTTTCCCCTGTTTTCATTTTGTTCCATAAATTCTTACTACAGCAGGATGAAAGTTTTAGGCTAAGAAATGACTCTTGGAAGCACCTTAGACCTGTTTATCTTTCACTGTTTTATGTTTTCTTCTACTAAAGTATTTTAGAGTCTTTAATCTCTCTATTTATTCTTCATGCTTGTTTATTTCCTTAATAGTTCGAACAGTTGGTTTCAACATGATTTATGGTTCTCCCTGCTTGTTTGCTGCCACTTAAAGGCTGTTATTGAAGTCTCCCTTTGAAGTTTCTTTGTTTACAGTGAGCCAAGGAGGTCTATTCTGATCTTTCCCCTTGTCCTTGCTTGAACAGTTGGCTTAAAGGTCTTTATAGTTGTGATCATAGATGTATTTAGGTGTTCCCTCTTCTATGACCGTAATTATCAGTGAATCTTTTATGTTTTCTAAGTCATTTGAAATAAAATCTTTGAGGAAATAGGGTGTTCCCCGAATCTTAGATTTCATTTTAAAAGTTGTTTTGAAGTCATTATTTTCTTAAAGGTGTGATTTGTAGAATTCATGGTTAGCCCTGTCTATCAAATAGCTCTTTATTGTTCAAATTGTGTTTTCAAATTCCCTTTGTTGAGGATTAAACTTCTCTTTCCAAATCATTGATGTCCATCTCATTCCAAAACCAAAGGATCCTGCGGCCAAGTTAGATTTTCCCTTTGATATCCCATATCCATTGATAAGTTTGTCATGACCTTATTTTGACTCCATTTCCCAATAAAGCTGACATTTCCCCTGTCTATCTATCTTTCCTAGATCTTTCATATTCTGCTGTATCAATTCAACCAAAAAAAAAAATAAACACCTGCACTTAATAACTAGTCTAAAACTTATACTCAAAGGACACAAGATAAACCTTTGCTAAAACAAATAATTTGAGAGATCCCTCTCTGAGAATAGGAGGACTAGATCCTGGAACTCTAAAGATTGGTTCTGATGTTGCCTTGTCTTTTGATTTGCTAAACTATCAAAACACGGGACACCAACAAATTTAACGGGAAAGCTTGAAGCTAAAAACCCCAACTATCTGTATATAATATATGTCATAGAGATCATGTAACAATCCTCATACAAAGATGAACATGTTAAGCTCTCAGTACAATACAATCGATACACACTAAGTAGGGCCGATCTAGAAAATCCATGCAATGATCTCTGCCACCTGCTAGCCTGCCTCTACTGCGCAATCCCTGCTGAAGAATGGCTTTGAATGAACTCGAATCCACCTGGCTTGCACTGCGCAATACTCATTGGCATCTCCACTAAGTGTTGGATGCAATCAATGCATCACTATAGTCACAACTGATAGTCACACTTGCTCTTTCACCTACCTCTCCACTGGTCTCCACTGAACTATCCATGCACTGTAGTTAACTGATGTATTCTTTAGTTGATTAATGAGTTATTATTTAGTGAATTAATTAAATAATTAATTCACACCACTCTCACTAGTGTATCAATCAGTTAGACTAGATACAACTAGCTCAACTGAGTCTAACTGAGTTAAACTGAACACAACTCCACCAAATACTTCTACAACTCCACCAAACTCTGTCACATGAGTTCTAACTGAAGTCCTCATGCATTAGCTCCAGTAAACCCTCAGGAATAGCGTAATTCCTTCTGTCAGCTGCTGTGCCACATTTTTGCACTTAACTGAAGTGCTCCAAGAGAATAAGATAATGTTTAGAGTCCAAATATTATTAAGAGCCAATAATATTCGACATATATATTTTTAGACTGGCAATAGATTCCGCCCAATATGTCTAAAAATACAAGTCCATCTATTTTTCCAACTTTACCAACCATCCACAAATAGCATCCTGCAACTCATAGAATATGATCGACATGTCTAAAAATAGACTTTGCGCCAAAAATAGCCTGCGGGCCCACTTAGTGAAGGCGAATCTTTTCACTAAGCTCATCATCTTATTGAATCTCAACACTACCTCTCAAAAATATAGGGATTATCTGCCACCCCGATCCTGTCTCTATGGTATTCAAATTTGATCCCGGTGAGCGCCTTCATCAGAATATCAGCATCTTGATCCTCCGTAGGAATGCAAGATAGTAACATGATCTTCTGCTGCACACAATCTCTGATATGATGGTACCAGATGTCAATATGTTTAGATCTATCATGAAATACTAGATTAACCGAGAGTTTAATGCAACTCTGATTATCACAATATATCACAGTAAGATCTAAGTGTGAACCGAACAACCCAACCAGGATCTTCCTCATCCATATAGCCTCGCATGCAGCCAAACCTGCATGTACTCGGCCTCCGCTGAACTGAGTGCCATGGATCTCTATTTCCTGCTATACCAAGAAACTGCCATAGACCTGATACTGAAAATCCCTCCAGATGTGCTCTTTCTGTCTATTGGGCTCCCTGACCAATCTGCATCCATGAAGCCATGCAGCTTCACCTCATCTGATTGTTTGTACCATAGTCCATATCCTGATGTGCCCCTGAGATACCTCAGGACATGCTTGCCTGCCTTCCAAAAGAGCTTGGTAGGCTTAACCATAGCTTGTGAAAGCTGCTTAACATCATAGCATATGTCCGGTCGTGCACTGACCAAATACATGAGCGAACCAACCAACTGTCGATAAACAGTGACATCCACTACCTCTGTCGATGTAGCATACTCTTTCCTCCAACCACCAGGAAGAGGAGTGTCGATAGGCTTGCAGCCTTGCATGTTGAACTTCTCCAGTATCTCCCGGGCATACTTGCCTTGAGACACAAACAGTCCACCCTTCCCCTGCCAAATTTCCAATCCCAGGAAATAATGAAGGAGGCCCAAGTCCTTCATCTCAAACTCCTTTGCAAGATCAACCTTGCATGAGTGTATCAACATTTCATCACCTGTTAGTATCAAATCATCTACATAAAGTATAATGATCAGCAGCTTACCCTCAACCACAATCTGGTACAGGTTAGGATCCGCCTCACTCTTGGTAAAACCAAGTTCGGTGAAATAACTGTCTATCCATGTGTACCAAGCACGAGGTGCTTGTTTCAGCCCATACAACGCTCTCTTGAGCCTGCACACATGCGACTCCCTGTTGAAGATTTCGAATCCTTCAGGCTGCTCTATGTACATCTCCTCCTCAATGACTCCATTGAGGAACGCAGTCTTCACATCCATCTGATGAATGTGCCAACCCATCTACGCTGAGAGAGAAAGGATGCTCTGTATGGAAGAATAGCTTGCGACAGGTGCAAAGGTCTTCATAGTCGATCCCCTCAATCTGTGAGAAGCCCCGGGCAACAAATATTGCCTTGTACTTCTTGATACTCCCATCAGCAGCTTGCTTCACTTTGTAGATCCATCTCGAACCTACCACTGATTTCCCTTCCGGCCTTGGGATAATCTCCCATGCACTGTTTCTGACAATCGAATCATACTCTTCCACCATGGCATCTACCCATGCAGGGTCCTCCACAACTTCCTCAAAAGAGGATGGCTCCGTCACGATACACTTGCTCATCAGAGCCATGTATCCAGTAAATTGGTCAGGTGACTATCTCTGTCTGCGCTGTGATGTAGGTGCTCCTACATTTTGCGCTGCATCAAGATTCAGTCGCTTAGCTTCTGTAGTGCGCTTCCGCCCTATGATGTTTGGCGCTGCATGAGTGGTTTCTTCCACTCCATGAACCTCCTCTTGTGGCTGATCCACATCCTGAGGCTCATCCTTAGGAACTAATAGCTCCTCATCTACATGCAAGTGTAGCTCCCTCTCAAGCGAACACTTCATGGCTTTCTCCTCATGAAATTTGATGTCCGTCGCACAAAAGTCTTAAAATTTGTCTGGAAAATACACACGATAGTTGTGGGGTGTTCTGTGTACCCCACAAATATCGCAACCTCTGCGGTCGGCTCCAGCTTCTTCCTGGCATCCTTCGTCACATGAATGTAAACAGGTGAGCCAAAAATCTTCAAATGAGAAATATCAGGCTTCTTACCAGAAAATGCCTCTTCGGGTGTACTCATGCCAAGTACTCTATGAGGACAACGGTTTTGCACATAAACTGTAGTGTTGCATGCCATGCAAGTGTATGCGGAAATATGATGCTTGCAACATCGCCGTGCAGCACCCACGCATTGTTCTTTCGCTGCGACCCCATTTCTTTGTGGGTTGTAGGAAACTATGAGCTCTCTTGACGTTCATACAACGGCTGCCAAAGTCCTTGGTCGCCGAGAGAGATGAATTCACCACCATTATCGCTCTGAGAGCCTTCACCTACTTCCCGACTCTTTCTTAACCCCAGCGCCCTGAACTCAGAGAACTTTGAGTATGTCTCGCTCTTCTTCTGCATGAAGAAGATCCAACACTTACGAGAAAAGTCATCAACAAATATCACATAATACCTGTGCTTTGCTGTCGAAGCTACTGAGAAAGGTCCACACACGTTTGTGTGAATTCTCTCAAGGAGTGTCGTGGCGTGACTATCCTTCTCATGAAAGGTGGCTTTCTCAAATTTTCCCAAATTACATCCCTTGCACTGATCTGACTGCACAAGCGTACCCTTGGGAAGCCCGGTAGAAATCTGCTGCAAAATTTTCAAAGCGCCATGGTGAAGATGGCCCAATCTCCTGTGCCACAATTCACCCTCATCCCGGCTCACCACTGCTTCTGCTTTGCTTGCCATTGCTGCACAACCATCTACCTGCAACTGATAAAGGTTCTTAACTCGAACCCCTATCCTCCGGGTTTCACCAGTTTCCTTACTACGCAGGAAAGCCTTTCCCTCTCTAAAAACAACATCATATCCCTTGTCTTCCAACATAGCCACAGAGATCAGATTCTTCTTCAATCCTGGAACATGCATGACATCCTTCAATATGAAAGGTTTAGCAGACTCCCTCTCAAAGGAAATGGTCCCGATACTAGTCGCACTGTATCTACCATCATCGCCCATCTCGATGTGCACTCCAAGATCCTTCTCATCCAGATCACTAAACAAATCTTTGTCTCTGGTCATATGGAAAGACGCACCACTGTCAAGAAACCACACTGATCCCATCACACTTGAAAGCAAGCATGTGATCAGCGAAAAATCCAGCTTAAACTACGAGGCTAAGGCCTCTCCAGTTGTAGATCCAGCAACCTGCTTATTTTTCTTCTTCTGTGGACAATTAGTGGCGTAATGTCTGTGTTGGTGACAGTGAAAGCACTTCACCTTGGACAAGTCCTGCTTCTTGCCTTTCGCACCGGATTGAGAACGATTTTTCTTTCCCTTCCCTTTCCTTGCTTTGGCAGCCAAAGTGAAATTTTATTCATCTTCATTCTTCGATGAAGATCCATCCCTGGTACCCCACCTTATCTCCTCCTGCACAAGATCCGACCAAAGTCGCTCCCATCCTGGCAGTTTCTCCCGACCATTGACAAAGTCCTTGTAGCTATGCCAACTCTTCGGAAGCCCAAGGAGAGCCAAGATCACCAAGTCCTCTTCATCTACAGTAACCCCCACACTTCCCAGCTCATCCCTGCACTGGACATACTTCGCGTGGTACTTGGGTATACTTTTGCCCTTCTCCATTTTTATTTTTCTGAGCTTGTCTTCAAGTGCCAACTTCCGTTAGTCACTTCTGCTTTGGAACAAGTCTGTCAAAGATTTCCACATCAAGAATGGATAAGATTTACCATGAAGGCTGGAGACTATGTTATCCTTCACACCTTCCAACAAAATCCCCTTCGACATTTTTCTGTCTTCTTTTGCCATGCGTCAGGTGCAGCTGCATTGCTAGAAGCAGGTTTTGGAATTTTTGCATCTATGAACTCCTTCAACCCATTATCATCCAACACTGCCTCCATCATGTCCTTCCATGCAATATAATTCGAGCTTCCCTCAAGGGCATACTCCAATCGCAATCCATTGAAAGAAATTTCAATGAATGCTCAACTTCGACACCAAGAAAACACTGCAGCAAATTCGAATTCCACTAGCACAAAACTAAACCGCTTCAGTAATTGAAATCTGCTCCAATGATCAACTGCTTTGATTCCATGTAGAAATTATATAACTGATATGTTACATTTCTAAGATTCTCCTGATCACACACTATTTGACTTTATGCACAATACAAAATCTATTCCACCATTGATCATCACATGCAGAAATAAACAAGATTACAATGCACACATGAAACCATAAAAATTCACACACATTAACACTGTGATTTAACGGGAAAGCCTGAAGCTAAAAACCCCAAATATCTGTGTATAATATATTTCATAGAGATCATGTAACAATCCTCATACAAAGCTGAACATGTCAAGCTCTCAGTACAATACAATCGATACACACTAATCAGGTCCGATCTAGCAAATCCATGCAACGATCTCTGCCACCTGCTAGCCTGCCTCTACTACGCAATCCCTATTGAAGAATGGCTTTGAATGAACTTGAATCCACCTGGCTTGCACTGCGCAATACTCATTGGCATCTCCACTAAGTGTTGGATGCAATCAATGCATCACTATAGTCACAACTGATAGTCACACTTGCTCTTTCACCTACCTCTCCACTGGTCTCCAGGCTTGTCCATGCACTGTAGTTAACTGATGTATTCTTTAGTTGATTAATGAGTTATTATTTAGTGAATTAATTAAATAATTAATTCACACCACTCTCACTAGTGTATCAATCAGTTAGAATAGATACAACTAGCTCAACTGAGTCTACCTGAGTTAAACTGAACACAACTCGACCAACTACTTCTACAACTCCACCAAACTCTGTCACATGAGTTCTAACTGAAGTCCTCATGAATTAGCTCTAGTAAACCCTCATGAATAGTGTAATTTCTTCTGTCAGCTGTTGTGCCACATCTGTGCACTTAACTGAAGTGCTCCAAGAGAATAAGATAATGTTTAGAGTCCAAATATTATTAAGAGCTAATAATATTCGACATATCTATTTTTAGACTGGCAATAGATTTCGCCCAATATGTCTAAAAATAGAAGTCCATCTATTTTTCCAACTTGACCAACCATCCACAAATAGTATCCTGCAACTCATAGAATATGATCGACACGTCTAAAAATAGACTTTGCACCAAAAATAGCCTGCGGGCCCACTTAGTGAAGGCGACTCTTTTCACTAAGCTCATCATCTTGTTGAATCTCAACAATGACATCATCAAGTGTAGTCCTCCATATGTCATCAAGGGATGATGTCATCAAGTGTAGTGTTTAGTCAATTTAGTGTCCTAAATTGTTAACATTAATTATCAACCAGGATTTGTAACTTTGATGAAGTGTGGTGCACCATATGTGCCTAAGTGTCCATTTTCTTACTTCGTTGTTTTAATGTTTTATTGTTGTTTTGGGGTTTTTTATGTTTTGATCCTTAGTGTTCTATTCTAAACTAGAAAGATGAGATTAAATCTAATAAAAAGGAAGAAGATGAAATGTTGTAAAATGAGTTAACCTTCTATAAAAGAAAACAGAGTCTTATGGACAATTTCGAAATCTAATTTCTAATCAAGAAAAGGTGAAACAAGAAAACCTAATCCATGGATCTTATAACTTAATTGAAAATTCAAGAAATGAAAACATTTGATAACTCAAAACATTACATCTGAATCTTATTCATTTAGCCATTCTTACATATTCTATTCAATTTTAAGTTTAATTAGAATGTCTTTGGAAGAGGTTAATTGCAATGCAATGAGAATCTTCTATCTAAACTGATTAAGCAAATGACATGAAATAAAGTGCTAGACAGTTACTATGTCTTTAAGTCACTCACTATTATTCAATAGACTGAACTCAGTGAGACTCAACAACTGTAAATTAGGAAAGCAAATGACATGAAATAAAATGCTAAACAACTAATGTGCCTGTAATTCACTCACCATTATTCAACAGATTGAACTCAGTTAGATACAGTGATTGCAGACTATGAAAGCAATCTAAAAAGCAAAAAGCAAAGAGAGATGCTAAACAGAAATTGAAATAACTTAGCTAGAAAACATAAGAAACCTCCTCGGATAGCAGGGGCCCTCTGCTACCAATTCGGTGCAATTCTTTAGCTCCTTAAGGTTGTAATCAAAACAACATCAAAGGATAATCTCCTTTATTAAAACAACATTTAAAAAAAACAGAGTATCACTGTAATTTTGAATATGTTATTAACCGCCCTTTCTCAGTTCTACAAAGCTTAATTTATATGCAAATTACATAACTAATGTCGAAGAAAAAATAGGTAAAGGTGTCATATTCAAATTATAATCGGATTGGGACTCTTTTAAGTATCATGATTTGCTGCAAAGCAAATCAGGAGTCCTAATTCCTCCTGTAGAAAACAGTCTCTTTGACTCTTGCCTTGACTATTGGATTAGACACCTCCAACTGTCGATTCAATCCTTGTGGATAGGAAGGAATCATGTAGAGAAGATTTGAGAACTACCCATGTGCGTCTTTTCTTCAATTGACACCTGCATCATACTTAAACAAAAAAATAGTTGCGGAATACTTGCCTAGCTACAGAATGCCTGTATGTTGTAGCTAAACTGTTCAAAATTATTAAAACAGCAAAAACCATGAAAATACAACATGTTAATCATTTGTATGTAACCTTTAAGCAATCCTAATAATTTTTCATTGACTTTAGGCTTATGAAGTGATTAAAGAATGATGAATTGAAGTGAAGGTTTGTAAAAGAGAAGACAATTCTAGGGCTCAACATACCCCCACTGCAAAACTATTGCATGTCCTCATGCATTTTGATAAAAACTTATTCCATGTGCTCTGAAACCTCTGCTAGAACATCCAACCTTATCTTTCTGCTTATTTTGGTAGATAGTGTCATTCTGGGCTTCTTCATGAGTAATTTAAACCTGAGATTTATGAGGGCTCTGTTCAATTTCTTATTCCTCTTCTTTAGCTTCCTGTTTTCTTTGTGTAGTGTCCCCATTTGCAGAGTGAGAGTATTATTCATAGCATTTTTCAATTTAACTTGTTCTCTCAAGATTTCATTCTCATTCTGAGTGTGTCTGTTCAGTATCTCCAATTCATAATTATCTTTCTTTAGGGTTTCTATTGGAGGTTCTTGTGGACTAAGGGATCTTTCTTTATTCTCCAAGGCCTTTCTTTCCAAAGATTCCACATAATCATAAATATGCTGTTGAGCTGGGTCTATATCAGGAGTTCCTCTGTTAGGGTATTTTTCAAACTGATGTAAAGGAGATCTATCAACTGGTGTTTGAATCGGAGTTTCTTCATCTTCAACATTTATAATTCCTATTTCCTTAACCAGTGTCTTTTTCATTATTCTTTCGAGTCTAGAACTTCTCCTTAACTTTGGTGATTTTCATTTTCTTCATCAATATATTTACTTGTTATTTTCTATTTTATTTTGACCCTAATCTGTCTTCTAATCTTTGTCAACTTTTCAGAAATATATTCTTCACTTTCTTCCTGTGATGATGTATCATGTTTATTTTCAACAACTTTATCAGTTTTTTTTCTTCTTCTTCTCCTAACATTTTCTTCTTTAGATGATGTTTCTTCTCTTTCTTGAAAATGATTTCTTAAAAGAAACTCTTCCCAATTATCTCCTATTTTCTTCAAGTGGAATTCAATCAACATTTTTACTAAGCCATGGTGGTGGAGAGTAGTTTCTAGAAATTGAACTCTTTTCTGAACATTGGAAGCCATTCTTTTCAAGCTATTGAGTAAAAAGAAAGGTATATTTATCTCTCCATCATCTAAGAAATTCATTAATAGCTTGATATGGTAAACATACATTGTATCGAATCTACCTTCACATGTTATAATTTTTTGCAAAATTAATAACATGTTTCTCCATTTACTTTTTAAAGCTGTGCTCGAAATTCCCTTTCTAAATATTGTAATGTCCTTACCTGGATTCTTCAGCATTTGTTTCCAAGACTCATTATGAAACTCCTTATTCTTGAACCATCGTTCTCCTTGTCTTGGTAGCTCTGTGGCCTCAGCTACAAATGATTCTGTTATGGTAAACTTAATGTCTCCAATTTCCACTTCTGCTCCATCAAATGATATAGAAAATGATTTTGTAATTTATTTATGGAACCCATTGAATTTTTCTACAAAACTTAACCACCCAACTTTCTGTAATAGCCCTTTAACTTGTGGGTATCCTTCCAGATATTTAACTCCAATTGGTTCTGTTCTTACAATTAACTCCATTTCTTCTCTTTATAAATTACTTTCCTTTCTTGGCTGTAGGGTTTGATGCTCTATTTTTGAACTTGTGCCTGAGGATAGAGTAGTTGCAAAAGGATGTCTCACCCTTATAATTACTTTTCTGAACTTGCAAATGGATTGGCTACAAAGCGTGATGGTGGTGAGAGAATGAGCTGGTGAGCGAATGATGGAGATAATCAAGTTGAGGGTTTGATATATAATGAAATGGATGTGGAAAGATTTATGATGATCTTAGGAATCATAAATAAATGATACGATCTTATAAAGACGTGGCCTAATAGGTCACGTCTAAGGATTATGACTGTTAGTCACTTAATTAATGATGAAACATTATGGAGCGCAGGGTAAGGGATACGGTCGAGGTGTTTTATGATAAAGGGAGATCATTTCGAATGATAGATTTACTTAGGAGACATATCATTATGCATGTTCTATCTTTTTCATGTTTTATATTTTTTCTATCAAAATAAATTTGCACAATTTACCTCAGAATCTTTGACTTTGCTGTTTGTTGTGTTTATTCTTCATTTTGTAGAATGTTTATCTTTTAGGATAGAGCTCCATAGTCTCTCTTTACAATCATCTTTTATTTGTTGAAGTAGGCTTGCAGAGTCAGATTAGCTGCAGAACAGAATCAAATACAAAATGGACAACTGCAGAATGTACCTGTTAACAGAATATGAAATATAGATATGGAGTGGAATGGGATGGGCTATGAGTATGAAATGGAATGAAATATGAGTATGGATTGGAATGAAATATGAGTATGGAATGGTATGGAATATGATTATGGATTAAAAATTGTTATGGAAATGGAAATTGAATGAAGTGAAGTATGGAATGAAAAAAATGGATTTGCAATTTTGTGTTCTGTAATTATGAGTACTTAGTGACAGAAAAAGAAAAATTGAAAGTATACGATGTCAGAAAATTCTGATTTTCACCCTGCACTTTCTGCATAAATATGCCAATCACTAATTGGTTTTCATATTTATACTTTATTTATTTATTTATTATTATTATTGAAGAAAAATATAAACTAAGTTAGTGAATAAGAAGAATTCTTCTTCACTAACTTCATATCAATGTTATCTTGGAATTTTCTGACAAATTATTCTCTTGAAAGTGGTTTATGATATACCTTAAGTCTATGTCTATTTACATGAAATGATACTTTCTCTTCATCTATTGTTATGATCTTTATTGTTCCATTTTAAAATATTTTATCAATTTCATATGGCCCAAGCCAATGAGTTTGAAATTTATCTTGAAAATCCTTGAATTTTGAATCAAACAAGAGTGCCCAGTCACCTTCTTGAAATTTCTTTTCTTTGATATACTTGTCATGCCATTTAGTGCTTTGTTGTTGGAATATGCTTGTTCTTTGGACTGCATCTTGTTTGATCTCGCCTAGTTCATTAATTTGCTCCAGTCTGTGCTTCTGTCAAATCAAGTCCTAGTTGGACTGCCATCTTGAAAGTTTTGATTTGAAACTCTACAGGGAACATGCCTTGTTTTCCATAAACAAGTTCATAAGGAGTGTGTCCTGTTGTGTTTCTCCATGTAGTTCTGTAGTCCCATAAGGCTTCAGCAAGCCTCTCTGCCCAATCTATTCTATGTAGATGAATAGTCTTTGTAAGAATCCCTTCAATCACCTTATTGGTAGATTCAACTTGGCCATTTTCTTGTGGATGGTAGGGAGTAGATTTCTTGTGCCTGATTTTGTATTTCTCTACCATTTTCTCCACCAAATTTGATGTGAATTGAGCTCCTTGATCTGTGACAATTTCTCTTGGGACACCAAAACAAATAAAAATATCCTCAAAAATAAAATTAACTACAGATAATTCATTAGCAAAAGTTAATGCCTTGGCCTCTACCCATTTGGTGACATAATCAATGCAAACTAGGATATACTTCTTTTGTTTTGATGGAGGATTAATAGGTCCTACAAAATCCAAAGCCCATTTTTCAAAAGGTTCAATATGTACCTGAGGTTGTAATGGCATTTCATTTGAAGGAGAAGGTTTCCCTACCCTTTGGCAACTGTCATACCTTTTTACATATTCTTTAGCATCCTTGAAGATGGATGGCCAACAATATCCTAAATTAAGGATTTTATAGGCTGTCCTCTTATCAGCAAAATGTCCACCACAGGGTTCATTATGACATGCCTTAAGAATTTCAGGCATCTCATCTTCTCGAACACACCTTCTGATAATAAGGTCTGGACCTGTCTTATACAATTCATTATCAATCCATGAAAATATTTTACTATCATTAATGATTCTTATTTTATCTCTAGCATTCATAATTGAAGGAAATTTTCCTGAAACTAAATAATTTGCAATGTCTGCAAACCAAGGAGTTTGAGTAGTTATTGCAAAGAGATATTCATCAGGGAATTTGTCTTCAAATGAAGTATTGTCTTGAACATTTTGGATTCTAGATAGGAAATCAGCCACTGTATTTTTTTTTCCAGGTCTATCTATAATGGTGATGTTAAATTATTGTAAAATAAATAACCATCTTATGACTCTGCCATTAGCGACTGATTTATTCATTAGATACCTAATTGCAGAGTGATTTGTGTGAAAAAACGTTTCATAGCCTGTTATATAATGTCTGAATTTATTTATAACATGAACAACAACTAAGAATTCTTTTTCAGTTATAGTATAATTCAACTCTAAAGGAGTCAAATTTTTACTTGTATAGTAGATGGCATAAGGGATCAGGTATTTTTGTCCTAACACAACTCCTAGAGCTGTATCTCAGGTATCTGTTGATATATGAAAAGGTAATTTCCAGTTAGGTCCCCTTAAAATGGGTGCTTCAGATATTTTTGTTTTCAGGGTTTCAAATGCTAACTGGCAGTCAGAATTCCATTTGAATTCACAATATTTGGTAAGTAATTTGAAAAGTGGAGATGCTGTCTTGGTGAAGTTTTCTATAAATCTTATATAGCATCCTGTAAAACCTAGAAAACTTCAAACATCTTTTTGACAACTTGGAACTAATAGTTTAGAGATGACTTCAACTTTTGACTCATCTACTCTAATTTCATCTCCTGAGATATGATGTCCTAGAACAATCCCTTCAGTAAACATCATGAAACATTTCTCATGAATTAATGAAAGGTTTGCTTCTTTACACCTTTTCAAAACTTTTCCAAGTTTTATAAAGCTTCTTCAAATGTATTACCATAGAATGTAAAGTCATCCATGTATACTTCTATACAATCATGTATCAGATCTGAAAAGATTCCTAGTACTGCTCTTTGGAATGTTGCAGGTGCATTGTATAGTCCAAAATGTAGTACTCGGTAGGCATAAGTTCCCCAAGGACAGGTAAATGTGGTTTTATCTTGATCTTCAAGTGCAACTTGAATTTGATTATAACCACTGAAACCATCCAGAAATGAAAAGTACTTTTTGCCTGCTAATGTATCTAACACCTGATCTATAAAAGGTAAAGGAAAATGATCTTTAAGAGTAGCTTTATTTAATTCTCGGTAGTCAATGCATACCCTCCATTTACCATTTTTCTTGGGTACAATCACCAAAGGAGAAACCCACTGACTATATGAAATGGGATAAATAAAGTTGACATTTAGCAATTTCTTCAACTCTTCTTTAACGATCTCCCTAAGGTTTGGATTCATACTTCTCTGAGGTTGTCTGATTGGTTTACAATTTTCCTCTATGTAGATATGATGAGTGCAAGTATTAGGGTTAATCCCTTTCATGTCAGTGTATTCCCATGCATATGCAGAGGAATGTATCTGTAATATTTTGACTAGCTTTTCTTGTTGAAGTTTTTCCAAGTTTTTATTTATGTTCAAGGTTTTTCCTAGAAATATTTCAATTATAAAGCTACCAAATTATTCCATAGAGTAAAGAGACATTTGTTTTGATGATAAAAATTCAATATTGGATTCTTCTTGAAATTTTTCATGTTTATATATTGAAGAAGATTCATAATTTTCTAGTACATTTAAAATTTGACTATCTTCACTAATATTTGAAATAGTGAAGAGAGTCCATATATCTTCTTCATCATCAATCCATTGATTGTCATCTATTTCTGTGATTGTTCTTGCTGGAGGATACAAAGTGAATTTCTTGGTTGAACTACCATTAGATATGTACATATCACCAGATCTACTACTAATGAAAGCATCAAATATAGCTAACCAAGGTCTTCCTAGTATAATATGATGTCCACCTAGATCATTTTTAGTAGTTAGGATCATGAAATCCACAGGATACTCCCAAGAATCTAAGGACAATGGAATGTCTTCTAATACCCCTTCTGGTTTAATTATAGATCTATCTGCTAACTGTAGTAATGTGGATGTATAAAGAAGATTAGGAAGTTTTAGTTTTTCCATGATTTTCTTACTCATGATGTTTATTGCTGCCCCTAGATCAATTAATTTTTTTGGAATTTCTATTCCATTGATATGTGTTTTTACAACTGGGCTTCCGGGATCTAGACATGTGGGAATGGCAATCTTTCCCATCATTATGTCTGCTGTTTTTCCTACTAGTTGTATTTTCTTTATCTCTTTTATTTTTTTTTCTATTTTTTTCATACTCAACTCCTTTATTGTTTTGGATAATATTGGGATTTCCTTGATGGCTTGTAATAATGGAATTTTAATACAAATATTTCTCAATTCATCTAGGAAATCGTAGTTAGGCATCATAATTTGTTTCTCTACACCTTTATCAATTTGTAATCTTTCAGGAAAAGGAGATGTAGTAGTAGATGTTGATGGCTGTTATAACATAGGAGTTGAAATCATTAGTTCTTTCTATTTTTATTTTTCAATATTTTGGTTTTGAAGAGATGTGCTTGCTTCAAAACTTTTATTAACCTGTAGAGAATCTTCCTCGGAATGGTTTTGTTCTTGTATAATTACAGAAGTTTTCTTCTTTTCAAGTATCCTTCCAGACCTAAGTTGAAGATCATTAAGGTCTAGAGGACTAATTAAATAGGTTGGAAATTGTTGACCTTCTATCATATAGGTATTCTGAGGGTTTTTTTTGTTAGGGTTTGGTATTGGTTGGGCAGAAAAATGGTTTGATTTCTAGGGAAATGGTAATGGAAGTGGTGGATTTTGATTTGGGTTTGAATTTGTGGATTCTGCTGAGGATTTTGTTGAGGAGGAAAATTTGGATATGATGTATATGATGGATAAGATGGTGGATACTGATAATACTGAGAGAGCCTACCATAGGAATTTTGTGCCCCTTGAGACCAAGATTGAGATTGATTTTGAGATTGAGGCCAAGGTTGCTGCCAAGAATTCCAATTTGGTGGGGGTTGATTATACATTTGGTTATTAAACCCTTGTGTTTGAGATCCCTGCCAAGGTCTTCTAGAGACAAAATTAAGAGATTCTGTGGAATTTGTGGTTGTTTCTTCTTGAAAAACAACTTTAAGGCCAGGAATTGAAGGACAGTTTTTGGTCTCGTGGTTTTTTGAACAAATTGCACAAGTCTCTATTACTTTTGTATCAAGAGGAAATTCTATTAAGGCGTGCTTCTTTCTACATTTTGGACAGAATATTGTTCAGGCATTATTTTCAGCTTTCTGCTTGTTTTGTAGCTTAAGGGTATCTATTTTCTCACTAAGAATCCCTAAAATATCAGTTTTGAATTCATCAAGCATATTTCCTATTTCTGCCCTACTTACTGTTCCAGTTGCAGATTTGTTTACCCTTGCAAGAGCAGGGTCTCTTGGTCCTTTCAAAATTTTAGATTTTCCTCTTGAGAGATTAATACATAGTTCTCCTATATCAGGTAATGAAAGTTGAGATATATCTCCTTTCCCCATCATGTTAAGGATATCTATCCATTCATCTCTAATTGTTTTTAACAAAAGAGATTTCAAAGTGTCTTGGTCTAGATTTTGAATTTTTGCTCTCTTGATATTGTAGTTGAATCTTTCAAGTAAATCTTCCAAGTTTTCACCCTCCTTTTGCATAATTTTAAACACTTCTTCTTTATGGTTAACATGTATACAATAGTCCAAGTACCTTTCTAGAAATTATTTCCTCATATCACTCCATGTCCTAATAGAACCAGTAATTAGACTCATGAACCATTTTAGGGTTGCTCCTTTCAATGTTGAAGAGGACAGTTTGAGTTTTTGAGCATCTTGGATATAGTCATAAGTTCTGCATAGAACTTCAAATTCAAATAATAATGTCTCAGGGTCTTCGTTTTTCAGTCCATGAAACTTTGGAATAACAGAGGGTGATATATTTTTCATGGTAGCATTTGTCTCTTCATATATTATAGGGAATCCAAATGAATTTTCAATTCCCCTTCTACCTCTACCTCCTTCTGCATTTCCTCTACCTCTTCCTCCTTCTGTATCTGCTCTACCTCTTCCTCTGTCTCCTCCTCTACCTCTACCTCCTCCAAATAGCAAATTTTCTCCATTAAAGATTTTTCCTTCCCCTTCTCCTTCTTCTCCTCTTCCTGCCATGATAGATTCTTTTGAACTGATATAAGTTTCAGTCTGGAGAGCTAATTGTTCTTCTGGTTCTATCAAGGGTATATTGAAGAAAGATTCCTCTTCTTATTCTTCACTAGGGATTTCTAATTATTCTGCTGGAATATATTCTCCTGTGGAAGTGAAAAAATTTATTCCTCCTGTTGGAGTCTTAGGATCTTCTTCCTCTAGAATTGCTTTAGTGGATGAAGTGGGAGATCTTCCTGATTGGATATCTGATCTTGAAACTTGTGGAATCCTATGACCAGTATAGTATGGAATATGGGTTTGAGATGTAGGTGTGCTACTTCTTGGTCTTGGTGAAGTGAGTGGTGTTGTGGGGATTAAGCTTCTGCCTCTTATAAATCTACCCCTAGAGTCTCTTTCTCTATGCATATGATTGTTTTTGGGATGTAAGAAATAAGGCTACCTAGTTACACTTCCTCGGCAACGGTGCCAAAATTTTTAATCAATTTAGTGTCCTAAATTGTTAACATTAATTATCAACTAGGATTTGTAACTTTAATGAAGTGTGGTGCACCATATGTGCCTAAGTGTCCCTTTTCTTACTTCATTGTTTTAATGTTTTATTGTTGTTTTGGGGTTTTTTATGTTTTTATCCTTAGTGTTCTATTCTAAACTAGAAATATGAGATTAAATCTAATAAAAAAGGAAGAAAAGGAAATGCTGTAAAATGATTTAACCTTCTATAAAAGAAAACAGAGTCTTATGGACAATTTCGAAATATAATTTCTAATCAAGAAAAGGTGAAACAAGAAAACCTAATCCATGGATCTTATAACTTAATTGAAAATTCAAGAAATGAAAACATTTGATAACTTAAAACATTACATCTGAATATTATTCATTTATCCATTCTTACATATTCTATTCAATTTTAAGTTTAATTAGAATGTCTTTGAAATAGATTAATTGCAATGGAATGAGAATATTCTATCTAAACTGATTAAGAAAATGACATGAAATAAAGTGTTAGATAGTTACTGTGTCTTTAAGTCACTCACTATTATTCAATAGACTGAACTCAGTGAGACTCAACAACTGTAAATTAGGAAAGCAGATGACATGAAATAAAATCCTAAACAACTACTGTGCCTGTAAGTCACTCACTATTATTCAATAGAATGAACTCAGTTAGATACAATAATTGCAGACTATGAAAGAAATCTAAAAAGAAAAAAAAAAGAGAGATGCTAAACATAAATTGAAATAACTTAGCTAGAAAACATAAGAAACCTCCTCGGATAGCAGGGGCCCTCTGCTACCAATTCGGTGCAATTATTTAGCTCCTTAATGTTGTAATAAAAACAGCATCCAAGGCTAATCTCCTTTATTAAAACAACATTTAAAAAAAACAGAGTATCACTATAATTATGAATATGTTATTAATCGTCCTTTCTCTGTTCCACAGAGCTTAATTTATATGCAAATTACATAACCAATGTCGAACAGAAATAGGTACAGGTGTAATCTTCAAATTATAATCGGATTGGGACTCTCTTAAGACTCATGATTTGCTGCAAAGAAAATCAGGAGTCCTAATTCCTGTAGAAAACAATCTTTTTGACTCTTTCCTTGACTATTGGATTAGACACCTCCAATTGTTGATTCAATCCTCGTGGATAGGAAGGAATCATGTAGAGAATATTTGAGAACTACCCATGTGTGCCTTTTCTTCAATTGACACCTGCATCATACTTAAACACAAAAATAGCCGGGGAATGCTTGCCCGGCTACTGAATGCCTGTATTTTGTAGCTAAACTGTTCAAAATTATTAAAATAGAAAAAAACCACGAAAATACAACATGTTAATCATTTGTATGTAACCTTTAAGCAATCCTAATCATTCTTCATTGATTTTAGGCTTATGAAGTGATAAAAGAATGATGAATTGAAGTGAAGGTTTGTAGAAGAGAAGACAATTCTAGGGCTCAACATGTAGTCCTCCATATGTCATCAAGGGCTATTAGATACTTCAATGGTACTTAAGATCTAGATCATCAAACAAGGCCTATGATTGACACTTGGCACCTTAAGAATATTTGTCATCTTGACATCATGTTGGTTCCAGGCTTCTTCGTGACATCTTCTTTGATGGTATCAACCAAAGAGTCATGGTATCATCATCTAGAACTAGGCATCAAAAGAATATTGACATCTCGACCAATTCCATATTGACATCAATGACAACCTTAGACCAACAGGTGCAACAAAGTGCAGAAAATTAAGAGCATCATAAGGAGCCCAGAAGAGTAGTGACAAGGTCTTGGAGGCATACTGAAGTTAAGGGTCCGAGTCATGGTTTTGGTACTTATCAATTGAACATCGATAAGAAGAATAACATTCAGGTTTTCCTCTCCAAGAGGGAGAGATTTTGGCCCTGGCTTGAAGAGCCTAAACTTTGTGTCTCTTGTGTTTTGATAATTGACTTGATGAAAGACATAATAAGCTAACAAAGATAAGATCTAAGTAAAAGAAGCATAACAAGTTCACAAGTAATTATCAAGAAGAGAAATTGAATTAAACACCCTAATTTCTCAACATTGTGTTGCGCTCTCAATGAAAATCTATTATCTTATCATAATCCATATCCTTCAATAACATATGCCCATAGTCACAATTGTGGCATATTTGGGGTTTTCCCAGGTGTTAGGGTCTCTGTAATTTGCAAGATTGGTAAATACAAACTGTAAAGCCTACATATGAACCACTTTGGGATTCTAGGATCTAGCCCTCCTGAATCCAGAGAGGGCTCTCTCTATAAGTGCAAAGATTGATTTATATTTAAGGTTTTTGGTATGATATTAGGCTAGTTATTAAGAACAAGGGTTTTTTTTGGTTTTGGTTGGACAAGGATATAATGAAGGTGAAGGAAGTCTTTATTAAGGGTGAAGGTGAAAGTAGGTTAAAGATAGGTTTAGCTAATAAGATAGGTAAGGAGCAGCTTTAATCCATTGGGCTATGGAGTCATAAAAGGGTTTAAGCAGCAAAGTTCAAGAGTGGTCCATGGGGAAGTCATCTATGTCAAAGGATCTCTTTAAGTTGATTTTATGGAATGCTACAATAAGAAACAGAGTGAGGGAAATCAAATAGATGAAGAAACAAAGAGCAGCCTAAGATCAAGTAAGTACTTTGAAACTATCCTGCTTTTGGCATGCACTTAAGAAAAGACATAAAAGTAATCTAAGATCAGGTAAGTACTTCTAAACTAGCCTGCTTTTGATATACTTTCAATAGAAAACATTTAAAAACATAGAATAGCTTAAGATCAAGTAAGGACTTTGAGCCTATCCTGCTTTTATCATATTCAAAGGAAAACATTCATGATAAACATAAAAAGTAGTCTAAGATCAGGTAAGTACTTCAAAACTAGCCTACTTTCAACATACTCTTAAGGGAACTCTTCAAAGTAATTGTTGGAGATAAACCAGAGGACAGGGCTAACCATAAACTTCTCTAGCTCAGCTTTAATTAGCAAACTTCTCAAGAACATTCAAAGAAAATATTTCAAGCTACATTCAGCAAAACATGGGCTAACCAACATTCCTTGACTGATCACACTCTATTGAATTATCTTTAAATAAAAAATTAGCAGAAAACATAGAGATAAAGCTTATCAGTGAGAGTAGGGTACTTTAAGAGTAAATCCTAGCTCTATATTTGTTGTTCTTTATCAGAGAAAGATGGACAATCTAATGGAAACAAAAGAAAATAACAATTACAGTAAGAAACACATCACCATTGACATAGACCAGGATCCCATAAATCAGCTTGTAATTGATGTTCAAAACCAGTTACAATCTTCAAGTCTAGTGGGTCTCTACAGCTTCAAACTTCTTATCTGAGCTTATGTATCTTAAATTACAAACAGGGCTACAACATCTTCAGAAAAATATTTACATGCAACAGATATCCAGAGACCAACCTCTATCTCATATTCTTCAGGAGTATTTATAGAAGAAATAGGAGGTGGGATGAAAGAAAAGATCTTTAGTTCCAATTAATACAAGTTGATTCTTCTCAGCCTTTGAGGGGCTCAATAGAAAATTTTTTCTGATATTTCTCTGTATTAATTGGTTTTCATTAAGTATTTAGCCGCTTAGCAGATTTTTTTGACTTAAAAACTCTTTAAGTGGGCTAGCAATAACTCTGGCAAAAATATCGCTGACTTGGCAATAACTATGCCTTCTTTTGATTTATGAAAGCTTGTAGGTGGCACTTTGGTAGCTGAAGAGGATATTTAGGCCTCTGATGTGGCAGTTGAGGCTTTTCGAACTGATATATTTCTTTGTTTTTCCTTAAAACACTTTAATCTGTCTTTACTCTGTGTTTTAGGCTTAATTAGCCTTGATCTTTGTTCTCGGGTCTTCATTCACTGATATTGTCTTTGTTTCTTTAAACCTTAGGATTAAAAATCTGATCTTCAGGCTTAGTCATTGATCCTTCTTTAACCTTGATTTCTCTACTGATACACTTCGTTGTTCTTTGTTGATACAGGTGACGTTATGCAGATGGAGGGTTTCTGTCAAAGTCTGGATGGTGAAACATATGTTTAAACTCAGATTTCATACCCTGCAGCTCCTTTTCCTTTGATTTTTAAGACACAGAATCATCAGTCTGAGCCTTTTCGTCACCTGTCCGTGACTGTGGAAAAACACAGAGTAAACACCGTTCAAAACCTTGTAAAACACACAAAAATCTATTAATAAATCCTACGGGATGGTAAAGACTGCTTTGGAGAGTTTGTGAGGGTGGAGGAGCAGTGAGGAAAAAGGTGGATGCAGTGGAAAAAAGGGAGAAAAACCCCGTAGAGGAGCTAACCAGGTGAAAATGGGAGTTTGGGTGCGATATTGAATAAGGGTTGTTAGATTAGATCAACCAACAGAGATCTATGGTTGAGATCCTTTGATGAGGTCATTTGGAGGATGGGTGAAAAGGTAAGTGAACGGGGTTGAGATTAAATGTGGGCCGTTTGACTAAAATAATCAACGACGGAGATCACTCGATAAAATTGCTTGGAAGAATGATGGAGGGAAAACGAATTGGTGGTGAGATTAAATTGGGACCGTCCAATCTCAGAGATCGACTGCCAGGATCTAATTTACATTACGGAGGGAGAGTGGTATAGCGAAAAACCATTAGTGGTCTTTGCGTGGCATTGGAGCGGTTTTGGATTTTTGCAAAAAAAATGCGATACGGTACATCGCTTGACACCTATCCTTCCCAATACTGCCCATTTTGCAAAATTTTTAGATGTTAACTCTTGGGCGTAGAAAAAACGCAAAAAGGATTTTCAGCTGTCGGATGAGGGGATACAAATCCAACGGTGCGGATCGCACACGATGGAGGGTAAAATGCCCAGACGGAAAAGATAGGTGGGGTCAATGGTAGTTTAGATCCTGACCGTTGGATCTCGGGAATGGACGGTCGAGATCTGTCGATGGGGAGATATGAAAAGGGAAGAGTTTGAAGAGTGGATGTAATGTGGACTGCCCGATCTAAAAGTTTCAACGGTGGAGATTTGATCGGAGGTCGGGACGGTGGAGGTTTATGTGATATAAGGGCAGGATGCGATGTAACGCTGGCCATTGGATCTGACGGAATGGACGATCAGGATTAAATTGCATCGAAGAAAAGGAAAGAGGCAAAAGCACTGGGGCTTTTGAGTTTGCGATATGCGATTAAGCACTGGCTGTTGGATCGGTTTGAGAGATCAATGGTCAAGATTAAATCGGGGAAGACATTAGTGGGAGGCGAAGGGAGGAGCGCAATTGAATCTGGGCCATTGGTTCTTGAGGATTCAACGTCTGAGATTAAATCGACAGATCGACATCGGAGGAGGGAAAAGGAAAAGGATAAGGGAAGAGTTGCGATGTGATGTTGTACCGACCGTCGGATCAAAGGGACGATCGACGGTCTAGATTAAATCAGGGATCTGCATCAGTGGAAAGCAATACGATGGATGGTCGTGATGCGATGAGATATGGAACGTTGGATGGAGGTGGATCAATGGCTGAGATTTTCTCGGAGGGATCACATCGGAACTTTTGAAAGAGGCAGAAAAGGTAGGACCATGTGGACTTGCGATGCGATGAGCTGATGGCCGTTGATCTGCAGAGATCGACGGTAAGGATTCGTTTCAAATCATTGTGTCAGGTTTATGAAAAAACAAAGGAAAAGGGGTTTCGAGAAGGGGTTTTTAGACCTTTAGCGCCCAATTGCGGGGCTTTGGGTCATATGCGGAAAAGGGGCTGGGGCTAAGGCCGAAAGGGGCTTAAGGCCTTAATAGAAAAATGGGTTTTTTAGGCCAAAATGAAGGTTTTTCAAGGCATTTTTGGCTTTCGGTAGAAGGGGAAAAAGGGGTTTTAAACCTTATAATGGGATTTCACAAGGCTTAAAGGGATTTTGGAGGTTTATAAAGGGGAATGGAGGGTTAAAAGGTGAAAAGAAAGTTTTTATGAAAAAGGATAAAAATGAGTGAAAGGGGAGCTTTTAAGTAGTCTTTCTTTTGGTAAACAGCAGGTACTTTAGGATTGATAATGGAACAGAAGTGAAGATTAAATCAGAGGGTAAAGACCATCATAAGACTTCAAGAACTCACAATTTGGATATGAAATTGTTTCTTGAAGGCTAAAAAATATTTAGCCACCATTTGGTATGACAAAGTTTTATAGGTGGCTAACAGCGGCTCCAACTTGGGATGGCAGCTCCTTGGAGGTGTCAAGAACCTCAGACCAATATTCTCTAGATGTAGATCAGTGGCTTTGCACCCTGACAACCTTTTTATAATCTGCTAACAGAAATGATTAAAACTTGATATATTAGCAGAAAAGTATTTCCCAAGCAACTACCTACACAACCTACTTCCTAACATTTTTTCTTCAAAAGGTGCCTTTGGACTTGCAAACCTTTTCATGAACATTTTATTATTTTATTTAAAACATAAAACTAATCTAAGTCTACCCTTATTTCTCCATGAATTCAGATTAAGCAGTTGAACTCATAAGTTTCTCTACCTAGCTACTATCTGTTAGGATTAGACTGTCTAATAGATTTTTATTCTCTATTTTCTAAAACAGAAATTGAAAAGCAGTCAAGTTAGGATTAAGCAGTCTAACTTGCTACTGATTTATGGCATAAAAACAAGTTGCACATAGATTTTTTATTTGTAGAAAATTAAAAACAAAATTGTGAAGGCTTAAGATCTGAAAACTAAAACATCCTTCATCAGCTCTATTTTGAATTTGTTTGAGCTGTCTTCTTTTTCTTTTCTGGTTCAAGTTTTGAGATTTTTAAAACCACGTTATTTTCTCTCTTTGGCTCAAGTTTTAATCTAATTAGAGCCATTCTTCTTTTGAGATTCATAGGTTCAGATTTGAATTTGTTTGAACCTTTGTTTTTCTATCCTAATCTACCTTACTGATAAGCCAAGTTTAAGCTGTTTGGCTGATCTAATTCACTAGCCTATCAGCATAAATTGAAAAGCTAATAAGTCATGATTAGGCTGATTAGGCTGTATGAATAACTAGAAGTGTGTTTTTTAGGAGTGGCATTTGAGCTTGCACACTTTCAGATTTCATTTCTCTTTTTTGGTATGGGGTTGTACCTTTCTTGTTTTTACAATCTGCCCTCTTTTCTTTTCTATTATTTTTGTAGTTTTCTCTTTTTAAAATTCAAAAGCAGAAATAAAAGAATAACTAAATGCTCATAGGCTGAGCTTTATTTGACATTCCTATCTAACCTACTCTAACTTGGAATATTTACATTTTTAACTGACAAACTCTCTTTTCCAAGACATCCAGTCGATCAGATGGTTCCATGATTGGTATTTTCTCATCTCTTTGAGCATGTAGGGCAGACAAGGCCACTCCCATTCCTTTTGTGTCTTAGCAGCATTGCTAAAAAGTCTTCTTGCTTTTGGTAATACACTGCTCCCAATAATATTTATCCCTTCTTCAAATGCCTTCAAGAAGTGAGCATAGGGATCTTGAAATAATGCCTGGTTAAGAGTATTTGGAAGATGTGTTTCAACCAAGATCATCTCTTCTTCCTCCACTGGATCAAGGAAAAGATTATTTTGAGGAAGACAAACTTCCTCATCTTCATTATTATCTGAACTGGAGGACTCATCATATTTAGGAGCATTGTCCTCTAGAATTCTTGTTTTAATAGACTGAGCTCTGTGAAGAGGTTATTATATTCTTGAGCAGGGGTATGTTCACTTGCTTCCTCTTTTTCAAGAGAAGGTTCCTTGGTTTCAACCTGTTCAAAAATTTCTTCATTGTTTTCCTCTTCAACCTTTGGGCTGCAAGGCTGCTGATTCCCAATCACATGGAAACTATTACTGATGATCTGAGATGAAGTAGAGAAAATATCCAATGAATCTTTACTTACTTCCATGATTTCATAACTTTCTTCATCAGTATCATAAATAGTCTGAACTGGCTCATTACTTCTTTGAAGGAACTGATTTTCCTCCAATAAATCTGCTAATCATGATCCTGCAAGATTAACTTCTGTTTGGGGAGCATCATCACTAGATAGATAAAAGTTAGGAAAATCATAAATATAATTAATACTACCAATCAAACATACTGGGTTATCAATAGGTCCTTCTTTATTATGATCTATAAAAGAAATTTCCAAATCTGTACAACCAAGTTCTCTATGTGAATGGGCAAGAGTATTTTTTTTGCAAAAATTTTCAGAGACTAGCTGTTTATTAATAGTCAGATCTATCTCTTTTTCTGTCAAATGGGAAGATGTTTCTATGTTCCTTTGAACAGGAGTACAACAGTTCTCTATCTCTTGTGAAGACTGATTTTGAGGCTGGATGTCTTCTTGAGCCTCAGCTATAAGGGATGATGAATCAATTTTTGGGTTTTCAGGGATATCTTGAGGAATGTCCTTTATTTCTTGATTGATTTCTTCCTCAACTGATTCATCTAAATTCTTATAATTTTTCAATAAGATATTAAACTCATGAATGTCAGTTAAAATATCTTCAGGATGCATTTCTTCCAAATCCTCATCATTGTCTATAAGGTGTTGGGTGATATTTTGTGATGGATCATAGTGTATTTCACCCCATGATAATGATGTAGTGTTTCATTTATAGTTCTCATAAAACACATATTCAAGGTCCTTTAAAGAAAACAAACTACCATATTTCAACCATTCATACCAATCCATAGCTTTTTCTTCTAATGTTAACATGAACATTTTCATTAGGCAATCTTCATGCCATTCAACTTTCAACCTCCATGCATGTATATGAAATTTGATGAGATGTAATAAGGGGTCATCAAACTTTTCACCTTGAAAAACAGGCATGTTGTCATCCCAATTCACCTGGGGCATTTTATGTGGAAACCCAGGGATATGATCTCTACTCATTGGGGCATATCTTCGTTGTATCCTTGGAATCATGTTTGTAAAATCAGGAGAGAGGTCATTGTATCTTGTCAACCAGTTCAAAGTATTCTACCAGTGGAGTCATTTGGTATTCTAAGAGTTGTGGAGTTGCCAAGTGGATGATTTAAACTTTGATGTCCACCAACAGTATGGTTTGGTTTGCTCAATGCATTCCTAAAGGGATCTACACAGACTGGAGGGGTATTAGGCCTACTGGAGGCCAGTGGAGTCACTAGGTGGAAATTTTTAGCTCTTTTGGAGGTAAAATGTTTTATGGTACACCACCATATACCAGTATAAAATGTTTTTTGGTTTTTTTAGGTCCTTAAGGATGTATAAGATGTAATTTTACTTAGAATTCCCCAGCGGAGTCGCCAGAAATGTTAGGTCCTTGTAATTTGCAAGATTGGCAAATACAAACTGCAAAGCCTACATATGAACCACTTTGGGATTCTAGGATCTAGCCCTCCTGAATCCAGAGAGGGATCTCTCTATAAGTGAAAAGATTGATTTATCTTTAAGGTTTTTTGTATGATATTAGGCTAGTTATTAAGAACAAGGGTTTTGTTTGGTTTTGGTTGGACAAGGATATAATGAAGGTGAAGGAAGTCTTTATAAAGGGTGAAGGTGAAAGTAGGTTAAAGATAGGTTCAGCTAATAAGATAGGCAAGGAGCAGCTTTAATCCATTGGGTTATGGAGTCATAAAAGGGTTTTGAGAAGAAAAGTTCAAGAGTGGTCCATGGGGCAAGTCATCTATGTCAAAGGATCTCTTTAAGTTGATTTTATGGAATGATACAATAAGAAATGGAGTGAGGGAAATAAATGAATGAAGAAACAAAGAGCAGCCTAAGATCAAATAAGTACTTTGAAACTATCCTACTTTTTGGCATGCACTTAAGAAAAGACATAAAAGTAATATAAGATTAGGTAAGTACTTCTAAACTAGCCTGATTTTGATATACTTTCAATAGAAAACATTTAAAAACATAGAATAGCTTAAGATCAAGTAAGGAATTTGAACCTATCCTGCTTTCAACATATTCAAAGGAAAACATTCATGATAAACATAAAAATTAGTCTAAGATCAGGTAAGTACTTCGAAAATAGCCTGCTTTCAACATACTCTTAAGGGAACTCTTCAAAGTAACTGTTGGAGATAAACTAGAGGACAGGGCTAACCATAAAATTCTCTAGCTCAGCGTTAATTAGCAAACTTCTCAAGAACATTCAAAGACAATATTTCAAGCTACACTCAACAAAACATGGGCTAACCAACATTCCTTGACTGATCAAACTCTATTGAATTATCTTTAAATAAACAATTAGCAGAAAACATAAAGATAAAGCTTATCAATGAGAGTAGGGTACTTTAAGAGTAAATCCTAGCTCTATATTTGTTGTTCTTTATCAGAGAAAGATGGACAATCTAATGGAAACAAAAGAAAATAAAAATTACAGTAAGAAAAAAATCACCATTGACATAGACCAAGATCCTATAAATCAGCTTGTATTTGATGTTCAAAACCAGTTACAATCTTCAAGTCCAGTGGGTCTCTACAGCTTCAAACTTCTCATCTTAGTGTATGTATCTTCAATTACAAACAGGGCTACAACATCTTCAGAAAACTATTTACATGCAACATATATCTAGAGGCCAAACTCTATCTCATCTTATTCAGGAGTATTTATAGAATAAAGAGGAGGTGGGATGAAAGAAAATATCTTTAGTTCCAATTAATACAAGTTAATGCTTCTCAGCCTTTGAGGGGCTCAATAGAGAATTTTTTCTGATATTTCTCTGTATTAATTGGTTTTCATTAAGTATTTAGCCACTTAGCAGATTTTTTTGAATTAAAAACTCTTTAAGCGGGCTAGCAATAACTCTGGCAAAAATATCACTGACTTGGCAATAACTATGCCTTCTTTTGATTTATCAAAGCTTTTAGGTGGCACTTTGGTAGCTGAAGAGGATATTTAGGCCTCTAATGTGTTGAGGCCTTTCGGACTGATATATTTCTTTGTTTTTCCTTAAAACAATTTAATCTGTCTTTACTCTGTGTTTTAGGCTTAATTAGCCTTGATCTTTGTTCTCGGGTCTTCATTCACTGATATTGTCTTTGTTTCTTTAAACCTTAGGATTAAAACTCTGATCTTCAAGCTTAGTCATTCATCCTTCTTTAACCTTGATTTCTCTACTAATACATTTCGTTGTTCTTTGTTGATACAGGTGGCGTTATGCAGATGGAGGGTTTCTGTCAAAGCCTAGATGGCGAAACAGATGTTTAAACTTAGATTTCATACCCTGCAGCTCCTTTTCCTTTGATTTTTAAGACACATAATTGTCATTTTGAGCCTTTTCGTCACCTCTCTGTGACTGTGGAAAAACACAGAGTAAACACTGTTCAAAACCCTGTAAAACACACAAAAATCTATTAATAAATCCTGTAGGGATGGTAAAGACTGCTTCGGAGAGTTTGTGAGGGTGGAGGAGCAGCGAGGAAAAATGTGGATGAAGTGGAAAAAAGGGATAAAAACCCAGCAGAGCAGATAACCAGGTGCAAATGGGAGTTTGGGTGTGATATTAAATAAGGGCCGTTAGATTAGATCAACCAATGGAGATCTACGGTTGAGATCCTTCGATGAGGTTGTTTGGAGGATGGGTGAAAAGGTAAGTGAACGGGGTTGAGATTAAATGTGGGCCGTTTGACTAAAATAATCGACGACGGAGATCACTCGATAAAATCGCTTGGAAGAATGATGGAGGGAAAAAGAATTGGTGGTGAGATTAAATTGAGACCGTCCGATCTCAGAGATCGACAGCCAGGATCTAATCTAGAGTTACATTGCGGAGGGAGGAGCGGTATAGCGAAAAACCATTAGTGGTCTTCACGCGGCATTGGAGTGGTTTTGGATTTTTGAAAAAAAAAATGTGATACAGTACATCGCTTGACACCTGTCCTTCCCAATACCGCCCATTTCGAAAAATTTTTAGACGTTAACTCTTAGGCACAGAAAAAACACGAAAAGGAGTTTCAGCCGTCGGATGAGGGGCTGCAGATCCAACGGTGCAGATCGCACGCGATGGAGGGTAAGATGCATGGAAGAAAAATATAGGTGGGGTCAATGGCGGTTTAGATCATAACCGTTGGATCTCAGGAATGGATGGTCGAGATCTGTCGATGGGGAGATATGAAAAGTGCGGAGTGTGAAGAGCGGACGTAATGTGGACCGTCCGATCTAAAAGGATCAACGGAGGAGATTTGATCGGAGGTCGGGACGGTGGAGGTTTATGTGATATAAGGGCGGGATGCAATGTAACGCTGGCCGTTGGATCTGACGGAATGGATGGTCAGGATTAAATCGCATCGGAGAAAAGGAAAGAGGAAAAAGCGCTGAGGCTTTTGAGTTTGCAATATGCGATTAATCGCTGGCCGTTGGATCGGTTTGAGAGATCAACGGTCAAGATTAAATCGGGGAAGACATTGGTGGGAGGTGGAGGGAGGAACGGAATTGAATCTGTGCCATTGGTTCTTGTGGATTCAACAGCTAAGATTAAATCGGTAGATCGACATCGAAGGAGGGAAAAGGAAAAGGATAAGGGAAGAGTTGCGATGCGATGTTGTACCGACCGTCGGATCAAAGGGATGATCGATGTTCCAGATTAAATCAGGGATCTGCATCGGCAGAAAGAAATATGATGGATGGGTGTGATGCGATGAGCTCCAGAACGTTGGATGGAGGTGGATCAAAGGCTGAGATTTTCTCGGAGGGATCGCATCAAAATTTTTGAAAGAGGCAGAAAAGGTAGGACCATGCGGACTTGCGATGCGATGAGCTGATGGCCGTTGATTTGCAGAGATCGACGGTAAGGATTCGTTTCAAATCATTGCATCAGGTTTATGAAAAAAACAAAGGAAAAGGACTTCGGGAAGTGGTTTTTAGACCTTTAGCGTCCGATTGCGGGGCTTTGGGTCATATGTGGAAAAGGGGCTTAAGGCCTTAATAGAAAAATGGGTTTTTTAGGCCAAAATGAAGTTTTTTCAAGGCTTTTTTGGCTTTCGGTAGAAGGGGAAAAGGGGTTTTAAACCTTATAAAGGGATTTCACAAGGCTTAAAGGGATTTTGGAGGTTTTTAAAGGGGAATGGAGGGTTAAAAGGTGAAAAGAAAGTTTTTATGAAAAAAGGATAAAAAATGAGTGAAAGGGGGAGTTTTTAAGCAGTCTTTCTCTTGGTAAACAACAGGTACTTTAGGATTGATAATGGAACATCAGTGAAGATTAACTCAGAGGGTAAAGACCATCATAAGACTTCAAGAACTCACAATTTGGATATGAAATTGTTTCTTGAAGGCTAAAAAAGATTTAGCCACCATTTGGTATGACAAATTTTTATAGGTGGCTAACACCAGGTAGAAAAAGAAAAAAGAGGTTGATGAAATAGATAGAAAGCTGTAAAAAAAAATAAGTTTGAGAATTTCCCACAAAAAGAAAAAAATAACGCTACGAGACATTATTTTGAAGCTACAGGACGATTCAGTGATGCCGGAAGACATATAAGACAGAATACATACACGATATCTCAAAAGTAATTCTCCAAGAAAGTAAACAAATGCTACAAAATATGCAAAGGGAAGTTGAAAAAATCACCGCTGATAAAAACAAACAAATTACCGGTCTTAAGGACCATAGCGAAAAATTACTCACTCAAATTAAGAAACTTGAAAATTATAAGCAATTATTGAAAAATAAATTAGAAGAACTCATCACGAAAGATGTATCGAAGTCGTCAGATGTAACTATCCAAATGAAGAAAAAGGAACAAATACCAATCCAATCAATATCACAACTCAAGAAAATGATAAAATAGTTGAAGGGAAAACATATTCAGATGTTGTAGTTCAAACGATGAAAATTCCAAGTGATGATTCAATAGTCAACTCAACAACATCAGTACCTAAAGAAAATTAGCACGGATGATAGGGAAAAGTCAAACCATAAGAACCCCTTATCAACATCTGAAATCATATGAACAAAAATCTCATTCAGTCAACGTTTTTGTATCACTTAAAACATAAACAACAAACTTATGTTCCAAGGAATACTGAAGTCTAGGCAATCCAGTCTTGTGATAATAATTCATCACAAGTTTCCGATATCCGCAAGTTTCTACAAAAGATTAATTTAGGATGGTCAAATCCTTTCTCTGTGAGACCATTTTATATATCACTCCAAGGATCGTATCATCTTGTATCAACAGAGATGAAAACTCGAAGAATTTTAGAAGATGCAAGACAAAGAAACAAATGACATGCCTAGTCAACAATAAGTTTTAAGGACAAAACTTTTTGAAGAGGAAGGAAATGTTATGAATATAATTTATATAAAAATAATGTCAATATAGTAATGATTAATTAGTGAACATTAATTAGAAATTACTACTAAAGAGGCATGTCTAATGGGACATGACCTTCCATGAAGAGGCACCTGCCTAATTATATAGGCAAACCTCATTTGTAACAATCACACATATTTATACAGTGACATGTGGTTTAACGGTAAGTTTCGTTGGGTGAAACCCACGAGACGGAGGTTCAAATCTCATTGAGTATATGGCCTGTTGTGTCTTGGCTAGAAGAGTAGGCGACCCCATAGTGGACGTCTCGGCTCTTGTTGAGGCATAAGTTAATT
This sequence comes from Pinus albicaulis, assembly GCA_034641835.2. NCBI lineage: Eukaryota > Viridiplantae > Streptophyta > Pinopsida > Pinales > Pinaceae > Pinus > Pinus albicaulis. The sequence goes on along the minus strand of CM076578.1, from coordinate 1,924,886,902 downwards.
GCTATTGTGTGGCTTGTAGGTTGTTGCACCTAGCCTAGGTTTATAGTGGCAGCTAGTGGGATTTGATCCTGGGCCTTGTTCAGGAAAACTCTCACTAGTTACCGATTATCTTAGATTTAAAAAAAAAAAAAAAAACAATCACACATATTTGTACATTCAACAATTCTTATATATTATATGTTACTTGTCCTACAATGGATAATTACATATACAAGATATTTGGAGTATTCCTATTGTGTATACGAACTTTGTTCATTACATTGCTATTAGAGCCGTTCGATCCTCTGGTGGCTTAACATTGCCATTAGAGCATTTGAGAACTTTGTTCTTAACAAAATCTTAGGCTGCCAAATAGGTGCCTACCATAGTTAAAAACAATTGCGTGCAAAAACTTAACATTGGTATTGGAGAATTTATGAACTTTGTTCGTAACAAAAGCTTAGGCTTCCAAATAAGTGTCTACCCATAGTTAAAAAAAATTGCGTGCAAATGCGGACGCTGAATTTAAATGCATTTTCATAGATATAATGTCCAACAGGATGCCAAGTTAATGAAGCATAAGTTCCAGCTAGTAAGGGCATGAGTATAGCTCACACAAATACATATACGATCAAAAGAAACCTATTGGCACATGAATGCGTGATCAATAATGACATATATTGTTATGAAACCAACTCCCAAAATAGAAGAAAATAGAGATCAACGCCTTAGAAATCAGCGACTTCGAGGGGAAAACCTCCTTTACATTACATAAATGAACAATTCTTGGATGATACTATAGGAATTTATAGGGTAAGTTCCTCAGATCAAGAACCAAAGGTCACCGCTCACAAACATATCACAAATTAGTACACCAATATAATCACATGGTTAAAACCCTCGAAGAGGGAAACAGTCCACAACCTGAGCCAACGCGGCCACTTCAGGAAATTTATTAATATAAAAAGAAATTTTATATATGTTTCTCTCATAAACGGTTATCGGACAAATGACCATCCATGCTCTTTAAATAGAGATCATGGACCAATCGAGTGTTAAGCCATGGATCAAGTGTCGTTAATATCGAGGTGAGAGATAATCGTTGAATCACTACAAATCGTGACCGTTGGATTATAAGTTACAAATGTACATGGTAAAGAAACAAACTTTACCTAACTCTACACTAGACTAAGTTATTCTTAATTATTTCCTATGTGTCGAAATATCCGAACATCCCCCCTTAAGAGCAACTTGGGATAGGATTGAAGGATTTACAAAAGTGACACAATAGGAGAAGGAAGGAGGCATTAGAGCCTAAGAAAAGTTACATATGTTTCTCTCATAAACGGTTACTGGACAAATGACCCTCCATGCTCTTTAAATAGAGATCATGGACCAATCAGGTGTTAAGCCACTGATCAAGCGTCGTTAATACCGAGGTGAGAGATAACCGTCCGATCACTACAAATCGTGATCGTTAGATTATAAGTTACAAATATACATGGTAAAGAAACACACTTTACCTAACTCTACACAAGTCTAAGTTATTATTAACTATTTCCTATGTGTCGGAATATCCTAACATCCCCCCTTAAGAACAAATTGGGATAGGATTGAAGGATTTACAAAGGTGAGACAAAAGGAGCCTATTTCCTATGTGTCAAAATATCCTAACATCCCCCCTTAAGAATGAATTGGGATAAGATTGAAGTATTTACAAAAGTGACATAATAAGAGAAGGAAGGAGGCATTAGAGCCTATTGATACAAATGACAAAACCTCCTTTCTATATATAGGAGTCCATGGGGTCACAATATCATCCTAGCCGACCTAACAATAATAATGTAAGGGAACAACAATAACAATAGTGAGATTTTATGGGGCACAATAATAACAATATGGGGACTACAAGGGTACAACAATAACAATAATGAGACTACACTAACAACAATAAGGTACTAACCTAGTAATATAGGGACCTAACATGCCCCTCTCCTTCAAACAAGTGTTGTCCTCAACGCTTGATTATTTCAAGATGCTTCTGTATAAAATTATCATCCTCCCATGTGGAATCTTCAAAGGGTAAGTTCTTCCACTGGATGAGATACTCTGAAATTGATCAGTTTTTTAGCTGTCGAGTTCTTGTTTCTGTGACTACTTTGGGTTCCAATATTATTTTTCCTTCCTCATCAAGTTCTTGCAATATTTTTTAAACTAGGACTTGCTCCATATTTTCACCATTAGGAATCATTTCTTGTAGAAAATTTGTCAAACCTTCCTTCAAACCTTCCATATCTTCTTTTAGATCATTCTTCATATCTTCCATGTTTCCTTTCAGTTTTCATTCTATACCATCGATCTTAGCTTCCATTCCATTCTTCAAACCATCCATCTTAGCCTCCATGTCTGTTTTTAAACCATCTATGTCATCTTTGGTTTATTTTTGTGAGAGTGAAATTTGTTGCACTTGGTACCTTAATTTTGATATATGGTAAAGAAACACACTTTACCTAACTCTACACTAGACTAAGTTATTCTTAACTATTTCCTATGTGTCGGAATATCCTAACACCCCCTCTTAAGAACAACTTCGGATCGGATTGAAGGATTTACAAAGGTGACATAAAAGGAGCCTATTTCCTATGTGTCTAAATATACTAACATCCCCCCTTAAGAAAAAAATGGGATAGGATTGAAGGATTTACAAAAGTGACACAATAGGAGAAGGAAGGAGGCATTAGAGCCTATCCCCCCTTAATGAAAACTTTCCTAAACTCCAAGCATGGATCAAAGTTTGATAAACTTCGCTTCTGTGAGAGCCTTTGTAAAGATATCGACTACTTGATCATTGGTTGGACAATACTGCACTTCAAGAACACGATCATGAATGAGATTTCTGATGAAGTGTATGTGGAGTTCAATGTGTTTCATACGCTGATTGTGAACTGGATCTTTACATAGCTGAATGGTATTCTGATTATCACATCAAAGTGTAGTTGGATGCTGCTGATGGCGACCAAATTCAAACAGGATTTGACGAAGCCACATGGCTTCCTTGTTGGCTTCAACTGCACCACGATACTTTGCTTCTGCTGAAGAAAGAGAGATGGAAATTTTTTTCTTACAAGACAAGGTAATAGGTCCTGAACCGAGAGTGAATACATATCCTACAGTCGAATTTTGATCATCAGGATCACAAGCCCAATAAGAATCAGTGAAACCAATCAATAATGGAGATGCTCCTGCACTGTAATGAATCCCAAATTGAACTGAACCTAGAATATATCGAAGTGTTTTTTTGGCTACTTTCCAATGAATTTCATGAGGTTGGTGCATAAATTGAGCGACAAGACCAACGACAAAGGAAAGGTCATGACAGCTATGGGTTAGATACAAGAGTTTACCAAAAATTTGACGATATAAGGTAGCATCAACTTCAGGGGTAGTAAAAGTGACTGAAAGCTTGACTCCAGACTGAAAGGGAGAAGGGGCTAGCTTATAGTATTCCATGTGAAAGTGGTGTAGAAGATCACATGCATACTTGGATTGATAGAGGGTAATGCCTTCCTTGGATTGTAAGTCTTGAAGACCAAGGAAATTATGCGAGTGTCCCAAGTTTGTCATTTCAAAATTTTTTTTGAGGCTAGACTTCACATGGTTTATATGGTTTGGATCACTACCAGTAAGGATAAGTTAATCAACATAAAGAACAAGGATGGTGAAGGACTTACCCACTTTCTTGGTGTAGACAGTGTTGTCAAAATGACACCTAGAAAAGCCATTATCTAAGAGAAATATATGCATTTTGGCATACCAAGCCTGAGGAGCTTGTTTGAGACCATAGAGAGACTTCCTAAGGCGACGAACAAGGCTGGAGTCTTGTTGGATAAAGCCAGGGGGTTGTTCCATGTAGATTTCTTCATGAAAATATCCATGTAAGAAGGCGAATTTAACATCCATCTGATGGACTTCCCATTTAAAGGAGGCAGCAAGGGAAAGAACAAGAAGGATAGGATTCATTTTGGAAACAAGGGAGAAGGTTTCAGTATAGTCAATGCCTTCAACTTGTAAAAATCCTTTAGCGACAAGACAAGATTTATGTCTATCCACTTTTCCATTTGGTCCAAACTTTTTTTTGCAAACCCATCTGCATCTGACAAGTTTTCTTCCTTTTGGAAGAGGAACAAGATCCCAAGTATCATTCACCAATAAGGAGCGATATTATTCATTCATATCTTCATCCCAATCTGGATGACCGAAGGCTTCTTCAGAGGTTTCTGGATCAGGATTTTTTGGAACTTGAGCCAATAAGGAAGAGGCTCTTTCAAAATGAGAACGTGTACGTCATCGATCGACAGGGTCACCTGCAAGAGAACATGCTGCATCTCTAGTAGAGAAGACCCATCTTGGAAGTGGTGGAGTAAAAGGAACAATTTCAAGAGGTGGAGGAGGATTTTCATCCTCGTTGTCATCATCTGAACTAGAAGGAATGCTATTACAAATAGAAGAGAGAGAGAGAGGTGGCACATATGCCGAATCAGGCTTGCAGGATAAAGGTGGCACACTCCCCAAACTAGGCTTGCAGGCCGATATATTTTCATCAAATTTTACATCTCCTCTAATTATTATATTTTGGGATTTTGCTTGAAGAAGTCTATATCCTTTGACATCTTCAGAATATCCAACAAAAAATCATTTTTCACTCTTAGGTTCTAAGGCTTTATGTTTTGCATATGGAATATGGGCCCAAGCATCACTTCCGAAAACACGAAAGTGACTTACATCTGGTTTGATTGAGCTCCAAGCTTCTTCTGGAGTTATATTCTTTAAAATCTTAGTAGGAGTGCAATTTACTATGTAATTTGCACAGTTAATGGCTTCTGCCTAAAAATTGAGACCAAGTCCTTTAGATTGAAGCATACAATTCTTCCTTTCAACTACACCATTTTTTTGTGGAGTATATGGAACAGTATGTTGAAATTGAATGCCATGCTCAGTGCAGAAGTTGATAAATTTTTTGTTAACATATTCTCCTCCATTGTCTGATCTTAACTTAATAATTTAATGTCCAGATAGTTTCTCAACAAAGGCCTTAAAGGCCAAGAACATGTTAAAAACTTCACTCTTGAGTTTTAAGAAGTATACCCAAGTGCGTCTGGAAAAATCATCAATGAAAGTTAAGAAGTACTTGCAACCAGAGAAAGAAACAATAGGAAGTTGACAACATAAATCACTGTGCACAAGCTGCAAAGGGGATGAAGCGTGCCAAGAGGCATGTTTGTCAAACCTATCCCGATGATGTTTTCTGAGTACACATCCGGAGCAAACACCATCTCGGCAAGATACCATTGGAAGGCTCGTCACCATATTTTCCTTACATAGATTTTGAAGGGAGCGATAGTTTAAGTGACCAAATCGTTGATGCCAAATTTTGCTCACTTCAACATTATGAGAAACAAAAACGGAGGGAAGACATGATGCCCCAAAGTTGTCAAAATTATATAACCTCGTGGAATCATCAACAATGCCAGTAGCTAAAATATGTTTAGGATCTTTGAGGTCCTTGATTATAACATCATGAGGTGAGAATTATACTATTTTCCCTTCACCTGAATGAGTTATCTGATAAATAGAGAGAAGGTTGCATGACAAGGTAGGAACACATAGTACATCATTAAACTGACCATTATCAAGATGAATGGTTCCAGATCCTACAACACTAAGAGATCTATCATCACCAACATAAATATGTTTGGTGTTATAATCATTTAAAGAAGAAAACATGGCTTTATTTTTGGCCATGTGATAAGAAGCTCCAGAATCAATGAGCCACTCATGAGAATGAGAAGAGGAAGATACATTTAATGCATAACTAGATCTTGATGCTTGACAACCACAAGCAAAAAGTTCCATTCCTGAAGATGAATGTGAAGAGTGCTCCAAATTGATGTTGTGCTTCTTTATTGTTGCTTCTAAGGCTTCCATCTTCTTAAAACATTTGGACTCTATATGGCCATCACTATTACAAAAGTTGCAATGTCCATCGGTCTTATTCCCTTTTTTTTTATTTTCCTTATCATTTTGGTTAGTTTCTTTTTCAATTTGCGTCTGAAATTGCTTAGGACCCTTGTTTGGTTTCAGACCATATTTTTTAGGATATTGCTTCTTGGGATTCTTTTGATATGATTTTTGTTGGGCTACTAAGGCTTTCTTAGAAGTGTTTCTAGGAGTGATAAGACCAAGGTGTAAGATTTTTTCTTATTCTCTTATCAAAGAATCACAAAAGGAATCAAAAGAGGGATTCTTGTAGGTTGTTCCTAAAGAAATGATGGCTTCTCTAGTGGAATGGAAGGAAGAAACAAATACAGAGTATGCAGGGCCAAGCTTAGCAATAATGCAATAGATGAGGCTACTATCTTCCTTTTTTACCTTACAACCTTCTAAAAGAAGTCTAAGGGTCTTGAATTTGGACAAAAAGTCTTCAATAGAGGAGAAATTACTGGGGTCGAAAGTAAGCAACTCATTTTCAAGCTGATGGGCCCTGATTTGATTTTGAATGCCAAAGAAAATATTTAGCTTGTCCAAGGCTTCATGAGGGGTGTCAATGTCAAGGATATGAAATCGAAGATCTTGAGCAATGGAAATTCCTATCAGACCTCGTGCTTGATCTTGTTTATTTTCCCATTTAGCGACTTTATCATCATCAGAAGGTTTAGTTTCTACTCAGGTGGCTATTCTATAAAGCCCTTTACTTCTAAGTATATCTACCATCTGAGGTAGCCATTGGAAATAATTGGTGTTGTTAAGAATAATCGGGCATGCATTTTCCATTTTTTTTTAAAGAGAAATGAAGCTGAGAAAAGCTGAAACTAACTGCTCCAATGGAAAGATCTTGAAAAATTAGGTCGTTTCACCAACTAACTCCTCACCAAGTGAGATAGTAAAAGGATTCTGTTATTGTTTGAAAGGAGGAAGGGGATTTTTTTGTTTTTTGTTTTTACTCTTCAGTGTGCGTGCCTTTTCCTGAACAAAAAAACACAAAAACCGAGAAAAAAAATAAATGCAAGCCTTATGGAAGAATGTTAGATTTCAGTTAGCCTTACCAGAAACTATCGATTTTTCCACTATTTCTGATTTCTTGAGATTGCACAAAGACGCGGGGAAAGAGCATACGTAGCAAAGAAAGCCCTTCTCCTGTTTCTGATTTTCCTAGATCACACGAAGCGTAGAGCAAAGAGCATACACAGAGAAGAGGGTATAGATCTGACAAATAAATAAAACCTAAAAACCGAAAATAAATAGAGGGAACCGAAATAAGAAGAACTATTAACAAATATAACTGCAAAATAGATGCTTTATACCTCCAGATCTAAACTGTCATAACTTGGGCAACCGGAAACCTTTTCGCATGGAACGAAAGGCGTTACTCACTGTAACAGATGCTCCGGACACAACATAGTAGTTATACAAGCCCAATAATGTTTAGAAATAATATATCTACAAAACAGAATTCGCATGCAATCAAATTGGATTTGGATTTTGATCAACAACGGATGCGGCCCTCAAAATAGCTTTGATACCATGTAGGAATTTATAGGGTAATTTCCTTAGATCAAGAACCAAAGGTCACTAATCATAAATAGATCACAAATCAGTACACTAGTATAATCACGTGGGTAAAACCCTCGAAGAGGGAAACAGTCCATGACCTGAGCCAATGCGGCCACTTCAGGAAAATGTACATGGCAAAGAAACACACTTTACCTAACTCTACACTAGACTAAGTTATTCTTAACTATTTCCTATGTGTCGGAATATCCTAGCAATATCATACTGCAATTCTTCCACTTCATGCGTCATAGTAGAATTTTTTGAGGGCTTAATGGGTGTAGAATTATTTTTAGAGGCCATTTCACAGCCCAATATTGATATCTATTCTTCAATATGCCCTCAGAATCACTTCAAAATGATTTTTCAAGCAAGACTAATGCAATTTAAAAAAAATACACACCTTTTTCTTGCTTTTGAGGAGCTCGATATTGAAATTGATGCATCTCTGTAATTTCAGATCCCCAAGTTTTTATCTTCGACCTTGTAGTAGCCCTCTGAATCTTCTTTCCAATGCCACATGTTTGACCTGATTTATATTCTTCAAGGAAAAGTTATACCCAATCTCCCACAATGGCCTAATTATGGGCTGGTTCAATAGAGCGAACTTGTAGGGCATGCCACGTGTCACTTTTTCCTCCTTCGGCTCTGAAATCGATACACAGGAAAATACATTCTGTGTACTTTCAACCACTTTTTACAGAATTCCAATCCGATGCTTAGAGAGAGTTATGACGATTTTCCCAAGGTCACCGCTTTGAGATGAAATTCGGGAGCTTGTAAAAATGCTAACTTCCACAGATCATATCTCCGAAAATATTGCGAACCAAGATCTGAAATTTTTACACGACATCCCTTAGGATTTCTTTGCAAACGATTTTTTTTTTTAAACTTATGAACCTTCGTAGAAAAATAGCTATAGCGAAAATGCCACGATAACCTGTTTGAAGCAGCGAAACCCTAGAATCCAAAGCTCTGATACCAAATTTTATGAAACCATCTCCCAATATAGAAGAAAATAGACACTTCGAGGGGGTGACCTCCTTTAAATTACATAAATGAACAATTCTTGGATGATACAAATGACAAAACCTCTTTTATATATATAGGATTCCATGGGGTCACAATATAATCCTAGCCGACCTAACAATAATAATGTAAGGGAACAACAATAACAATAGTGGGCTTTTATGGGGCACAATAATAACAATATGGGGATTACAGGGGTACAACAATAACATAGAGGGGCTACACTAACAACAATACAAGACTACACTAGTAATATAGAGACCTAACATATATATGGTAATGGAAGAGCCTAGAGTTGGATGAATGGTTTGAAGCCATTCCATAGGTCAAATGAAAACGTGTGGGCTGCATGAGCCTCATTTAAAAAATACGAAACACCACAATGAACACCGAAATAAATTTAAGTGCAGAATGCTAACTTATAATATTCTGATCGTAGAATCGAATGAGGTCACAATGCCTAAAAATAACAAGACACAATAAGGGAAACATCAAACCTTGACCTCACAAGCATGGTGTGGGATTCACAAAACAATTATTGGAGTAGACCAATGGAGGAACATTAGAAACCAAATTATTGAAATTACAAATACCAATTTGAGTAAAATGGTCAAGCTTACTTTCAACAAAGGCTTCATCCAAACCATTGAAACAATTTGTGGGGTGCTAACGTCCACTTACAAATCTCCACATTGTTTCTAATGCATAGGGTCAACTTGAAAATTCAAAACCGAGTTCAAGACTACAAAATAGGGAAACTAAGATGTTGGGCATTGAAGAAACATATGTGTGGTAATTGAGAGGACCCCTAAAACTTATACCCAAAAATGAAACAATCATAAGAATGACAGAGGCATGGTCAAGTTGTAGAGTTCAAAATTTCATAAATTTTCCCAAAATATCGACATTTATTGGCATTCTTGGGATGCAATAATTACATATGACTCAAAATTTTAATCCATGAGGGGTCATTGTAATATTAATAACCCTTCCAATCATACAAATTGGTCAACTTGTTGGAGATATAAGGGCACCAAATGTGAGGTGCATCGTTCTTGTTACGCCACTGTCACATTAATGCTTCACCCAAATGTAGGTGCGTTCGTGAGTGCATATAAAAGGTCATAGGGGTTAAGAATTAGGTTGGTGGTGCTGGGTCTCCCTATGGGAACAGATATTTCATGATATTTGGACAACAAAGGATGCACATATCACCACAATAACAACAAGATCCTTGCCAATCAAAATAAATTGAATGTGGTCATAAGTTCTGTTGTCCTTTGTAGAAATTCTAGGCTAAGGAACTGTGCCAAAGCATCTAAAATGAGGCTTTGATTTTGTGTGAGAGACCAATGCTTTAAATATTTAAACAAATGTGAATCCTAATTACCTCTGAGAAAATAGAAGGGCTGATTCTTCTCCCTTAATAGAATTAAGCTTTAAAATGATTTAAAATGAAGAAATTGAGAAAATATATAATTCCTTAAACATTCAGATTGAATGTTTAATTTGTGATATAAAATAGATACATATAGAAATATTACACAACCAAACAAACATATCCAAAGATAATAGAAGGCAACAATTAAAAGATGTAGAGGAATTAACTACAACAAACAATAATTAATCTCTTTAAATGATTATAACTTTGCACGGGCTTTTAGAGAGATTGACATTCAACCTTGTCTTACCCAAATTTATATATAACTTTAAATATGTGCAGATAAAAATTAGAATGAAACATAAATGAATAACTAGAAGAACTCACAGAGATACAAGGGATGCTCAGAATAAGTCTAGAATCCTTCTATTAACTTCAGAAATACTTTGGAAAGTTACAAGCATGTCTAATTATTCATCACAAGGGTTCAAACTTGTTATCTTTGAATTAAAAAATATTTATAGAGTTCATTTCAAGCATATTTAAATTTGAACTGAAATTTATTACAAAAAAAATTTCATCCAAAATAATTGGGATATTACAAAAATAGAACTGAAAATAGTGGATCTGAACTGATTTCGGGGGTTGTTGTTGATGACTATAGCTAGAAATATGCTTTTCTGTTCACTTCCCTTGAAATTCTGTTCTCTTCTCCTGAAATTTTATTGTATGCCCCTGAACTTTTGCATTTTGTTCCTATTTGATGAGCTCACACAGTTTATCCCATCTTTTTTCATCAGGGATAGAAAATTTTAACAGTTTTCTATATGCCTCATTGACTTTAGTATATTTTTCATACGCAGGTCGAGTTAGGAACAAATTTTTAATCTCATGATGAATCAACAAATCAAAATTTAAACCTTCAATAAAAGATTTAACAGTTATGCTCCATCTCATTTTGGAAAATTTACTTTTATCCACTGCTATTTCATGCAACTTATGCTGATAAGTTTCAAGTGGAATCAATTTGCCACCTATGTCTTGTGAATCTGGAAGTCCTTTCTAATGAAAAATACTAAATTTCCAGTGAAATATTTTGATCTGAACCTCCAAATTCTGGCATTTATTTTCACGCTGTAGTATTAAATTTCTCTTGGTGAAAAATTTTCTTGCCTCCAAGACAACTTCAGTTGTGTCTTCAATGCTGAATTCCTCAAGCTCATCCTTTCTGTTGGAACACCTAATCCTACATGGGTAGGTGTGGAATGCGAAAAGTCACAATGGAGTCCAAGTGACCTTGGAATGTGAAACCAAGAGTCACACCATTGTACTATAAATGTACATCTTTGTATAATGGAAAATAAGAAAGCCTCACGCTTATCCTTCATTGTGTTGAGTCTCTTGTGTGCGTGTGTTTATCTTCCTCATACACCATGTGTGTGCCTTAACATGGTGTTTAACATGGTATCAGAGCGGGCGATTGCTGGCCCTGCTCCAAATTGAGTGAGCCATTTGTGTTTATGGCCTGTGCATATCTGCAAAAATTCTTAGCATTTTTGCAACACTCAAAGCTTTTGTAGTAGTGATTTTTCAGCATTCAGAAATCTGTTTTGAAAATCCCAGCATTCAAAAATTGGCAGCACTAGTTTTGAAGAAGAGCAGCATTGTGCATTTGAAGAAATTTCGTCTTGGAGAAGAGCAGCATTGTGCATTTGAAGAAATTTCGTCTTGGAGAAGAGCAGCATTCAAAATCTGTGGCAGCATTCAGAAATTTCATTTTGGAGAAAAGGCAGCACTGCCGATTTGAAGGTTTTCATTCTAATTTTTCTCTGCAATTTCTGCTTATTAAAATCTGCATTTTCAAGAGCTGCTGGAATACTGTTTAAAGAGGGTTTCTGAGAGAACATTTATGAGTTTTTCATTGAAAAATCTCTGCAAGTTTCAAGATTTTTGAATACTGTTAAAGTCTGAAATGGAGTAGATTGCTGTATATTTGGAAAAATCTGCTGTTTTGAAGACTAAAATTCTGAATTTGCCTTCATCTCTGCATTTTCTGCTGCTGGGCTATTGAAAAAATTTCTAGAAATTCTCCAAATCTGCTATACATTTGGAAAATCTGCAAGTATTCTACTGAAAATTTTGTGGTTTCTACTCTACTCTACTCTGCTGTTTAAATTAAAAATAAAAAAAAAATAAAAAAAAAATTTACTGTTCTTGGCCTTTCGGCCTTCCCCACCCAACCTGCAACCTCTATTCCCATTCTCCCAACTCACAGCTCTGCGCCCCCTCATACCTCACAACTCCCATCCCATACACACCTACGCCTTACACACCACGCTCTACTTCTCACTCTCTCACGCTGCCCTCTGCATCGATTACTCAATCCCCTCACTGTAATATACCATCTCTCATACCCGGCTTCATGCTCACACGGCCCTTGCAGCGCTTCCCCTCCGCCTTTTCTACTCCCACGCGCCTCTGGCCGACCCCTCCTTGCTCACACTCCGCTCTCCTTTGCGGCTCCCACACACTCAACCTCCCTCACTCAATACACCCTTTGCACCCAACGCTCACTCTGCCATTGACTCTCCTTTCTAACGCCCCTCAACCACCTACAACGCCTCCCCTCTCTGCATCGACCTCAATACACCCCCTCTTTGCGTTGTATTAATATCTCCCCCATATAATTAATACCGCCCATCCATTTAACATACCGCCATTTCATTTCATTTTTAAAATTCGATTTTTTAATATAAAATACACCTTCCATTTTTTAATAATCCCTTTTTAAATTCCTCATTTTTAATTAATTAAAAAAAAAAAAAAAAAAAAAAAAAAAAAACAGAGAGAGAGGAAGGACATTGAAGACGAAAAAGAGATATGAACAACAGAAATGAAGAAAATGACATGTGAGCAGATGGACTATATTTAGAGAAAAGTGAACTTGACATTTTGTGATTTGTGGCATAAGGGTGATTTTCTGAAGAAATTGACATTTGAAGACAGTTTGCCATCATTGAAACCAGCTCTTTGAAGAAAAAATTCAGCTGCCTTAAAGGCCTCTTGCACAAGTATTTTTGCTACACATTCATACAAATATTTTGCAGAAATATTGTATTGTATTGACATTGTATTGTGAGTAGACATTGCTTCTTCATAGTTGCAATCAATACTTGAGTTGTTGAAAAATTGTTGATTGCCCTCCATCATTTGAGGAGCACACTTTGTACTTTGAGATTTCCATAGTTGGAAATTCTTTTGAGTCATTTGTATTTCTTGTTGCATCACATTGTAAACGGGTGCATTTTCGGTTGAAGCCGACACCCTTTCATTTGTTTTGAGCCTAAGTTGTTGAAAATGGCCAAAATCAATGAGGCATTAGTGTTGTTGAATAGCCTCATTCATTCCAATGTTGATGATATGATAAAAATGAGCAAGGATGCTCTTTGTAGAATTCAAAGTTGTTTGCTAGATGCACAAGAAAAGATTGAATTTTTGCAGTTGGAATCTCAGCTCCAACAAGATGAACTTCAGCAAAAGAGTCACCATTCTGAACCTGTTTCTATTCAGAAGACTGAAAAATATTTTCATCAGAAGAAAGAAGATAAAGTTCCAGATGATTCACATTCAGTTCCTTGCACTAGAGCAGATGTACATGCAGATGCAGCACCTCAGCCTGCACTTCTCAAGCCCATCATCAGACCTTGGGAAGAGCTGGTCCACAACAAGCACCGAACTGGTCTTGGATATGACAAGGATGTGTCATTTCATATTCTGAACTACACCAAGCCCATCATATTTCAGAGTGCTGGATTCTTGTATGACAGTTCACCTGCAGCTGTTCCAGATCCTGTTCCACAACAACAACAGATTGAGAAATGCCAAAACTGTGATCGAGTTGGCCATATGAAAGATCACTGTTTTGATCTTCATCCATGCAAACACTGTGGTCGGCACACTCATTCTTCAGACAGATGCTTCAGACACAAGCCTCCTGCAAGAACCAAGATTCATCTTGGATGGATCGCTTCTTGGCAATGGGCATCAGCAGCCAAGAAGATGTTTAAGTCGCATGTCAGAACATGTTCACGGATATTGAGCAAACTTGCAGTTGAGTTTTCGCGATCATCTCACCTTGTCCCTGACAGGGGGGAAAATGGTGGTCATGTACAAGCTTCAATGCCAGATCGAGCAAGCTTGAGCCATAATCTCTCATTCCATGTTCAAAGTTGTAGCTAGAGACACAACAGTTCAAGCGAGCCTGAGCCACAATTCGTCATTCCAGATTCAGAGATGTAGCGAGAGACACGGATGCCCATGAGCATGCCTTCGGTTGGTGGACAACCTTAAACCATCATCTTTGGTTGGTGGATAACCTAAAACCATCACAGGTAGTAGACCTCCCTTCTTTTAGGTCGAAGGTCTCCCTTTCATATATGAGGAACACTTCCTCTAGCAGAAGCCTTCAGCTTAGGAGCCTTCAGCTTCTTGCCAGCTTTGGTTGAGTTCCAGGAAATGCTTCAAAGCATTCCAGAGTTGTTGGTAATCCTAAAACCATCACAGGTAGTAGACCTCCCTTATTTTAGGTTGAAGGTCTCCCTTTTTTATGAGGGACAATTCCTCTAGCAGAAGCTTTCAGCTTCTTGCCAGTTTTGGAAGAGTTCCGGGAACTGCAACAAGTATTGCGTTCTAGTGTTGGTGGTCATCCTTAAACCACCTCTTTTTTCCAACATTTCAAAGAGTTGATTCAGCCCAAGTGCTGCCATGTATACTTTGCAGATTTGTATTACAACTCTTTTCTTGGACTCACACATACCCCTTCGGATTAAGGGGGGATGTTGGAACACCTAATCCTACATGGATAGGTGTGGAATGCGAAAAGTCACAATGGAGTCCAAGTGACCTTGGAATGTGAAACCAAGAGTCACACCATTGTACTATAAATGTACATCTTTGTATAATGGAAAATAAGAAAGCCTCACGCTTATCCTTCATTGTGTTGAGTCTCTTGTGTGTGTGTGTTTATCTTCCTCATACACCATGTGTGTGCTTTTACATGGTGTTTAACACTTTCTTTGTCTTGGAATACAAAAATTTAATTATCATTTTAGAATCTCCTGATTTGTGGTCTGAATCTTTTTTTTTATTTTCACTTTATTTCTACCACTGCTGCTTTTGATCTTTGTAATAAATTCTCCTGTTCAAAGATGATCTCAATAGAATTCCATAGCTCAGTGACTGATTCATTAATATCAATCCAAATATTCTCTTTGGCTTGAGCAATAGTTTGTGCAATTAACGACTCATTCTCATAACTCCTAATTGCTGAGTTACCTTATAATTCTTTTGAATCTCAGCCAAATATGCATTATCACACTTAATCTTCCGTTCCTAAATCTTTTGGAGTTGCATCTTTTGTTTCTCGATTTCTTGATCCTGTGGAGACAAATCTCCCATGGCTTTTGACAAGTCCGTTGCTGCATCACTGGACTACACAATCACTGCAATGGCTATTGCTGAAGTACATGATGTAGAAGTAGTAGGAATAGGAATGGCAGCTGAAATAATGAGTTGTTGCTCATTTTATTTTAGAAGTGATTCCATGTTAGCTTCCATTTTCTGAATTTGGATATTCTATTCAATTATTAATTTGAACATATTTTATTTTTCCTTTTCAAGTTGATCAATCTCCTTAGCTTGTGTATGTTAAGTAGTAGGAAGCTTAGGATGCTTCCACAATGCTTGAATGTCAGCATTCTTATTTTTAATCATCTCTTTTGCTACTTTAATATTACTAGGATCATATCCTAGTTTGATCACTAGATCTTCAAGAGCTTTGATTCTGGTATCTTTAGTCAAATATGACATTCTCTCCATCTTCAATTGTGTATGAATATTGTTAAGGGAATTTTACAGTTTGGAGGCTGCCATAATTGAGCTTGTTAATTTGGAATATATAATTTCACTAGCCTACTTATGTAGCTCAATTTTATCAATGGCATAAATTTTCTTGGTGTCAAAGCAAAAAAAATGATGTTTTGTAATCTTCCACACTCTTAGAGACTGGAACTTTAGGTTCAAAGAAACTAATTGAAACTATCCCTTTTCATTATCAAGTGCAAACAAAAGTCTGTGCTGTGTAGTCGAAGACGACTTCCAAAAATCTGAATAGGTGGTGGCCTTTAATTCTTCATTTTTCCTTTTAATTTCTTTGTATCTAGCAAAAATATTTTGTTTCATTGTAACATGAGAAACAAAAGACATGGCAGAATATTTAATTTATTCAAATTGTGGAAAAGAAGTGGTGGGAAAACCTGACAACACCACTGTGGCTTGCTCCTGTGAACTCTTCTCCTCTGAGGACTCTTAATTAGTATTTTTCTTCTTTCTCCTTTTAAAAACTATGAAACCTGTGGCCTGAACTTCTGATCCTATAGGAGACAGACTTTCTCTTGGTCTTTTGGTTTCTTTTTCTTGAGGAACTGGAGTCTGTGAAGATGTCTGACTAACAATATTTTCCTCAACTTCATGTAATGTATTCTCATTGCATTCTTCTTGGTTTTCATAATGTTCTATCTCTGGTCTGACTGTATGTACATATGGATTTGTTTTCTGCTCAACTCTTAATTTTGAAATAATCCCCAAGGGATCATAGGACCAGGTAAATATCAACTTGAATTTCATATATTTTAATAAAGTATCTACCTCCTTTGCTGCTACCCTGGTATTGACTATGAAAGGGCCAATTTGTGCCTTCAACTTGAATTGGGTTTTCTGCTTTATGGATACAAAATGAAAATCATCCATGTTCATCATTTGCCTGATGTATTCCAATGCAAAGATCTTGATAAGTAAAAATACTGTCAACTTGTAGGGAGTAAGTTCATATTCAAATATTTTGATTTATGTATAATTTTGGTAGAGGTAGCAGTCTCCAATTTTGGATTTCTCAGTAAGGTGAAAAATGATTTTCAATTCATATGAAATCATTTGTATAACATCATTGCTGAGAAGACATAAAAATATGCAAAAAAAAGTTAACATAGTCATTGAAGGAATATTCTTCTGTGTTCTTCCTTACCAAGGAAGTCTGGTGAATGTCTGATTGAGACTTTCCTTGTGCATCTAACTTCTGCAATGGGAACTTAAACCTATCTACTTGATCAAATAAAAGTAAATACACAAGAACTGATTGATGTTTAAAAACACCTTGTTATGAAGCCAACTCCAAAAATAGAAGAAAAGAGAGATCAACACCTTAGAAATCAGCTACTTCGAGGGGGAAACCTCCAATACATTACATAAATGAACAATTCGTGGATGATACAAATGAAAAAACCTCCTTCTATATATAGGGGTCCATGGGGTCACAATATAATCCTGGCCGACCTAACAATAATAATGTAAGGGCACAATAATAACAATATTGGGGTTACAAGGGTACAACAATAACAATAAGGGGGTTATACTAACAAAAATACGGGACTATACTAGTAATATAGGGACCTGACATGCCCCTCTCCTTCAAAAAAGTGTTGTCCTCAATGCTTGAGTAGCTCCGGATGCTTCTGTATAAAATTCTCATCCTCCCATGTAGAACCTTCAATGGGTAAGTTCTTCCATTTGATGAGATACTCCGAAATTGATCGATTTCGTAGTTGTCAAGTTCTTGTTTCCGTGATTGCTTCATGTTCCAATATGATTTTTCCTTCCTCTTCAAGTTCTGACAATATTGTTTGAACTAGAAGTTTGTCCCCTATAACCTTCTTTAAGCATGAAACATGGAAAACTGGATGCACTCACGAAGAAGTAGGAATCTCCAATTTGTATGCCATAGTAGCAATATTTTGCAACACCTTGTAAGGACCATATTAATTTGGCGATAATTTATTATCCTTCTTAGCTTGCTTGAGGGACATTTGTTTGTATGGTTGTAGCCATAAAAACACCCAGTCTCCTATATCAAAACTTCTCTCGCTGCGATGTAGATCTGCTTGTTGTTTCATTCGATTTTGTACCAAATTTAGGTTATCCTTTAAGAGTTGGAGAACTTCTTGTTGATGCTTGATGTGATCTTCCACTACTTGAACCTTATAATTTTCTTTTAAAGAAGATGTGATGGATGGTGGATGATATCCATAAAGTGCCATAAATGGGGTCATTTTTGCTGCAGTATGGAAGGAAGTATTATACCACCATTTAGCGAGAGGTAACCACTTGACCCATTGTGTTTTCTTATCATATACAAAACAATGAAGATGTCCTTCAAAAAATTTATTCACTATCTCAGTACCCAAACAAGAAAATTATTCTGTCAAAAAATTTCCGGTAAAAATGGGATATCTGTCACTTACAATAATCTTTGGGTTTCCATGTAGCTTTTGAATTGTTTCCATAAATGTAGTAGAAAATGTAATTGCTTTAAATAGATGAGATAATGCACAAAAGTGTGCATACTTTGTACGTCTATCAACCACCACCATGATGACACTCTTTCCTTCGGACTTAGGTAAACTTGTGATAAAGTCCATTGAAATCTCCTCTCAACGTTGACTTGGAATGGATAAAGGTTGTAGAAGACCCAGGGTCTTAATTGCCTCAAATTTATTTTGCTGGAAAACCAAACATTTTGCTACAAACTATTGAATATTAGATTTAAGGCCATCCCAAAAAAATTCTTTCTTCACCCTGTGGTAAGTTTTTAAAAATCCCTTGTGTCCTCCTAAAGGAGAAGTGTGCAATTCCAAAAGAATCTTTTGTTTTAGTTGGGAATAATTGAAAATATATAAGCGATATTTGTACCATAAGGAATCATTTTTCCAACTACATGTATCAGATGTACTAGGATCTTTCTGCAAATTTTGAATGAGTGTCCACACTTCTTCGTCCTTCATCCATTCATCCCTTGCCGCAACTATCCAATCTAGTTGGAAATAGAAATGACACAAAGCAATGCTTCCACCTCTTCATCCTTTCTTGAGAGTGCATTTGCAACAACATTTAGCTTCCCCTTTTTGTATATGATTTCAAAGTCATAAGCCAACATATTTGTGACCGATTGTTTCTTCTCTTCTGAAGACAGTTTTTGTTCCAAAAAGTGTTTAAGACTATCATGATAAATTTTTACCTTGAAGTGTCTTCCCATTAGGTAAGGCAACCATTTCTCTAGTGCATGTAGTGTTGCCAACATTTCCTTCTCATAAATATCTTTCTGCAAATGCTTTCCTTTGATTGGACAGCTTTCAAAAGCAATGGGTATTCCTTCTTGCATTAAAAAAACCCCAATTCCATTTCCCAAGGCATCACATTCCACAATATAGGTTTTTGTGAAGTCTAGCGTAGCTAAGACTGGTGCTAGGAACATTGCCTCTTTAAGATGTTCAAAGGCCTTAGTTGATTCAGGAGTCTAGTAAAATGCATCTTTATTCAATAATGTTTTTAGAGGTGCTACTATTACCCCATAATTCTTAAAAAAATTGTGATAATACCTTGTTAACCCAGGAAATCCTCACAACTTCTTTATGGTTGTGGGGAATTTCCATTCCTTAATGGCTTTAAATTTGTTAGGGTCTACCTTAACAACCTCATGAGATATAATATGACCTAGATATTCCACCTCTTGTACTCCAAAGAAACATTTGGATGTTTTTGAATATAGTTGTTTCTCCTCCAATTGTTTAAGCACCCTGTCAACATGTTGAGCATGATCCTTCCATTAGTATGTCTTCAAAAAATACTAGCACAAATTTTCTAAGTAAGGGTTTGAAAATGGAGTTCATCAAGCCTTGAAATGTAGAAGGTACATTGGTAAGGCCAAAAGGCATGACCAAAAATTCATAATGATCCTCATGAGTTTGAAATTTTGTTGTCGGAATATCGTCAGTCTTCATTCTAATTTGATGATATCCTGAACGAAGATCCAACTTGGTAAAATAAATTCCTCCATGTAATTCATCCAACAATTCATCAACCACAGGAATGGGAAATTTATCTTTAATAGTGAGCTTATTGAGCTCCCTATAATCTGGACACATGTGCCATGATCCATCCTTCTTGTGTACCAATACTACAGGAGCAGATAAAGAACTTTGACTAGGTTGAATTATACCAACCTCTAACATTTCTGCAATCATATGTTCAATTTCGCTCTTTTGGACATAAGGATATCTGTAAGGCCTGATGTTTGGAGGAACACTTCCTGGAATCAAATGAATAGCATGATAATGATCACGAATAGGTGGAAGTCCTTAGGGAGTTTCAAACACCTTGGAATGATTGTCCAAGGCTTTTTGGAGATCTGGAGAAATAGATGATTTTGATGTTGGGACTTCTAGTGAGCATAATTGGGAAATTACGCCTCATTGTTCTTTCTTCAGAAGCTTTGTCATGACATTATAGCTTTTTATCTTTCCTAAATTCCCTGCGATACCCCGTAATTTGATTTCATTTCCTTCCAAAATAACTTTCAAGAAAAGTTATTGAAAATTAAAAACTACCGTCCCCAATGATTGTAACCATTGTACTCCTAGTACAACATCAACACCTCCCATTGGAATGGAAAGCATTGGACTATTCAATACATATTCCCCCATGGTTAGATTGATATTATGGAATTTTCCAGAGCAATTTATAGTTCCTCCATTTGCAACCATCACTTGAAATTCTGGTGCTGGGTATAAAAAACAATTCAATTCCTTGGCTACCTTACAATGAATAAAATTATGGGTACTACCCGAATCAATCAACACTATTACCTTTTTCTTCTTGATGTCCTTCTATGTTGAGAGTTTGAGGAGTGGTAATTCCTACCAATGCATTACACGATATTGTTAGACTCATTTCTTCTTATTATAGGGTTGGTTCCTAGAGTATATCCTCTTCTTTTGAAGTTTCATGTTTATTTTCTTCGTCCTCTTCATAATCTATGTAAAATAATTTCTTCTCAGCACACTTATGACCTTTAGTGTATTTTCTATCACAACTGTAGAAAAGTCCTTTAACTCTTTTTTCTTCCAATTTTTGTGGTGTCAACCTTATAAGTTGCGGAAGTCTAGGAGTAGAAACACTTCCATATTTATAGATGTGAGTGGCAAGCTTCCTTGTCGCCATAATCTTACATTCAATTTTTCTTACCAACCTGAATGCCTTCTCCAATGAATCAGGTTCCCAAACAAGAACTTCAAGTTGGATGTTATCCTTTAAAGTCCCTATGAAGACTTCAATCCTGTGTTCCTCTGGAATATCAGTTACCCTTATATTCAATTTTTGGAAGTCCTCAATGTGCTCCACCATTGAACCCTTTTGTTTGAGATTTATCAGTTGGCTAAAGAAGGTGTCGCTCTTTGTATCATCATAATGTGCTATCATTTCCTCTGTAAAAATTTACCAAGTGACAATTTTTTTACGGGAGCAAAGCCATCGATACCATACAAATGTATTTTGTTCTAAATGTAACGTTGCAATGCGTACCTTTTTTGTGTTTTGCACATTATTGAGATCAAAATATTGCTCCATTTGTAGTATCAATGTTACGGGATCCTTTCCATCAAACTTCCTCATATCCATCTTTGGAATATGGTGGTTTTTCAATCCAACATTAGAGTTTCTTAAATCACTATTAAAATTTGTTTTTTTCTCATCATGAGTTTCCTCTACTATCTTTCCGTCATTAGGAATCATTTCTTGTATTAACCTTGTCATCAAACCTTCCATGTCTGCTTTTAGATCATTCTTCATGTCTTCCATGTTGTCTTTCATTTTTTCATCGATCTTAGCTTCCATGTCATCCATCTTGGCTTCCATGCGATCCATCTCAGCTTCCTTTCCATTCTTCAAACCATCCATGCCTTTCTTCAAAACTTTCATTTCATTTTTTTTTTCTCTTTACGAGAGAAAAAATTGGTGCACTTGCTCTTGTAATTTTGATATGTCATGTTGCACTTCTTCCTCTTCATGAGTCATAGTAGAGCCTACTAAATGCTTAATGGGTGTTGAATTATTTTTAGGTGGAATTTTATAACCCAATACTAATATCTATGCTTCAATATTCCCTTGGAATCATTTCAAACTGATTTTTCACACAAGACATGCAATTTGAAAAACAAAAACACACTTTTTTTTTTTTTTGAGGAGCTCGATATTTAAATTAAAGTATCTCTATGATTTCAGATATTCAATATCTAAAATTTGGCCCTGTAGTAGCCCTCTGAGTCTTCTTTTGAATGCCACAGGTCTGACCTGATTTGGATTCTTCAAGGTAAAGTTATGTCCAATCTCCCACAATGACCTAATTATGGACTAGTTCAGTAGAGCATAATTGTACGACGTACCACGTGTCACTGTTTCCTCCTTCAGTTCTAAAATTTATACACAAGAAACTACAGTCTATGCACTTGCGGTAACTTATGACAAAATTCCAATCCGACGCTCAGAGAGAGAGTTATGACAATTTTCCCACGATCACTTTTTTGAGATGATATTCAGGAGCCTAAAAAAAACCTAACTTCCACAGATCATATCTCAATAAATGTTGTGAACCAAGATCTGAAATATTTATAGGAGGTTCCTTAGGAATTCGGCTTTGCTCTGTACAAATTTCAACTTCTGTGCCTACGTAGAAAAATTTTATAGCTCAAATGCCATGATGACTTGTTTTTGGTGAAATTCAGGAGCCTGAAAAAATCCTAACTCTCACAGATCATATATTCGAAAATATTACAAACCAAGATCTAAATTTTTTACACGACGTTCCTTAAAATTTTGGCTTCGCTTTGTAAACATTTTAGCTTCTGAACCTTCGTAGAAAAAATGTTATAGTGAAAATTCCATGATGACTTGTTTGGATGAAATTAGGGAGCCTAAAAAAAACCTAACGTCCACAGATCATGTCTCCAAAAATATGGCGAACCAAGATCTGAAATTTTTACACGATGTTCCTCAGGTCTTCGGCTTCGCTCTGTAAAAATTTCAGCTTCTAATACTTTGTAGAAAATTTTTTATAGCGCAAATTCCACGATGACCTGTTTGGAGCAGTGAAACCCTAGAATCCAAAGCTCTGATACTAAATGTTATGAAATCAGCTCCAAAAATAGAAGAAATGAGAGATCAACGCCTTAGAAATCAGTGAATTCGAGGGGGCAAACTCGAATACATTACATAAATGAACAATTCTTGAATGATACAAATGACAAAACCTCCTTCTATATATAGGGGTCCATGGGGTCACAATATAATCGTGGCCAACCTAACAATAATAATGTAAGGGCACAATAATAACAATATTGGGGCTACAAGGGTACAACAATAACAATAAGGGGGTTATACTAACAACAATAAGGGACTATACTAGTAATATAGGGACCTGACACACCTTTAGTAGAAAGCTTTAAAAACTGATCATGAATATTGTCTGCCAAAAATTGACCGTAGTTGAAAAGCAATGACGGTTTATTACCCACAGAGAACACTGATAAAAATCCTAATCTTAATTCATCGACCCACTAATCGGTAGGGTAACCTAATAGAAAAATTTCCATGGAGATGGATTTCCTAGAAATTTCTGGGAAAATTGAAGTATAATAGGGTAGATTAGTTCTAGGTAATTCAGAATTCTCAAGTAAGAATGACTCAAATATTCGGGCTCATTGATAAAATGTGAGTTTTTGGTAAATCTCCAAGAGGGAATTAGTAGAAAAAGGGGGCAGAGGAGCTAAAGGATTGATTTGAAGTGCTTGACATATGGATTCAGGAGTAATGGCAAATAAAACTTCATTATTTTGGGCAATCACTGCCCTTTGACTAGGAAGATATTTGAGATGAAACCAATTAAAAAATTCAGGGAAGATATGGGTTGAGGAAAAATGAATTGAGGTAGGAAAGACTCCCAAATGCTCAATTCATCACTAACATCTAGAAATTTTGGTTTTCCCAGTTATGGAGTTCATAAAGATCAAACTCACACTAGGTTTCTGAGATCTTGTACTGCGTATATACCAAGGAGAGCTCATCTATATTAATTACAGAAGGAAACGTAGGGATTTCTAAAAATAGTTTCGACTTGCCTTTAGATGAAGACATCGTGAACAATAATTACAGACTAATGAACAGAATAATGACGACCACTAGTGTATGAAGATTGCTGCATAGATATGAAGTTCAGGGTTACACTAGCGATGCTAGGATATGAAATGGAAAAAGGGGACATGTAGAGTAATGTATGGTTTTTTAAAAGAGGGGATTCAAATGAATAGAGAGGTTATAACCATTTTTTGGTGCGTCGAATTAATTGTTTAAACATTGGTTTGAAGGATTAATGATAAAAGCGTTATATGAACGTTTGGTGGGAGAAATTAAATGTTTAAACGACTATATAGTTGGAGCGAATAAGAAGGGGAAAAGTGGCGAGGTATGAACATGCGTCAGAGTAGAGAAGGAATGGGAAGTGGTTTTCAGAGGGTGGGTGGGTGGTTAGTGGTTTAGAAGAGGGGGGTCTTGAACTCTTTGTGGAAGCGCCACCTATTGACGGGCAGTTTATTGAAAAAGAATTTTTGGACCTGCCCCCTTGTTAAACTTCAATAGTGCAAGAGGGGTCCCGAACTCATCCTTCGCCGTTGATCTGGTCCAGGATGCTCTCCTCCATTGACTTTCAATTTCGCTTTATTGCAAAGTGAAAAGAGTCAAATTACACTTTTATTTACAAAATAAAATATTATCCTTTTGAAAAATATACAAAGGATTAAATAACAAGCATATAAAATAATGTGACATTTTTATTTGCTCGCGAATTTGGAAATTATTTATTGTGTGTACACACACACACACACACACACACACACACACATATTTTTCTCTTCTTTTGAAAAATTATTTAATTTATTTATTTATTTATTTCTTTCTTTTTCATATTTTTTTTTCTATTTTTTTTTCTTTTTCAACATAAAAGGAAAAATAGAAATATACTAAGGTAAAAATAAGTTACAACATTGGCTCCATATGGGGACTGCTTCCCCCTGTGGGATGTAGAGAACTTACAGATCTATGTGCCTTCTCCTAGGGCTATGGAGTCTCTGCTGTGAAAACACACTTTGATGCTGAAATTTAAAAAAAACAATAAATTTATAATGGACATGGTTGTAACCATTTAGTACTGAATGTAGTGTTTGAAAAATTTTACATTGAATGGAAATGAAGAATACTATCCTTCTAGGTCATGCATAATGAATGTATTGTTTCCTTTCACTTCTGCAATGCTGAATGGTCCTAACCACAAATTGTCAAACTTTCCATTCTTACGTCTTTCTTCTCTTTTGACATCCCATCTTAGCAATAGTTCACCTTGTCTAAAATGTCTTTTTCTAGCTTTCCTGTCAAACAAAGTTTTCATTTTGTTTTGATATTGACGAAGTTTCAATTGAACTTCATCTCTATCTTCGTTTAATTTAAAGATCTGATTGATTCTCCTTGAAAAATCACCAGCTTCTTCATATGATTTGTGTAAAAATTTCATGACTTGAAATGCTAGATGAGTAGGGCAAATTGCTTTAGTTCCACATACTAGTTGAAAAGGGGATTTACCAGTAAAAATTTTGGGAGTTACTCTGTTTGTCCAAACTGCATATTTGAGATGACTATCCCAACTTATTTTATGAACTTCCAATAGTTTCTTAATGACCTTGACCATACATTTATTTGAATATTATGCTAACCCATTACCTTGTGGGTAATATGGTGTTGAATGATGTAATGAAATATGATATTTCTGACAAAACTCTATCATTTTAATGCTTCTGAAAGCTTGTGCATTATCTATAACTATTTTCTTTGGACACCCAAATCTAGACAATATATTCTCTTCAATGAATCTTACAACCACTGTATCAGTGACATTCTTTACAACAATTGCTTCCACACACTTGGTGAAGTAATAATTGGAAGTAAATATCCATCTAATGTTGATTGATGGAAGTTGGAACTATTTATCCTATGAAATCTAATCCCCATTGTAAAAAAGGAGCTTCAATTAAAACTTGGACAAGGGGAAGTGTTGCTGGCCTCTTTTTTCCAACAAAAATATGACATGTGATATGTAATGTTCCAAAATTTTCATGAAGCAAATTGGAACATTAATTTTTTCTTATTTCATCTAGGAGGTGAATAAAATGGGTAAAAGGCCCATAAGTAGGAATAAGATCTTTCATAGTGTGAAAAGGATCAATGGAGCAGCTTTATTTTGCACCTTCCAGTGTGAAAGGGGGCAAATGCATGAGGACAAGGTCAAGTTTGACCAAGTCAACAACGATGCCTAAAGAGGTGTAGCTTGCATGAGAAGATAGCGCAGTTTTGGAGGGAGAAATATTCTTTGTGGATGAAACCCTAATGTGTGTGGTCCATGGCCAAGAAGCATTGACTGGTATAAGAAGAGGAGGAAGCAGCCTTAGAGAGACATCTTGGATCATTTGATTATTTGTCTATTCAGACAAATTGCACACTCCGGCTGTTCAACAGAGTTGCAGTGCTGCTTAGCATGAGGGATTCCTATTTAGGATTTCCTCTCCTTCTTGAGAGGCCTCTTGGAGGATTGCACTTCATATTATCCACAGCTTGGCTCAAGGCCAAAGCCATTCTTCAGATACTGCGTTATTTCTGCTCAAGTATAATGCAGTGTTGCTGGGGCATTGCAGTGGAGGGTTCCACAACACTTCTCTTTGGCTTATCTTTCAGAGGAGGGAGTTTCTCTTGCTCCGGGAGGTTATTGAAAGGTTTTTTAGAGATGATTTTCACATCTTGGCATCAAGGCCAGCTTCTCCCACTGTATTTGAGAGGTAAGGCTTATGCCTGGTGGATCTTTGAATCCTTTTCTTTGAAAAATGTAAACATTTCATCTTATGCAAATTTCACTAAAGCCTTAGTGAAAATATTTGATAAAGGGATTCATGAGAAACACATGGAGGAGCTAAATAAAAAAAATCAAACAAAACCCTTGCATAAAAACACAATGCCATTTTAGAAAACCATGAGGGAGGCTGAAAAATTGCACCATACTTTGTCGGAAGGAAGGTTTTCATCTCACACCTTTGAGCAAAGGAGCATGGAGATCTCTTTTTCAAAAAGGGATCCAATGATTGGAGGTTTTCCCACTCATTTTGCAGATATTGAGGACAACAATGCTGTTAGATCTGAAGTTGATCTAGAACCTCATGTAGAGGAGAGAGGAGATCTTGCTCCAAATAGAGGGATGCTTGCATCTTTGCAAGAAGGGTCCCAGGATCTCGTGTGTAGAGGTCCAGGCACAACTCATGTTTTACTTGTGCCATTGTTGAGGAGGTGTGGAACTATGGAGACACAAGGAGGAATTAGGGAGAAGACCTAGCATCATGAGATGATGAGTACACATCCCTATTCATCTATGGAGGTTGATGCACCTAAGGAGGTGATTGGATTGCGCAATGGAAGCATGGAGGGTTATATCCATTCATCTATTCAATCATATTTTGATGATGATTTCTCATTGCATGGATACATTTTTTCGAGGACCACTGGATCAGCAGAAGAGGATGGATGCTTCATCAGTTGAGGCACCAATCATTGATTTTAGGAGGTTGGAGACCTGGAGAGATCTTGATACAGCGCTGGGAGTCCGGGGTAGACTCAAGGAGAGAGAGAGAATTCTCTCAACATCAACATCACCCACTTCCATTTGAGATTTTGCATTGTGGAAGAAGCAGCAGGGGAAGGTTAGCAGCCTTCCAACTTGCATCTTTGGCATAGGAGATGTCAGAGAGGAGGATGACCATATGACAGATGCTCTTCATGAGAAATCATCAGCGCTGTCACTATGGAGGATAGATCCACATTGGAGCTCCCAGCTGTTGGTGGAGTATTCTAAGGATCTTTTTACTTGCATGATCTTGGATGGCCAGTTGCATGAGGAGGCATATTCATTCAGAGATGGGGTCATCTTTTGTCATGGTAGGATCTTCTTTCCTAGATCTTCCAAGCTCAAGGAGAAGTTGCTACAAGCAGCTCAGGAGGATTTCCTTTTCAGTCCCACTTGTTTTATGAGAGCATACCACATCATCATGGAGGGGTATTTTTGGATGGGATTTGAGAAGGAGGTATATCAGCATATGAGCAGATGCATGGACTAGATGGAGATGGAAGAGAGACATGACTCTTTGAGAGAGTTAGCACAACCACCTCTTTTCCCTCTGTAGATTAGAGGAGACTCACTTATGAGCCACTCCACTTGTATGAGCAGAGAATATGGTAAGGGTAATGATTATTTTCATGATTATTTATATGATGTATATCCCTTAACCATATATGTGCAGGATGTTGCTCGAAGGAGGAGCATTCTTTCTTTAGAGCTTCATGGTCTAGTTGGGGCCATAAGCATGATGGATGGCCATTCCCTAGGAGGGCTTGGGGAAGAGGCATGTTATGGAGGACACACTCTTTTTACACCTTACATCATTCACTTCCTCCATACTTATGAGGAGATTGGATCAGTAGGCAACTGGTTGAGAAGCCACAATTTTTATCAGTCTCTGTTGCAGTTGAGGGTCAAGCTGCATTGGTTGCACTTGAGGGACCATTGTCCTTCACATTTGTTGCATATGGTAGCAAGCATGATTCTCATCTTTGCTCCCTATTGTTCTATTGTTGTTGTCTTTATGAGGAGCATGCTTGGGAGGAAGACACATTGGATGGATGTGTTCTTAGAGGGAGGATTCTCCTACACTTTTTGCACTACATGTTCTAAGGGGAGCATGGGAGATTGTATGACCACCACAGCAACACATTTGTCTCTTTATGAGAGGGGTCATATGATTGGATGGACTCCATATGATGGTGACTTCTAACTCATCATATATGGGAGAATTTGGGCCAACTTGATTTGCAGCACTGGGGGAGAGATCTTTGGAGGCCTAGTCCTCATTTTTCCACTTGAGGGAAAAATTATTGCAGCCCATGGACAGCCAAAACTCTAAAATTATCATAAGTGGAGAGATGGACAACGTGGGGTAGGCTACATTGTCTACCATAAGCAGATTTTCATCCCACCTACTTTGCCGGGACCAAAGGCGGATGACAGCTTTCAGGAGTTGCCTAGTTGGAAGGTGACTCATTTTGCATGGCTCATAGCTTGGAGATGGAGGATACATATGGGAAAGATAGTTCCCATTCTATTTCAGATCCCATTCTTGAAGGGAACCTCTAGACATCACTTTGTTATCCTCTTGAGTATTTCACTTTCACATGATGATAGCTTGATAGCTGACTTACATGCTGAGGAGGAGCATTGTGGAGATTTTATTGATTAGATAGCATCACTTTCCTTGGAGGATATCATCATACAGGGATGCTACAAGGAGAGGAGGAGAAAAGAACTTAGTCTATCCTTACACTTGCTTGAGGACAAGCAATCTTTGAGAGGGGAGGACTGTAATGTTCCAAAATTTTCATGAAGAAAATTGGAACATTAATTTTTTCTTATTTCATCTAGGAGGTGAATAAAATGGGTAAAAGGCCCATAAGTAAAAATAAGATCCTTCATAATGTGAAAAGGATCAATGGAGCATCTTTATTTTGCACCTTCCAGTGTGAAAGGGGGAGAATGCATGAGGATAAGGTCAAGTTTAACCAAGTCAACAACGTTGCCTAAAGAGGTGTAGCTTGCATGAGAAGACAACACAGTTTTATGGGGAGAAAGATTCCTTGTGGATGAAACCATAATGTGTGGGGTACATGGCCAAGAAGAATTGACTGGTATAAGAAGAGGAGGAGGCAGCCTTAGAGAGACATCTTGGATCATTTGATTATTTGTCTATTCAGACAAATTGCACACTCTAGCTGTTCAGCAGAGTTGCAGTGTTGCTTAGCATGAGGGATTCATGTTTAGGATTTCCTCTCCTTCTTGATAGGCCTCTTGGAGGATTTCACTTCATATTCTCCACATCTTGGCTCAAGGCCAAATCCATTCTTCAGATACTGCGTTATTGCTGCTCAAGTATAATGCAGTGGTTCTGGGGCATTGCAGTGGAGGGTTCCACCACACTTCTCTTTGGCTTATCTTTCAGAGGAGGGAGTTTCTCTTGCTCCGGGAGGTTATTGAAAGGGTTTTCAAAGTTGATTTTCACATCTTGGCATAAAGGCCAGCTTCTCCCATCATCAGTAGTGCAGTACATCTCTATGGCTGCGTTATTCTAGAGTGCATCTGTAGTGAGAGGTTGCACCGACATTTTGGAGGGCAAGATTTCTAGTATTAGGATCAGCCTTGTACTTGGGAAATCTATTTGAGGAGGTTTGCTGCATATTGGACATATTATTCAGCCATATCCATATTGTATTACTTTGAGTTGCAGTTGCTTCCCAGCAACTCCGACATTTCTGCAGAATTTCCAATTTCATGTATATTGTAGCCAATCCTTCCAAGGATTGTGTATTTTGCTGTATTAGTGTTTTCAGGGGTTGAGAGCTTTCTCCCCCTCATTTATTTGAGCTATTATTGACATATCATTCTATATTCATGTATTTTTTTGCAGTGTCTTCTATAAAATGCGTTATTTTAGCCAGGGCTTTCCATATGTAGCAATGCTCTTGCATTTTCATGTATATGTTCTATTGAGGCTTCCATTGCCAAGCTGGAGTGATTGATTCCTCCACATATTGTATACATTTGCTGCTATATCAGATATTTATTGGCTATACATATCTTCATGTGCTTAAAGCTATAGAATAACATTGTCATTCCATCATATGTGCTTACATTGGTTGCAGTCCCTCATCGGGAATTTTTAGAGGATATCTAAGTGTGGTAGATCTATTTAACCACCTTAGAAGGATTTATTTGGAGCCATATCTTGGATTTCATTCTTAGATACATTGATTTAAGGGATCCAGGTCCTAGTTTCAAATCCTGTTGCCTCCATCTCTGGAAAATGCGTTTTCCAACCATGGATTGCTAGCAATCCTGAAAAAGGAATATTACATGATACAACTTCTTACTTTTGCTTCAACCTGTGAAAATAATTTGGGTCAATAAAAACCCTCTCTCAGAATTTTGTATGCAGTTTATTTCCAAGCATAATTTCCTCCACAAATTCCTTCATGAAACTGTTCAATAACTCCTCTAGTTTCACTGTCAGTCAAACATAACAAAAGGATATTCAAAGTATAAACAACTATTCTCCTTCTGTCGCTCTTGCTGTAGCTTCAAATCCAACTTTGATCACCAGAATAGTTCCTGCAAGTATAAACACTAAACGTCAAAGAGATTCAAAGTTTAGGTTCATGTATTACGAGAATATTTTCCATCTTCAATAATTCCATATTGACATCAATGACAACCTTGACCAACAGGCTTGGTGATGGCACATAAAGTGAAAGATATGATATATATCCCAACATCCAGTCAGAGTTTTTTTCCAATAAAAGTACTTTTATAGTAAGACCATAGTTTTCTCCACACCAAAGTGTCGTGCGACGCGAATCGAGTGCGCCTCCCAAATCAGCTTGGCACACTCGCTTGAAGGAACAAAAAGGTGGCCATGTAGGATTATAATGCGTCCTGAAGGTGGAAACCAAGAACTTTCTTTCCATATACTAGCATATGGTATGTGGAGGTGAAATCTAGATCATTTTTGTATATTTGCAGTTGTCTAGAGGTATCGTGGCCAAAAGAGTTGAGAATTGTAGTTAGTGTTGCAAATAGGGGTCGGCTGAAGAAGTTTTCAACATGATTGATGTTGACATTTTTGTATTTAATGTTCAAGTGGAATTGTTGCAGATATGAAGAACACGTCTGATGGCGATCGTTCTACATCTTCCCTTGTGTTTGTATAAACTGAAGAGGTTGGCGATTAGTGTGGATGACCGTCTCCTTCCCCACAATGTAATGCCTCCATTGCCAGAAATCCTGCATGACAAAATTCATCTCTTTATCATATGTGGGGTACTTCCGAATTGTATCAGAAAGTGTCTCACTATGATAGGCCACTCACTGGATGCCCATGCTAGGTAAGGAATGCACCAATAACATAGTCAGAGGTGTTAGTCTCAATTTCAAATGGCCATTGTATGTCTGGTAGTGTGAGTACTGGTGCAGAGCAGAGGCGGTGCTTCAACTCAACAAACGCCTTTTGTTGGGACTCAGACTAGGAAATATTTGATTTCCCCCACCCTTAGTAATCTGACTCAAAAGGAAATTGATATGCGAGAAACCCAACATGAACCTTCGATAAAAAATTTCAAGTCCCAAAAACCTGTAAAGCTCTGTTAGAGTGGTCGGGGTTGGCCAATCCTGAATGAGTTGGATCTTAGTTGGATCCACATGCACACCACACTCATCTATGATGTAACCCAAATATTGGACTAGGATCATGCCAAATGTGCATTTATCCAAGTTGGCACACAATTTGTGTTGCTGAAGGGTTTAAGGACTTGCCGAATGTGTTGCAAGTGTTCTTCACAAATCTTGCTGAAGATGAGGATGTCATCTAGATAAAAAACCACAAATGATTTGGTGAAGGGCTTCAATATTTTATACATTAGCCTCATAAAAGTAGCAGGGGAATTTGTCAACTTGAAGGGCATAACCGACCACTCAAAAAGGCCTTCCTTGGATTTGAATGAGGTCTTCCATACATCTATGGGCTCTATTGGAACCTGGTGATAGCCAGAACTCAAATCGATCTTGCTGAAATACTTGGACCCCTTGAGTTGGTCTAGAAGGTCATCAATCCATGGGATTGATTGCCTATTCCTAACAATGGTTTTGTTTAGTGCCTGATAATCAATGTAGAGCCTCCATGTCCCATCCTTATTTTGTACAAGTAAAATTAGGCTCCCACAAGGTGAGGAACTTGGTTGGATGTTCCCTTTTTGCAATAATGCCTGGATTTGCTGCTTGATCTCTTCATTTTATAGAATGGAGCGATGATATATCAGCCCATTGGGTAGAGGTGCTTCAGGAGTCAGATCAATTGAATGCTTGACCTAAAAGTGAAAGGGTACCCTTGTGGGTGAGGAGAAGATGTTCTTTTATTCTTCCATGACCATATCCACATGCTTATGCTGCATGGAGGAACCCTTTCTGAGGTCCATGGATGTGGCTACAATATTCCCCTTATTTTTGTTGAGAATTTGGAGGGCTGGAGATTAAGACAAATTCTCTTCTTGATAATTACTTGTGAGCTTTCTTGAGTTACTTATGTCTTTATTTATTTATCTTAGTTAGTATTTCATCAAGTCAATTATCAAAATGCACGAGACACAAAATTAGGCTCCTAGAGCCATGGCAAAACCTCTCCCTCTTGGAGAGGAAAACCCACAAAGAATTCTTCTTATAGATCTTCAAATGACAAGTACCATGACCCAAAATCAGACCCTTGACCTAGATATGCTTCCAAGACCTTGATAAATCTTCTACAGATGATCCAAAATTCAACTCTTCTCCTTTATAGCAATCTGCACTGTTCTGCAGTTGACCTAGAGAACTTAGTCTCTTTTCACACCTTTCAAATTGATCTCTTTTTATGCACTGTGTGAGTGAACTTACTTTAGGACATTCTTTAAACAAATCCGCACTTGGACTGCTATACTTTACTTCTACTTCTGTGTCACGCCGCCTCTGAATTTCACATCCTTTTTTTCTTATATAAAAATTATATATATAATAGCTTCTTGACCCTTAACTCATATAAAAATCCGCAATATTATTCCTTCTTGTATTTTAATATACAATCCAATGCAATTTACAAATGTTATCCCTTTATTTTGTATGCACTAATATTAACTCACATCCACATTTGATTCTGTTACAAATCTAAACTCGATCCTGTATTTTATCCATACTTTTTCCTATCTTTCATCCACACCTTTTTCATCAGGCAGATCCACAATTCTGTGCTCCAAATGGCCGCAGATCAGGTGTATTTATAGGGCATTTTTCTAGCCCCAAAGCCAACCATACATTCAGTTATGGAGCCAACTTCCTTGCTGTGCTTTAGGCTGAAATGTATGAGTTAATTCCAACATTAATGTATCTTCAATATTCTTGTGTGTAGAGCTGGCCTTCCAACATAGATTGAGGGCTATTAGGTGTCCTTCTTCGACAAGGTCTTGGAGAATATATTTCTAGACTAGATCCTTTAAGAACATGGCACTTAATTACATTTTATACCTAGAATATACAAACCGAAAAGACATCAAGAAGAAGTTATTAACCTATATAATAAAATATTGCTCATGAAACCCATGAAGAAAGTGCAAAAAAATACATTTTATTATCTTTGTCTCCTTCTTTACATAAATACATAATTACATAGTTAACATGAATACCAATCTAGTTACACTTTTCAACACTCCCTCTTAACTAGGGAGGTATTCATACAAGTACATGGTCACTTTCAAACTGAAGAATCTCATAAGAAGAATCAGATTGGTAATTATGTCTGTATATGATCATATCAACCAACATTGTCCTAGTGCAAGGCCTTACTAACAACCCTATCTCTCAACAAGACAATGGGCTACAATGTTGGTGAGACACATGACTTAGTCATTATCTCTACAAGGTACATTCTCCACCCAGATGTTCCCAAAGTATGACCTTCTTGGACTATTCTTCTCTTGGGTAGCTAGCCCTCAAAGAATATCAGTCCCCGACTACTCTTATCTTGAATTTCCTAACAAATTCTCAAGGAGTATTGAATGTCGAATGATTACCCAATCCTCCATTCTGTCTTCCCAAGTGAAGACCAGAATAATGTGTCTATCTTTTCCACTCAGACAAGGAGGACCTATTCAACAAGGGAATGTACTCATTCCTATATAAGGAATGTAACTAAGCTCATTCTTAGGAATTACCCAGTTTCTTTCAAGTAAGAAACTGATCACCAGGCTCCCTCTCAATTAGGGACCTGCAGCAGCGATGGTGAGATGCCCACCTGCTCATGAAGGGTTCCTCCCTTTGATGTCATGGATTTAAATATTGAGGAATATTCAAATTTATCTCCATAAGGCACATATCATCCATCACTTTCATTCATGATTCATGTAATATACCAGAAATTGATTCATATGTCTTTAACTAACACAAGTATTTTATTATAAATCCGAGGTTGTAGAACTTAGAAGCATCTCCAAAATATATGGATTTCAGCTATAGTCAAATTTAGAATATGAATAAATGAAATTAAAGGAAATGCATATTAAAAATATAAATTGGGTGAAAATGTGAAGCTGGGTTACACTTTTTGCCCTTTTTTGAGAAAAAAATTTCATTTTTTTCGGTTCTTCAACTTTCTGCAAACTATAACAATTTTTCTCTGTAGAATTTCATTTTGCGATAAAAATAAAAGTTGTGAGAAATTTTGTTAGCTTTCTATTACTTATTTTTTGAATTTTTTTTATGCAGATTTGATATGTCAACTTAGCGTTTCTTTGAGTGTGTGTTTCTTAACAATCAAAGGATTCATAAGAAGTCATGTTATGTCGCAATGCTATATTCATTGAAAATTTGTGTTTTTGAAAAAAAAAATGTGTTACAACAATCTAGACAGAGTCTACTTTGTTTTCGTCATATTTACAAAGCCAATGGATGCATATCATAATTACTAGAATTTTTTGAACTGGTCCAATACGAAAAACTACGTATTTTTGATATGTTTCGCGTGGCAACAAATTTCTTAATATAAGTTATAAACTAAAAATCTAAAAGCTACCCATTAGAGTCAACGGACCAATGTAATGCCCCATAATTTTTTCAATTTTTTTTACAATGTATTTTGCGAGATACAAAATTTTGATTTCACTGAATCACAATGACCCTCAGAATTTGTTTGCACTCATTTTATTAGAAAAATAATTAAAATTAATAAACGTTTACGAAATTCCATAAAAGTTATATTTCCTGAAATTAGATTCAATTCTGAATATGCTTGTCTTGGTTTCTACAGTTAATTAACAACCTTTCATGGAGTTTAATGAGTCCAAAGTTGCAGAACCGTTTTCAGAGCCTGGTTTTGCGTAATTGGTGACGCGTTAGTTCGGCCGAACTTTTAGTCCAAGTTCGGCCGAACTATGTTTTCTACTTACGAGTCGTTAAAACTAACGTCTTAATAGTTCAGCCGGAAAATTTTGTGGAGCCCCCTACAAAACACACATTTCGCGTCAATATAAATTGCCGTGAAATGATTCACAATTTTCACACATTTCGCATTTCATTTCATTTTACGACTTGGTTTGAGTTCAAAAACTTTTCTTCAAAGTTTGGGTTTAAAGAACTTTTTTGGAAGACATTTTTTGGAGGTGGCGTGATTTTTCTTGGAGGTATGTACGTGTTTTGTGTTGAAATAAATCTTTTGAGCTTCTTTGTTCAAAAACTTTTCTTCAAATTTTGGATTTAAAGAATTTTTTTGGAAGACATTTCTTGGAGGCGGTGTGATTTTTCTTGGAGGTATGTACGTGTTTTGTGTTTTTTAAAGTGTGTGTTTTGGATTGGATTACGTATTTTTTACAAAAGATTTTTTTAAATTAAATCTTTTGTGATATTTTTTGTAATTGAGTTATTGTCTAATTTTTTGAACCTCATACCCTATTATCATGGGAAATCGAAGAACTTGTGTGAGAAAATATGATCGAAAAAGAGACCCTGAGGAATGTAGAGAAGAGACGAGACAATATCACAAAAGAAAGTTAGAAGCCCTCTCAAATATTGAAGAGGAAAATCAACCTCAAGCAGAAATTGAAGCAGGTATGTAAATGTAAATATTACATGATCTATTGATATATATTTAAAATTTTCCTAATGTAAAATGTGAAGCTTAATTTTTATTTGATGAAGTAGTTTGAAAAATATTTTGTTTGATGTAAACAGACAGAGATATTCCTCAAAATATTGAAGAAGAAAATCAACCTCAAGCAGAAATTGAAGCAGGTATGTAAATGTAAATATTATGATCTATTAATATATTTTTAAAGTTTTCCCAATGTAAAATGTGAAGCTTAATTTTTATTTGATGAACTAGTTTGAAAAATATTTTGTTTAATGTAAACAGGCAGAGATACTCCTCAAAATATTGAAGAAGAAAATCAACCTCAAGCAGAAATTGAAGCAGGTATGTAAATGTAAATATTATGATCTATTGATATATTTAAAATTTTCCTAATATTTATTGACATATTTATTAATTTAGTTATTTATTGAATATGTACTATTTTTTCGAATATGTACAGATGAAATCACTATCAATAATGAGATGTTAGAAAATGTCGACACTCACACATATGGAGATAAAAAACCTGACCATGTTATACGATATCGTGTCGATAGAATTTTGAAAAGTATTTCAAAAATGAGCAAGTGACAGTTCAAGCTCAAATGTTGAAAGGTCTCCTATCATCAAGGAAATTAAAAGAAGCGACGACACTATTGGGTATTCGAAAATCAACCAAAGATAAAAAAATGAAAGAAGAGGTGATAAAAAATATGAGTAGTGCTATAGAGTCAATTAAGAGATCTAGAGATAAAGATGTTTCAAATATACATAGAGGAATACAAATGGCAATGGTTTCACCAAGTACTCAAGAGAATCGTTTGAATCTAACATCTATGGCACGAGCACTGGGAACCTCGCGAAAAACTCTACACAAACATCGAAAATTTCGACTGCAAATAGATGTAAATGATGAACTCGCTTGTTGGAGAGCTATTTGTAGGCAACCATACAAAGATAGACTTGGAGAAGATGCTAAAAAAATAATATATGAATATTGGAAGAACAATTCGCGTGTTTCACCGACTGCAAGACATGTGATGCGAAGAAGAATAGCATGAAATCAATACGAAGAACATGAAAAACATCTCTTGGAAACCACTCAAATAGAGTTATTCAACAAGTTCAAAGAAGAGAATCGTCAAATTCAAGTTTCACTCGGTGCTTTTGTTCAACAAAAACCATGGTATGTAAAACCTATCACCGTACGCGACACTTGTTGTTGCCGTTATCATGTGGAATTTGAGTTATATTATGACACATTCCTTGATTTCGGTAGAACATTATGGAATGATTCACCTCCTCCTTCCACTATCAGTGAATTCATATCTCAAATTCTATGTGAAAGAGAAAGCGATGAACTATTTTACAAAAAGAAATGTGTTGGTGGTAAAAAATGCGATGATTGTGGAAATTTGACTAAATTTCAAAACAAATATCGTATTGATTAAATGATCAATCACTGTCCAACATGAAAGTGAAATGGAAGAGATATGAATATATCGGTACATCGATTCAAGGTGCAGATAGTGTTAAAAGAATCGAATTACGAGAAGACGAAATTTTTCTGATAGACTTTTTGAGAAAGTTTGAGGCAGAAATTTAAAAATACACCAAGCATTCCCATAGAGCTCGATGGCAAGACTTGCAATTCAAAAAATCTCGTGAAGTTTTTCCACCAGGGACCATTTTGTCAGTGATTGATTTTGCAGAAAATTACACATTTGTTCCACAAAAATAAATTCAGAGTGAATACTATCATTCTGACCAAGTCTCCATGCTCGTCCATATTCTATATAGACATGTTGAACAAAATGTCGATCATATAGAAAGCATGAGTGAAAATCGACATATCATTAAAGAATATCACTTTTATATCAGTGACGATCGTACACATGATACATGTTTTGTACAACATTGTTTTGGAAGAATTTATGATTCATTGAAAAATCATGGAATAACATTCAATTAACATTGGATATGGTCAGACGGATGCGCAGGTCAATTCAAATCTGCACGATCATTTTTTTGGTTGTGTTGTCTTCATAAAAAAACCTGCATTAAACATTGTTGGAATTTCTTTGAGACTGGACATGGAAAAGGAGAACATGACGGTGCAGGAGCATGCATAAAACGAGTACTTCGAAGATATCAAATGAACCACTCTGCACGTCGACTTGTGAACGCTGAAGAAGTTGTTCAATGGTGCAAAACTGCTCTAAGCCATGAGATTAACCCATCAAGAGGAGTGCGAAGGTACATTCAATTTAATTTATATTGGAAATCTAATTTTAAACATTGTACATTTATCATGCAATGATTATTTTTAATTGTATTTTGATATCATATTTACAAATTATTTTTCTAATTTTCCATATAAAGATTTTTCTGGCATATTGGAATCGGAGACGTAAATAGATCAATTGGAAATGACGTTGAAACAATAAAAGGGACTCGAAAATTGTATTCAATTCAAACAAAGTTGTCCACAAATGTGTTTGCATTGAATAAAAGAAAATATTCTTGTTTTTGTGATGTTTGCATAGACAACACAAAATCCAATGACGTCTGTGAAAACAAAATGTATGTGAACGATTGGAAACATACAGAGCTAAATACAAAGGGAAAAATGTCTGTTGCAATGTTTGAAGAAATTCAATCAGAGGAAACTACAATATCATCCGATGGTGATCGAGTTTCTGATCTTGTTAGAGAAGGTAACATTTGAATTACTTTCTAATGATTTAAAGATCTACAAATAAATTTAAATATGCATACTTAAATGTTAAATTTATTTTATTTTGCAGGAGATGTTTTTGCTGTAATTGCACCTATTGACAACGATGAAAATGTGAAGTATTATTTGATGCGTTGCACTGAACGAAAAATGAAATTATTACAAGACTATAATTATCACGGATTTCAGTATGACAAAGGGTCTATTATACTGAAAGGTTATTTTTTCAAACAAACTCGTCAAAGTGGAGACTTTGTTTACTTTGAAGACTATGAACCTGATTCCATAAGTTGTCATTATAGTCACTTGGTGTGTGCAGCACGCATAAAGTTGATAGAAGTTCAATCAAAGAAAAAATCAAAAATTAAGAAATGGAAAATGTCAAAATCCGATCATGAACGGATTATTGAGGATGGAATTCCATTAGAAATTTTTTGAGTGAAGTGTCCAACAATTTATTATCTTTGGATTAAATATGTTTTAGAACTTCCAGTACTCAACTAAAAATTGAGCTGCTTATGTTATTTGTGGTTTGCACATGTTACAAATTGTTTGGGTACAAGCACGTGCTCTAGTATCAACTGAAAGTAGTTTTTCTATACATGTGCATTGATTAAAAATGTTATATGTATTGGATATATATATATATATATTCTAGAATGAAATTAATTGTTCTTGTATATTAATTGTTCTTGTATATGTTCTCCAACCATATGGTACAAATTATTTCACTTTATTTTGTAAGGTCAGATTCGGTCCCCATATGGCCTAGCCTCCAAGGGACGAGATAACAAGTGGTTGTCCCCACTTCCTCGAATCTCAGCTTTCAAGTACAATTTTACTGTTTATGTCAGGCATCTTACATGATGTCCTAGCCAAAGATAGATTCTCTTTGTTTCAAGTTTCCAGTAAAAGTTGTCACCGAATGACCTGCTCGAACTCTTGTAGTAAACACCATACCTTATGTCTCTTGCTCTCCAATATTATTAGGTTTAATTATTATAACACAAAAATCATTCTACATTGCCAATAATTTTTTGTGCTTACACTAAAATCAATGAACACTATTAATCCAATGTCTTTACAAGTAATGTACCATCATACATGCAATTATATCAAATTAGAAATCAACATATACAATGAAATCAATGGGGATTGTCTTGTTACAAGTAACATAATTTAAATTTACCACATGTGAAAATGTGGGTTGAAACCATCCAAAACTTTAAGTTGTCGATTGAAACCATCCAAAATTTTAAGTTTTAAAACCCTTTTGATTATATATTGTGCAACATTAAAACATTAAACATTTAAAGTTCATTAAATATCACATGAAAAATGTAGATTGAAACCATCCAAAACTCGAGTTTTAAAAACTTCACATGCCATGCCAATTATAATTCAACTATCCAACAAAAACATTTAACAAATTAAATATCACATGCCAAAGTTGTTTCAAGTTTCCGGTAAAAGTTGTCACCGAATGATCTACTAGGGGATATTATAAATACTAACTTTGTAAGATCATTTGGCATTCAGAAAAATTCGAAAGTCTTAGACTGTCAATCAATTTAAAGTATCATTCACCCTAGGGAGTGTAAAATATTCAATGTAGGTTGGTGACGATGCTCACTCCTAGCTTGAAGCAGCGCCAATGACCAATTCTTTAATGAATTCCAATGCACTAGACCAAAGTTGGTTCAACCTACTTGGTTTTTCACCCAAGAAATTCCAAGGATGGACTATCTGGACAAACTGCTGAAATTGAAAAGCTTGACATGGAGATACGACAAGGTGAACAAAGACTTCAAGAAATCTTTATGGAAAGGGCTCACTTGAAGGAAAGAAGCACCACGTTGCAGGCTAAAGTCAAGAACATGGAAGATAAGATCAAGAGGGACATTCTTGATCCGAAACCTATTGGTTTGAAGAAAGAAAATGCATGTGTTGGCACACTTGGAAAAGAAGACGACCACACTATGAGGATTGGTGCACTTGGTTTGGAAGGAGTCAATATATGTCGTATTGGAGCAATTAGACAGAATTTGAAAAGGAAAGAGCTTGAACCAATTCAAGCAGACCCAGGATCGGATTGTTCTATGGAGCTTCATGAGAAGAGATATGTGAAAAGGACTGTTAAGCCAAGGGCTAGTTTGAAAGACATATTGGAAGAGGAAATGTTGAAGAAGATTGCGAAAGTAAGGCGCAAGACATGGAGAAGGAATGATGATGAAAGTTCCTTGGACTTGAGATTCGTGTCTACAACCGTACATGGGAAAAAGTTCTCTGCTTTAATAGACACGCGAGCTACCCATAGCTTCCTAAGTTGAAAGGCAGCTTCATCTCTTAGAAAGAGGAAGGCTAGCATCGAGAAAGAGTTGAGTGCTTTCAAGGCAGTCAATTCGAGGATGAAAGCAGTGACTGGTGTCATGAAAGGCACACATGTGAGAGTTGGGTCATGGTTTGGAAAGATAGACTTAAGAGTCATTGACATGGATGATCATTCTATGGTGTTGGGACGAGACTTCATGGTTGCAGCACAAGCCATACCAATGATGGACCGAGACATTCTCTTAATTCTTGTGATCAATCTTAAACTATTTTCTGAACTTCTATTCTTATTGTCACCCTTAATATTTTGTCATCTTTCCGTATCGATTATATTAAAAATAAAGTATAAATCATAAATCATAAATCATAAACCATTTAAATATTTAGCTCGAACTCTTGTAGTAAACACCATACCTCAAGTCTCTCTTGCTCTCCAATATTATTAGGTTTAATTATTATAACACAAAAATCGTTCTACATTGTCAATATTTTTTTTCACTTACACTGAAATCAATGAACACTATTAATCCAATGACTTTACAAGTAATGTACCATCATACATGCAATTATATCAAATCAAAAATCAACACATAGGTAAACCATTTAAATATTTAGCTCGAACTCTTGTAGTAAACACCATACCTCAAGTCTCTCTTGCTCTCCAATATTATTAGGTTTAATTATTATAACACAAAAATCGTTCTACATTGTCGATAATTTTTTGCGCTTACACTGAAATCAATGAACACTATTAATCCAATGACTTTACAAGTAATGTACCATCATACATGCAATTATATCAAATCAGAAATCAACATATACCGTAATGAAATCAATGGGGATTGTCTTGTTACAAGTAACATTTCAATTTACCACATGTGCAAATGTAGGTTCACATTCTATCATTCATGTAGTTTTAAAAACTTCAGATGCCATGCCAATTATAATTCAACTATCCAGCAAAAACATTTAACATTAAATATCACATGCCATGCCAATTATAATTCAACTATCCAACAAAAACATTTAACATTAAATATCACATGTCAAATGTAATTCAGATGACAACATTACTTCACATTCACATGCCAAAAGTACTAAAACCATCCAAAAATTAAATAAAACAAATTATATAATAACGTTGTAATAAAATATGTCCAAAAATTGTAAATCTCACTTGAGTATCAAACTGTATCAAGTTTAACAAATTTTAAAACCATCTAAATTTTGAAATCAAATCAAATCTACTATAAATCTTGTCCATCAAATGGAGGATCTAGCGTCTGGGTCTCAGGTAGCGCCCTATCCTGTAAATAGGAAACCTACATACACAATGCACATGTACTTGAACATTAAAATTTGAAGTTTTAAAAATGAATGAGAATATATATATCTAGAACTTCATGTAAAAAACAAAATATAACAAAAAAATCATGCAATACCTCGTAAGGTTCCCTCTCCATTTGATGAACAGGTTCTGCCATAGAAACATCTGCAGTGGTAACCTGT
Source organism: Pinus albicaulis (assembly GCA_034641835.2). Lineage (NCBI taxonomy): Eukaryota > Viridiplantae > Streptophyta > Pinopsida > Pinales > Pinaceae > Pinus > Pinus albicaulis. Next base: position 1,924,843,551 of record CM076578.1, on the reverse strand, counting down.
ACAATAAACATGTACAGTTAAATATAAAAATATATATATACATAAATAATTTATATAAATTAAAAACTTTCAAATGAAAATGCACGTGTACATATATAAACTTATTTGAACAATAATATTAAAAAAAAGAACTAAAGACAACTTCTTCAAATGCTGTGGATGTTCCTATCTCCATCGCTAGAGTCCTCGGATTAAAAAAATCTTCTATACGAACCTAAATTCAAAAAATTTTAAATAACTCAAAATATAGATCTCTCTCTATATATCTCAATTTTTAATGGAAATTTTTGAGGTAACATAAATTTTGAACTTGTGAAAAATTGTCCATATTTGTACATCTCCCAATGAAGTAGAAGGTATATCTCCTAAGGAAGAAGAAGGTACCGCCATCCCAAAAACATCAGACGGAATCGGTTTCTGTTAAAACATTTTATCAAATTATATATATACATACATGTACATGTGTGGCAACAATTATTTATTTTAGAGTCACTTAAAAAACACTAACATACATGTGCCAACATATCATGATGGTCAGACCCATCTGCATCGTTTGAACTGAAGGTCCCGAACGTAATATTAACATTTTCATCACGCATCATGCTTGAGAACTGCAAATGGTGTTTTAACATATAATCATACATTTTTGTTAGATTAATGTACACATAAAAATAAATGTATACATGTACATACACATGTATTTATTACAAATTGTACACATGTATATGTAAATATAATTTCAAACCCTAAGGTCACTAACACATACCGTTCCGGTGCCCTCTTCCTCACGAAAAATTAGGTCTTGCGGACCATTGCGACAATTTATTGCATATGTTCGGAGATATTCAACATTCATGTTGTAAATATCCTCATCTGTACGATAAACAAAATTGGCACGTGCATTTTCACGTGCTCTTTGTCGATTTAAACAAATATCGACTCCACTCAATCCGCTATGAACATTGTCGATCATAACATCTCTTGCTTCACGACTTATTTGAGAAGTCGCATCCATCTCTGATCGCAGGGTTTCGACTCGAGACGGTCGACTCACCAATGGCGGCTCAGGGCGAGGCAACTCCACATCTCGCTTAGCGCCCTTACGTTGATATAATTGACCTCTCCCCGGGCCAAAAAATTCTGAAGGAAGGTCATTGTAGTCGGGTTTCATACCCAAAAAAAATTCTGCATAAAACATTTGTGCAAAATAAATAGGAACCTCATCGTTCCATGGAAGCCTTCCAAAGGCCGCAAGATGTCGATCATACAAATAACCAGCTTTGTTTGGGTGCTTGAAATACTGCACCTTCAACATTTTTCTTTTTGGCCCTTCCTTATAATTAAACATTGACTTAGCATCATCTCTTGAAACTTTTTGTTTTATGTCCTGCCATTTATCGGGACCTATCACTATTTCTTTTCTCTTTCTCATCAGTTCTACAAACGAATCAGTCATTGGCCCCAAATTTTTGTACACTTTTACCATTTCACTCAATGAATGTGTAACTATTTCGAGGCTTTGTCTACTCTCAGCAAGTAGAGACAAAGCCTCGAGATCTCTTTGCAATTTTGCATGAAGGCTTTGACACCTTTGTAAGGTGCATTCCGCCATGTTCGTTTCCCATGGTATATCGGTAATCTCAGCCGGATAAGTTGTGCTGGGTTGAAAGCCTTCTTCTTCAATGTAGCACGCTGCCCTGCGTCTTTTTTGACCACTGGCTCGAACATTTTCAGCCTCTGCATCAATATATATAAAATTTCGTATATTAGAAAAAACACGTGTAAAAAAATTTGTACAAATTTAATGAAAAAATATTGAAATTGATGGCAACCTTGATGTTGTTGGTTAACATCATCTCCAACATGACCTTGCTGAGAACCAACCCCAGAATGATGCTGCTGAGAACCAGACCCACAGTGACCCTGTTGAGAACCAGCAACCATTGATTGGCCTTCGGGGGAATAAATATCACCCCCTTCCCGCAACCTGCTACCACTCATACCTCGACCGGTTGAACCTTGGCCACGCTCCATGGATGGAGTAGAAAGCCTTCTCCTCTTGCCTCCTAAAAATTAAAATATGAAACTTATTAACAACTAATTTCACTCTCAAAGTTAATAAAAAATCAATTCCATATGTACACACATGTATGGAGATTTAAGATTATATTTAAATACCGTGAACATCCTCCGATCCCTGAACCTCCATATGGGATTCGGCTGATCTTCGTCTTTCATCCTCCATGATATATATCTATTGGTCGAAAATATATTTCAAAAAATCAATACATGAGAGTAAAATCCAGTTTGGGGCTGTTAAATCCAGTATGTTCTATATTTCTTACATTTCTGCCCTCCTATTTTTCTTTCCAATCAAGGTTTATAAAATAACATGAGAAGCAACATGAGACTTAGAACAATCATTTTCATTATCTATATGGAAGGCAAGAAGGATTATATCCCCTTAAGCTTAAGCTTATGTAGTTTGTCAATTTTTATCATATATTTTTTGGTAAGGGTAAATGTTTTTTTATTTATAGTATAAGTCATGAGTTCCCCAATTTTACCTTATGTAAAGCATGATTCTAGGATTACTACAATTTGTACTTGGTTTTTTAAGAATATATCAAATAAAGTTTTTGAGAAGCAAATATGGCTTGTTCCTTAGAATTTGGCACTTAGAATTTCCATAACGCTTATAACCCCATCCTTACAATTTTTATAATTTCCATGATGAGACATTTGAATTTCCTTCCCCATATTTCTTGTTAATAATTATAACCCTAAAATGGCTAGTATTGGTTTGTCATCATCATCTAAAAATGACCTGGCAGATGAAAATTTACCATGTCAATCATCATCACTTCACACCATCTCATACATGACCCCTTCTACATATTATATGCATGAATTTTTGGCATGTCATCCTCTCTACCTATCCCATGAATGATTGTGACAACAGGTGAATAAAATACAATTTATGAGCAGAGGATAGTTTCTAGTTTGTCCTTTTCCATCCGCCCCATAGCTAGTGATTTCTCAATTTTCCACTTCCAACTTTCTATTCTCGAAATTCATTAGCAGCTAATTTCATCGATAGCCACACCACTATACATATAATTATCATATACACTACTACATTAATGAACTCTACGTTGTTTTTTATTGTAAAGTCCAATAACAAACAATGTTAATTGAGTTTAGTAGTGTATATATATAACAATTTCTTTGACTTCCAGGTGTGTTGTGACTATTAGTAGAATTAACTACCAAAATGAATTTCCAAAATAAAATGTTGGAAGAGAAAAATAGGCAATCACTGGATATGGAGTGGGTGGAGGAGGACAAACTTATAGTGATCCCTTCCTTATCAAATTTCCTTTATTCACCTAATGTCACAATCAATCATGGTCTAGATAGAAGGGATGACCTACCATAAATTCAATCATATAATGTGTAGAAGGGTCATATGTAGATGGTGTGAAATGATGATTACAAACATGGTAATTTTTCATCTACTAGGTCATTTTGAGATGATGATTACAAACCAGTGCTAGCCCATTAAAGGTTATAATCATTAGTGCCTAATGTGGGGTGGACAATTTAAATCAAGTTCGTATCAAAGTACAATTTAGCTCATTTTAGTCAAGGTTAGTTAGAAGAATTAGCTATTGGTTTCTACCTTCAATTTCCTCTGAAAATGAATGTGTACGTGCTTTTGAGAGACATTAGAGGAATAGGGTTCAAATTTTTGATGAAAATGTGAGCTATGAAAGTAAAGGGTTTTAAAGGCAAGCATGTACAAGGCATAGTTGAGCCAAATGTTCTTCAAGAAGGGCCTAATTATTTGGGTCTTGGTTATGGAAAACATGGAAAATGCTCCAAAGCCAAGGAGGCTTGTGAAGTTTGTGTTCATGATGAATGGAACATGTACATAGTTTACCTTAAAGTTGTTGTGTTTTACGGATATTAAAATGAAGAACTTCTATTTAGATCCATTCCAGAGATTGATTGTAGGGGCATTTACTAGATATGTCACCTTTCATAAAAGATGAGATCCAGAGGCTACCTGGCCCTTTACAGACTCTGCCTATAGAACTTGTAGAAGTAAACACTAGAGGCATTAAAAATATCAAAGAACGTTTTCATGGTCAGACATGGGAATGTGTCTCTTTCCCTACGCAAAAAAATAGTTCTTGAGGTAGTTAATCTTCATAGACATGTCATCAAGCAAGTCAATGTGATCATCCCTCCTTCCCTCCCTTGTAAAATAATTATGTTTTGCGGGTCAGAAAGCCAAAATATGGAGACAGTTATCACCAAATCCAACGTACGATTATGCATGATGGAGAATCTCTAGCGCTTTCCCTTGTTAATATATTTAATAATCTCAATATTTATTTAAAAGTATCAATAGTATTTCGACGACATCACATTGTTCAAATCTCATGGTCGAAATACTATTGATACATTTAAATAAATATTGAGATTATTAAATATATTAACAAGGGAAAGCGCTAGAGATTCTCCATCATGCATAATCGTACGTTGATGCTTATAGAGTGAAAAAACTGAAAAAAATCAACTTGTAGGGTCATTTTAATGGGGGGTGGAGAATTCAGGTGTAAAACCTTTTGGAGTCATTTTGAGGTATTAAATGACATTTCTGGGGGTCAAACGATTATATAATTTAAGTTGAAGGCCCATGAGATAAATATGACTTCTATGTGACATTTGTAAATTAAATCATCTATTTGTTGTGTTATATGAACAAAATTGGTATGCATATCTAAAGATTCCAAATGCTTATTCAAGACCATATGTAATCCTCATCTAACTTAGCCAGGGATTTGCAATACTATACTTGAGTTGGCTAGCTCCATTTCAAGATATTATGGTTATCCAAGAGGGGATATAAAAAATGAAAAGAAGAATGGAAAAGAGGATTTCATAATCGATGAAGGTCAAGATGATTCACATGATTAAGTGCAACTAAAAGAAGCGCCATTGAAATGGTTTGCTGACAGATGGTTAGATTTCTTATCCAATTAAGGCCTAGCATGTATTTTGATGTTTCATGAATTTCTTTGCAAATTCAAAGTATGGTGCATGTTGCATGAAGCAAGATGTTGAAAGTAGAGTTATGTTGACACACTTAAATGCAACAAATATGGAAATTTGTACATGAGCTCTATTATTTGACTTAAGAGTTAGTTGTTTGAAGAGGAATTTTTTGTCAACTTGTGTTTGGTTGATGGTTTTGTACACCAATATGTAAGAGTACATGGACATATTCACATGATGTGAATTTTTTTTCTTTGAAGGAGAAAAATGATATGTCAGTGAGCTATGTTTCTTGCATGATGTGTTTTCAGTTTGATGGTTTTGTTTGTGACAAGATGTCACAAGATTTTGCGAAGGTCCACTCTTGAGCGAGAGCCTCATGATTACAACCTATCTGTGAGAATCAAATGGGAGTGCATCCTTATTTTGAAAACAAGTAGGATTCTAAGCTACCTAGGACTCAAACCATCATTTTTAAATTTGAAATATCATGGTGTGTTGTTTCAATGCCTGAATCCACAAGCCTAACACATGAAATCACTAATCTAATTACACATGAAATAAATAGTTATTTTCTCCAACATTAAAAATATAACTAAAAACTAAATTCAACATAGTTGAAAGAAAAAGAAGCACCATTGAAATGGTTTGCTGACAAATGGTTAGATTTCTTATCCAATTAAGGCCTAGCATTTATTTTGATGTTTCATGAATTTCTTTGCAAATTCAAAGTATGGTGCATGTTGCATGAAGCAAGATGTTGAAAGTAGAGTTATGTTAGACACACTTAAATGCAACAAATATGGAAATTTGTACATGAGCTCTGTTATTTGACTTAAGAGTCAGTTGTTTGAAGAGGCATGTTTTGTCAACTTGTGTTTGGTTGATGGTTTTGTACACCAATATGTAAGAGTACATGGACATATTCACATGATGTGAATTTTTCTTTTTCTTTGAAGGAGAAAAATGATGTTTTTTCAGTTTGATGGTTTTGTTTGTGACAAGACGTCACAAGATTTTGTGAAGGTCCACTCTTGAGCGAGAGCCTCATGATTACAACCTATCCGTGAGAATCAAATGGGAGTGCATCCTTATTTTGAAAACAAGTAGGATTCTAAGCTACCTAGGACTCAAACCATCATTTTAAAATTTGAAATATAATGGTGTTGTTTCAATGCCTGAATCCACAACCCTAACACATGAAATCACTAATCTAATTACACATGAAATAAATAGTTATTTTCTCCAACATTAAAAACATAACTAAAAACTAAATTCAACATAGTTGAAAGAAAAATTGCTGACAAATGGTTAGATTTCTTATCCAATTAAGGCCTAGCATGTATTTTGATGTTTCATGAATTTCTTTGCAAATTCAAAGTATGGTGCATGTTGCATGAAGCAAGATGTTAAAAGTAGAGTTATGTTGACACACTTAAATGCAACAAATATGGAAATTTGTACATGAGCTCTATTATTTGACTTAAGAGTCAGTTGTTTGAAGAGGCATGTTTTGTCAACTTGTGTTTGGTTGATGGTTTTGTACACCAATATGTAAAAGTACATGGACATATTCACATGATGTGAATTTTTTTTTCTTTGAAGGAGAAAAATGATATGTCAGCGAGCTATGTTTCTTGCATGATGTGTTTTCAGTTTGATGGTTTTGTTTGTGACAAGACGTCACAAGATTTTGCGAAGGTCCACTCTTGAGCGAAAGCCTCATGATTACAACCTATTCGTGAGAATCAAATGGGAGTGCATCCTTATTTTGAAAACAAGTAGGATTCTAAGCTACCTAGGACTCAAACCATCATTTTTAAATTTGAAATATCATGGTGTGTTGTTTCAATGCCTAAATCCACAAACCTAACACATGAAATCACTAATCTAATTACACATGAAATAAATAGTTATTTTCTCCAACATTAAAAATATAACTAAAAACTAAATTCAGCATAGTTGAAAGAAAAAGAAGTGCCATTGAAATGGTTTTCTGACAGATGGTTAGATTTCTTATCCAATTAAGGCCGAGCATGTATTTTGATGTTTCATGAATTTCTTTGCAAATTCAAAGTATGGTGCATGTTGCATGAAGCAAGATGTTGAAAGTAGAGTTATGTTAGACACTTAAATGCAACAAATATGGAAATTTGTACATGAGCTCTATTATTTGAATTAAGAGTCAGTTGTTTGAAGAGGCATGTTTTGTCGACTTGTGTTTGGTTGATGGTTTTGTACACCAATATGTAAGAGTACATGGAGATATTCACATGATGTGAATTTTTTTTTCTTTGAAGGAGAAAAATGATGTGTTTTCAATTTGATGGTTTTGTTTGTGACAAGACGTCACAAGATTTTGCGAAGGTCCACTCTTGAGCGAGAGCCTCATGATTACAACCTATTCGTGAGAATCAAATGGGAGTGCATCCTTATTTTGAAAACAAGTAGGATTCTAAGCTACCTAGGACTAAAACCATCATTTTTAAATTTGAAATATCATGGTGTGTTGTTTCAATGCCTGAATCCACAACCCTAACACATGAAATCACTAATCTAATTACACATGAAATAAATAGTTATTTTCTCCAACATTAAAAATATAACTAAAAACTAAATTCAGCATAGTTGAAAGAAAAAGAAGCGCCATTGAAATGTTTTGCTGACAGATGGTTAGATTTCTTATCCAATTAAGGCCTAGCATGTATTTTGATGTTTCATGAATTTATTTGCAAATTCAAAGTATGGTGCATGTTGCATGAAGCAAGATGTTAAAAGTAGAGTTATGTTAGACACTTAAATGCAACAAATATGGAAATTTGTACATGAGCTCTATTATTTGACTTAAGAGTCAGTTGTTTGAAGAGGCATGTTTTGTCGACTTGTGTTTGGTTGATGGTTTTGTACACCAATATGTAAGAGTACATGGAGATATTCACATGATGTGAATTTTTTTCTTTGAAGGAGAAAAATGATGTGTTTTCAGTTTGATGGTTTTGTTTGTCACAAGACGTCACAAGATTTTGCAAAGGTCCACTCTTGAGCGAGAGCCTCATGATTAGAACCTATTCGTGAGAATCAAATGGGAGTGCATCCTTATTTTGAAAACAAGTAGGATTCTAAGCTACCTAGGACTCAAACCATCATTTTTAAATTTGAAATATAATGGTGTTGTTTCAATGCCTGAACCCACAACCCTAACACATGAAATCACTAATCTAATTACACATGAAATAAATAGTTATTTTCTCCAACATTAAAAATATAACTAAAAACTAAATTCAACATAGTTGAAAGAAAAAGAAAATGGAACTTTAAACATTCAATGAAAATTTCTAAATAAGAACATTGAAATTATAAGTTTCTTTCTTACAGAGTTTAAGATTTGGGGTGTAAAGTTTTTTTCAAAAATTCTTTTAAACTTTTTGATGCTTATAACATTGAATATATGTATATAATTCTTCTATAAATACTTAAATGTTTAGTTTTTTTATTTTTAATAGAATTTGCAAATTTAACTAAGCTTAGGAACAAAAGTGACTCCAACTTCAACCTCTCCCATAATATTTGAAAATGTATACACCTCATAAATAATTTTTTCTATACATATATAAATGAGCATTAACTATAATAAAGAAAATTATGTATCAATTTCATAATTTAAATATATTAAATATTAAAGTGACATTTTTCTCTCTAAAATTTTAAATAAAAAATAAACATATTATTCATTCTTATTAAATCATCTCGAGGTTAAATCATCTTAGGTTAAATTTTTGCAAATAAGTCAGTATTAAAAGAGAAACAAGTTTGTAAATTCCATGGTCTTATAAAATACTTTTAATTTGCTCAACAAGAAGGGAGGATTGAACAATCGATTATGGGTGAAGTTCATACAAATGTTATATTGTATAGTTTTTTAATATTTGAAAATGTGTAGACTTCATGAATAATTTTTTCTATGTATATATTTAAAATAAATAAAATTATCTACAAATTTCAAAATTTAAATATATTAAATATAATCATATTAATTATAAATGGAACCATACAAGTCATGCACAGATAAATGCAATACAATTGTACTTCAATGGATCTAGTTTGAGACTACGTTCCTCCTCGCTGGTTCACACAACTATTCTGGTTAGCTACCTGCCATTAACGAATGGAAGCTCCACTGCTCTAATAGACTCTCTCTTAGTATTATCAGGTTGGATCTAGCAATATGGGAGAGGGTCCTTCTGAAGAACTAAAAACTGCTTTGGAGCAATAGTTGAAGTTTTCTTTGCTGCAACTAAGACATCTTGTTCTTGTGCAAAGCCACAGGATAGGAAGACCATTGATTGGTACTGTATTATGAAGGTAGAAGAGAATGCTGAAATTGATGTGGTACGAAGAAGATACCGTCAACTTGCATTGTTACTTCACCCAGACAAAAACAAACATCCAAAAGAAGAGACTGCATTTAAAGTGAATACTTAGCCTTATTTGGTCTAAATCTGCTAGACTAGTTTGGTCTAAATCTGCCATAAAGAGGAACAACTATGAGGTTGTGTCTAATGATCAAATCTAAAATGCATGAATAAGAAACATAGTAATTCTCTGAAGGATGTATCTGTCAACAGTTAAAGAAGAACCAGAATAAACTTCTATAGGAACAATTTCTTTTCTTAAAAAAACCTTAAAAGGAATTGAATTAAATCAACAAATCTCTGCAATGACCTAGGCTGAGTAAACCAAATTTATCAATAGTGACCGTATGAAATGCACTACCAAAAAATTACTAAGCATGTCATTAAGGGTGAAGGAAATCAACGAAATCACCGCCTTGGCTCACCCACGAACCTGTGCTGGAATGGACGACTACACTTTATGGATGGGTGGACGTGGACGAACACTCTTTACGCCTATGCATGTCTTTCAGACAAGAGAAAACGGGCAATATATAATGTTGAAAAAAAAAACTTTTATGTAAGAAATGCCCACATATGGTGCAGAGAACATCATCTGTTTCTGATGAAGTTCAGCTTGGACAGAGTCATTCAAAAACATCAAGAATTTTTGACAAAAAAATGGCAATAATTCTAAAAGAATGTCTGATGAGGAAAAACTTCAAATGTTCCATGAAAGAGCTAGGGCAAGAGTTGATTCCACAGCTCAAGCCTGGCAATACAGACAGGCAAGATTCAAGGAGGAACTCCAGGTTATGAATAATAATTTCCAGTCGAGTAGAGCATCATTCCAGTATTGAATATCAATAAATTATCTTTTGAAATTTTATGGCATTTGTTTTCCTGTTGTGGAGTTTACCTGAATGCTGAGTTTACTGTACTTAAGTAGCAGAAATACCACAACCTAGATCTGTTTCTAAATTATTAATGTCTACCCTTCCTATTTCATGATGCTTACAATTTGATGTACCTAACCGTGTTATTATTATATTAACACCTGCTAATTTCATGTTGTTAGAACAATTCGCTGAAATAAATCTGATATATAAGCTTATATTATTGATTTTGAATATAATTTTTTTTTAACATAGATTCATGCAACAGTGACTTTAAGAGGGTCGATTTTACAGTTCTTTGGCTGGCTAAGTATCATCCTATCCCTCACGCCAAGTTGTGATAGTAACATACCCGATAATGAAGAGCGCGACCGTGACAAACACCAACGCGGCGAAGAGGAGCTGCGACGACGAGGCGCTGCGGCGACGAGAAACAATGATAGCAACAATGACAGAGAAAACGCGGGAGAAACAGCGACATCAACATCGACAGAGAAAACGCGGGAACAATAAACCACATAACTTCGCGGGCGATTTATTTATAGAAAATAGTTCGGCCGAACTATTTTAAATGTAAAAGTTCGGCTGAACTCAATGTTCGGCCGAACTTTTATATAAGTTCGGCCGAACTTTAGTTGCCGATTTTCCAATCTCCGGCAAAAATTCTGTTTGCCTGCGCCGTCAGTAAGCTGTCAGTCTAAACGGAATCACGAGTTTGACCGAACTTTAAAAATAAGTTCGGATGAACTATTACATAGTTCGGCCGAAATCTATAAAATGTTCGGCCGAACTATTGCCGAAAAAAAATTTCAACCCGCAATTCTCACAAAAGTGTAACCCAGGTTCACGTTTCCGCCCAAATCTTAACTAAATAATTTCTAATTCAATTATGTAATAAGCAGAAGAAGAAACTCCTAACTTAAGAGAACTTGTTTGTCCTTCTCTAAAATACTACTTCACAAATCAGAAACCAAAAACCACTAATAAAAAATAGATCAAGATGCATGAAAGAATAACTGAAGAGGCTCCTAAATAAGCATATCCTTGTTTTCCTTCATTACAGATTCATTCATCATTAATGCTATTGTTAGAAAACAAGAAATACATAAAATCACTTAAAAGCAAGAAAGATGAATTCTAGTTTCAAGTTGTTGATCAAATAGAAGGAATGCTTAGCTTAAACAGTGGGTTGACCCTGTTATCACTCCAGTAAATTCTTAAGTTGTGGGATTTTGGTTTTCAAGTCAAAGAATACTAGAGGTAACCGCAAACCTACTTCAAACTCTAGGATCTAGCCTTCCTAGGGTTCAGAGAGGGCTCTCTCTTTAAGGTTTAACTTTGTTTTAGTTTTGAATATTAGGCTCATTATTAAATGCAGATTTGGTTTTGTTTTGTTGGATTTGGTGGGAAAATTTCACTTGGAGGGTAAATAGAGGGAAATTTACTTGTCCATTAGGCTATGGAGTCTAAGTCAAGCTAACAGAACTGGGATCAATGCCTAAAAGGTCAAATGCCTGTAGGGAAAGGTAGATAACCCTTGGAGATCTTGGGAAAAATGGTTTTTAAGGTGGTATGATCAGGATAAAGGGCACTTAAGAATCCTTAAATCCGGAAAAGGGAAGTAGAAGATAGAGGTCAAATGGGAGAGGGAGAAATTAAGGGTTCCCTACACCAGAAATCAGAGGAAAACAAAGAAATGATAACTAGTTAAAAACAGGGTGCTATTAAACATGTCTTGTAGTAATACTCCTAGTTATACATTCAGATTTAGAATTAAAACACAGATGTATGCATGAAAAAAAAGAAGATAAAAATGACAAGTTTAAAGAGGGTACTTCACTCCAGATAGCTTATCACAGGGATCTTGTAGTATGATGCCAAAAGGTGATCCAGTCTGCTTCTCAAAATCGAAATCCAAAGCCTTCAAGTCAATGAAAATATCTATAGTAATCTCCATCAATTTTATTCCACATAAAATACTTCCAAGAGTGAAGTATTTATATAAAATGTTTTACAAAATATCCTAGATGAATTCTAGGAATAAACTTAGGAAAATTAAATATTTTACAACAATAATAGTGACAGCTTGCTCAACAAACTAGAAAGATGTCCTATTTTATTCGAAATAAATAGAAACAATTTGTAGATAAGAAGCAGCTGGCTGCTTATGTGTCTTCCCTGCTGGATTTTTAGATATTTTTCAAAATCTAGTTGTCTTCACTGATAATATTTCTTGCTGATACTCTTTATTACTGATCCTCTTTCAATTCTGATACTCTTTACCTTCAGTAAAACTATCTTCTTGCTGTAAAAAATATGTTTTTACTGTGAAATCAACAAACCGAATTTTTGTTCTTCATGTGTTTGATTTCTTCATAGCAAATCAGTCAATGCTTGCCACTCCTCATTTTTTGGAATTCTAATATTCTTGAGTTTCCTAAAATTTTCATCAGCCTTAGTGTACCTGGAAAATGCGGGTTTTATGACAAAAAAATGTTTGATTTCATATTGCAAATAAAATATATCTTCAAAACTTTTTAGTAATACTTTCCCTGTGGGAATTCCTTGGCCTGTTGGCTTGTTCACCTGCTCTTTGGCATTTTCTCTGATCTTTTTGTCATAATCATTCCGAGGCACTAACTTGTCATTAATCACCATAATATCTGGAAGTCCCTTTTGCCTTAAATTGGTGAATTTAACCATGAATCTAGTGACAACAGTGTTCATTCCTTCACATTTCTCCTCAAGTTGCCTCATTAGATTTCTTTTGGTAGTTACTTTCCTAATTTCTAGGATTGCAGTTGTCCTATCATTGATCTTTAACTCTTCAAGATGCTGTCTATTCTTGCTGTTTAGGAAATTGATTAACCTAATAGCCTGTTTCGGTTTGTCTTCCAATTCTTCTTGTGTCTTTTGTATCTCTGTCTGAGCTGCCCATAGTAACTCTCTCTGCTAAAAAATTACTTGAATTGATAGCCAAACATCATGAATGGCTTCAATTACTTTATTCCATAAGTAATTTTTAATGTATGATACTTGATCATTAAGAGTTAATTCTTATGGAGTTTTTTTACCTCTTCACTCAATTTGTGTGCATTCTGTTCATGTATTTTGGCATCTATTTGAGCTGCTTTTCTTGTCTTCTCCAGATTTTCAATTGTCTTGGTAAATCTATTGATTTCATTGGTTTTCAAGGACATTTCCTCCATTTCCTTTACTATTTGACTGCTTCCATCTATGGGTGGCAACAATGTTGTAGAGGACTCAGTTACTGAAGTTGTTGTAGATGTTACTGGCACTACAGTGGCCAGTGGCTCTTTAGGTGCCAATTTATCTCCTAAACTAGATGGTATTGCTGCTGTAATGACTGGGATAACAGTGGGAATGATTGGTTCCTTAACTGTCTCTTTTTCTTGGACAAATTGGTCCATTTTCACTTCCATTTATTTGATTTGAGCTGTGAGTTGAAGTATCAAGCTCATCATTTCATCTTTCTCCTTATGATCCTGTAAAACTTCCTTTGTTTGAGGATGCTCTCCTTGAGGAAGCTTGAGCTGTTTCCTCAAGGTAGAAATGTCCTCATTTTTCTTTTCGACTAATGCTTTAGCTGCTTTTATGTTTGTAGGATCATATCCTACCTGAAATACTAACTCTTCTAAGGCCTTTATCCTTAGATATTTTGCATACAATGTGGCTTTATCCATTTTCATTTGGTCTTGCATATTAGAGATTTTATTTTGAAGTCTGTGAGCACTCATAGATTTTGTGGTCACTGTGGAATAGAGCATCTCTGATTTTTTTCCCGTGGAATTAAATCTGATCCAACTCATGGATTTTATTTGTGGCTACTTCCATATCAACCTTTTTGTAATTAGCCATTGTCTTTGGCAATGGTACAGTGGGCTGTAAAACTAACATAATCAGTTTTTGAGTTGAATAATCAAAGGCTGATAAGAATCTATTTTGGTTACCTGGTTTCTGTTTCAAAAACTGAGAATATATTTTAGTTTTGATTTCCTCATTCTTTAGTTTGATTTTCTTGTATTTTTCCTTGATATCTAAATCCTTCTCCTCAGTTGAGTGTGAGGAGGAAGCCTCCATGTTTTGTTGCCTCTCCATTCTTCATTATTCAACTGTTCTTGATTCTGATTTGGCTCACTGATGATTACAGTGGCTACATTGGTCTCTGTTTGTGCAGTGTTGGTGTTCAAAGGCTATGTTTCCTCAATATCAATGGTTACCTTGCCTTTAGTTGCTGTATCCAGTTTAGGCCTCTTATTGTAAATGATTTTGAACTTTGTCTCTGTGGTAGTTTCTGCAATATAAGCTCCTTCTTCTCTGATTCTTTTAGTGGATGGCTCTGTCTGTTTGGCAACTTCCAAAGGGTGACTAGTATTCCTTTGGTTTACTGCCTCTGTTAAAGTATTCTCAATCCACTCAATCTAGTTAGAAAATTTATCTATATCTGGCTTTGAGTCATGGATAAAGGGTGTCAATTTACATTTTACCCTTGGTTTATTTAAGATCCCTTATGGATCATAATTCCATGGGAAGCTTTCCTCCAATTTGAACTCTTGTAATTGACTTGCTGCTTCCTTTTCTGCCTCTCTTTGATTACATATAAAAGGCCCAATTTGATTTTTGAGTTTAAACTAAGTCTTTTTCTTGGCTACCATAAAATTAATTGAATCTAAATTCAGGATCTTCCTAATGTACTCTAGGGAAAATAGCCTCATATATGGATGCTTAGGTAACTTGTAGGGAAACAAGTTAGAACCAAAAACTCTGATTTCAGTGAATTCCTTATATAAATACCAATCTCCTACTTTGATTTGCTCTGATAGCTGCAATATTATCTTCATTTCCTCACTGATTCTGAGCTATTTTGCTTTTGTCAAGATGGTGATCAATGGATGCAAAAACAACTCAACAAACTCCGAATAACTGAATTCTGTCCCTTCCTTTTTGAGTATAGATGTCCAAAAGACAAATGATAGAGGTTTCCATTCTATATCCAATTTCTGAAGTGAAATAGGAAAGTTCTCTGCTTGGAAAAATAGAAACAAGTGTAAAAGATAAGAGGTATATCTAAATACCCCTTCCAGTTGCAAACTAGACAATTGATAGTGAATGCTATCAACTATAAAACCAACATAGTCAAATATAACTGAGGGTGACTGTCCTGGAGAAAATGTAGACAAAAATCCCAATATTGACTCATCAGTATGTTCATTGGTGAAATACCCAAGTATGAAGGAACACATGGAGATAACATGCCTTGAACCTTCAGGGAACTTGGCAGTGGAATATGGAGGGTTTAATTTTGGGATTTTACCATGTAGAGGCATGAAAGTTTGGAAAATCATAAACCTTTTGGGAAAGTATAAGTTAATGTATAACTTAGTGAGTGCTTCAATAAATAATGGGACTGCTTGAGGGTTTTGTTGAAGCTGCAAAATTTGGTTTATAGATTCTACTGTAATGGTAAATATGACCTCTTTGTTTGCATTGACAATGGCTCTCTGTTCAGGGATGTAGTACGGGTGACTCAACTTGATAAATTATTGAAAAGGATGTGTCAGGGGGAATACATATTTGGGAAAATTGGATTCCCAAATGTGGACATCTTCTTGATCATCTAGGGATTTTTCAAAACACCAGTTGTGTATATCTAACAAATTGAACTCAACTATAGGATCAACTATTTTGTAGTCAATGTTTGCTAGAGGAATATGCTCTATATCAACAATTGGAGGCTGCAATGGATTGAATACAATGGCAGTATTTGGATTCATGGCTGGAGTAGCTTTGGGAGTCTTTGAACCTTCAGATTTGTTTCCACTCTGTTTTTTAGGCATATCTACTGGCTTCTGCAAGCTTAAACTGTTTGTAAAGGAAATTTTAATATAACAAAGGATTGTTTAGGAAAATTTAGAAAAATAGAAAGTATCTTTGGATTTGATTCTTAATTAGGTCTTTCCAATGAAGTTTTGAGGCTAAAACTGGTCAAACACTGAAAACAGGGGTTTTCTAAATCTCTTGGCTGCAGATTGGGCTCAAATTTTGATAAAAAAGGCTTTTCAGAAAATATAGGGCACCTGCAGAGGATTTCGGGCCTTTAGAGCTTGAATTTGACCCTAAAACTGTGGAAAAATGATAATTTTCTTTAAAAAATGGTGCGCAGCGGATTCTAGGATTCCTAGAAATTTTTTTCCAGGGTTTTGCCAGTTTCTGGTGCTTTTGGGAAATTGAAATTAATAAATTTCGTTTTTAGGACATATTCTTTTCTTTTAAAGGTCTTTTGAATTGACTGTAGGTTAAATTCTGAGAAAAATACCTGTATTTAACACAGGTATGTGTTTAAAAAAAGTATACTTCAATCTTTTGGTCGAATTAGTTTCTTCAGAGGTTTATTTATGGTTTAAAACATTGCAATAATGTTTTAATTTATATACAAGGTGGCAAGATTAATGTTTTTAATAAAACATTTGTTAAAATGCTTTTAATAAAACATAAGTGGGTGGGGTTTTATGCTGCGACATTTTATTAAAAATGTTTTCAAAATGTGTATAATAATACGTTATTTTATATAGTTTTTTCACTTTTTTGAATAGTTAAACAACTATAGGGCGGGATACTTGCATATGGATAATTTTTAAGACCAAAGGGATTTTATTTTGGGTTTTTTATTTAAGGACATGGGATAATATACCTTGGTCAAAAGCTTATAATAGTGGGTTTTGGGGTTTATTAGATATAATGGAATTAATAAAATAGGAAAGGGTATCCCTTAGGGATTTAATAGAATATGTTAAAAGTTAATATGAGAGGGGAGTGCAAAGAAAAATACACATTATATCTAGTATAAAATAATCAAGCATTTGCTCATCTTTGTATTTCTTTGAATAATACTTAGGATAAATGCGATTTTGTGGGTTTTTATGAATGCTTATGAAGGGATAAAGTTAATTATGTGGGGATTACAATTTTACTAAGTAAGAGTGTGTTTTTACTTAGGAAAAAGGGATTTTAGTACATGAATGAAGGGTAAATGGTGATAAATGAGGATTTAACATAAGAACTCAATATTTTCAACTAACTAGTCATAGAGCCTTGGGTCCGGTCCCAACAAAAGTCAGAGAAATGCTCTGAGCCTGTTTGACTAATAGCTTAGAATACTGAATACTCATGGGGGAGGGGAAATTAGTGATTTTTCCTGATGATGTATTATTTACATGATTTCTCCACTGCTTTATACCTACCCAATTTCTATTTCTAACATTTTTTCTTCTTTCTGCAGGTGCATTTAGGCTTGCAACCTTAAAACATTTTCTTTCAAAGCATAAAAACTATCTAGATCTACCTTATTTCATCTGAGAGCTCAGATTAAACTGTTGAGCTCCTAATTATTCTCTACCTATCTACTGATTTTTCAGGTTTAAACTGTTTGACAAATCTTTATTCACTATCTAAAACATAAAATTGAAACATGAAAAGTTAAGATTAAACTGTTTAACTGATCATGGATTATGGAATTTATTGACACTCTTCACATAATCATTATTCTTTGCTGTAAAAGTAAAAGTAGTGGAATTTGGACTTGCTCACTTTCAGGTCTTATTTTTTATTTTGGGGTATATATTTTTCTAAGTCCTTTGATCATTCTTTTAAGACTTTTTACCCTCTTTTTGTTTGTTTGTTTTTTATTTTTATTTTTATTTTTTATTTTTTTCAAAATATGAGAAAACACCTGGCAGAATACAAGGTATGTACATATTTACAAGACTTATCAAAGTCAATCCAAAATTTCCTGGAGAAATATAAAGAACCCTAAGACTTAGTAGCCTTTGAAATTTGACTGAGATAACCCTGTAAATGTGTTCTGATATCTGCAACTTAGTCATATTTTTGATATTTAATTTTCAAAGCTTAGGGCCTTCTCTTCGGGCTTCAACTTTGCTAAGGAAACATCCAATCCAATCTAAACTTTGCAATGTATATGAACAATGGTCAAAGTGAATAAAAACTAACTATTTGTTAACTCAGGTGAGTAGTACTGCTTCAACATTCTACCATTAACTGGTCCTTCTTGCAGATCTGTTCCATCCAAATCTTTCAAAAAGAAATTATTATGACCTCTATATCCATAAATTACATAAGGCCCTTTCCATATAAAATAAAATTTTCCATGTTTTCCTTTGTCTTCTCTTCTGGAATCCCATTTTAACACTTTATCTCCTATGTAAAAATCATCTTCTTTAGTCTTTTTATCATATATTTTCTTGATCTTATCCTGAATGAATTGAGATTTGACATAAAATTCTTCCCTTGTTCGTTGCAAGTGAATAGTTTGATTTATCCTTCTTTGGATGTCATTAGTTTCAACCTGTAACTCTTGGATTATTTTCATCACTGGTACACCTAGGGAGGAAGGAAAAACAACATACATTCCATAAACTAGCTGGTAAGGTGAAGTACTAATGGATTTCTTAGTAGTAAGTCTATCTTCCCATAAGGCATTGACTAACTTTTTATGCCAGGTATTTTTATTATCTTCAAGTAATTTTTTGATGATATTTACTAGGATTTTGTTTGAGGATTCAACTAGGCCATTACCTTGGGGGTAATATGCAGTAGAGTGGCCTAGGGTAATATGATATTTGTGGAAAAAATCAATCATTTTCTTGGATTTGAATGCTACTTCATTATCAATAATTATCTTTTGAGGGCACCCAAATCTTGAAAGGATGTTGTTTTCTAGGAAGGAAATAATGACAGTATCAATGGATTGTCTGGAGGGTATGGCTTCAATCCACTTAGTAAATAATCAGTGGCTGTCAAAATCCACTTATGTTGACCTGAAGAGGGAGGGTGAATTTCACCAATGAAGTTTGAACCCCATTGTTGAAATGGAATTTTAGTTGAAATTGGCTTTAAAGGGAGGGGTAATAATTTATTTTTACCTTCAAAGATTTGGTACTTATGACATGAAGTAACATATTTTTTGACATTAGCAAACAATGTAGGCCAGTAAAAACCATCTCTCAGAATCTTGTTTGTAGTAGATTTGCAGTATAAATGTCCTCCACAATTACCTGCATGAAATCCTTCAAGTATTTTGTCAGCTTCTTCCTTTAGTAAACAATTTAATAAAATCCCACTATGATCTCTCCAAAAAAGTACATTATCTAAGATACAAAATTTTACTGCTTTAAGTTTCAAAAATCTAGCTTTAGTTATATACAATCCAAGAGGAGCTTGTAAGTTTTGGAGTAAAAATATAATATCTGTATACCAAGGTGAGTGTGAAAAGGCTTCATTGATCAATGGAGTTGCCATCTCTTCCTGCTCATCAACTTGAGCAATAAAATTTATATCTAGGGAATTACAATTGGATTTAGGCATAAGTCTTGCTAATCCTTGACCTTTAATGAGCTTGGTGGGTTTAATCTCTATGTCATATTCCAAGATAGTGGCAATCCACTTATCTCTTCTTCCATCAGGACCATCCTGAGTAAGAATGTCTTTAACTACAGAATTTGGGACATAGGCAATAATGTGTGAGTAGAGAATATAAACTTTGAAGTCTTTAATGGCCTTAACCAAGGCTAGGGCTTGTTTTTCCATAATGTTGTTCTTCAAAGAGGCATCTCTAAGGGCTTTAATGAAAAAAGATATGGGTTGTTCAAATCCTTGATCATTTTTCTGTAGTAAAACTGGAGCAATGGTGTGTTCTGAAGCAAATGGAAAAATCATTAAATCTTTCTTAAAATCAAGACTTATTAGGACTAGAGTTTTAGTTAAGGCTTGTTTGATAGAGTCAAATGATTTTTTAGCCTCAACAGTCCATCTAAGAACTGAATCTTTCTTGAGAATTTTAATCAATTCTCTAATTATCTCGGCTAAATTAGATATGAATCTTCTTAAAAAATTTATCTTACCTTAAAAGGATTGTAATTATTTAATGTTTATTGGTGGATTGATGTTCATAATTACTTCTATCCTAGCAGGATCTATCCTTATTCCTTCTTTTGAGATTATATGTCCAAGTAACTTACCTTCTTCTAATCCAAAAATACTTTTCTTAGGATTTAAAGAGATGCCATTTTTCCTACACTTAATGAAAACTTATCTCAAATGATCCAAGTGTTCATTATCTGTTTTGGAAAACACATTAATGTCATCTAAAAAAATTACCAAGAACTCATGTATTTCCTTTGCAAATTCTATGTCCATAGCCCTTTGAAAGGTTTCTCCTGCATTCATTAGTCCAAAGGGCATTTTTACATACATAAAAGTGCCCCAAGGAGTGGTAAATGATGTTTTAGCTTGGTCTTCTTCTTGAACTAGGATATGGTTATATCCTGAAAAACCATCTAACAATGAAATCCTTGAAGAACCTACTACCCTCTATAATATGTGGTCCATTTTAGGTAAAGGGTAATTATCCTTTAAGGAGACTTTGTTAAGATTTCTAAAGTCAAGACACAATCTAATTTCTCCTGTTTTCTTTCTTGTAGGAACTAATTTTGAAACCCAATCATAATATCTGATTGGTGCAATGATATTGGCATCATACATTCTTTTAACTTCTTTTTCAATCAAAGGTAATAGCACAGGGTTAATCCTTCTCAACTTTTGTTTGAATGGCTTTTGATCTTCTTTTATTGGAATATTGTGTTGGATTATGTTTTTATCATAAGTTTTTAAATTTTCATAACTCCAAGAAAACACATCTTGATATTCCTTTAAAAGCTCAATGTATTTATCCTTTTCTTGTTGAGGTAAAACTTTGGACAATTTTATTATATTTGGTTTTGATTCTGTACCAATGTTACACTCTTCTATGTTAGATCTTACTGGCTCCATTTTTGGTTTTATAGCTACATCATTAGAGTAAAAAAGATCCTCTAAGGGAGTTAAACCTTTAGGTAGAAAATTATCTTTAAGATTCACTATATCTGATTCATCTTCAATGATTTCTTCAATCTCTACTTTTTCTAGGCTATCTATGTCAGCTTGACTAAATCTAGTGGATTTATCAAACTTTATTTTATTTACATCTAAGTCATTTAAATGTATCTCACAATCCAAATCATGATTTACTATACAATTTATATCTATAATACAATTATGAAATTCTCCTTCATTGTTCATAAACTTATAAATTTGTTCATCCTGAGAAAAAATCTGCCAATACTTAAGATTATCTGGAAGTATTGTCCTATGTTTGACTTCAGTGGTATATCTGTGATTAGGTTGGAATGGTAAATTCCATGTGATAGCAAAATTTGCAAGACAATGAGCTTGTATATTTTGTTTTCTGGGTATAACAACAAACTTACATTCCAATAAACCATCAGTTAAATCTATAACAATGTCTCTATATCTACTTAGTCTAGGATTGTAAACAGCATAAACTCCATTTACTTGTTTAATGATCAAATCTGAATCTCCCATGATTAAAATTCTTTTTCCTCCTGAGTTTCTAATGATTTGGAGTCCTAGGATAAGGGCTTCATACTCAGCCATATTGTTTGTACATTTGAAATTTAGCCTGAAAGCATGACCTTCCGAATGATTGGTCTCCATATTTGTTATCCATACTACTACTCCTGCTCCTAACTTATTCACTGAAGCATCAAAGTCTAAATTCCATTGAGATTCATGAAAAATGTTATCATTGTTTGGTCCTCTCTTTTTATCCACTAGTTCAGTTTGGATTTCATTGTTTACAGAGTTACAAAGGATGAAAGAATCAAGGTCAGTTGGTGTAGAGTAAATTGGGTAGTTTATAGATCTTTCAACACTACTAACCATGTATTTCATTAATTTTTCTCTATATAACTTTTTAGGCTGGCCAAACACCGAGATAGTAGCATAAGACATGTCCAGTTCTAGAGATCCCTGCAACTTTTCTCCCCATGAGCGAGAAAGAAGCATACCATATTTTGGTGGGATATCAGCTACTACAGTGCCCATTAATATACTCTTACCAGGGTATTGAACTAGTGTTACACACAAATCCTTAATTAAACCGAAGCATTTAACCTTACTGGAATCAAAAGAAAAAAAATATTTGTATGGCCTTGTAATTTCTAGATTTAGAGTTTCCATGATGAATTTTGGCATTAAGTTATGGGAAGCTCCTAAATCTAGCATTGTGTTATGTAGAATTTGATCATGAATGGTTAAACTCATATAGAATGGAGGAACTGTACCATCTGCATGTTTTCCATTTACATCTGGGCCAAAAAACAACTCTAGCTGATCATCATTTAGATTTATGGAGTCTTCTCCATCATTCATATTCAATGTTTCAGTTATAGTTGATTTGTACAAGTCATTCTTTACCAATTCAGTCAAAGGAATTGGTATTTTAAGTTTTGCAATTTCTGATTGTATGTTGAATGTAGGTTGAGCTTTACTTATTTGAATTAGTTCTTCTTTGGTAACTATAGTTTGGGTTGGTTTATATTGCTTTTCTACAATTGTTTTTTCATTTTCAATTGTTTTATGATTCTCTGTTTGTGCTTATTGTGTCTTACTACTTCTAACTTTCTTTCCAAGGATTGTTTGGGAACAAGTAGATGTTCTTTCTAATTTAGAATTTTCAGCAGAGGCTTTAGAAGAAACAATTTGTGGATCTGATGTTTTAGGATCAGCAGAAGGCTTTTTGGGATCTAAATTTGCTGATTTGATAGAATTAGAAACTTTAGTAGCAGCAGATTTTTGAGGATATTTTGCAACTTGAGAAACTTCATCAGTAATATCAAAAATTTTAGGGCCTGATGCTATCTTTGGACTAGAAATGTTTTGGGAAGAATTTGAGTTTTGCTTATTTTCCCTTGGGAGAATTTTCAGAATTTTTGTTTTGGGGGCTTCTATTGTTTTCTGATTTTGATTCTGGGAAGTTTTCTTAGTAGAAGCCTCATTATTTTTCTTGTTTCTAAGGTTATACTGGCTGTGCATTTCATTTATTTCATAGTCATAACCTTGCTTATAATTAAAAGATTCACTAGAATCTAATTTAAGTTGTTGAAGTTCAAACAATTTCTGATCTTCCTGAGTTAGGAAAATGGTATTTTTGTCATCAATTCCCATTATATTAATAGTATATTCCTCATCATCATTATTATAATGAGAAATTTCAGCATAGTTCTCTTGGAATGGTGGCCTAATAGTTTGGTCTGGGGATGTTTCTTTTCCTTTTCCAGAATTTATATTTTTTCTAAAGTTGGGATTTCTAATATGTTGTTGGTTATCATACTGAGGTAATCTCTCCATATTATCTAATCTATCAATTACTCTTTCTAAATTTTTAGCTATAACATCCATTTTTGTGTCTGAATTTGCATTTTCTTCTTTAATAGTAACTCTTCTTTCATTTCTAAGTCTAGCTTTTCTAGCTAGAATGTTCACTTCTACACTTACTGCATTAGTTTGCATTTTTTCTAAGGTAGATACATCTCTTTCCCTTAATTTGTAAGGCATATCTATATCAAATCCATCAGGGAATTTGAGTAGAACAGAATAAGGAGTAGGTTTCAGATTTGCAGGGATAGAATTATAGACACTATTATACCTAGTGCAGTAATCTTGAACTGATTCATTTGGAGCTCTTTTTAAATTATCAAATTTAGACAAAATTTGGAGGGGGTTATTTTGTTTTCCCATTTATTTAAAAGCAAAGTAAAAAATACAGCTAAATCAGTTACACTACCAACAGCTAAATCTTTAAACCATTTGTTAACTGCTCATGTTAAAGTTTGAGCAAACAGTCTCATTTGAACATCTGAATCATCAATTTCATAAATTTCAAAAAATTCTGTCATTTTTGTAATATGTTGTTGAGAAGAATATTGAGTAGTGCCATCAAATAGTGGTATTTTGTTTTGATAGTCTTGTGGCATATCATGAAGTTGCTGTGGTAGGACAAGGGGGGCATATCTAGCAGCCATAACTTGAAGCTTAGCTTGAATAGGAGGTAAGGTTGAAATGCTTGGAGCTGTGTTGGAAATGACAGTGGATGAAATAAAGATAGTATTTGAAGTGCTGGGAAATGAGGATGATGTTTTTAAGAAATTAAATGGTGAACTAATGGATATGGTCGATGAAGTGATTGGTGGAAATAATACTTTGGGTTGTAGAGGTAGTTTAGGGATAAATGGATCTATAGATGAGCTGGTAGTAGGATTTAGGAATGATGTGACAACATAAATAGATGAATCTTTAGCTGGAATTATTGTGGTATGTAATTGGGAAGCTGAAGGTCTGTTTGCATAAGTCAATAAATGAGCTATTTCAATAGCTTCATCAATATCTTTTAGAATAATAACATTAATTTCCTCAACTTTGGTATGATATTGAGATTTCTTAGAACTTACTGCAATAGATTTTTGTTTTACATTCAAAAATGAAATAAAAGTAGGGTCTAAAACAATAATTTTCAAATCATTTTCAGATTTACTTTTAAATAATGAATTCTCAAATTTCAAATCAAAATCAATGTCTTGCAGACTTTTTAATTCAATGAGTAATGAAATGACTCTTATCAATGAAATTTCAGTCTCTAAATTTTCTATTTGCTTTTTGTTTTTAACAATTCGGTCTGGGTCATCTACTATTACAACAGGCTTAGGATCCGGGTTAGACCTGGTATAATAGACTTTCCTCGAAGCCATAATTACAATTTTTCAATACCCAAAACCTATAAAAACAATCTTAAAGTAAAAGGATGATTTAAAAGATTTCTTTAAGACTAATTTTATGACTGAGGATTGGGTATTTCCCCAGTATGGTCGCCAGTAATGTTATCACTCCAGTAAATTCTTAAGTTGTGGGATGTTATGTATATTTTATTAATTATTAGTTAGATATAGTTATATTAGGTTTTATTAAGTGAAAGGGCATGATCAAAGATCATGCCTCTTCACCAAGGGAATCACCGAGGCTTTAAATATAGCCTCAAGGTGTCCTTTTCAGGAAGAGGCGCATCTTCGATCATGCCCTTTCACTTAATAAAACCTAATATAACTATATCTAACTAATAATTAATAAAATATACATAACATTGCTCCTCTCTTAAGATGCTTTGTCCTCAAAGCATACGTAACGATGGGTGCTGCTGGCGAAATGCTTCAGACTCCTAAGATTCTTCTTCAATGGGCAAGTCCTTCCACTTGATTAAATATTCGGTAATAAAACGAGAGCGCAGCTTCTTATCACGGGTAGATAGGATACCTTCGGGCTCTAGAACGAGCTTGCCTTCATCATCCAAAATGGGAAGTGTTGTTTGGGGAAACTAATGGTTACCCAATGCCTTTTTTAAGCAGGACACATGGAAAACATTGTGAACACGACTGGTATCGGGAAGGCTCAACCCATAAGCGACTTGACTGATCTTTTTAATAATTTGATACGGACCATAAAACTTTGGAGCTCATTTATTTTTTCCTTTTTGTTTAAGGGACAACTGCTTGTATGGTTGAAGCTTGACAAACACCCAGTCTCCAACTTCAAATGATCTCTCAGTGCGATTACGGTCAGCTTGTTGCTTCATACGATTCTGTGCAACACTCAAATTTTCTTTTAGAATTTGGACGACCTTTTGGTGTTCTTCTAGTTGATTTTTTACTGCTGGCAAATTAGTTTGAACTGAAGCAAAATCTTTCCACTTCGGAGGCTCATATCCATATAGAGCTTGGAACGGAGTCATTTTTGTCGATGTATGGTAAGTAGAATTATACCACCATTCAGCAAGATGCAACCATTGGACCCACTTGTTTTGTTTCTCCGTAGCATAACACCATAGGTAAGCTTCCAAACATTTATTAACAACCTCTGTTTGCCCATCTGTTTGAGGGTGATAAGCTGAGCTCATGTTGAGGTAGGTTCCAACATGGTTGAACAATTCCTTCCAAAATTTTCCTTTAAATTTGGCATCCCTGTCACTGACAATAACTTTTGGAAAGCCATGTAGTTTATAAATATGTTTGCAGAATATCTCTGCAATTTGCTTTGCAGAGTCTGTTTTTTTAATAGCGATAAAGGGAGCATATTTAGTGAGTCTATCTACTACAACGAAGATCTTATCCTTCCCCTCCGATACAGGTAATCCTTCAATAAAATCCATCGATATTTCTTCCCATTTCTGAGCTGGAATATTTAAGGGATGAAGTAAGCCAGGTGTCATAATGTTTTCATTTTTATTTCTTTGACACTTGTCACATTCTGAAACATATTTTTGAATATCATGACTCATACCCTTCCAAAAAAATGACTGACGTGCATTGTAGTAGGTTTTGAAATAGCCTACATGCCTAGATGACATGGAATCATGTGATTCCTTGAGTATTTTTGATATAAACTTGGATTTGGAGTTTAGATATATTCTCCCTTTGTACCATAAGATATCGTTCTTCCATTCAAATTTTGAATTCCCTGGGAGATTATTGATTATAGCCAAAATTTCTGGATCTTTGGCATACTCACTTCTAATCTCATTAAGCCATTCAGGCACAACAATCGAAACTGCAAGTAATGCTGATTCCTCCTCTTTTCTAGACAGGGCATCCGCTACTACATTGTATTTTCCTTTCTTGTGTAATATCTCCATGTCAAAAGCGGCAATCTTCTCGATCCATTTTTGTTGTTCTTCAGAGAGTGTTTTTTGTTGAAGGAGATACTAAAGACTGTTATGATCGGTTCGGATGGAAAATTTACTCCCTAACAGATATTGTCTCCATTTGGCCAATGCGTGCATAATTGCGAGCATTTCCTTACTGTATGTGGACTTGAGACACTCATGTTTATTTAGTTTTCTGCTTTCAAAAGCAATAGGGTGCCCCTCTTGCATTAATACTGCACCAATACCGAATCCAGAGGCATCACATTCAATGATAAATGGTTTAGAAAAGTCAGGAGTTGCCAGTACTGGTGCAATAGCCATTACTTCCTTCAAATCTTCAAAACATTTCCCTGCTTCCTCATTCCATTGAAACAAATTCTTCTTTAAAAGGTTTGTAAGAGGTGCAGTTCTATGCGCATAATCTTTAATAAATCTTCGATAATATCTCGTTAATCCTAAAAATCCTCTGAGCTTGGATATGTTCACTGGTTTATTCCATTCCGTTATAGCCTTAATCTTAGAAGAATCCACTTTTACTCCTTCATGGGATATTAGGTGTCCCATATATTCAACTTCTTCTTTTCCAAAGGTGCATTTGGATTTTTTTGCATAAAATTGATGGTCTTCTAGTAACGTGAGAATTTTATCCAAGTGTTGCAAATGCTCCCTCCAGGTTTTAATATAAATCAAAATATCATAAAAAAATACTAGTACAAATTTCCTAAGACATGGACGAAAAAACTCGT
Organism: Pinus albicaulis; assembly: GCA_034641835.2. NCBI lineage: Eukaryota > Viridiplantae > Streptophyta > Pinopsida > Pinales > Pinaceae > Pinus > Pinus albicaulis. The sequence continues at coordinate 1,924,815,824 of CM076578.1, read as the reverse complement.
TCATAGTGGCTTGGAACGTAGCTGGTGCATTTGTTAACCCAAAGGGCATTACTTTAAATTTATAATGACCTTCATGTGTTTGAAATGCAGTTTTTGGTATATCTTCCAATCTAATTCGGATCTGGTAATAACCTGACCTTAAATATAATTTAGAGAAATATTTTGCACCATGGAGTTCATCCAGCATTTCATCGATAAAGGGAATTGGAAACTTATTTTTAATTGTTATCTTATTTAATCCTCTATAGTCAATGCATAGCCGAAACGATCCGTCTTTTTTTCTTACCAATATAACTGGGGCAGCATACGGACTCTTACTTTTTGAAATGACCCCACATTTTAAAAGGTCTTGGATTATCTTCTTAATTGCTGCCCACAAGCACTTGGTAAAAAAAATCTGCAATCTGGAATTCTTGTAATTCCTTAATTCTTGGTGATCACACAGATCCCGAAGAGCGACCGCTCCGATACCAATGGAGTGTAAAAACTCTGGTAAACTTGATAATTATTTATTATTATTGTTAAGACGAGAGATGATTACAATGGGGAATCACCGAGGCTTTAAATATAGCCTCAAGGTGTCCCTTAGTGAAGAGGCATGATCTTTGATCATGCCCTTTCACTTAATAAAACCTAATATAACTATATCTAACTAATAATTAATAAAATATACATAACATGGGATTTTGGTTTTTAAGTCGAATAATACTAGAGGTAACCACAAACCTACTTCAAACTCTAGGATCTAGCCTTCCTAGGGTTCAGAGAGGGCTCTCTCTTTAAGATTTAACTTTGTTTTAGTTTTAAATATTAGGCTAGTTATTAAATGCAGATTTGGTTTTGTTTTCTTGGATTTGGTGGGAAAATTTCACTTGGAGGGTAAATAGAGGGAAATCTACTTGTCCATTGGGCTATGGAATCTGAGTAAAGCTAACAGAATTAGGATCAATGCCTAAAAGGTCAAATGTCTGTAGGGCAAGGTAGATAACCCTTGGAGATCTTGGGAAAAATGGTTTTTGAGGTGGTATGATTGGGATAAAGGGCACTTAAGAATCCTTAAATTCGGAAAAGGGAAGTAGAAGATAGAGGTCAAATGGGAGAGGGAGCAATTAAGGGTTCCCTACATCAAAAATCAGAGGAAAATTGTAATATTACCAAATTTTGTAGCTAATGGGAATATAACATTTTATTTTCAGTTTTCCTAACTCATTAATAAAAGTGTAAAGGAGGAACTCTAAAATTCCAAAACAACAAAATAAATCAATGCCTAATGTGCACAGAGTCAAATCAGGGCTTACTTAATTAAATCCACTTGTGTGTGAAACAGGTTCAAGCTGTTTGAATGGGTCAACATGACCAAATCATAATGCAATCCAGATACAATGAACCTCCTAGATGACCAGCACAGTCCTATGAGGAGGTCCTCCATGTGAAAGGGGACAAATGAATGAAGATGGTTTAGGGTTTTTCAAACCCTAATATTATATAAGGAAGGGAAAGGCTCAAGGAAAAGGTTGTTGAGTAGATTATTATTCTTAAGAATTATTCTCTTGACTGTTTAGCAAGAGGATAGAGAGGGTTTCCTGGTTAGGAACCCTCCCTCCTTCCTAGAGGGTCTCTTGGAGGAGATTGTGCTGCATTAGTCCACTATCTGGAATTTTTGCCAAGCCTCTTCTTACATCTATAGCGCAGTCCTGTTTTGGGTGAGATGTCTATGTAGGTTGCAGCAGGTGGAGTTCTAGATCTGCGGAGATCTAGTTTGTTTTGGGCATCTCTTCTCACGGAGTGTGTCTTTTAACCTCCTGGAAGAGTGCCTCTTCAGTTGGAGCTACAGATCCACACATTGGCATCAGGCCATAGTCTATTTAGAGCTACAGTGTGGTATCCCCTCCATGACTGTGTTAGTTTGGTGAGCAGAATTGCAGAGCATCTTAGCACTATCATTTGAGGAGAGATCTCCGGTGATTGGACTCATCCTTCACTGTGGTGATCCATAGATTGGCCAACCAATCTATGTTCCATTCAGATCTAATATTATACATGTACATGATTCAGTAATTTTCTGAATATATTTTGCAGATCTGTAAAGTAGATCTCAGATCTACTCCTTGTTTTTCATCTTTTGCTAAGATCCCTAAGGGGAATGTAAAGAGGGGAATTTTTGTATCTAGATCTGTAAGGGATCTGTGTTTTTATGCAGAGATCTATCATAGATCTGATTTATGAACAAAATAAGCTTCAGTCTTCAGAAATTTACGCTGAAGACTTTTTTGTTCCATTATAGTGCTACAACTCCTCAATATTGAGGGATTCTTCATGTAATTCACTGCATTTCTCATGTAAAGTGCTATGGCCATGTATTATATGTGTTTCACTAATGTTAATACTCCATATTAACTAAAAATTTTAGAAAATTATGCTCCTGTGCTTCAGTAAATTTCTGCATACTCCAGGTCATGGGAAATCAGGGTTTTCTAGCCTAGTTAGGAAGGGAGGAACTATTTAACATATAAAAACGAATTTTTTTTGGCTGAAATTTGACATGGGAGTCCCTCATAACCCTAGATATCAGATCCAACCACTTTACCATCTTATTTTTATGCAGATATCTGAATACATACGTTTTAGGGCCTAAATCATCACTTTTCCCCACCTTTTGGTTTATAAAACGTTGCATAAAGTTGCTGCTGGATATTTTATTAAATGTTAAGTGATTTGAAATCTGTTATGAGGTATATTTCTGTATCTCCACATTCGTAATAACTCAGATTATTCCCAATAGTTTAGCTGTTCCAATTTTGGAACATTACAGTGGTATCAGAGCATGATCTGTAATGTTCCTTTTTAGGAATAGCTAGCAACCCATGGCTGGAAAATGCATTTTCCAGAAATGGAGGCAGCATGATTTGATACCAAGACTTAGATCCCTTAGACCAATGTGTCTAAGACCAAAATCCAACATTTGGGACCAAAGAAATCCTTCTAGGGTGGTGAGACAAGCCTTCCACACCTAGTTTCCTTCAGAGATTTCCCAGTGAAAGGGGCTGCAATCATACATGCACAAGACTTGGAGCATCAGCGTTATACAAACACACCATTAGAACAACAGTGACATTTAACTCATAGAAATGTGAATGAAATCCATGGCCATCTCATTAGATAATAGCAGCAACAAATGAATACAAGGTCATGAGGGTAATGTTACTCAAGACAAGAAAAAACCTGCCTCACAATACTACTACACAAGTGTACCCAAACTAAGACTGCGCAGTTATATGAAGATATTGCAACATGTATCATGGAAATATAATGATATATCAATGAAGCTCAAGAAATAAGGGGGAGCAAGCTCTCAACCCTTGAAAACAATAATACAACAATCCTTAGAAGGATTGGCTACAATACATGTACAAAATGGGAAAATACAATAATGTTGGAGTTGCTGGGTAGCAGCAGCAACTCATAAACAAAATAGAAGGATATAGCTAAATACAATCTGCAATCTGAAATAGCCTCCTCCAATGGATCTCTAAAGTGAAAGACTGATCCCTTCACCAAAGATTTCCCCTCCAATCAATCTTGCAGTCCATCATTGCAAATACACCATGAGAATAACGCAGTCTAGGAGAGATACTACGCTGTAGGTGAGCTGGAAGATGTTGGCCTGATGCCAAGATCTGCAAATATGCCCAAGAACACTCCTCAATGATCTCCCAATGAAATGGAGATCCCCTCCTCTGAAAATAAATCTTCGGAGTGGTGTTGTGGAACTCTCCCTTGCAACACCCAGCAACACAACCCAGCCACCAATGGAGACTGCGCTATAGCTAAATGAAATGATTTTTCCTCAAGCCTAGATATGGGGATAATGAAGTACAATCCCTCAGGAGGTATCTCAAGAAGAAGAGGAAATCCTAAACAGGAATTCCCTTGGAAAATCTTGCTAAACAGCAAGCAGATGCTCCAAGTCTAAATAGACAAGGAAATCTATAATCCATAACATGAGAAACAATGGTTTCCTTGCCCTCCTCTTATACAATTGTGAGATCCCTCTCCATGGGTCCCACTCATTAGGGTTTTCCTTCTCAAGGAATCTTCCCTCCTCTTTCTCTGCACTGTCCCACAATGTGCTCTCCACCTCATGCCACTGCGCTGTTTGACTTGGTCAAACTTGATCTAGTCATCCTGCAAAAGTCCCTTTTCACACTTGGAGGTGTGAAATCAAACTCCAAAAGTTATCCTCCTTCATGATAAGAGGAGTTTTATTCCCTATAGGTAAAATGAATGGGTCTCCTACCCATTTTATTCATCTTCTAAGTGCAAATGGCAAAAATTAATATTCCACAAAATTTGAAATATTACAGTCCTCCCCTCTCAAAGATTTCTTGTCCTTAAGCAAGTACAAGGATAGACTAATTTATTTCCATTTAATTTCCCTGTAGCATCCATACATGATGAAATTCTTCAAGAAAAAGGATGCCATATCATCAATCAAGTGTGCAAGTTGTCCCACCAACATATGCAATCTAGGTATTGGTGAACATCCCCAAATAGGTATCATGTAGAAACAAATATCCATGAAGGAAACAATGGGCTGTCTAAGGGCCTCCTTGAGGTATGAGATCTGATATATAATGGGACTCATCATCCCCATATGAATCTCCCATCCCCAAGCATTAATCCATACAACATAAGTTGCCTCCCAACATGGAAACTCATAGAAATCTCCCTCCACCTTGAGCTCCGGAAATGAAGGTAGGCTGAAAATCTGAATATGGAAAGCCTCATAGCTTGCCCCATGCTATCCTCCTCTCCTCTTGTGATAAGTGTAGAGTGTGTGCTGATCATGGGCTGCAAAAATATTGCCCTCAAGTGGCAAAATGAAGAGCAATCCTCCAAGGATCTCTCCTCCATCAATGATAATCCGGCTGGCCCAAGACATTCCATCCATGATGAGTAGGAAATGATCATCATAGAATACCCCAATGACATGTTTGCTGTAGGTTATACCATGTGTAGCAAGGTACAAACAATGTCTCATAGGGCTACAACGTAATTTCATCCACTACCGCTGCAGAAAATAACATGGCAAGTACTGTACAGAAAATATCACCTCTACTACTGAATAGTAAATAGATTAGTGAATCAGTAATAAAAAATAAAATACATGCCCATATACATACAATGGATGGATATCACCATCAAATTTATGGCCCATCTCAAAAGAAGGCAAATAGGTGGCAGTGGTGGCCATGTCTCCCCTCATGTTCCTACTAGAACATGCAATGCATAAACTATGGGGATCATATTCCCTCAAAGACACATTCAACTCATGTGTCAATTCACCAATCATGCTCCCAATAATAATATGGACAATATCAGCAAATGGAAACATGCTCATCATGAAAATTAGGGAAGTACTGATGGTTTCATATGGTGCTAGAAAGTACCAACAGTCTCCCAAGGGTGCATAACGCAGTTTTGCAAACTGCTGCTTTAGAAATGTACAAGGAAAAATGTTTTGAAATACAATGCTAATCATATGAATTAGCTGAACATGTGTAGAGTGGAAAAACATTTTCCCAAGGCCATGTGAAAGATGGCTGTCTCCATCATATGGTTTGGCCCAACTTTTCTCCTGGAGCAACATGAAAAATCTGCCCCTTTGAAGAATCAAGCACTGCCACATAATGATAAGGGTATGTAAATCAGAAATTGTAAACACAAGGCTCTTAGCATAGGCTGGAAGTAAGATGATAGATGGATCCATGTATATGACCCTGCTCCCAAGTGTCAGCGCTGTGAGCTCATGCAAAAAGGCTCTTGTCCATGCCAACCTTTGTCTCTTGACATGCCCCTTATCAAGAGCACCTCTGGTGATGCTAGTGCAAATATGAAGCTTCTCCCAAGATGGAAATGCCCCTTGATCAGTCCAAGCCAAGGAGTAATCCCTTTGCACTAAGAGAGTGCCCTCCTCTTCTCCTGCAACACCATACATCATATGAGAACAAATCTGCTTGTGCTCTCTCCAAGCTAGTCCAAGCAATCCAAGTACTTGCTGCCTCCTCATGCTCACATCACGTAACTCATGTGATGAAGGTATCATGACTGATATATATGCCATATCAGCACCATGTATCCCTACTCTTTTCTTCTTAATGATGTAAACATCCTACCACCTCTTCTCTACTCCCATCCTCTTGGAAAAAGGGTACACCAAGTGATGGCCAAACTCCTTCAAGAGGAGCCAACGCAGCCAAGCCTCTTGCTGCCCGGTATCATATATTTGCAAGTGGAAAATCAGCCTCTTGCTTCTCATCCACACCCACTCAGCTCCTTGTGGATGTCTTCTCCTTCTTCCTCCTTTGGTACTCCTCCCATGAGGGCCACCATTCTCCCAAACCAAATCACCTCTCTTACATTCCATGGAAGATTGGAATACAACTCCTTGGAGACCTCCTAAATAAGATCTCTTACCCATGATTATGTTGGATCCATGAGGACCCAAATGTGATGGAGGTAATATATACTCTCCACCCATGTTTAACAACGCTGCTAATTCCTCCAATGATGTAGTAGCTGTTTCATCCTCTGGTTCAAAACTTGATTCATTGTTTTTCATGGGGGTGTTATGGTTCACTCCATCCTCCAAAAGTTCACACTCCAGCCTCAAGGGCTGAATGCAACTCAACCAAAATGTATGAGGATGAGGGTTCATCTCCTCCTTGAACCCTTTGCACAACGCAGTGCAATCATGGTGCTCTAGAATAGCAAAGTGTGTAGATCCTTGGACCTCTACATATGAGTTTCCACATTCTCTTAAATGGTTTGTTGAAATGAAAAGTGGAAATTGATTCATATCTTGGTGGAACTTGGGGTTTTATTCTTGTATGGCTGCATTATTTGTCTCCTCCAATTCAATGGCTACCTCCTCCATAGATGTAAAAGGCTGCCCTCCCAAAGCTGTGACAACGTTGGTGCAATTCTCCTCCCATGGTGGAATGGCTTTCTCTTCCTTTGTCCTCTCTCCATCAAAGGTTTGGATTAACCTTTGAGAAAATTCTGTAAAAGAACTCACCCTTGAATGGACCAAGGGCTTAAACCACCAAACAGAGGCTTCATCCTCCATGTGCAGCACTACAATCTCCACTGCTTCTTTCTCTTCCACTGGATGTAGCAAGAAAAATGCCTCTAGTTTTTTCACCCAAGCTCTAGCTGAAGTGTTCCCAACAAATGTGGACAATAGAAACCTATTGCCTTTGATTTCTCTTTTTCCATAGGGCCTTCTCTCCTCCTTCTACTGAATAAACTGTGGGAACGTTGTAGCTTCCCTGAATGCTACATAATGGGATTGATACTCACTCAGGTATTGATCTAGAACCTGATGATCCAAGCATCTCTCATGTTTGATTTCTTTTTGAGAATAGTAAGTGCACGGACCTTCCTGTTCTTCTCTTTGCTTCTCCTCCTTGGGGAGGCTCTTTTTTGTTCTAAAAATAGATGTGATCAAGCTCATCTGATTTATCATCTTATTCTTATTCTTTCTTGGGCTTGAAGGCCACAGGCTGAGCCAATAATGGTGCTCCAATACCACTGTAATGTTCCTTTTTAGGAATAGCTAGCAACCCATGGCTGGAAAATGCATTTTCCAGAAATGGAGGCAGTAGGATTTGATACCAAGACCTAGATCCATTAGAAAAATGTGTCTAAGACCAAAATCCAAGAATTGGGACCAAATAAATCCTTCTAGGGTGGTGAGACAAGCCTTCCACACATAGTTTCCTTCAGAGATTGCCTAGTGAAAGGAGTTGCAATCATATATGCACAAGACTTGGAGCATCAACGTTATACAAAAACACCATTAGAACAACAGTGACATTTATCTCATAGAAATGTGAATGAAATCCATGGCCATATCATTAGATAATAGCAGCAACAAATGAATACAAGGTCATGAGGGTAATGTCACTCAAGACAAGCAAAACCCTGCCTCACAATACTGCTACAAAAGTGTACCCAAACTAAGACTGCGCAGTTATATGAAGATACTGCAACATGTATCATGGAAATATAATGATATATCAATGATAGCTCAATAAATAAGGGGGAGAAAGCTCTCAACCCTGAAAACAATAATACAACAATCCTTAGAAGGATTGGCTACAATACATGTACAAAATGGGAAAATACAATAATGCCGGAGTTGCTGGGTAGCAACAACAACTCATAAGAAAAATAGAGGGAGGTAGCTGAATATGATCTGCAATCTGAATATAGCCTCCTCCAATGGATCTCTAAAGTGAAAGGCTAATCCCTTCACCAAATATTTCCCCTCCAATCAATCTTGCAGTCCCTCACTGCAAATACACCATGAGAATAATGCAGTCTAGGAGAGATACTGCATTGTAGGTGAGCTGGAAGATGTTGGCCTGATGCCAAGATCTGAAAATATTCCCAAGAACACTCCTCAATGATCTCCCAAGGAAATGGAGATCCCCTCCTCTGAAAATCAATCTCCGGAGTGGTGTTGTGGAACTCTCCCCTGCAACACCCAACAACACAATCCAACCACCAATGGAGACTGCGTTGTAGCTAAATGAAATGCTTTGGCCTCAAGCCTGGATATGGGGATAATGAATTAAAATCCCTCGAGAGGTATCTCAAGAAGAAGAGGAAATCCTAAACATGAATTTCGTCGGCAACTCTTGCTAAACAACAAGCAAATGCTCCAAGTCTAAACAGACATGGAAATCTATAATCCATAACATGAGAAACAATGGTTGCCTTGCCCTCCTCTTATACAATTGTGAGCTCCCTCTCCATGGGTCCCACTCATTAGGGTTTTCCTTCTCAATGAATCTTCCCTCCTCTTTCTCTGTGTTGTCCCACAATGTGCTCTCCACCTCATGCCACTGTGCTGTTTGACTTGGTCAAACTTGACCTAGTCATCCTGCAAAAGTCCCTTTTCACACTTGGAGGTGTGAAATCAAACTCCAAAAGTTATCCTCCTTCATGATAAGAGGATTTTTATTCCCTATAGGTAAAATGAATGGGTATTCTACCCATTTTATTCATCTTCTAAGTGCAAATGGCAAAAATTAATATTCCACAAAATTTGGAATATTACATGATCTCTGGCACAGCCTGCGAGATCAAGCTATCAGAGGAGTAAAGAGGAGAAGCAGAGATCAGAATGATGGAGAGGATGAGATTACTCTCATCAGTGTTTATATATAAGGAAGGCCTCTCCCCAGAGGTAAATCAGAAGAAAGAAATAGGGTGCACCGAGACTCCTAGAGGGTTTCAAGAAGAAGCAAGCTGCAGTAAGATCTGCATGAGGATTCAAGAAGAAGAAGGAAGCCCTAGCACTTCCTATCAGCAAAGTAGAGGACCGAAGAACCATAGATCTCCTTATAGATCCACTATGCCTACTTTCTTTGAAGAAGGTGAGAGGTATAGCAATGAATAAGATAGATGCAAAGAAACTCCTAAAGGGTTTCAAGATGAAGAGGAAGAACTATACACTTCCTATCATCACAAAGCAAGGAGAATGACTGAAGAAGAGATCTCATTGCTTCTTTTCCAAACATTGAAGGGCATTGAAGAAAATCTCAAAGAGTTTGAGGAGAAGAGGGAAAAGATGAGCCACAAAGAGACATCTCCCAAGGAAACCAAGGATGATGTCAATCTTGTCACTTTGGGCAAGAGATCTCCATTTTCACCACTTGATGCTAGAGTACTTGTATCTAGAGGAGAGGAACTTGCATTTTTGCAAGGTAGCCTTGAGCTCTTAAAATATGGAGTCCGATGCATGAATTAGGAAATGCATGAGGAAGAGGAAGATACCCGCGCTGGTATGATTGAAGGAAGGGAGCCATCATTCTTGCCAGCAGTTGGAGACATCATTGATCTGGGTGGAGGAACTCTTGTGTTCTATCAAGAGGTTCCCACATATCAGTTGATCCAAGGTATGAATAAAATTTCAACACATATTGATTCAAGACCAATGCATAGCCAAGGATTAGATAAAACTGCTGATTTGAAGCAAAAACCTATCACAGCACAGAGGACCCTTGATCCAATCAAGGAGGAGACTGGAAACTATCCCTGTGCATCATTATTAAGCTGCATTCGATATCTTGAGTTGATATTTATAATTTCAAAAAAGGGGATTAGTACTATCCTATGTTCAATGGTTGATTGTGAGATCAATAATGTAACTTGCTTTGAGACAGTGCATGCATCACCATGCAGACCTACAACGATGTCACTTAGTGACTGTGATAAAGAGGCTTCAGCTCTCTTGAAGCATTCTAGAGGTAGCTTCAACCTTGAAGAAATGGTGAAGAAGAAGATGAAGAGTAGACATCTTGAGATGAGAAGCATTTTCTCCCCTCTAGATGACACTCTCTCGATGAGCATGTTACAACTCAAAGAGAGACTTCTACCTGCAGCATATCCAAAACCTCACTAGTTTTGGAAGGTCATGAAGAAAGAAGAGATCTCTTTAAGAGGTCTCACAAAAGGTGTACTTCAACATCTCATGGAGTACAATGCTCTTCATCGGTTTGGAGAAGATGGTGTTCTACAAAGTGAGGATGCCATGATTATGCAACACATCACTCAACTTCCATATTTGAGTGAGTGGATGAGGATGGTGAGCAAGAGATCACATGATCACTTGCAGACATATATGGACCAGGAATCTTGGTTACGCTGGTTGCCCTTGGGAGACTCCTATCACTCTACAAAGGCACCTATTCCTCTGATCTATGCCTTAAAGAATAGTTATGAAATAAATAAGGAGGCATGGCAACACTGGTTGCTTTGGGGTAAGCATGATCACTACCCAAAGATTCTCATTTTCTCATCTCATGCTTTATGCATCACTAATATGGTGTATGAAAAGGAGGTATGGTTGATGTGGTTGTTAAAAAGAGAATTTGGACATCACATGTTAAATCTCATGTCCATGTATTCATCCATGTTTGAAATATGTCTCATATGTCTACTTGTATTTCTGTTTGAAGAATATTTCATGCATGTACTTTGGTTCAGGAGAAGGGATAACTCCCACATGATGTGGTATGAGACATTTCACATGTCCATCATTGTGTTTTTGCTCCATGATCCACATTTTGATAAGGCAAGAAGGTTGCAAAAGTCCTTGTTGTTATGGCTGCTCTTGGGTGAGTATGGTTACTACCCAATAGCTCATCGTTTTCTGAATCATGCCTTGGATTTCAATGATATGTTGCAGCAAGAGAAGGCATGTATAATTTTGTTTCACTTGAGAAAGTATGGCCACCACATGACATCTCCTATGTCTATGTGTTTTGCATTATGTAAAATTTGGCATAATAATTTCATGATGTGCATTGATGATGATACTTTATATTTGGCTGATGTGACATATCATATGTCCATTAGTATGGTTTGTTTTCATGGTGCACATGAAGAGGGAAGAAGGAAGCAAGACCTCTTGTTGCTTTGGTTGCTTTTAAATGAGTATGGTGACCATCCCATAGCTCATCATTTTCTGATTCATGCCTTATGTACCAAAGATAAATTGCAGCAAAGAAAGGCATGTACATCATCTTTTGGGAAGCTTGGCTTGTCCATCTTGCATGGAAAAGATGGGGGATGGTAGCAAAGGGCCTTGCTCCGGTGGTTATTATTAGGAGAATATGGTTTGACATCTTTGTCCACCCATGTTGCTCCTTCCCTTCTTCTTTTGCATAACGCTGGAATGATGGAGTTTGGACCCAACAAGGCCAACAGGGCTAAGAATTAAAGCATAACAATGCTTAATCAAGTTCATAAAAACATGGATGAAGGAATGTTTTGCATGATGAAGCTTTTCCTTTATGGAAGGAGCTACTTTATTTTATGTCTCTCATGTATTTATGATGGTGTTGAACACCATGCAATTGTCATTTTGTACTTCATGATAGGAAGAGGACATCTAACCTTACAGTTGGAAGTCATCTCATGCATTTGTGGAAGACAACTATGGAACAAAACATACATAAACTATTGCAGCAAATGGAGGAAGCCTTCCTTATGTGGATGCCATTTGGAGGGGAGTAGATGGTTTGCATCTACAATAAGAGTTGCTTGAGGGCAAGCAACAATTTGCTGGGGGAGACTGTAATATTCCCAAATTTTGTAGCTAATGGGAATATAACATTTTATTTTTAGTTTGCTTAACTCATGAATAAAAGTGTAAAGGAGGAACTCTAAAAATCCAAAACAACAAAATAAATCAATGACCAATGTGAACAGAGTCAAATCAGGGCTTACTTAATTAAATCCACTTGTGTGTGAAACAGGTTCAAGCTGTTTGAATGGGTCAACAAGACCAAATAATAACACAGTCCAGATACAATGAACCTCCTAGAGGATCAGCGCAGTCCTATGAGGAGGTCCTCCATGTGAAAGGGGACAAATGAATGAATATGGTTTAGGGTTTTGCAAACCATAATCTTATGTAAGGAAGGGAAAGGCTAAAGGAAAAGGTTGTTGAGTAGATTATTATTCTTGAGAATTATTCTTTGGGTTGTTTAGCAAGAGGATAGAGAGGGTTTCCTAGTTAGGAACCCTCCCTCTTTCCTAAAGGGTCTCTTGGAGGAGATTGTGCTGCATTAGTCCACTATCTGGCATTTTTTCCAAGCCTCTTCTTACATCTATAGCGCAATCCTATTTGGGGTGAGCTGTCTATGTAGGTTGCAGCAAGTGGAGTTGTAGATCTGCAGAGATCTAGTTTTTTTTGGGTATCTCTTCTCACGGAGTGTGTCTTTTAACCTCCTGGAAGAGTGCCTCTTCAGTTGGAGCTACAGATCCACACATTGCCATCAGGCCATAGTGTATTCAAAGCTACAACACAGTATCCCCTCCATGACTGCGTTAGTTTGGTGAGCAGAATTGCAGAGCATCTTAGCACTATCATTTGAGGAGAGATCTCCGGTGATTGGACTCATCCTTCACTGTGGTGATCCATAGATTGGCCAACCAATATATGTTCCATTCAGATCTAATATTATACATGTACATGATTCAGTAATTTTCTGAATATATTTTGCAGATTTGTAAAGTAGATCTCGGATCTACTCCTTGTTTTTCATCTTTTGCTAAGATCCCTAAGGGGAATGTAAAGAGGGGAATTTTTGTATCTAGATCTGTAAGAGATCTGTGATTTTATGCAGAGATATGTCATAGATATGATTTATGAATAAAATAAGCTTCAGTCTTTAGAAATTTACGCTGAAGACTTTTTTGTTCCATTATAGTGTTGTAGCTCCTCAATATTGAGGGATTCTGCATGTAATTCACTGTATTTATCATGTAAAGTGCTATGGCCATGTCTTAGATGTGTTTCACTAATTTTCATACTCCATATTAACTAAAAATTTTAGAAAATTATGCTTCTGTGCTTCAGTAAATTTCTGCATACTCCAGGTCATGGGAAATCAGGGTTTTCTAGCCTAGTTAGGAAGGGGGGAACTGTTTAACACAGAAAAACACATTTTTTTTTGCTGAAATTTGACATGGGAGTCCCTCATAACCCTAGCTATCAGATCCAACCACTTTACCATCTTATATTTACGTAGATCTATGAATACATATGTTTTCGGGCCTAAATCATCACTTTTCCCCACCTTTTGGTTTATAAAATGTTGCATAAAGTTGCTGCTGCATATTTTATTAAAGGTTGAGTGATTTGAAATTTTTTATGAGGTATATTTCTATAGCTTCACATTGGTAATAACTTAGATTATTCCCAATAGTGTAGCTGTTCCAATTTTGGAACATTACCAAAATAAAGAAATGATGACTAGTTAAAAACAGGGTGCTATTAAACATGTCCTGTAGTAATAATCTTAGTTATACATTCATATTTATAATTAAAACAAATATTTATGCATGAAACAAAAGAAGATAACAATGAAAAGTTTAAAGAGAGTACTTCACTCCAGATAGCTTAACACATGGATCCTGAAGTATGATGCCAAAAAGGTGATCCAGTCTGCTGCTGAAAATCGAAATCCAAATCCTTCAAGTCAATGAAAATATCTATAGTAATCTCCAACAATTTTATTCCACACAAAATACTTCCAAGAGTGATGTATTTAAGTACAATATTTTACAAAATATCCTAGATGACTTCTAGGAATAAACTTAGGAAAATTAAATCTTTTACAACAATAATAGTGACAGCTTGCTCAACAAACTAGCAAGCTGTCCTATTTTATTCAAAATAAATAGAAACAGTTTGTAGATAAGAAGTAGCTGGTTGCTTATGTGTCTTCCCTGTTGGCTTTTTAGATATTTTTCAAAATCTAGTTGCCTTCACTGATACTCTTTCTTGTTGATTCTCTTTATTACTGATCCTCTTTCAATTCTGATACTCTTTACCTTTATTAAAACTGTCTTCTTGCTGTAAAAAATCTGTTTTTACTGTGAAATCAACAAACATAAATTTTTTTCTTCATGTGTTTGCTTTCTTCATAGCAAATCAGTCAATGCCTGCCACTCCTCATCTTTTGGAATTCTAATATTCTTGAGTTTCCTAAACTTTTCATCAACCTCGGTGTACCTGGAAAATGTGGGTTTTATGACAAACAAATGTTTTATTTCATAATGCAAATAAAATAGATCTTCAAAACCTTTTAGTAATACTTTCCCTGCGGGAATTCCTTGGCCTGTTGGCTTGTTCACCTGCTCTTTGGCATGTTCTCTGATCTTTTTGTCATAATCATTCTGAGGCATTAAATTTTCATTAATCACCATAATATATGGAAGTCCCTTTTGCCTTAAATTGGTGAATTTAACCATGAATCTAGTGACAACAGTGTTCATTCCTTCACATTTCTCCTCAAGCTGCCTCGTTAGATTTATTTTGGTAGTTACTTTCCTAATTTCTAGGATTGTAGCTATCTTGTCATTGATCTTTAACTCTTCAAGCTGCTGTCTGTTCTTTCTATTTAGGAAATTGATTAACCTAATAGCCTGTTCCGGTTTGTCTGCCAATTCTTCTTGTGTCTTTTGTATCTCTGTCTGAGCTGCCAATAGTACCTCTCTCTGCTCAAAAATTACTTGAATTGATAGCCAAACATCATGAATGGCTTCAATTACTTTATTCCATAATTAATTTTTAATGTATGATACTTGATCCTTAAGAGTTAATTCTTTCTGGAGCTTTTTTACTTCTTCACTCAATCTGTGTGCATTCTGTTCATGTATTTTGGCATCTATTTGAGTTTCTTTTCTTGTCTTCTCCATATTTTCAATTATCTTGGTCAATCTATTGATTTCATTGGTTTTCAAGGACATTTCCTCCATTTCCTTTACTAGTTCGCTGCTTCCATCTGTGGGTGGCAACACTGTTGTAGAAGACTCAGTTACTGAAGTTGTTGTAGATGTTACTGGCACTGCAGTGGCCAATGGCTCTTTAGGTGCCAATTTCTCTCCTAAAGTAGATGGTACTGCTACTGTAATGACTGGGATAACAGTGGGAATGACTGGTTCCTTAACTGTCTCTTTTTCTTGGAAAAATTGGTCCATTTTCACTTCCATTTCTTTGATTTGAGCTATGAGTTGAAGTATCAAGCTCATCATTTCATCTTTCTCCTCCTGATCCTGTAAAAATTCCTTTTTTTGAGGATGCTCTCCTTGAGGAATCTTGGGCTGTTTCCTCAAGGCAACAATGTCCTCATTTTTCTTTTTGACTAGTGCTTTAGCTGCTTTTATGTTTGTAGGATCATATCCTACCTGCAATACTAACTCTTCTAAGGCATTTATCCCTAGATCTTTTGCATACAGTGAGGCTTTATCCATTTTCATTTGGTCTTGCATATTAGAGATTGTATTTTGAAGTCTGTGAGTACTCATAGCTTTTGTGGTCACTGTGGAATAGAGAATCTCTGATGTTTGCCTGTGGAATTCAATCTGATCCAACTCATGGATTTTATCTGTGGCTACTTCCATATCAACCTTTTTGTAATCATCCACTGTCTTTGGAAATGGTAAAATGGGCTATAAAACTGACATAATCAGTTTTTGAGTTGAATAATCAAAGGCTGATAAAAATTTGTTTTGGTTACCTAGTTTCTGTTTCAAAAACTGAGAATATATTTCAGTTTTGATTTCCTCATTCTTTAGTTTGATTTTCTTGTATTTTTCCTTGATATCTAAATCCTTCTCCTCAGCTGAGTGTGAGGATGAAGCCTCCATATTTTGTTGCCTCTCCATTATTTGTGCATATTCATTATTCACCTATTCCTGATTCTAATTTGGCTCATTGATGATTACAGTGGCTACATTGGTCTCTGTCTGTGCAGTGTTGGTGTTCAAAGGCTGTGTTTCCTCAACATCAATGGTTACCTTGCCTTTAGCTGATGTATCTAGTTTAGGCCTCTTATTGTAAATGATTTTGAACATTTTCTCTGTGGTAGTTTTTGCAGTATAAGCTCCTTCTTCTTTGATTATTTTAGTGGATGGCTCTAGCTGTTTGGAAACTTCCAAAGGGTGACTAGTATTCCTTTGGTTCACTACCTCTGTTAAAGTATTCCCAACCCACTCAATCTGATTAGAAAATTTCTCTATATCTGGCTTCGAGTCATGGATAAAGGGTGTCAATTTACATTTTACCCTTAGTTTATTTAAGCTCCCTTGTGGATCATAATTCCATGGGAAGCTTTCTTCTAGTTTGAACTCTTATAATTGACTTGCTGCTTCCTTTTCTGCCTCTCTTTGATTACATATAAAAGGCCCAATTTTATTTTTGAGTTTAAACCGAGTCTATTTCTTGGCTGCCATAAAATTAATTGAATCTGAATTCAGGATCTGCCTAATGTACTCTAAGGAAAAGATCCTCATAGATGGATGCTTAGGTAACTTGTAGGGCAACAAGTTAGAACCAAAAACTATGATTTCAGTGATTTCCTTACATAAATACCAATCTCCTACTTTTCTTTGATCTGATAGCTGCAAAATTCTCTTCATTTCCTCACTGATTTTGGGTTGTTCTGCTTTTGTCACGATGGTGATCAATGGATGCACAAAAAAACTCAACAAACTTTGAATAACTAAATTATGTCCCTTATTTTCTGAGTATAGATGTCCAGAAGACAACTGATAGAGGTTTCCCTTCTATATCCAATTTCTGAAGTGAAATAGGAAAGTTCTCTGCTTGGAAAAATAGAAACAAGTGTAAAAGACAAGAGGTATGTTTGAATACCCCTTCCAACTGCAAATTAGACAATTGATAGTGAATGCTATTAGCTATAAAACTAGCATAGTCAAATATAACTGAGGGTGACTGTCCTGGAGAAAATGTAGACAAAAATCCCAATATTGACTCATCAGTATGTTCATCGGTGAAATACCCAAGTATGAAGGAAAGCATGGAGATAACATGCCTTGAACCTTCAGGGAACTTGGTAGTGGAATATGGAGGGTTTAATTTTGGGATTTCAACATGTAGAGGCATGAAAGTTTGGAAAATCATAAACCTTTTAGGAAAGTCTAAGTTAATGTATAACTTAGTGAGTGCTCTATAGATAATGGGACTGCTTGAGGGTCTGGTTGAAGTTGCAACATTTGGTTTATAGATTCTGCTGTAATGGTAAATAGGACCTCTTTGTTTGCATTGACAATGGCTCTCTGTTCAAGGATGTAGTACTAGTGACTCAGTCAGATAAATTATTGATAAGGATGTTTCAGGGGGACTACATATTTGGGAAAATTGGATTCCCAAATGTGGACATCTTCTTGATCATCTAGGGATTTTTAAAAACACCAGTTGTGTATATCTAACAAATTGAACTCAACTATAGGAAAAAATATTTTGCAGTCAATGTATGCTAGAGGAATATGCTCTATATCAACAACTGGAGGCTGCAATGGATTGACTACAATCGCAGTATTTGGATTCATGGCTGGAGTAGCTTTGGGAGTCTTTGAACCTTTAGATTTGTTTCCACTCTATTTTTTAGGCATCTTTACTGGCTTCTGCAAGCTTAAAATTTTTGCAGAGGCAATTTTACTATAACAAAGGATTGGTTAGGCAAATTCAGAAAAATAGAAAGTATATTTGGATTTGATGCTTAATTAGGTCTTTCCAATGAAGTTTTGAGGCTAAAACTAGTCAAACACAGGAAACAGGGGTTTTATGAACCTCTTGGATGCAAATTGGGCTCAAATTTTGATAAAAAAGGCTTTTTAGAAAATATAGGGCACCTGCAGAGGAATTATGGCCTTTAGAGCTTGAATTTGACCCTAAAATTGTGGAAAAATGATAATTTTCTTTAAAAAATGGTGTGCAATGGATTCTAGGATTCTTGGAAAAATTTTGCCAGGGTTTTTCCTGTTTCTGGGGCTTTTGGGCATTTGAAATTAATCAATTTCGTTTTTAGGACATATTCTTTTCTTTTAAAGGTCTTTTGAATTGATTGTAGGTTAAATTATGAGAAAAATACCTGTATTTGATGCAGGTATATGTTTAAACAGAGTATAATTCAGTCTTCTGGTTGAATTAGTTTCTTCAGAGGTTGAACTGGAGCAAGTGAGGCTCCTCGACAATTCTTGCAGGTTTCTTGGGCACTTTCAGAGGTTCTGGGTGTAAAACGTGGGAAGAAATGGCTATCAGGCGGCTCTGCGCAGGCTTATATAGAGTGAGGAGGGAAAACACTGGATTAAACGCGAAAGATAGGTGAAAAATGCCTATACAAAGGTTTTATTAAACAGTATGAATTTGCATTAAATGCAGGTCTAATCATGGTGGGAGGCAGTTTTGGATTGCAAAGGTTTTTCAAAATAGGCGGCTATCACGTGGGTATCGAGCGGTAAGTTGTTTTGAAAAAAACCCACGCGATCCAATCAAGAGAGGCCACGTGGAGGGGAAGGGTCTATGTAAAACAACCTATTTCGCATGGATATTGTGTTTGATCAATCATGCACTTTTTTCACTCGATATCGCTTGTCAACCGTTGGATCAAAATTGTCGAAGCGAACGGTGGAGATTGCTTAGGAGTTGCGTCATGGTAAAAAAGGTGGGACCGGGCTATTACATAGGCGGAAGGGTTAATTTTATGAAATAAAATAGTTTAAACCACATTTAAACCATAATATCATTAGCGTCGGGGGTTTATTTATGGTTTAAACATTGCAATAATGTTTTAATTTATATACAAGGTCGCAGGCTTAATGTTTTTATTAAAAAATTTGTTAAAATGCTTTTAATAGAACATAAGTGGGCGGGGTTTTATGATGCGACATTTTATTAAAAATGTTTTCAAAATGTGCATAATAATATGCTATTTTATATAGTTTTTAACTTTTTTGAATAGTTAAACAACTTTAGGGCGGGATACTTGCATATGGATAATTTTTTAGACCAAAGGGATTTTATTTTGGGTTTTTTATTTAAGCACATGGGATAATATACCTTGGTCAAAAGCTTATAAAAGTGGGTTTTTGCGGTTTATTATATATAATGGAATTAATAAGATAGGAAAGGGTATCTCTTAGGGATTTAATAGTGTTGGAACACCTAATCCTACATGGGTAGGTGTGGAATATGAAAAGTCACAATGGAGTCCAAGTGACCTTGGAATGTGAAACCAAGAGTCACACCATTGTACTATAAATGTACATCTCATGTATAATGGAAAATAAGAAAGCCTCACGCTTATCTTTCATTGTGTGTTGTTTCTCTTGTGTGTGCATTCTTCTTCCTCATACACCATGTGTGTGCTTCAACATGGTGTTTAACATGGTATCAAAGCGGGCGATTGCTGGCCCTGCTCCAAATTGAGTGAGCCATTTGTGTTTATGGCCTGTGCATATCTGCATTTTTGCAGCATTTAGAGAGTTTTTGTAGCAGTGTTTTTGCCGCCATTCAGAGGTGTTTTGAAGAGGAGCAGCATTCAGTGATTCTGCAGCATTCAGAAATCTGCTTTGAAGAAGAAGAAGCATTCAGAAATTGGTTTTGAAGGGAAGACAACACTGCCCATTTGAAGGTTTTCATTCTCATTTTTTCTGCAATTTCTATTAAACTCTGCACCATTTTGAGTGGCTGGAAAAGTGTTTAAATTGAGTTTCTGAAGAAGAAGAAGTTTGTGGTTTCACTGCAAAAGAATTCTGAGTTTCTACTGGATTTTTTGCTGCTATAATATTCTGGAAAATTCTGGAGTTTTCATTGAAAAATTTCTGAGCTGCTGGATTTGTTCTGCTATACATTTGAAGAAAAAAAAAAATCTGCTGCTTTGAAACTAAAATTCTGCAATTGCCCTGTTTTTAAGACATTTGTGAAATCTCTGCTCTTTATTCTACTCTCTGCTGTATAAAATAAAAATAAAAATAAAATAAAATAAAAATTCTTTGCAATTTCAAGCGCCAGTGCTCCACCCTCGGCTCCACCCTGCTATAATCCCAACACTTACATTCTCATTGTTTAACACTGATCTCCGCATACTCCACCCACGACTACATAAACCCTCATGGCCTCCTCACGATAGCTCACACAGTTCAACGCCCTCACAATCTTGCGCCCTCTACAAACTTCCTCCCCTCATCCTACCACGCTCCCCCGTCCACCCTGCAAACAACTCTTACCACACCTGCGCACACTCCATCTCCTCTCCTCGCCGCTCCAACACATCGATTCCCTGCAACAAACCCCAGCTACCCACATTCCCCACGACATCCAATCCCCTAAACACGCCCTCCTCACTGCGCTTACCCACGTCTGCAACCATACTCCAACGCTTGCACCTTATCGCTCCACGGCCTTTCATATCCCATTACTCCATGACGCTACCTCCGGCCCCCTCTTACACCGCCATCTGCTCTATCCCTAAAACAAATAACCCCTCATGTTAACCTCGCCCCTTTCCGCTGCATACACAACACACCTCACTACACTTCCTTACGCCCCTCAATTTCCAAATCTCTGCGCTCCCACCTGCTTACGCCGCCCCCTCACCACGACCCTCCCGTAGACTGTCTCTCCCTATGTTGCTCCCAACACTCTGCTCACAACAATCTCTCATCGACCCACCACCCTCACAGTTCTACCCGCCCTCAAACTCTTTTAACGCTCCCCTTTCTTAACTTTTAAAATCATTTTTTTAATTTATTAAACCCCATTCTCTTTTAATTCTCCCTACATTTTTTAAATTTCTCATAGTTCCAGCTCGATTTTCTCACCGTTTTAAAATTTTTAAAATATTTTCAATAAACTCCTCCATATGATATTCCCTCCCACTCCCTTTTAAATTTTTTCTACCTCCCTATTTTAAAATATTCCCCATCCCTTAAAAAATAAAATAAAATAATAATAATAATAAAAATTCAATCCCATTTCATTTAAATTTTCTAATAAATTCCCTCTCCCTCCATTAATACCACCCTACCTTTTAATTAAATCACCCCCCCTTCCATTTTTAATAATCCTTTTTTTTAAATTCCCCATTTTTTTAATTAATTTTTAATTAAAAAAAAAAAAAAAAACAGCAGAGAGAGAGAGGAAAAAGAGATAAGACAAGAATAACAGAAATGAAATGAAGAAAATGGCATATGAGGAGCAGATAGATTGAATACATATACAAAATTGCAGATTCACATTTTATGATTTGTGGCATAAAGGGTGATTTTTTGAAGAATTTCACATTTGAAGACAAGTTTGCCATCATTTGAACAACTCTTTGAAGGAAATTTCAGCTGCTTTAAAGGCCCCTTGCACTAGTGTTTCAGCTGCACACATTTTTGCAGAGATATGTATTGAGCTAACATTGTATTTTGAGTGGAATTTGCCTCTTCATTCAAGATTTGAAGTGTATTTGAGTTGTTGGATTGTTGATTTCCCTCCATCATTTGAGGAGCACACTTTGTACTTTGAGAATTTCTTGAGTCATTTATATTTTGTGTTGAATCACATTGTAAACGGGTGCATTTTCGGTTGAAGCCGACACCCTTTCATTCATTTTTGAGCCTAAATTGTTGAAAATGGCCAAAATCAATGAGGCATTAGTGTTGTTGAATGACCTCATTCATTCAAATGTTGATGATATGATAAAATTGAGCAAGGATGCTCTTTGTAAAATTCACAGTTGTTTGCAAGATGCACATGAAAATATTGAGTTTTTGCAGTTGGAATCTCAGCTCCAACAAGAAGAACTTCAGCAAAAGAGTCACCATTCTGAACCTGTTTCTGTTCAAAATATTGAGAAGGACTCTCATCAAAAGAAAGAAGATAAAGTTGCAGATGATTCACATTCAGTTCATTGTACTAGAGCAGATGTACATGCAGATGCACCAGCTCAGCCTGCACTTCCTAAGCCCATCATCGGACCTTGGGAAGAGCTTGTCCACAACAAGCACCGAACTAGTCTTGGATATGACAAGGATGTGTCCTTTCATATTCCAGACTACACAAAGCCCATCATATTTCAGAGTGCCGGATTCCTATATGACAGTTCACCTGCAGCTGTTTCAGATCCTGTTCCACTTCCACAACAGATTGTAAAATGCCAACATTGTGATCGAGTTGGCCACATGAAAGATCATTGTTTTGATCTTCATCCATGCAAGCACTGTGGTCGGCACACACATTCTTCAGACAGATGCTTCAGAAACAAGCTTCCTGCAAGAACAAGGATTCATCTTGGATGGATCGCTTCTTGGCAATGGGCATCAACAGCCAAGAAGATGTTTACGACACATGTTAGAACTTGTTCACGGATATTGAGCAAACTTGCAGTTGAGTTTTCACCATCATCTCACCTTGTCTCTGACAGGGGGGAAAATGGTGGTCATGTACAAGCTTCGACGACAGATCAAGCGAGCCTGAGCCACAATCTCTCATTCCATGTTCAGAGTTGTAGCCAGCAGTTCAAGCGAGCCTGAGCCACAATTCGTCATTCCGGATTCAGAGATGTAGCCAGAGATACAAATGCCCATGAGCATACCTTCGGTTGGTGGATAACCTAAAACCATCATTTTCGGTTGGTGGATAACCTAAAACCATCATCTTTGGTTGGTGGATAACCTAAAACCATCATTTTCGGTTGGTGGATAACCCAAAAACATCATCTTTTGTTGGTGGACAACCTAAAACCACCACAGGTAGTAGACCTCCCTTCTTTTAGGTCGAAGGTCTCCCTTTTTTATGAGGGACAATTCCTCTAGCAGAAGCCTTCATCTTCTTGCCAGTTTTGGAAGAGTTCTGGGAACTGCAACAAGTTTTGTGTTCTAGTGTTTGTGGTCATCCTAAAACCACCTCTTTTTTCCAACATTTCAGAGAGTTGATTCAGCCCAAGTGCCGCCATGTATACTTTGCATATTTGTATTACAACTCTTTTCTTGGATTCACACATACCCCTTCGGATTAAGGGGGGATGTTGGAACACCTAATCCTACATGGGTAGGTGGGGAATATGAAAAGTCACAATGGAGTCCAAGTGACCTTGGAATATGAAACCAAGAGTCACACCATTGTACTATAAATGTACATCTTTGTATAATGGAAAATAAGAAAGCCTCACGCTTATCTTTCATTGTGTGTTGAGTCTTGTGTGTGTGCATTCTTCTTCTCATACACCATGTGTGTGCTTCAAAATGGTGTTTAACAAATAGAATATGTTAAAAGTTAAAATGAGAGGGGAGTGCAAAACAAAATACACATTATATCTAGTATAAAATAATCAAGCATTTGCTCATCTTTGTATTTCTTTGAATAATACTTAGGATAAATGTGATTTTGTGGGTTTTTATGAATGTTTATGAAGGGATGAAATTAATTTTTCAAGGGTTACAATTTTACTAAGTAAGAGTGTGTTTTTACTTAGGAAAAAGGGATTTTAGTACATGAATGAAGGGTAAATGATGATAAATGAGGATTTAACATAAGAACTCAATATTTTCAACTAACCAGTCATAGAGCCCTAGGTCTGGTCCCAACAAAAGTTAGAGAAATGCTCTGAGCCTATTTGACTGATAGCTTAGAATACTGAACACTCATGGGGGAGGGGAAATCAGTGATTTTTCCCGATGATGTATTATTTACATGATTGCTCCACTGCTTTCTACCTACCCAACTTCCATTTCTAACATTTTTTCTTCATTTTGCAAGTGTATTTAGGCTTGCAACCTTAAAAAAAATTCTTTCAAAGCATAAAACTATCTAAATCTACCTTATTTCATCCGAGGGCTCAGATTAAACTGTTGAGCTCCTCATTATTCTCTAGCTATCTACTAATTTGTCAAGTTTAAATTGTTTGACAAATCTTTATTCTCTATCTAAAACATGAAATTGAAAGCATGAAAAGTTGAGATTAAGTTGTTTAACTGATCATGGATTATGGCATTTATTGACACTTTGCACATAATCATTTATTCTTTGTAGTAAAAGTAAAAGTAGTGGAATTTGGACTTGGTCACTTTCAGGTTTTATTTCTTTTCTTTTGGGGTATATATTTTTCTAAGTCCTTTGATCATTCTTTTATGACTTTTTACCCTCTTTTTGACTTTTTAATTATTTTTCATTTTTTTCAAAATATGGGAAAACACCTTGCAGAATGCAAGGTATGTACATATTTACATGACTTATCAAAGTCAATTCAAAATTTTATGAACCCTATTATTATAGGACCCTAACAGACCCTTCATATGTAGAATATAAATTAGGATTATATTCATCAACAATCATAACATATCATCATACATCTAATTAAATGATTAAGCATAAAACAAAACTAGTTTAGGAAATTACAAATAAATTAACCAGAAAGTTCACTTAGCTCGGTGTGGGGGCCCTCCGCCCTTGCCTCGCACACTGTGAATAATTTTAGATAGTGACACTCAATCAAGCATTCACCATATAGAACAACATAAAAGGATATGGAACAGGTTCTTCAATTAGCTCTCAAAGTTTCAATAATATCAAAGTGAAGTTATACATATTCTACACATGAATGCCTTCAATGTCTTAGGATTAAATAGAGAAATATGAAACAAAATAATCTAAAATGTCTCCTACATCCATGTATATCTTTATCCTATCTATTCAGGTTGAGCTCATACATCTAATCTCTCAAAATATGGAAAATCCCATAAAATGCTAAATTTGACCTACTCTGTAGGATTTCCACAAAAAAACAGTCCCGTCACGTCTTCGACCGAGCCTCATGTATTTCGCTTGAATGAATAAATAGGTTTACATACAATATTAGTTCCCAAGATTTCTAGAAATGTATTCAGCTCGAGCCCATGTGTCTTGCTAACATGACATCAATGAAGCAATTACGTGAATTTCTGGTCTGGTCCAAAAATGCACTTAAAATTCAATTTTTATAAAAGCTTCTAAGAATTGAAAAAATTAATTTATATACATGGATATGCATTAATTGATCAAAATATAGTGAATATGGATGGTATATGGATGGATAGCATAGAAGTAAAGTGTATTTACTTAAACAAAATTGGATAAAAAACAAGGGCCAACATCTCCCCATGTCGATGTGTACAAGCATACCCTTCATGCCTGGCTTTCTCTCGGGACCTCCCGAGTTCGATGACAATACTATACCGATCCGTATGCTCGCTGTGCTACTGCAAAAGAGAGTCTATCCCTTTATACTGCTTCTTCTTGTAGATCGAAGCCTTGACTTTCCGTTTTTCATACTTCGATCTTCCTGAGGTTTTTCTCTTTGAGCCATATGAATGCTTGCATGGAAAGAGGATTGTTCTTTGTTTTCAATTTTCCCACTTTTTCATTCAGTTTCTCATTCTACTTGATCAAATTTTCATTGTTTTTCCTGTATGTATTATTTTCTCTCTTCAAATGCCTCTCTAGTATCCTGCTTACCTCCAATTGATCTATCAATTATTTTATTTTGCTAAGGTTTTTCTCTTTTTCTTCTGTTTTGGTGTCTTGAGAAAATGAAGTGGCTTCAATCTCACCATTATAAAAATACAAATCTATTTCTAATGTGTTTTCATAGGCCTCCTTCTGCAATCTTTCAATAATTTCATCAACTTGTTTTTTTATGGGAGATGTATCAACAATTTTCACCTCAAAAGTTCTTTCTGTTTACTACTTATGTCTACTAGAATATTTCTTCTTTGTCTCCTGGGAATGGAAAGGAAGGATGCTTATATTTCAATAATGATTGTATCTTGTTTCTTTTTGGACCTTGTCCTTGGATAAAGGGGTGAATTCATTATACCATTTGTTTCATGAACTGGTTAAAATTTTTCTTCTAGGATTTGTTCTGTAAATTGATGTAGAGTTAGGAACTCTTTCCACATCATGCCCTTGGTTTTCAACTGATACTCAAAAAGAGTTTTGATGAGTCCTTGATGGTATATTTGTGCCTCTTTGGGTTTGGTTTCACTCTTCACATTTTCTATCATTTTGATCAAATTTTTAGAGAAAAAGTATGGAAATTGATTTTCATCTCTCCCTTGATGTGTTGAAGAAATCTAATATGATAGAGGTGCACTACACTGTGCCTCCTGTCACATGTGAAGAAATTATGAATGATTAACACTAACTCTACCCAAGGCTCATTAAACCATTCCCTTGGAATCCCCTTAGTTCTGTTAAATGATCCCTTTCTATTTTTCTCTAGAAAGAAAATCCATCCCTTATCTTTAAAGTGCAAACCCTTGTGATACTGTTCCCTTGATAATGGAAAATATAAGACCTGAGAAATTGACTCTAGATTTAATGGGATGACTAAGTTTCGCACCATATTTTTCTCCTGTGTGTAATTAATTATGAAATCCTTTGTAATGCTCTCATTATTGCCATTAAAATTCTGAAGGAAACCTATTAGACCAGCTTGGTAAAGTTTTCTATTCTGTCTTTTTCCCAATGCTCAATCTCAAAGTCTTTTGGTTCTATCCTTATAGCCATGTGTTATGAAAACCAATTAATGTATCCTTCCACTATCATCATTCTCATTTTGAAAAATAAAAATTTATGCACTATATCTTTGTTGACATATGCATTAAGGCTTACCTCTTTCTGATGCCTTTGAAAAATAAATGAAACCAATCCCCTTCAACCTCTGTTCTCTTGAAAAAAATGAACTCACTGCTTCCACAAACACAAAATTTTGATATAGAAAGATTATAAAAACATAATAAACATGTTTTTATTAATCTATTCCTTATATTCTATCCTCTGTTTCATCAAAATTAAAAAAAAAACTCCTCTGTCTCTGATGTAGAATTATCTATCTCTGAATTGACTATGTAGAAAAATTGAAAAAAATTGTGCCACAATGTCTTTTTGTTCTTCGAATTCACACAAAATTCCTCCTCTCTTAAGACAAAATCGTCATGCATTCAGTCTAAAATGACCTAGGCTTACTGTGTGCAAATTTTTTCAAAGAATGACTTACTGCATATATGTCAACATTCATCAAATAACTCATGAAATGGCTTCAATGTGTTTTCAAAATCCATAAAAACATTGCTCTTTGTATATAAAAAATATTTCGATCACGTTTTTATTGCTCCTTAACTCATAATTCAATCTCCGTTTTTGCCAAAATTCATCAAAAATCCCTTCTCTGTTTCGAAAATTCTCACTGTGCACAAAAATGAAATGAATTATGCCCACTGTGTGTTAAAAATAGGAAACATTTTGTTCTCTGTAGGTATCAAAATCGAAATCAAAACTATGTATGTTCAGATTCAACCATGCATGAGGAATTTACGGGATTACCTGATCTGGAAGTGATTTTTGTGATATCTCTGAGATAACTTCAGTTCCCGTGTTAGAAAACACCAATTCAATCAGAAAATATCCCTCAATATTCCAAGGATTCGTGCATTAAATCAATGGAAAATACATGTTTATTGGTGGTAGAGTTAAGTTAATGGTGGCAGTGACAAGTTTAAACGGTATCAGAGGCACTCATTTATAACTTGAAGTTAACTTGTGTTCACATAAAATCCCGAGATTTATTTATTTTAATATCTGTTGCACTAATGAGAAAAATCTGGGTTTTTCCCTTACGTTCTTGCTCCACGAGATCTTTGCACTTTGTGGTGTTTTGATTAAGACAACTGCCAGAGCTCTTGGCTCAAATCCCAGTCAACATTAATGTTTAACACCATTCCTCTTATTATCTCTTCATTCCTCCGTTGCTATATCTCATGCTTGCTTCTTGTAGGTTTTAACCCTGTACATAAATTATCTGCAAACTAATCTTAAAAACAGAAAATAAACAATAGCGAGAGAATACAACATAAAACAGATATACACAGATATTTTCCCCTGGATCCAAAATCGGGACTACCATCTTGATTTTTCATTATATTCCTTTTAGTGTTACAACACATATATAAATGACGAAGCATTCATAAACCCCAATCCATTAACCTTGGATTAGAACATAACCGTAGTTCCCTTGACCGGATCTATGAAATAGCAGGGGCCGAAAACCATCATGCCCCAAAACCATGTGAAAACCCATGCACAAAACCATGGGCGGGACCACCCACCGAAAAATAGGGTCCAATTTTTTTTTCCTGGGGTGCTGCCCCGGACCCCAAACAAGGGGGGTGGCCGACGCAACGTACAACAAGTTCTGTCGCCTCCCCTATCACCCCCATGTGCGTGCGACTAATTATGGAAAGAATATAACACATACCCAACAATCTCCCACTTGCTGTTTTCTTTCCACATGGGGCCACATGAGAGCTTAGTCATTAGTCCAACTCTGCAACACCCATTGTTTCTCTACACTAAGAGAACTTCTAAGTGATCACAAACTTCGTCAATGCATTTGAAAAATTCTTCAAAGTGTCCACCTTTACCAGCAACACCCTTTTATCCTCAACCATATCTCTCACAAAGTGATATTGAACATCAATGTGCTTTGTCTTTGAATGATAAGCAGGGTTCTTAGCCAATAAAATTTCACTTTGGATATCATAGTCTATCCTTATAGCTCGCTGCACCAACCCCATACTTGAACATAATATCTACAACCAAACTGATTCCTTGCTTGCATGAGTGGCTACCATGTATTTTGCCTTTGTAGTTGAAAGAGCCACTACAGACTGTCTTTTACTCATCCAACTAACTGCAGCTCCAAATATGCTGAACACATACCCACTTGTAGATATTCTTTGTTCCAGATCTCCAGCCCAGTCTTCATCAACAAAACCACAGATGTCCAAAACTCTACCCAATACTAGTCTTCCCTGGTAGCACAAACCATAATCACTAGTGCCACGAAAATATCTGAAAACCCGCATGTGAAATGTAGGTCTAGTACATACCATTGCATACATCAGGCTACCCACTGTACTTGCATATGGAATACAGGACATATCCTCTTCTTCTTGTGTCTTGGGACACTGTTCAATGGATAGATTTAAACCTACATGAATAGGAACCTTCACCGGTTTACTATCCTTCATATTGAACCTCTATAATATTGTCTTCACATACTTCCTTTGGTTTAACTAGAGCTTCCTCTTTTCCCGATCTCTCTTAATTTCCATGCCCAAAATATAGTTTACAACACCAAGATCCTTCATGTCAAATTTGGAGAACAATTGGGTCTTCAAATCCTAGATAATTTCTTTGTCATTTCCAATCAGCAACATATCATCCACATACAAGACCAAATAAATAACATGGTCACTAATTAATTTAAAATATACACAATGATCCTCTTTGCTTCTGGTGAAGCCAAGTCCCTGTATATAGGTATCAAATTTCTGATACCACACCTTTGGTGATTGTTTTAACCCATACAAAGAATTTTTAAACCTATATACCAGTTCTTTCTTAACCTTCACCATAAAGCCTTCAGGTTGCTTCATGTAGATATCCTCTTCCAGATCCTCGTGAAGAAATTTTTTCTTCACATCCATCTATTCTACCTAAAAATCAAAGGCAACAACAACAGATAAAAGCAATCTAATAGAAGTAACCTTGGCAATAGGAGAAAAAATATCACCAAAATCAATTCCCAGCACCTGGGAATAACATTTTGCTGCTAATCAAGATTTGTATTTCTCCACCTTTCCTTCTACATTCATCTTCTTCTTAAACACCCATTTTCTCTCGATGAGCTTCCTTCCAGCCGACAAATCCACGAGATCCAAAGCTTCATTTTTGTGCAAGGATGCCATTTCATCAACCATGGCCTCCTTCCAGAGTTTTCTATCCTATAAATCTACACCCTCCCTGAGAGTTCTGGGATCATTATCAGTTATAATTAAAGAAAAATTTGAACAGAAAGCAAATGGACTATACCTTTCTGGTTTCCTTCTTTCCCGAACTGTTCTTATGATAGTTGGAGTTTGTGGCTCTTCCTCTTCTGAATCTTCTTCTGTTGTAGAGTCTGATTCATCCTCCTTTTGCTCAAACTCTATCTTCTCAGGTTCCTTTGGTAGGAATTTATGTTTAACAAAATCTTTCACCTCTCTGAACACCACATCTTGGCTGTACATAACCTTCCTTGTTTTTGGGTTCCAAAGCTTGTAACCTTTTAAACCATCCTTATACACAATAAATATGCACCTTTCAGATTTATTATCCAACTTGGTCCTTTTCTCCTTTGGAACATGTACATATGAATCACATCCAAATACCCTTAGATGTGAAAGAGAGGGTTTCTTACCATTCCATACCTCATGTGGAGTCTTATCCTCCAACGCTGATGAAGGTGATATGTTAACCAGGTAACATGCAGTCTCCGCTGCTTCCACCCGAAATTCCTGTCCTAACCCCGTACCACTGAGCATGCTTCTTGCCTTTTCCATCAACATTCTATTCATTCTTTCTGCAACTCTATTTTTCTGAGGTGTGTATGGATTAGTTTTCTGCTATGCTATACCACACTTCTTATAGAATCCTTCAAATTCCTTCTTGCAAAACTCTCCACCATTATCTGTCCTCAACACCTTTATCTTCTTCTCTGTCTGGTTTTCCACCAGAGTCTAAATTATTTAAACATGTCAAAGACTTCAGATTTATTTCTTAAGAAATATATCCATGTATTCTTTGAGAAGTCATCTATGAATGAGACGTAGTACACAAATTTTCCTAGTGATGGAACCGAAACAAGTCCAAACACATCATGCACAAGCTCTAATATCTTGTTCTCCCTCTTAGCACCAGAAGGAAAAATCACCCGATTCCACTTCCCATATACACAATGTTCACTAAATCGAAATCCAGAGAGAAATTAGGCATACCTTCTACCATACCATTTCCATGCAGTATCCAAAGGCCCTCCTCTCCAATATGTCCATGCCTCTGATGCCATAGCATGGTATTTTCTCCAAAGACCGCTAGGATTTCCACTCCACTTTGAGGAACCATGGAACTGTTGCACCCATCAATAACAGTGCTACCCTGAAGCTTGTACAGAGTTCCAATCTAAATTCCCCACATTAATACCAGTGCTCTCCGAACCATCTTGCAGGTATCTTTCTCAAACACTGTTTTTACACTTGCATCATCCATATTTCTTACATAAATGATATTTCTGGCCAATGCAGGAATATGTAGAACACCAAGAAGTGTTCTAATCCTTCCACCTTGCTGCTTCAACTTGAATTTTTTACATCTGACGATTTTTTCCTTCCTATGATCGCCTAAGAAGACATCACCACCATCATACTTCTCATACTCGCAGAACCACTCCCTATGGGTAGTGAAGTGAAAGGATGAACCTGAGTCAATCAACCATGCCTCATGATATACATGTGTATTTGAAGAAGAAGAAAAATACGCATCCCCACCTTTATCGGAGGTGGTTTTTTCCTCTGCAGAAGGAGCATGATCAGATCCCTTGCCTTTCTCAGGAGCTTTAGATCTGCAGTCCTTTTTGTAGTGCCCTTCCTTGTCGCATTTCAAACACACCTTTAAAAACTTTCCTGGAGATTTAGACTTTGCTCTAGATTTAGATCTCCCACTTGAAACCTTATTCTTGTTTCTGTTCTGGGACGCTCCTCGTACAGATAAGGCATATCCATTTTGGCCCTTCATATTTCTCCGTCTCATTTCTTCTGACAGCAAGGATGAGACAATGTCATCAAAATTCAAGGTAGTTATATTGCAATAACCAGACTCTCCCACAAATCTGGTAGTGAACACAACAAACTGATGCACTTATCTTCATCTAAGATTTTAATATCAACAAATAAAAATTGACTTACCACAGTATTGAAGGCGTTCAAATTCTCTGTCACCGAGTCTCCATCCTTCATCCTCAGGTTATAAAGCTTTTTCCGCAAGAAAAATTTATTCACCAGAGACTTATATTTG
Source organism: Pinus albicaulis (assembly GCA_034641835.2). Lineage (NCBI taxonomy): Eukaryota > Viridiplantae > Streptophyta > Pinopsida > Pinales > Pinaceae > Pinus > Pinus albicaulis. The sequence goes on along the minus strand of CM076578.1, from coordinate 1,924,783,519 downwards.
TACAAAGTCCTTAGCTTGTCCTACAAAGTCTTCACCGTAGCTTCCACACATAGATTCAAAAATACTGAATTTGAGACACACAACCGTATTGTGATCTTTGCCTTCTTATCCAATCTTCCAGTTTTCATCTGAGATTTCCGTTGGTTTAGTACCTGGATCTACCGCGATCCACTGATATTTATCCTCCAACAGATCCTCCATCTTGAGCTTCCACAACTCAAAAATATGACCATTACATTTCTCTATCTCTATCTGTCCACTTCTCGCCATCTTCTTTCACCGCAAGAATCGATTCCACAGATCTCCCACTGAACAAGGTCTACCACAGGCCCGTGAAAAAAACCTCTCAGCAGCAAAGGTGTCCCCTTAAAGCCAAAACAACTATGATACCAAATGTAGGTTTTAAAACTGTACATAAATTATCGACAAACGAATCTTAAAAACAGAAAATAAACAATAGCGAGAGAATAAAACATAAAATAGATATACACATAGATTTTCCGTGGATCCCAAATCAGGACTACTAGCTTGAAATTTCATTATATTCCTTTTAGTGTTACAACACATATATACATGCTGAAGCATTCATAAACCCTAATCCATTAACCTTGGATTATATCATAGGTGTAGTTCCCTTGATCGGATCTACAAAATACCAGGGGACGAAAACCATCATGCCCCAAAACCATGTGCAAACTGATGCACAAAACCATGAGCGGGTCCACCCACCGAAAAATAGGGTCCAATTTTTTTTTCTCGGGGTGCTGCTTCGGACCTCGAAAAGGGGGGGTTGCCGCCCCCCTTGTGACTCTTCCTACAGTTCCTGGTACAACGTACATGGGGGCTACTACCCCCCATGTGACCCCCCCACATGTGTGAGTAATCATGGAAAGAATATAACACATACCCAACACTTCTCTCGACTTGAGTTGCTTTGTTTATTTCACAACCTTCCTGCTTTTTCTCTGTCAATTCATTCTTCACAGGGTATTTCGAATGCGTGTCGATGGTTTGCATGACATTCAACTTACTCTTTGAATTTTCAATGCCTATAATGGTGAAGAAAACACAATTTTATAGAGGTCTGTGGGTTTAAAAATGGTAGAGGCTTTTACTTATTGCACAGGGTTTGTTTCAATGTTATATCACTATGTTTTTAAATTTGTTTAACCATTTTCTCATGAACCAACCTGTGACTAAGATGCCATTGTGGCTTAGTCTTTCTGATTTTCTCTACGTACTTGATCCACGGTGTATTCATCCATATCCCATGTCTTATGTTTTGCTCATTACGCTGCCCATCTCTCATTCATGACTACGTTGACCATGTTATCTGCTGCTTTCCATTCCCATCAAAATGCATCATACCCATTGAAATGCATTATTGTTTTCCATACCATCGAAAATGCATCATATCTTCATTCCTTCCATTGCATCATTTCAACTTAGGTTATGTCCTTCATATTTCTCATTGCATTTTCACTTTTGTTTTTTTGTCATAATTTCATTATCCGCCCATATACCTTAGCTTGATCATATATGCATATTATCGCACCATCAAATGATATTTGAATATTGTATTTTGTAGCTTAGGTTTTGATCTTTGTATTGTTTAATTTAATATTAAAAATGACCCTAGAATGGTCCTATTTTAAAATTAATTTTTTATCATGACACTAACCTTTGTTTCTTTTGTAGTTCCAACAAAAATTTGATATTTGATCCTTTCATTTTTTATCCTTATGTTTAAGAAAATTAGTGTTGATGTAATATGGTATATGGAATATGAAATGAAATATGGTATATGAAATGATAATTAAATTGGTAGGATAATGGATATGGATAAGAATATAATGGGTAAAATACTGAGTAGGAATAAGAATATAATGAGTAGAATAATGAAGGGAGTGAAATGTAGGTAAAATATGCATATCAAGTACTAAATTAGTCTTAACAATCTCTAGAATATTTAAAAAAAATCAAAATTTTAGGAGAAAAATTTTCACTTACTGTATTTGTACTCCCATAAATTGTTTGATGTCAATGATGTCCTTCGATCAAATGATGGTCAACATTGTCTTTATTATCATAACGATGGCTCTTCCAAGATATGTAGAAATGTAAAGACTTTATTTCTGCTTCATGTTTTTGCATCTGATTATTGATTCAGGATGATGTATTTCATGTCCCTTCTGCAGTTTATAATTTGATGTTGTAGGTCCCTTCTAACATGTTCTTCAGGCTTGAATGCTGATGTAGTTCAGGTCCCTTCTGCAGTGATATAATTTTTTCAGGTCCCTTTGACATATAATTTTCAACAATGTTTCAAGTTTCTTCTTTCATATGATACATGTCACTTCTGCATAATATTCTCAATGATATCTCAGGTCCCTTCTGCAAAATATTTTCAATGATGTATCAGGTCCCTTCTGCATCCAATGAATTATTAGGTCCCTTTGTACTTGTAATGCAGGTTCCTTCTTCAATTCAACGGCTCAAACTATTTACATATTTTTATTACAAGCTTCCCCCTTGCTGATGTTAAGACTTGTCCTCAAGTCTTGCATGTCTTGGAGGATTAAATCTGCAAAATCATAGTGAAATGAAACAAAACATAATTCATATTGGCCAAACAAGTTGGTTTTCTGATATGAATTCGAGTTTGTATTGTGCCAGTTTCCTGTATTTTCACAACCAAACTCTTATATATATATACATAGCAATATGCCTTCCATTAATCTAGAAGAATAAAAATAAATAAATAAATAAATAAATAAATAAATAAATAAATATATATAATATATATATATATATATATATATATAGTTATTCTTCTATATTAATGGAAGGCATATTGCTATGTTGTTCCATTAGTTCTAGATCAATATTTGTTGAAATTATTTTTCATATAATCTTCTTTATTTATAGGCTTATTATAGACTTTAAGCCTATTCCATTGACTACAAATGAAATAGATGCTTCATCAATTGTTTTTATTTTTACAACTCCATTGTGAAATATCTCGTTGATCTCATATGGCCCAAGCCAATGAGTTGTAAATTTTTCCTTGAAATATTTAAACTTGGAGTTGAACAATAGTGCCCAGTCTCCCTTTGGAAACAATTTATTCTTGATGAATCGATCATGCCATTTTATTCTTTGCTCTTGCACAAGAGATGTGTGTTGTACTGCTTGTTGTATTATCTCATCCAGTTTATTTAATGACATAACTTGTTGTTGTTGTGCTTCAGATAATTCCATTCCCAACTTTGCTTCTAGATTGAATGTATGTATTTGAAACTCTATGGGTAAAAAGACTTATTTTCCATAAACCAACTGATATGGACTGTACCTAGTTGTGTTTTTCCATGTTATCCTATATTCCCATAGTGCATATCTTAATTTCTCTGACCAGTCCTTTCTATTCATTTGTATAGTTTTTATCATGATATTCTCCAGGACTTTGTTTGTTGACTCCACTTGTCCGTTTGCTTGAGGGTGGTACAGAGTTGATTTTATATGTTTGATATTGTACTTCTATGTAAGATCTCGAATAAGCTTTGATGTGAATTGTGTGCCTTGGTAAGTTAGAATCTATCGTGGAACTCCATACCTTAAAAATATTTCTTCAAATAGAAAAGAAACCACGGTATCTTCTGTTGCTCGTGCCACTTCCTTTGACTCCACCCACTTAGTAACATAATCTATATATACGAGGATGTACTTATTTCCATTTGATGGAGGGTTGATTGGTCCCATAAAGTCTAGATCCCATTGATCAAATGGTTCTATGAGTACTTGTGGCTTTAATGGAATTTCATCTGATGTCACTCGTCTTCCAATTCTTTGACAACTGTCACATCTCTTTAGATAGGCCTTGGAGTCTTTGAATATTGCCGACCAATAGTAGCCAAGTTTGAGCACTTTGTATGTCGTCCGCTTATCTGCAACATGACCACCCCATGGCTCGTCATGACATGATTTCAAAATATATATAATATCGTCTTCTCTAACACATTTTCTTATTATCAGATCAGAACTAGTATAAAAGAGGTCACCATTGACCCAACTATATCTAGCACTTTCCCTAATTATATTTATTTTATGTTTATTTGTGTAGTGGGATGGTAGGATTCCAGATGATAAATAGTTGGCTATATCTGCAAACCATGGAGTTTTGACAGTGATAGCAAATAGATGTTCATATGGGAAATTATTTGAAACTGGATTTCTATCACCAGGTGAATGAAGCCTTGATAGAAAGTCTGCTACTTCATTATCCTTACCTGGTCGATCTTGTACAGTGATGTTAAATTCTTGCATCTGTTAGACCCCTATATTTCACAGTATCACCAGGTGACTAATTATTGTTTATATTTTTCTCACTGAAAATAATATTCCATGGTTATCATTTATTTTCAGAGAAAGCAAGGGAAAGCCTGACTACCAAGAACTTTAGAAGAATTCATCTGCCTTTTCAGTTCAGGGAAGAAGGAAAGGGTTGTTGATTAAGTGTAATAGGGAGAAAAAATCCATACTACCCTCATTTAGTCCTTCTGCCTTCTTCTTACCTTCATTTTCCTAAAAAACTATGTACTCCAATGCTCTAAATCCCCATTTGACTCTAAAACACACACACCTAACCTCCCGAGATTTTCCTTGTGTAAAATCCACTCATTATCTAAGTCCGAAGTTCTATTTCCATAGCTTCACGTGCCCACCAAACAGCCATTGGTATACAACATAAACCTTACCTGTTGCCCGCACTTCGCAGCCCGTAGATTTTTAACCTTACCTCTTAAGACTTAGGTCAAATCTTGTTTTTCCATTGATGCAATGAAGTGGGACCCGCCATACCTTTACCGCATTGTCAAAACCACATGAAAAGCTTAATATTTCTCATTTTCCTTACATTCTTCTCATTTTCACCCTTTAGCACTTAGTGCGTCGCATTTCGCACTTCGCGCATTTCACAACTTACCCATTACGACACCCACAAGTTAAAAGTTTTAACTTGCGATATGCGGACTGGCGGGACCCACATTTCCCTCGTATACCTACGGTGATTGGAAATATTTCACATTATGGTTCAGGTGGCTATTTTCCATTTTCTAACTAAAATTCACTTGATCGCATGGAGAAACTTATGGGTGGGGCCCAATCGCAGATCGCAGATTTTAGAGAACAAGTGTAAAGAAAAATGTTAAATTCGTCAATCTGCTATGTGAGGTGACATGGAAGAGAATGTAGTGGTGACGTGGTAGAGAACGTGGCGGTGACGTGGCTGAGGATGTGGTAGTGACGTGGCAGAGGACGTGGCAGTGATATGGTAGATGACGTGGCCTGGCCTGCGTACTACACATCGCAGATCTCCCAAATTTAGTTTATGGTAAAAAGCTAAGAGTTGCGAAGCGTGATGGAGGTCTGGACGTGATGTAGTTTCAAGGGAAAATTCCAAAGGATTTCAAATCCGCATACAAGGCCTTTTCAATGTTAAATCACATCAGAGGAGGAAAATGGTTTACAACGTAGAAAGTCGTGGAACACCGAAGTGAGACGTGCGATACGGTGGGAATCGATTGAAATGTGCACATCGAAAAAGATAAAAGATAAGTCGCAAAGGTAAAAGATAAACTGCTGAAGTGCGATGTGCGACGACGGTGGGACCTGATCAAAATGCACACATCGCAAATGTTAAAGAAAAAGTGCTAAGGAAAATGGTAAGAATGGTGAAATGCGAAGTGCAATATCAGAGTGGATGCAATGTATTCCAGAACCAAGATTTAAGTATTTTTAGGTCTGGGTGAATGATTTTTTCTGTTGTTTTGTGTGTAAAGCAGGTTAAATCAGGCATAAAAGCTTTTAACATTTTTTTATGAAGAAACAAGGTTAGACGCAACATAAATGACTCGGGTAGAAAAATACAGAAAGGGTTGAGTCTGGTCCCACCTTGCCTGCCACGTTATTTCCTTCTCCTCATCACCCTCCACCTTTCCTCCATCTCCACTCACCCATCCTCATCTGACGGTCCTTGTTTCATTTTTCACTCCCCGTAGCTTTCGAAATTTAACCATGGGGGGGGGGGGTGGTCTGAAATAGGTGGTATCCCTTACCACCATCCCTGCTGTGTGTCGCCCTTTCGCTATTTCATATCCTTTTCTTTATTACCTCTTACCACTTGAGGCCCCCTCCAAAAATCTGTTTCCGTTGTCCTCCATCATCCGTCCGCGTCTGAAAACTGCCATTTCTCCATGACCGAGAATATAAGGTATGTGTGCCATTTATGAAGAAATAGCCTAAAGACGACAGAAAGACTAGGGTAGGACCCGACAAGGGGAAAAAGGCAGGATGAAGTTGAATGTTACAAGGGAAAGGATAGAAAAGGTCGAGTCAGGAATTTGTGTAGACATATAATAGTAGAAACCGAAAGGGCAGCAAAGCATACCAACACAATTTCTAATCGATGAAAATTAGCCAGCGCTACACTAGACTTAATTACCCAATGTCAGTTTCCTGAAAAATAGAGCCAGGCGTCATAGCCTTGATTGGTTGCCTCTTCGTAACCATCAGAACCACCTCTAGGCTTACTATTTGATCTTCTGAGGAGCCATTGAAGCATTTGGATCTACAAAGAGTCACCCAAAATTAATTCCAGAGGCGGTGTTGATGTCACATATTTCTGATCAGGCCTTGCCTGGCCACACTTATCCATTTTTTACTATTGCATGACCACACTTGTCATTTTATGCTAAATTGTAATTAATGAAAGGTTTTCGACTAAGGAAGAGCAATCGACTTAGTCTTTAGTTAAATACTGCTTGAATTTTCATTATCAAGGGTTGGATATTTTAGCACCTGTATTGTAAGAACTACTATTGGAGCACTGTAATTTTTGAAGCTAGACATCGATAATCAAAGATCGGTTACATGATTCTTGAGTTGTGTTAAAATGGTGACATGTTTCTTCTTTATTTAAATGTTTCTGTTGTTTTTTCTACTATGTATCTGCTCATCTAATTGTAAATCAAAAATTTTAGATTAAGATTCCCTATCAGAGCACCTTAATTCTGTCTACATTTATAATCTGAATGTTTTCTACTAAATTCTGATTAAAGAATTCTTAATTGCTCTTTAGTCACTATTGAACCTTACTGTTTCTTCCACCTCCTAATTCATATAGCTCTTGAGATCCATTTCCCACGGTTATCTTTCCCTGTGATTTTCTCTGGATTTTGATGTGCCTTTCCAGCCTTTGACTCCATCGCCCAATGGAATAACCTTTACAACCCTATCTGTCCAACCACATAACCAAACATCTTCAAACAAACCTCATTTCTATAACTAGCCTAACGTCTGCAAATATAACCCTCAAGGTAAATCATAGATCATAAAATAGAGAGAGCCTTGTCTGAGTCTAGGAAGGCTAGGTCCTAGACTCCAAGGTGGTTTGATGTTGTGCTTTATATTTTAGTCTTGCCAATCTTCTAAATTATAGAGTACTAACAACATCAATAGCATCCATCTATTAATTCTTCCATTTGTAATTTCTTTGTTCATTAAATATCTTATGGCTGAATGATCTGTTTGGATGAATACTTGATAACTTGTTATGTAATGTCTAAACTTATTAACTACATGTACTACAACTAAAATTTATTTCTATATAACGGTATATTTCAATTCTGCCAGTGTTAAGTTTTTTCTTATGAAGTATATGGCATAATTAAATTGTTTCTCTTTCTGTCCAAGTGATGCTCCTATAGCAGTGTCAAATGCATCAATTTATATATGAAATGGAAATGACCAATTAGGTCCTTGAAGAATGGGTGCAACTGAAAATTTTTCTTTCAATTTCTCAAATGCATTTTGACAATTATTTGTCCATTGGAATTCCACATCTTTTGCAAGTAACTTGAATAAAGTCAGAGCTATTTTACTGAAATTTTCAATAAATCTCCTATAGTAGCTTGCATAACCCAAGAAAATTCTTACTTCCTTTTGTGTTGTGGGTGGCATTAAATTCATAATGACTTGTATCTTTGCTGGATCCACCTTAATTCCTGAAGAATAAATATGGTGTCCCAACACTATTCCCTTAGTTAGCATCATAAAGCATTTTTCATTACTAAGTGATATATTTTTCTCTATGCATCTTTTCAAATTTTTTTCAAGATTTTTTAAAAAATCATCAAATGTTCCGCCATACACAGTGAAATCATCCATGTAGACCTCTACACAATCATGGATCAGATCAACAAAGATTGCAAGGAATGCTCTTTGAAAAGTAGCAGGTGCATTACTTAAACCAAAGGGAAAAAAATTGTATTCATATGTTCCCCATGGACAAGTAAAATTTGTTTTATATTGGTCTTCCAATGCTATCTTTATCTGATTTTATCCACTAAATCCATTAAGAAATGAAAAGAATTTCTTTCCAGCTAGTGAATCTAGTACTTGATCAATAATTGGTAAAGAGAAATGATATTTTAATGTGGCCTTATTGAGCTCTCTGTAATCTACACAAATTATCCACTTTCCATTTTTCTTAGGCACCACAACTAAGGGTGAAACAGATTGACTATCAGAAATAGGATAAATAAATCCGACTTGTAAAAGTTTATGTAATTCCTCTTTCACTATTTCCTTCATCATAGTATTCATCCTTCTTTGTAGTTGTCTTACAGGCTTGATTTGGTCATTAGTGTAAATGTGGTGGATACATGTCTTTGGATGAGTCCCCCGTATGTCTGTGTAATCCCAGCCAAAAGATTTTGAGTATTTTTGTAAAAGTGCTATTACCTCTTGTTCCTATGATGATTGTAAGTTATTACCAATATTCAAATTTCATCTAGGACTGATTTCGATGATTTTAATCTTTGAATTAGTAATTGAGTTAACAAGAAAAATAATTTCAAATGAATTTTGCAGTGATTGTATGGTACAATTTTCCTGGAAACACTAATTTAAAATATGACTTGCAAATTCATATTGTCTTATTTTAAGCTGATCCGAAATATTTGGTTATGAGATGAAAATACATAATAAATCCTCATTTTCTTCTTCTTCTCTAAAATTATAGACCTGATTAATACTAAGAACAAATTGAAGTTCTTGTTGTTCTTCCCCATCAAGACATGATAATAAAGAAGGAGATTGTGCTGGAGGACACAATGTAACATGTTTCCTTTCATCCCCATGTGAAATAATCATACTTCATGACTTGCATCCAATGAAGGCATCTGCAGTGGCTAACCATGGTCTGCCTAAAATCAATGGATGGCCTCCTAAATTTTTTTTTGGCTACAAAATGAGGAAGTCTACAGGATACTCCCATGAGTCCAGTGAGACAATGATATCTTCTGATATTCCTTCTGGTACAGCTTTAGATCTGTCTGCAAGTTCTAAAACTGTAGTAGTAGGTCTAATGTTGCTCAAGTTCAAATGTTTCATAGTCTCTGTAGTCATAACATTTATAGCTTCTCCCAAGTCTATTAAAGTGTTTGGCACTGAAAAATTGTTGATCGAGATGGTAACCATAGGGATCCCCGGATAAACATATTTTTCAATGGTTGTATTTGTAGACATGAGACTAGATAAACTTCCAATGACCTGGATTGTGGGTGGATCACTTTTTCTTCTGCCATATTTCTTGATGCATAACTCCTTTATTGTTTTTTCATATATTGGAATATCTTTTATTTCCCGCAATAAAGGAACTTTTACATATGTATTATTAAATTCATCCAAAATATAAAATTCAGGCAGAGACATTGGGATTTTATGTTGTACTAACCTCTCTGGATATGGTGGAGTCTGAGACATAATAGATTTACCCTTCTGAATTTGTTGTTCTGGTTGAGATTGTTGACTTTGTTCTCCTTTTTCATTTAGTTCTTCTATTATTGGAGGAGAATATTTATGTAACACCTTCCCAGACCTTAAGCGGACATCTTGTATGGGAAGAATTTAATATGTAGGATAATATGTTGCCTCTTCCACATTGTATGCTGGTTTATCCACTTTGTTACTAGGATTAGCTACTGGCTAAGCTGGAAATTATGTTGGTCTAGGAGGTAGTTGGTTAGAAGGCAAATGAAGTTGTTGAGGTTGAGTTAGCATTGGTGCATGATTTTGGGATGGAAATGGCATTGGTTGATGTTGTTGGAATTGTTGGTATTAAGGGTATGGTTGTTGATATTGATATTTTTGAGGGTACATCTGTTAGGTTGGTTTTGATATTGCTGTGGAGGCCAAACCTGCCATTGCATTGGAGTGTTCCATGAATATTGAGGAGGATATTGAAAATTTTGGGGGTTTTGTTGAGGGAATTGTTGAGGCATATTTAGTTGCCAAGGACTACTTGGTGCCATATAGTAGGGAGAATATACCCCTTGCACTTCCTCCATTTGCAACTCTTTCAATTTAGGACAAATTTTAGTTGCATGATTCTTTGTGAAAAGTCCACACACTTGTATACCTTGTAAAGGACATTCTCTAAGTGGATGTTTTTGCCTGAACTTTTGACAAAATATTGCTAATATTTCATCTTGTTATTCCTTCTTCTTCTTGGCTTTTAAAACATCTTACTTGTGTTCCCAAAGTGCTTAAGAGATATGTTTTGAAAATTTCTAGTAAACTTCCTATTTCTTCTCTTGTTACTGCACTTGCTGCAGATTTGGAAGCTCTTGATGTAATATCTCTTTTTCCACTTTTTGCTCTTCCCCTAGAGTATTTTTGACAAAGTTTAGCAATTTCATCAAACGGTAGGTTGGAGATATCTCCTTTTCCCATCACATTAAGGATATGTAAATATTCATCTCTAATACCCTTAAGAAGGATTGTACAGATGGTATCAGGATTCAGAGAATTTTGTTTGGATTTTTGCAAATTGTAAAGAAATATCTCTAAATACTCCTCCAAACTTTCATATTCTTTTTGTGTCATTCTAAAAATGTCTTATTTTGAGTCTCTAGCCCCGCAGTAAGCTTGATAATTTTTAAGAATTTTTTTTTTCATATCATCCCAAGAAGCAATTGTATGTTCTCCTAAACCCATAAACCATTTTAATTTTGCTGCTTTCAAAGTAGCATGAAAGAGAAAAAGCTTGTGTGTATCATCCATGTATCCATAAGTTCTACATAAGATATCAAACTCAAACATAAATGAATCAAGATCTTCTGTTGACATTCCATAAAAGTTAGGCAATAGAGAAGATGAAATGTTTTTCATTTTCACTTATTCTCCTAATATTTCTCTTGTATCTAATATTGGAAAGCCAAAAGTATCTTCCTGGCCATTATTCTTTTCTTGTTCATTATCATGCAATCTTTTGTTTTCATTTTCTCCTTTTTCTTCTTCCTCTATCCTTCTGAGTGATTATATTCTTCTGTCTTCCTCTCTCTTTCTTTTTGCTTCCAATTTCCTTTCTTCCTTTATTTTCCTTTTCCATTCCCTTTGTTATCTCTCATATTCAATTTTCTATTCAGGAGTTATAAGTGGCATATTGGATCCTTCTGCTTCTTCAGTCATTTCTTGTTCAGAGATAATGTTTCAAGATGAGGTTGATTTGGTGTTTCCTCAAATATATTAATTTTTTCAAGGACATGTTGCTCTAATTGTTCAAAAACTGGTTTTCTTGTTTCCTTTTGTTTTCCTAAGGAAGAAGTTTCTTTTGGTGATTGCTTTCTTTTTACCTCCAAGGCTAACAAGATCTGTCTTTCAACTAGAGTTAATCTTTGTCCTCATCTTTGTTTTTACTCTAACTCCTCTAGAGTAGGTCTTCCAGCAAATGGCATTGTTAGTCCTGTGGATGGTTGAATTGTTGGGGTTTTTTTTTTAACAAATCTACCCTTCTGATCTCTATCTCTAGGCATAAAGAAACATAACTTAAAAGAAAAACTATGTTTTTTTTTTTCTATCTTCCTATTTGACAATGTTGAAATATGCTTCCGTGGAAACGACGCCAAAAATGTTGGGTCTGTTTATTCGGTAAACTAACACAAGTATTTTATTATCAAGATGGGCTTGTAGAACTTAGAAGCATCTCCAAGATATATGGATTTCAGCTATAGTCAAGTTTAGAAGATGAATAATTTAAATTGAAGGAAATGCATATTATAAATATAAATCTTAACTAAATAATTTCTAATTCAATTATGTAATAAGCAATAGAAGAAGCTCCTAACTTAGGAGAAATTGTTTGTCCTTCTCTAAAATACTACTTCATGAGTCAGAAACCAAAAACCACTAATGAACAATAGATCAAGATGCATGAAAGAATAATTGAAGAGGATCCTAACTAAGGAGATCCTTGCTGTCCTTCATTATAGATTCCTTCATCATTAATGCCATTGTTAGAAAACATGAAATTTAGAAAATCACTTAAAAGAAATAAATTTGAATTCTAGTTTCTAGTTCTTGATCAGATAGAAGGAATGTTTAACTTAAACACTGGGTTGAACCTTCATATGTAGAATATAAATTAGAATTAGATTCATCAACAATCTTAACATCAGGGAAAATTTTAAGAACCCCCCTAAATTTATATGTATAATAAATGGGAAAATCCCCATGATACATAGGAAAAATGGAAGGCGATTTTATTAATAACATAATATGTATATATAATTTTTTTGGCGAATCTCTCACGAGATTATATTATCTTATAAAATCATGGAGAATCATGAGTACAAATGGAAAATCACTAGTAAAAAATGGTGGATCATTGTCTAGTGGAGTTCGGGGTGTTGGTTCCATTGAAGATATGGTAGTTGAACTAGGAGTTGAAGGAAGCAAACCACTGAGACCAAGCATGGCACATGGTGACTCCTGAGGGAAGTGGTTCTCGTGCAGTTTGGAAAATGCGTTCTTCTAGTTCTGCTAAGTGTAATGTTGTTGCTCATGCTACTACTAGCACTGATATTGAGGTTGGAGAGGAGTTTGAGGAAGCATGGAAGGTAGCAGTGGTGGAGAATTACAAAGAGAACCCCATGATGAGCTCCATTTTTCCCTTTGGTATTTGGGCCTGCAAGATCTTCTATCCATTAAACCAAAAATTAACCGTTCAACAAACAATCAACTTGAATGAGTTGATTAGGTATGAGTCAACTTAGACTAATCTTCAAAACTATGCTTTGCACTATCCCATATTTATCACATTAATGCTACACAACATTGTGCATTTTCACCAAACTCTGATGCATGCACACAAAATTTTCATTAACATCTATAACCCTAACCAAGTGAGAATTGATCAAAAATTTGCACCAAAGTTTGTTATAGTGTTGAAAGTTCATAATAAATTTATATCCATGGTACCTTAAATAAATTTTGAGATAACCTCCACAAATTCAACCACAATAGAGCAAACTTGTGATAAATTTTAAACCTACAAAAATTAGGATTCATGTTCCTAGGAATGATCATAAGAAGTAGTTGACATATAGGTCCAGTTTTGAGCCTTCACACATTGATAATGCAATGGCTTAGGTCAAAACTCACACATTGAAAATTCATCAACGAAGAGAAGACAAGATCATTATGAATTACACATACTCCAAACTTCCTACCAAATTCTACTTAGTTGTCCGCAACTCAGCTATACATAATCTTATAGTAAATAAAAATTCCACAAAGCCTTCTTCACATAGCTAATAAATGGCTATTGGAAGAGCACCCCTTATATAATAGTAATAGTGGAAACCAATATATTATTTCATATTGAAATTCATAGCCATAGCACTCTGTATTGTATGATGTATTCAAATTGCATTATCAAATATAGATAAAATCATACTCTTTATTGATACATTTAAATCATACTTGTGCACAATGTTTAATGCAATGCAAGTCAAGGATTAAAGTCAGTTTGACGTGTAATGATCTATAAAATAATGAAGAAACTTAGTAACGCATCACAACTGTCATGTTTGAAAAAATGATAAAGATTTCATTAAAATCCATTATTTTTATAGTTCCTTCTCTTGACCATGTTCCACACAAGCCGAGGAGTGGGGATACATCTTCCATGCGAGATAAAGGTGGCGTAGGTGATAAATTTGGAGGCAATACGAAATGTTTTGGAAGAATGGGTGTTTTTTTTTATCAACTTTTGTGAGTTATCTTGAAAATTTCTTATGGTTCTCTTCATTCCTACCTATGAAACCTTAAAAAAAAACTATCCACAAAATGCATATTCAATGACCTCTGCAGAATATGTACCTAGTTCGTGAGAGGAGCATTAATCATTGTTTAAAATATAATAAAGTGAACGTATAAGATAGTGAACAACTTCAACTCCTCCCTAATCTTAAAATTTTTATATTTATCTAAATATTATCATTTCCATGAATAAAATTGGTGACAACTCTTTAATATAATAAAATAAAAAATTTAATTAAACAAATATATACATCAAAACATAATTGACAAAATTGCTATCTATGATCCAAACCCGTCACCTTTTGTATCCCATTCATTTAAATCCACTTTGTTGCATTATATTAAATTAGAACATGTTCACACACACATATATATATATATATATATATATATATAATACAAAGTGCTTCACCCTCAAATATAGTTTTTCTCCCCTTTCATTTGGGATCTCTGGGTTGCATTGGTCCTAAATTCATGATATACTTACTATATAGTAACCAAAAAGACAAAGCAAACAATAGGTTCTATTTTAAGATAAGTTTGAGCTTTTAGAAAATATGTAGCCAAAGGAAACAGACTGATTTCATTTACATATAGGTAACCATTTGAATATAGACCATTCCTTGAAGAAGATTTTTATTGATGAGGAAAGTAATACACTATTCAATTTTCGAACTAAAAATATTATTTATATAGATTTGTTATGGGGTAAACAATAAATAAAAAATTTAACTAACCTTGGGGTGGTCAATATTTATAAATTTTATTTATACTTGCTTTACCATGTATATCATATACCTATCAATCACAAACATGAAAAGCTCTGGAATTCACAGTGATGATTTGCTATGGAAAAAAAACCAACCTTTATTATTACCAATATTAACTTTTATATAGTACTACATATGTAGATACAATTTCCAGCTTCCAAAGAGACAAACTTGCTTCTCCAACATGATGGTGTTATTACTTGGATTGAACCTCAGGCTGAAGAAGGCAATTCCGAGGTAACTACAAACCACGCTTAGCCAAGTAGCTATCCATACTAGGAAAGGAGAGGGCTCTCTCCGTAAAGATAAAAACCAATATGACTGAAGAAAGAAGATATTATGCTAGGTATAGCAGCTCAGGGTTTTGATTTTGATTTTATAGGGTTGTGCTGGATCAGAAGGAGAAAAAAAAATCAGGGCAAGGGAAATTAGGTCAAAATTTACAGTGTGTTCTATGGGGCAAGGTAGGTACAATGGTTTAGCACTTTAGGATTTTGATGGTGGGATGATCAAGACAGGTGAGGAGCTAGAAAGAGCATGGTGAAAATCATGGTTTCTTTCTAAACTAAAGAAAAATACAAACTATGAATGTCTACCCAAAACATAGCATATGAGAATGGATTCTACTTATCTAACTTGCATACATTCACTTAGAAGTTATGAAATGATGAATAAACACAAAAATACATTTCAATACATGAAAAAAAAGGAGAAATTGAAACTAAACACCATACCACAGGGATCCCATAAAAATAGCTGCAAATTTGATTAATTTTCCTGCTCAAAACTGATACAAAGTATGTCTCTTCAAAAGCCAAGCATCCAACTGAGTCAAACCCTTACAAATGAGAAATAGAAAGAAGATATAGACCTCAAAACCACTCTCCCTAGCCTCAGGGAGTCAAATCCATGAGATGGAAATTAGTTACACCAAATGCTAAACAAGAAACTGAAGACTAGGAAGACCCAACAATTTGCCTCTAAAAGAGATGTAACTGATTCATTTGACATCTAGAGGACTCACCTAATGTATCTACCTTAGATAAAAGTAAAAACATGACATTTACATTCATCATGACCATTTACATCAGTAATTTCTTTATTTTCCAAATTAAAAGTAAAACTGGAGTGAAACTTCAAAATATGCTGAAGACTGTGAAAAATGCATTTTCCTTGTCAAATGTGCAGCGTCTAGGCAGAAAAAATTGCCTCTGTTCAAGGCTAGTTTTGAGTGCCTTCTCGGTGTCAAAATAAGCTCCATGATAGCCCATTGGAAATATATCCGAGTCTAGTTTCTAAATATACCTCCATTTTTCAAAATGGTGTTCATTTTCCATGTCAAGTCAATCTCCCAAGACTGGTAAATGTGTAGTGACCAGGTCAAAAAGGAGGCAGAAACATGAAAATTTGGTAGTTTTTTGCATTTTCGAGAGACCTGTTCTCCTCCAAATCTTCTGAAACTTTCTAGGGTTTATGTACTCACCATTATGAACATGATGGTGGTGGCCATTTGTCATTTGGAGGCCCCAAAAAAGAGCGCAACGTCCAGGTCGCTGCTGTAATATTCCTAAAATTTAGCTTTTAGCTAAATTGAATATTATAGATTATTTTTTCACTAGGTAGGTGAATAAGTGGGTAGGGAGGCCCAAAAATATCCTTAGCAACAATAAAAACAATTCAAGTGTGAAAGGATACCCTCTAAGAAACTAAATAAAGCATCTTTGAGTATGAAAAAGGGTTTTAACATGTTGAATAGGTCAACTTTGACCAAATCAACATCGCTGTTATGGAGGAGTGGACATTTAATGAGGAATATCACATTTTTGGAGGGAGATTGATTGCATGGAGGAAGTGACCTAATTGAGTGGGGCCAAGGGTAAGGAAGCTCATAAATTATATAAGTAAGAGGATGGCAGCCATAGGGGATTATGTTTTGGATTATTATTTTGTATGTGGTCTATTTAGACTTCTTGCATTCTTCAACTATTTAGTTGAGATTGTTGTGCTGTTTAGCACTGGGTGTTCCCGAGCAGGAATCCCATCTCTTTCCTTGAGAGGCCTCTTGGAGGATTCTTGCACTTAATTTTCACACTCAGGCTTAGGGCCAAGCTTCAACTTTCTTCATCATCACAGTTTCTACAGAATATTGTGTTGTGCTGCAGGTTTTTGCAGTGGAGGGTTGAGAAACCCACTTTTTGAGCTAGTTTTTCATAGGAGGAAGGATTCCTTCTCTTGGGAGATCCGTAAGGAGGTATTCTGAGCACATTTCAGATATTTGGTACCAGGCCAACCTATTCCCATCATTTACAGTGCAGTTTCAGTCTGGAATTGCGTTATTTTGGAGGGCAACTTCAGAGGAGGATCTATTGGCTCTTTTAGAGTGTTTTCTGTTAGGTGAAGGGTTCAACCTTTCATTGGAGGATACCTTTGGAGGAGATCTACATCAGATCCATATTATTTTCAGCCTTCTATTTCAAGAGCTTCAGTTGTAGTGATGCTTCAACCCTATGGCTATATATCACCCTTTGTATTTGGGTGTATTTCCGGAAACCCTTCCCGGGTTCTCTTGGAAATGTGTCTAGGAGGCTAGATCTTCACTCCTAGCATTATTTTAGATATATAACAATACATTTATATTGATCCATATTTATGCAGAATTTTATGCCCTAAAACTACGCTGTCATAGCTTAGGGCATTTGTATGGCATCTATTTCTTATGTATTGACATATTTTCTTGTGGAGGCTTGTTTTGTATTGCTTGAGTGACTAGATCCTCAAGATCCTGCGCCTATTAATTGATGATATCTTTAATAATATGGTTGTACATTTGTCTCATATCATGGTGTGTTAATTTATTCACTGTTATTTCCATTATTGTGTTCATATATTTCTGCTTCCCCATTTGGGAATATTACAGTGGTATCAGAGCATAATCTTGGCTCAGCCTGTGCATTCAGCCAATATGTCACCATAAGGAGAAGATTCTCACAAGGAGAGAAGATGTAAAAAAGGGAAAAAGACAAGACTCCAGTATTTGGAGGAAGGAAGGAAGAGGATCTCTCAAAGCTTCTTTTTCAAATCGTGAAGAGCATCAATGAAGATATCGAGAAGATGAGAAGGGAATCTCCAAGGGGGTTTGAATATGAAGCAAGCCCTAGATTTTTGCATGATGAGTGTGAGCATTCAGCCACACAATCTGATCCACAATGTAGTTATGTACCCAGATTCACAGCAAGAGAGATGGAGGAAGAATATGCACCAAAGGGGGAGACTTTGAGTGACTATCTTCAGGAGTATGAATCTCAATCTTGGAGATTCAAGGAGCACTTGAACTTCCAAGAGTTTTTCCAACTCAAGGAGGAATGAAGGGAAAAAAATCACAATAGAAGCAAAAGAGGTAGATTGTTTCTGCCAAATTTTGATGGGTCATCCACATGCACAACCAAGGATTGGATAGAGCAGCTAGACTCATACTTGCAACTACATCAAGTTTCAGAAAAGGAAGCCCTTAGGATAGAAGCGCTGCATCTTAAAGGTAAGGCTTATACTTGGTGGTTTTGTGAATGTTCCTCATTAAATTGTGCAAATTTAGCTAATTATGCAAGATTCACTAAGATATTAGTGAGGAGATTTGCTGGAAAAAAAGTTGAAACATCTTTGATTGAGCTAGCCAAACTAAAACACTCAAAACGTTTGCATGAGTTAGAGAGATCCATTACACCAACGCCACTTCAGATTTATATTGAGGGGGATAGAGACTTATATGATACCTTGCCAAGGGAAAGATCACCATTGTAGGAAGAGCTTTCTTCTCAAAATGAAGACATGGAGATTCCTCCTTCAAGGGAAGACTAGGATCCAGGGTCTCCCATTGTTGATGAGGTATTTTCAAATATTGATAAGGAGGAAGAGTAGAGAGAAACTAACAGCGTTGTCACTTCAGGAGGAGGACCATCACCTCATAGGGGTGGGCATGTATCTATTTCTCAATTAGAGGAGCTTTTAAATCCTTGCAAAAGGTTCCCAAGGAGCAACATTTGACAATAGTAATGGGCAGCAAGACCTTGATGGAAGGAGGAGAAGAAAAGGTGGATCAACATCAAAGGATGGTGAGCATGCACACTTGTTTATTTCAAGGGGTTTATATATAGAAGGAGGAGACTGGTTTGCGCAGTGAAAGGAGGGAAAAATAAGTCCACTCACCTATACAGTCTACTTCAAACTTTGATGTCTCATTTCATGGAGGCAATCCACTCGGGAGACCACCAGATCAGGAGATAAGAGACATCTCACCACTCATTGATCCAGGAGGGGTGAGAACCTTGGGAGGATTCGGCACAGTGCAAAGAGTCTTGGGTAGGCTCGAGGAGGATGGAGACATTCTCCCAATATCATCATTACCCACTCTCATCAGCTATTCTGTGCTGGGATAAGATGTTTTTGAGCTGGAGGATAGCACCATCATGGTGCAAGGAGATCACTCCATGGCATTGGAGAACATGAGGATGCTTCCACATAGGAAGGATTCTTCCCCATTTGGTAGAGGAGGGTGGCCACTCATGCATGCATTGGCCAGAATTAGGAGATTTTGGATGGGTGATAGCTTCCTAGGGAAGACTGGAATCCAAAAGCTTCAACCTTCACTTGAGCATGAGCAGCTACAGGAGGTGCAACAGGAACATGTTAGCAGCATACCGGTGCTTGAATTTGGTATAGGAGATGTCAAGGAAGAATAAAACCACATGGAAAGAGCTACACAGTATAGATCAACAATGTTGTCATTAGAGAGTTTAGATCCTTATTGGAGATCACAGCTATTGGTGGAATACTCCAAGGATCTCTTTACATGTGGGATACTTGGTGACCAATTTTTAGATGGAGGATATACAGTGAGAGACGGGGTCATATTTTATCAGGATAAGATATTCTTTTCTATAGCCTCAAAGCTCAAGGATAAGCTATTACATGCAACCTATGAGATCTTTCTTTCCAATCCCACTGGTTTCAGTAGAGCATGCCACACTATCTTGGAAGGATTCATGTGGGAAGGCTTCAAAGAGGAGATGCACTATCATATGAGGAAGTGCATAGATTGTTTGGAAGGTGAGGAGAAACATAAATCTTGGGAAGAGTTATCATCACCACCTCCTTACTCATTGGGTGTGAGAGGGAGCTCATCCATGAGCTACCTCACTAGTTTGAACCAAGTGTATGGTAAGGATTGTATTTCTGAGCATCATGAAATACTTACTATATACTTTCATTTTCTTAACACTCATGTACAGGGCATAACTCCAAGAGGGGGCACTCTTTCTTATTGGCTTCATGGGATACTTGGGGCCATGAGTGATGATGATGTTGACCATTCCCTAGAAATTTTTGGGGAGACGATGTATTCTTCATGGTGTGCTTTATTGACACCAACCATCATACACCCTCTCCAAGCATGCAAGAAGAATGGAGCAGCAAACAAGTGGTGGGGGAAACACTTTTTATATCATATTCTATGGCAGTTAGGAGAAAAACCGCGTTGGTTGCACATGAGGGACCATTGTCCTTCTCCTTTACTACACATGGCAGCTAGCATGACTTTGATTGTGATTCGATATGATGATGATGATATTATCTTTGTGGGGAACATGATTGGAGGAAAGGCACGTTAGTTGGATGTGTCCATGGGGAATGAAATTTACCACACCTTTTGTGCTTCATGCTTCAAAGGGAACATGGAAGATGATATAGCCACTATAGTAGATCACTTTTTTCTTTATGAGATGAGCCATATGACTGTTTGGAACACTTGGGAGATGCCTCTCATGAACGTATGGGAGGAACTTTTCCATGAGTTACCATGCTGGGAGGTGATTCATTTAATTTGGATGATAGCATGGAGTTGGGAGTCTCTCTTTGGGAATGATATCCCCTATACTTGTCATGAATCCTACATTGAAGAGGCCATTGGACAACAAGAAGGTTTCCTTATAGACCTTCCATTTTCTCATGATGACAGCCATTTGGTTTATCCACCAAAGGCCAACTTGCACATTTGGGAGGAACCATTGGGAGACAAAATTGTTGTAGAATATCTGAAGCAATGGTGGAGACTATTGGATGAGGAGGCCACAAGAGGAAGAGGGGAGAGTTTTTCTCAACCCTTATAGTTTCTTGAGGATAAACAAAATTTTGGAGGGGAGGACTGTAATATTCCTAATATTTAGCTTTTAGCTAAATTGAATATTATAGATTATTTTGTCACTAGGTAGGTGAATAAGTGGGTAGGGAGGCCCATAAATCTCCTTAGCAACAATAAAAACACTTCAAGTGTGAAAGAAGGCCCTCTAATCAGCTAAATAAATTATCTTTCAGTATGAACAGGGGCTAGAACATGTTGAATAGGTCAACTTTGACCAAATCAACAACGTTGTTATGGAGGAGTGGACATTTAATGAGGAATAACGCAGTTTTGGAGGGAGATTGATTGCATGGAGGAAGTGACCTAATTGAGTGGGGCCAATGGTAAGGAAGCTCATAACTTATATAAGGAAGAGGATGGCAGCCATAGGGGGTTATGTTTTGGATTATTATTTTGTATGTGGTCTGTTTAGAATTCTTGCATTCTTCAGCTGTTTAGTTGAGATTGCTGCGATGTTTAGCACCAGGTGTTCCCAAGTGAGAATCCCATATCTTTCCTCGAGAGGCCTCTTGGAGGAGTTTTTCACTTCATTTTCACACTCAGGCTTAGGGCCAAGCATCATATTTCTTCATCAGCGCAGTTTCTGCAGAATATTGTGCTGTGTTGCGGGGTGTTGTAGTGGAGGGTTGAGAAACCCACTTTCTAAGCTAGTTTTTCATAGGAGGAAGGATTCCTTCTCTTGGGAGATCAACAAGGAGGGATTCTGAGCACATTTTAGATATTTGGCACCAGACCAACCTATTCCCATCATTTATAGCACATTTTCAGTTTGGAATTGTGTTATTTTGGAGGGCAGCTTCAGAGGAGGATCTATTGGCTCTTTTAGAGTGTTTTCTGTTAGGTGAAGGGTTTAGCCTTTCATTGGAGGATACCTTTGGAGGAGATCTACATCAGATCCATATTATTTTCAGCCTTCTATTTCAGGAGCTTTAGTTGCAGTGATGCTTTAGCCCTAGGGCTGTAGATCACCCTTTGTATTTGGGTGTATTTCTGGAAACCCTTCCTGGGTTCTCTTTGAAATGTGTCTAGGAGGATAGATCTTCACTCCTACCATCATTTGATCTATATAACATCAGATCTATATTGATCCATATTTATGCAGTAGTTTATGCCCTAAAACTATGCTGTCATAGCTCAGGGAATTTGTATGGCAACTATTTCTCATGTATTGACATATTTTCTTGTGGAGGCTTGTCTTGTATTGCTTGAGTGACTAGATCCTCAAGATCTTGTGCCTATTATTTGCTGATATGTTTAATAATATAGTTGTAAATTTGTATCATATCATGGTGTGTTGATTTATTCGCTGTTATTTCCATTATTGTATTCATATATTGCTGCTTCCCCATTTGGGAATATTACAGCTGCGCCTTTGGTAGAATTTCTGCGTGCAAAAAGACTCAAAAAACCAGAAATGAACTGAAGTGCCAAGTGTGCCAAAATTTTATCAAAATAGTTAGGGTAATTGTTTATCAAGTTCTTAAGGCATGAAGAGACACCTCAACAAGTATATCGAACCTCTCTTTCTCCCCTTGCTTAGTCAAACTTTCAATCTTAGGATTGGCTCTTTTGAGCTTGGCCAATGCAATTGTCTCTTTCCGTGCATGAATCTTGACTCTTGTTCTAGACAAGTAATTGTCCTTGTTGGCCTTCTCTAGCAACCTATCCAAATGTATAATGTCTCTATCAAGCCATGATTCCCTATCCTTGCTAATATCTAGGGCAAGTAGCTCACTTTGTGTGAGATGCTATGCTAACTCAGCTTCTCTCTATCTTTTCAGAGCTAAATCTCTCTTCAGCCATATAGTCTTTGGTTTTTGTCTTGGAGGCTGATCATACTCATCATCCATTTCACCAAATATTTCCAGGGCCTCCTCTAGCAAGACGTTAGCCTTTTCTACCTCTCTTTGTGCTTTGATGGTCTTTACCTCATTGATGATTCACTTAGTTTTAAGATGCTGATTTTATTGCTAAAGAAAGTCAATCACATAATTTTCTCTCTCAAGACTACCTTGAAGTTCACTAATATTTTCTTCTTTGCCTTTGATTGATGCACTAGTGATTTTTCCCTCATCTACCCCATCTAGGTCAATCAGCTGAAATTCATGCTCTATTTCATGTTTTCCCTCCTGTTCATCAATGATTGTCTCTTTAGCCTTTTCCTTTCCTTTATCCACTTGTTTTGTTGATGAAGAAGGCATGGTCCCTTTCACTCCAAGTGAAGAAAACACATGCCTATAGCCTATCTGATAAGTCTTGGTAAATGGCTCAACATCAGTCAAATTAGCCAAAGTTTCCTCAATATCCTCCTCATTGCTTGATGACTCGGAATCATGATGTGATGATGATGAAGGGTTATAGAAAGGTAAAGAAGAAGGATCAACATGAGGTGAATGAAACTGACTTGGTCATGATGTATGAGCAGCAAGCTGAAATGGAGGAGTGGATATGGGAGGATGAGATGATGAGGGGATATTCTAATCATGCTGACTAGGTGGGGTAGTGAAAATTTCATTTTCTATGAATGTGTCCCATGGAATGTTATTTTGCTCAAGTTGATGCATGACTATAATTTTAATTAGGGAGTGGTGAAATAGACTCTGCATTTGATGATTATAATCCCTCTTTTGTTCAATGTATGCCCTCTTTTCTTCACCCCTGTGAGCATCACCCGATGCAATGAGTGCTAAGTGGACTATTCAAAAATCATGAGAAATTAGTCAGTTACGACTACCTCTCATGGAAATGGTCATAGATGAATGAATAAATTAACGTAGTTGAATCCCAAAAATGATATCTAATATAATGCACTGCAGAAACCCCTCATACTTAAAATACTAAGAGTAAAGGGATCTCTTCTTGAATGGTTCATGAGGCACAATAGTTGCGAAGGTTTTTCAAATGGGGTAGCAAGCTAAGTGGGCTTGATTGTGGGGAAAAACTCCACAGTTAAGCGCGCTTGAGCCAGAGGAGTTCTGGGATGGGTGACCTCCCGGGAAGTCTTGGTTACCGGGTGCAAGCCCCGGAAGTGATGATTGATGCTATGTGATTCATTTCACTAGTTTCAATCCCACTTCTTCACCCCTATGAGCATCACCCGATGCAATGAGTGCTAAGTGGACTATTAAAAAATCATGAGAAATTAGTCAGTTATGACTACCTCTCATGGAAATGGTTATAGATGAATGACTAAATTAACGCAGTTGAATCCCAAAAATGATATCTAGTATGCCATCTTGTCAATGTTGTGGGAGAGGAAATAGGGTATGTGAAGCATTATGACTCTAGTGAAATGCAGAAGAAGTCT
Organism: Pinus albicaulis; assembly: GCA_034641835.2. Lineage (NCBI taxonomy): Eukaryota > Viridiplantae > Streptophyta > Pinopsida > Pinales > Pinaceae > Pinus > Pinus albicaulis. The sequence continues at coordinate 1,924,759,089 of CM076578.1, read as the reverse complement.
TATATGATATGAATAGAGTTGAGAAAACCTCCCCTCATAGGTGAAGTATTTCATGATGATTTTCATCATAGGGACATATCGGTCAAGAAGATGAGAGAAAGGGAAAATGGTCTTTTTTTCATCCTTGTATCTAGGTTTAAGATATGGTTCATAGTAGTTATGATTAAGGTTTCCTTGTTTAAACCATTTATCTCCCACATTAGGGATCCCTGTAGTAGCTGCAATGGAATTAGTAGACATGGTAAAAGTAACCCCAACAAGAGTGACCTACTTATCATAAAGACCTGAGATGAATAGCCTTGTTAACATAGGGTGATAATGGACCCTTTTCACCTTCTAACAAAATTCAAAGCAACCAACATGTTTAAAACATGACACAGTAAGTGGAGAAGCCATGAGTTCTTTTGTGTTTGCTAGTTCATATCTGATGATTTTCCCTCCTCTCTTATATGTCGTCTTCTTTGGTGTTTTCTCCTCATTGACATTTATGTTTTCTTCTTCAGACATTGTGGACTTGAAGACTTTGAAACCCTGGGGTAAATGGAATGAGATGAAGGGAATGTGGATTTGAAAGGAGAAGTTGTGACAAATAGAGGAAGTGAAAATGTAAATGATAACCTAGGTCTAAGAAAACCCTAGGATCTTATAGCTTTTATGATTGATTTGTGTTTAGGGACATGAGTATGGGAAATATGAATGAAAATGGCAAAAGGAAATGAAAACTAGGGTTTCAAAGCAATAAACACTTCAATTTTGCATTAAATCATGAGACACTTCAGTGAGAAGGCTTGATAGGGTTAACTTACTATTTGAAGGAGCTATGAAGAAGTCTGTGCAAAAAACTGAGCTTGCTGGGAGTGATAGAACCTGGAGAAACCCTCTCCGTTCAAACGCGTAGCATCCGGGCAAACACGCAACGTCCGGAAGTAAACGTGCAACGTACGTTGCTTTTTTATCTGCGGATGATCGGTCAAATGCGTAGCACCTAGGCTGAACATGTAGCATCCAAGCAAATGCACAACGCCTATGGAAAACACACAAGGCCCAATGAAATTTTCTCCCAATGCTTAAAAACTCTGAAATTTTCTCCTCTGCTAGAAACTCCTGATGGATGAATAGAGGCAAATGATTTGTTTGATTATTTTGAACAACTTTATATATTTAGGGATTGTAATTTTAGTTTGAATAACCCACTTTCCCTATGTTCACTTTTCCCTCTGGACTTTAGCACTGATAATCTTTAACTTTCTGACTTTTTGGCATTTTGCAATTTGATCAAGTCATGGAGTTTGGCTTTCTTTGCTCCATTTAGGCCAGAAATGATTTCATTTGACAGCTTGGGATGAATTTATAACATATGAAATTCATTAAATTACATTTGGAAAAATATAAATAAATTAAATATTGAATTTTACATCAAAATGACATTTTGATATAAAATTCATTAAACTCAAAAATTACAACTTTGAAAATATGATAATTACATCATAATGATCTTCTACATAGGAATATATATATATATATATATATATATATATATATATATATATATATATATATATATATATGTATGTATGTATATATATATATATTTAATTTTTAATTTTTTAATTTAATTTAATTTAATTTAGTCACTCTCATATATTTATTGACCTCATCTGAAATGGAGGAGTGACCTTGAAAAATAAAAAACCTAATGACCTAATGTGACTTCTTTAGACCTGACTTTCATGGATGAGATTTGAATTAAAAGACTACCTAGTGAAAAGAGAATTTTCATAGGTGTTGTTATGCTCAAGGAGACTTGAGAATGAGTTAGCCAATATGAATCTCTGAGGGAGAGTGAATGTAATATTCCAAAATGGAAAATACAGGAATATAGAACATATGCACAATCCCAACTACGATAAAATAAGAATTAAACATGTAGAACTGGAAAAATGCCAGAATACATCAAAACATCATAAATATGGGCAGAAAATAGATGAGCCATATCATTATATATCAACATCAAATGAAAGTACATAGTGCTCCAAAATGAATGCACTCAAGCCACAAGATGGTTGAAATGCACCAAAGAAACCAAGCACTGGAAATGTGTACTGCTACTGCTGCTGCTGCTAGAAATTGCTGCTATTATGATGAAGAACCATATGCAGAAGGTTGTTAGAGTGCTCAGAATGATCCGCACTTTTAGCTAATACAGGGACCTTTTTTGAGTTGAATCTGTGGTTAAAATCGCAGATCATTCTGGGCACTCTAACAGCCTTCCGCACATGGTTCTTCGTCATAATAACAACAGTTTCCAGCAACAGCAACAATAGCAGCACACATTTCCAGTGTTTGTTTTCTTTGGTGCATTTCATCCATCTTGTGGCTTAATGCAGTGGAACTATATGTATTTCAATTGATGTTATATAATGATATGGATTAGGTTGTTTTTTGCCCATATTTATGATGTTTTGTGCTATGCCGGCATTTTTTTCTAGTTCTACATGTTTAATTCTTATTTTACCGTAGTTGGAATTGTGCATATGTTCTATATTCATGTCTTTTCCATTTTGGAATATTACAGTCGTATCAGAGCATGATCTCTAGGTCAGCCTGTGAGATCCAGCTATCAAAAGAATAAAAAGAAGAAGAAGAGAACAAAATGATGGAGAGGATGAGATTACTCTCATCATTTTTTAGATCCAAGAAGAACCTCTCCAAGGAGGTTGAGTAGACAAAGAAGAAGAGATGCAGTGAAATTCCTAGAGAGTTTCAAGAAGAGGAAGAGCCATGCACTTCCTATTCTCAAAGAGAGGAAGACCAGAGGCATGAAGGGCATTTAGAATCTAAGATTCTAAGTGAATACCTTTCTGAATACAAAGCTAAATCTAGAGCCTTCAAGGATACTATAGCTTTACCACAGTTCATTCAGCTAGAGGAAGGGGGATCTACATCTTTGCATGCTACTGATCTAGAGCAACAGAGTTGCACTGCACTGTGCAAAGGCAGTGATGAAGAAAAGAGGACCCATTCCTTATGGGAGCATTCACATGACAACTTCATTCATGAAGAAAAGGAGGAAAAAATGGTAGATAATAGACATCTTGAAGTGAGAAACACCTTCTCCTTTCTAGATGACACTTTCTCAATGAGCACTCCCTAGCTCAAAGAGAAACTTCTACTTGCAGTAGTTCTAAGGCCTCACTGGTTTTGGAAGACCATGCATGAGGAGGAGGTCTCATCAAGAGATCCCATGAAAGGTGCAATTCAAAATTTCATGGAGTGCAAAGTTCTTCAATAGTCTGAGGAGGCTCTTTCCTTCTCACCCTTGGATATTCATGGATTCAAGGAGGAATAGATAGATGATGGAGGACATCTTCGGATGGATAAAATCTCTCATGTGTGCGTTGGACACTTCTTGAGCCATACACATCATGATGGGAGGTTTTTTCCTACCACATATTTGGATCCTTATGGGGTGAAATTGATCCTTGAGAAGATAGCATTTCAACATCCCATGAAATGCAAGAGCAGAAATCTGATTTGGGAGAATGATAGTCTTCCTTGGGAGAGTGCTAAGGAAGGAAAAGATGGAAGGCACCCACATGTGGATGGACGGGTGTGGATGAAGAGCAAGAATATGGAAAGCTACTTGCAGATCTATGATACCGGGCAACATGAGGCATGGTTGCATTGGTTACTCTTGAAAGAGTTTGGTCATCATCCTCTTTCCAAGGGTATGTGACAGGATACTTGCATCATGGGGCAGCAAGGAGTATGGACACATTATGTTGACATAACATTGTTCATTCCAATCACCATGTTTTCACTACATGATTTGGATGATGGAAGTATGAGGGGGCAGCAAAATATTTTGTTGCTTGGGATGTTCTTGGGAGAGAAATGACAGATTTGCTCTCACAGTTTTTATGATGTTGCCGGAGTACGAGATTGCACTATCACAGTGCAGAGGGGCTACTCCTTGGCCTTAGATGTTCAAGAGGTGATTTTCACATGGGAGAGACTTCTTATGTGTAGCAGCATTATGGGAGATACCTTTGACATTCTACATGTCAAATATTGGAGCCATGAGTTGGAGGGAGCCTATTTGCATAGGCCAATAGCGTTGCCACTTTGGAGCTGGGGTTTATTGATGGAGTATCCCTAGGATCATTTCAAACTTGATGCAATTGATGGGCAAAGAGGAGGTAAGAGAGATGAGGTAGTAGATGAGGACATCTATTAATATGGTGTACTCTTCTTGTCTTGTATTTCCAAGCATGAGGGAGAGGGTTTGCAAGAAGCACTTGGTTCATTTCTCTTCATGGGAGTGTGCCAAAATACTATGGAGGATCCATTCATGGATCCATGTGTCTTCTTACTTCCAACATATGGTGAGAGCTTGGCTTGTGCAACACAATATTTGCATTCTCTCACCATCTCTTGGCAGTGCATTGCTCCAAAAGTAAGCAAGCCCCTGATTTTGCTCCATGACCAATGTTGGGCCAAACTATATGATGGAGAAAGCCATCTCTTATATGGCCTTGGGCAGATGTTTTGTGATTACATGTATGTTCAGTTGATTCATATGATTAACCATGTATCAAGAAAAAAATTTCCATGTATTTCTCTGAAGCAACAGTTTGAAAAACTGTGCTGTCACCACTTTGGAAACTGTTGGTACCTTCCAGAACCTTATGAAACCATCAATAATTCCCCTGTTATGATGCCAATCATGATGCCATTTTCTGATGTTGTTTTTATCTTGATGGGAGACATGATGTTGAGAAAGGCACATGGTTTGAATGTGTCCTTTTGGGAAGGAGATTCCCACATTTTCTGTAGTACATGTTCTAATGGGAACATGGGAGGAGTTATGGCCACCATAGCCAAATATTTGTTTCTCTTGGAGGTGGGCCAAATGTGTGATGGTATGCCATATGATGATGCTCTCCTATCCATCACATGTGGAATGTTTTGGGCCAACTGGTTTTACAACGTTGGAGGAAGGATATTTACATATCTAATCTTCATGTTGCCACTCGAGGGCAATATCATTGCAGCCCAAGATTAGCAAGAAATCTACACTTATCTTAAGTGGAGAAAAAGGAAACATGGGGTAGGAAATCTTGCCTATCATGTTCAATTATTTAGCCCACTTCTTTGCAGAAGCCGAAGGTGGAGGAGATCTTTCATGAGTTGCCATGTTGGGAGGTGACTCATTTTGTATGGGTGATTGCTTGGGAAAAGATGCTTTCCCAATCCATTTAAGTTCTGTCCTTGTATTTGCTTGAGGACAAGCAACATTTTTGGAGGGGAGGACTGTAATATTCCTAATTAGCCCAAGCTAATAGGAATATTTCATTTTGTGTTGATTTTCTTAATTAATGAATAAAATGTGAAGGAGAACATGTAAACTGTTAAAAACATCAAAATAAATCAAATGCCCAATGTGAACAGAGGCAAATCAAGGCTATTTCAATAAAATACCCTTATAATGCGAAAGGGGATCATCACAGTATCTGGATTTTTCACTTATAGGTGTGAACAAGGACAAATGGATGAGGACATTCTTCAACATGCATGCATGGAGAAGAAGATAACATAAATAAAACCAGTTCAGTGTGAACAAGGATCCACATAGGTAGACATTTGTGAGCTGGATTGATTGCACTTGCAGGTGTGAATGGGTTTGAGCTATGAGACTGGGTCAACCTTGACCAAATCACAGCACTGTCTAGATACAATGTACCTCATGGAGGGACAACATAGTTCTAGAAGAAGGCTCTCATGTGAAAAGGGATAATTCATCAAGGTGGTTTAGGGTTTGCCAAAGCTCTCATCTTATAAAAGTAATGGGAAGGCTCAAGAGAAGGTTGTTGATGATATTATATTTTCAAAGTATATTTTCTACTTAGACATATCTCATTCTCTTGGTTGTTTAGCAGAGAATTGTGAGGATTTCCTGTTTAGGGATTCTCTCTCCTTCCATTGAGTATCTCTTGGAGGGAAATGTGCTCCTTTCCCACTATCAGGCATATGGCCAAGCTCCATCTCCCTTAGACAACGTAAATCCAGTTGGGGTTTACTTGTTTCAGTGAGCTGCAGCAAGTGGAGACTAGATCTGCTTAGATCTAGATTATACTAGTGCCTCTTCTTAGTGGGTGTGTCTTTTAACCTCCTGGAAGAGTGTACTAGTTGTTGAGCTTCAGATTTCAGATCTTGGCATGTGGCCAATATATTATCTATCTCTCACAACGCAGTTATTTTCAGAGACTGCATTATTCTATTCAGTGTTGCAGTAGCAGGGTTTATCCCCTTGCTTTTGAGCTTGTTCCTTGGAGGAAGGGCCAACCCTTCTCCCGGAAAGCTTTGTATTTCATTATTCTCCTGATTCTTGTATTTTTCAGCTACATGTATTCAGAGCTGTAGTAAACTGCATTTTCCAGATCTAGATCTGTAGATCTTCTATTTTGTATGTTGTGCTTCCATGAAACCTTTGTCGGGTCATTCCAATAATGTGTAAAAGAGGCTTTCCTCTATTTTTCTCCATGATCTGATGTAATACACTCCATGTATGTTGTTTCTCATTATTTTCTTCATAAACCCTTAAAAAATCACGCAGCATAAGTTTTAGTAATTTCTACATAAGTTAAGTCATGGGGATTGGGCCTTTTTCTAGCCATATCGGGAATGGGAGACATGTTTAACATAGCTAGAATGATTTTTTTTGGCTGAAATTTGATATGTGAGTCCCCTATAACATATTATAAGGGAAAAAACCATCATTTTCCTCTATTTTTACACAGATCTATGAAATTAACCTTTTTAGGGATTAATTTGCAGCTTTTCCCCACTTTTTGGATCCTAAAATGAAGAAGAAGTTGTTGATGTAACATCAACTGATGATAATGTGTTTCTTGACACATTTCATGAGTGAATAGAGTGTTTCTACTCCAGCATTGGGTTTATTTATTGTTGCAGTCCCATTATTGGGCATTTTCCCATCCATTCTAGGTGTGAGAGACTTGTTTACCTCACCTAGTCTGCTTGGTTTCTAATTTCATCTTGGATTTAGGACTTAGATACTAAGATCTAAGGGATCCAAGGGCCAATCTTGTTTGTTGTAGCATACATTCCTGAAAAATGCGTTTTTCAGGCATGCCTTGCTAGCAATCCCAATTTGGGGATATTACGGTGAAGTTTATTGACAAGGACAACCACCAGTGGAACAATTTTATATCATGACCTAATGGAATGATTGAAAATTTCTTTAGAGTGGGACACCTAAGATGCACATGCAAAATGTGTTTTGATCCCTGGTGGAAGTATGAAAATACTAACACTAACATTGGCCTTATTAGGGATGGAAGCTCCTTGGAGGTGTCAAGAACACCGTAGACCAAGTGCCTAACCTTTGGGCCAATACGGTCAAACAATTTAAAAGACTGCAGACTATAAAACTGACTCAAAAACCAATAAAAGTGACTGAGAAAAGAATCGAAAACTGACTTTAAAACTAACTCAAAACTGACTCAAAAAACTCTGAAAATAACAAAAAATCAACAAGCTTTATAGCCTTCACTTCGGGCCCCAAGCCTAACTGATTTTCCGCTCCAAACCTTGCATGAAGTATAAACTGGTATTTACAACGAAAGTGGACCATTATTTCAGAAGTTGCATCAGAGACAGCAATGTTTCAAGAGCCTACCATTGACCGATCCTTCTGAACATTCTTGTCCATTCATCTCTTTCAGCAAATAGGAATTTTGTCCTCGATAAGCTAAGATCTTGTAGGGTCCTTTCCATGGATTTTCAAACTTCCTGTGCTTTCCTTTCTCTTCATTTCTTGCATCCCTTCGCAGCACTACATCTTCTAGCTGAAACTTATCTACCTTGGTTTTGCGATTGTAAATCTTTTTTATTTTCTCCTGAAGTTTAGAAGTAGTTTGAGAAAATTCCTCCCTTTTTTTCTGAAGGTGAATCATTGATTGATTCAACGTAGGGTAATTTTGAGGTCTAAAATGGGCCTCCTAAGGAAATAATAAAATAATAGCTAAACCGAAAAAAATAATATTTAATAATTTTCAATTCACTTTTTGCACCACAATCAATGTAACCATAGTTAAATTCAACTCAAAAGTTGTACCAAAATAAAATTAATAATTTTTTTTTATTGATGTGACTATAAATAAGAATGAAATTTTCAAGAAAAAATCATTATCATTGAAAAACTAATGCATTTGTCCTTTGTACTTAAACAACTTAAAATAAAATATAAATATAAATTTATAAATTCTCAATTATATTATATGCTATTAATTGAAATTTATATTATTTAAATTGTATACTAACATGTCATTAATATACTATATAAAAATAAAATAAAATAATATAATATAATAAATGTATATGGATATGCATTATTTCTTTCAAGAAACGTGAAATGACAATAAAAAAAATTTATTCAAAAAGTGTGAAATGACATTTACTATGAGTAATTTACTTTGACTTTAAAAGTACTTAGAGCACTACCATGGTTAACCATGAGTTTTTATCGACCATTGATAATGTGACAAGTAAGTACCTTTAACTCAAACAATGACACCTCAACCATTAGGGGTGATGTCATCCCCTAAAATGTGATTGGTTCTCATAAAGTGAATTTTGATTGTACATTTTCCTTAGGAGGCCCATTTTAGACCTCAAAATTTCCCTAATGAATATCATCTTCCTCACTACCTACTTCCTACAATAATCTCATAACCGAGACTACAAGTGATGTAGGAAACAATATATCTGTACCATAAACCAATTCAAAGGGTGACATACCTATATACTTCTTGGTGCTCACTTGGCCTGCCCAAAAAGCATTGATAAGCTTCCTATGCCAATTTTTCTTGTTCTCCTCCAACATTTTCTTAATGATATTAACCAAGGATTTATTAGAGGACTCAACTAATCCATTGACCTGTGAATAATATGTGGTTGAATGGCCCAACCTGATATTATACTTGTGACAAAACTCAATCATCTTCTTTGACTTGAATTCCGCTTCATTATCTGTAATAATCTTGTGAGGACAACCAAAACGAGACAAAATATTGGATTCTAAAAACTGAATAATTACCACGTCTATGGCTTGCCTTGTAGGAATAGCCACGATCCACTTGGTGAAGTAGTTGGTGGCTGTTATAATCCATATATGCTGTGCTGATGATGTGGGATGAATTTAACCAATAAAATCGAGTCCCCACTGTTGAAAAGGAGCATTTACTACAATAGGCTTCAGCGGAAGAGGAAGGAGTTTCCCTTTTCCCTGAAAAATTTGACATTCATGACAGTTTGTGATTGTTTTGTACAAATCTGAAAATAGATTCGGCCAATAATACCCTTCTCTCAACACTTTATTAGCTGTTGTTTTCCAAAACAAGTGGTCTCCACAATCTCCCCTATGGAAGTCATCCATTACCTGTTTAGCTTCATCTTCAACTAGACAATTTAAAAGAACACCTCCTAGATCTTTCCAATAATGGGCACTGCCTAGAATGCAGTATTTAGCAGATTTTAATTTCAAAGACCTACCCTTACTCTTTGACATTCTAGGAGGAGGATATAAGTGCTGAAGAACATACACTTTTTAATACCATGGTGAAGTGAGAAACATTTTTGATACCTGTATTAGAGTGCCATCTTCTTCATCATCTGGCATTGTTGCAATAAGGTTTATGTCTAGAGAATGTAAGTTGGATTCAACCATGAGTTTAGATAACCTCTATCCCTTGATCAACTTGGTGGGCTTGATCTCAAGATCATACTCTAGAATTGTTGCTATCCATTTACCTCTCCTTCCTTCTTGATCGGTCTGCGTGAGAACTTCTTTTACAACTACATTTTGAACATGAGCTATAGTGTGTGAACGTAGAATATAGACCCAAAAATCCTTCAAGTCTTTGATTAAGGCCAAAGATTACTTCTCAATAATATTATAGCGAAGAGTAGCATCTCTAATGGCTCGACTAAAGAAAGAAATGGGTTTTTCAACTTGATCCTTCTTTTGCATCAAAACTACAGCCAAGGTGTGCTCAGATGCAAATGAAAATATTATAAAAATCACTAGTATAATCCAGACTAACCAAAACAGGAGCTGTAGTTAAAGCAAGCTTTACCAAGTTGAAAGACTTCATAGCATCATTGGTCCATTTTACACTGCTGTCCTTTTTCAACATATTAGTCAATTCATGCAAATGCTCAGCGAAATTAGGAACAAATCTACGTAATAAATTCATCTTACCATTGAAAGCTTATATCTCCTTTTTATTACGTGGAAAATATATTTTCTGAATTGCTTCTACTCTGGAAGGATCAATGTGATTGCCATCTTTGGAAATTATGTGACCGAGAAGTTTGCCTTCCTCCATGGAAAAAAGACTCTTTTTTGGATTCAGAGAAATTCCAAATTCCCCGCATTTCTGGAAAACAATTCTTAGATGGTATAAATGCTTATCATCAGAACCAGAAAAAAATGTCAAATCATATAAATACACTACAAAGAAAACATGTTTCTCATTAGCAAAGGATATATCCATCCCCTGCTGAAAAGTAGCCCCTGCATTCTTGAGTCCAAATGGCATTGTGACATACTGAAAGGTCCCCCACGGTGTTGTGAAAGAAAATTTACCTTGTCTTCTTCATGTAACAAAATCTGATTATAACCTAAATAACCATCAAGCAGAGACATCCATGATGCTCCAACTACAGTTCTCATAACATGGTCCATCTTAGGAAGGGGGTAATTATCCTTTAAAGACACTTTATTCAAATTCCGACAATCAATGCACAAACTTATCTCTCTAGTATTTTTCCTTACCAGAACCAAATTTGAAATCCAATCAGAAAATCTAATTGGAACAATGATACCAAATTTATACAATCGATTTACCTCTTTCTCGATGGATGGAAAAAGTCTTGGATTTATCCTTCTCAACTTATGCCTAAAAGTTTTTTGATCCGACTTGATGGGAATAGTGTGCTGAATAATATTTTTTTTCATAGACCTTCAATTCTGCATAATCCCCTGCGAAAATATCAAAAAATTTAGATAACAATTTGATGTACTTATCTTTTTCCTTAGGAGATAATGTCTTAGACAGCTTAACCATCTTGGGCTTATCTTCTGTTCCGATATTCACGTCTTCCACACCCTTTTCTATAGGAGTCAATGTTGGTTTTCTCACCACATCATCCTTATCAAATATTTCTTCTAAAGGTATGAGACCTCTAGGAATAATATTATCTTTCAGCTGTAAAATATTTATCTGATTGGCCTCTTTGTTTTTATCATCAGAATCACAAACATCATCAATAAAAGCATCTTTGAACTTTCCTTCATTATGCAAAAATATATTAATTTCTTTGTCATCCCAAAAAAATTCCAGTACCTTAAGTTATCAGGAACACTAGGTCTATGTTTGACATGAATTTCAAATTTATTACTTGAGTTCATCAGAATTTTGAGATTACTTGCTACCGTAGCAAGCAAATCCACAATTATATTTTGACTTCTTGGCACCACTTTTAATGTATATTTAGGAAAAAATTTCAATATTTCCAAGACTGCATTCCTATAAGCTCTCATTCGCAGATGCTTTTCTTGATATTCTCCTTTCACCCGCTTTATGAAAAGCTCAGAATCACCATAAACATAAATTCTTTTTGCACCAAGTTTCTTCAAAATTATGAGACCTGTGATCAATGCTTCATACTCTGCTTCATTTTTAGAATAGTCAAAAGCCAATTTATAAGAGCATTCTCTAACATTACTTGGAATTCCACCTGACTTACAAACAGGAGTTCAGATCCAAATACCAATACCTGCACCTTACTTACCCAAAGCACCATCAAAATCCATGCTCCAAAGGCCATCTTCGTCTTCTAGATGCTGAAACTTAACTATTGGTTCTGATTTACTTTTTCCGGTCACCTCATTTTTCTGTTCTGTAATTATTTTCTTTTCTTCTAAAGGCTTTTCGGAAGAAGTCACAATTTATTTTTCTTTATCAAGAACTTCTCTAAAAATCTCCGAAACTTCTAGTACATCCTCTACCTTTACTAGCTGATTACTTACATCATTCAAACTACCATCATTATACAAAATAAAAGATTCTATATCTGTATGTACAACCTGTATTTGATGATTTATGGGCTTCTCCTTACTAGTTATCAGAGCTCCTTACCCTTGTGTTTCTCCTCATTTGCAAAAATAAGAGAAAACTATAAGCAAGCAGATAAGCGAGTGGTCAAAATTATACATGATGAACACTCTCCTAAATTGGTTGAGAAAATCATGCGACATAGAATCCTCCTTAGCTCCAGATTTCCAGCCACCAAGTTCCATTGAATTTCAAATTGCAGATTAAGGCTTGTGTAATATTCCCAAATTTTCACATCATATTTGGAATATTAGAGTTCCTGATTTTCTTAATGAATTAAGAAAATAAAAAGGTGGAGGAACCCACAAACCTCAAAGATGAATAAAATCCACTTTTAATGTGTGAATGTGGATATTCAAGATCTAGATCTAAGAACAAGGAGTAGTAAAGCAACTCTATTAATGGAGGACATGTCTCATTTATGAGATGGATTATGGAGGATGAAACAATCAAATAAGATCATGGATATTAAATATAAAATCATGAGGATCTTTGATAAGGTCAACTGAGATCATAGTGCATCCAAAGAAGATCATGAAGCACTTATGATAAGATAGTGGAGGAAGTGGTGCATTTAATGCACATATGATGGAGAGGGTGATCACCCCATGTGAACTTGATGGAGGACATGAGGCTACAACATAGTAAAAAAAGGAGACTATGTCTACATGTACAACACATATTTGGAGTGGGCCTAGGATATGGAAGGCTCATGCATATAATGAAGGTAAAGGCACAATGGAAGGCATGATTTGGATTATTCATTTCTTGATCTATTTAGATCTAGATTTGTCTTAGGACATTTCTATGCAGACTTGGGCTATTTAGCAGAGTTTGTAGTGTTGCTTAGCATGGGGTGTTCCCGAGCGGGAATCCCACCTCTTTCTTGAGTGATCTCTAAGGAAGAGGATTTTTCTTCATTCCATATTAGGCATTGGTGCCATCTTCAGGAGGTTGTTTCTAGAATTCAGCTAAGAAACCAGTGGAGGATTCATCCTACCAATTTGTTCTTTAGATTTAGCCTTTCAGGAGTAGAAAATCTACATCCAACATTCAGGGCATTGGGTTTTACCTCCATGCAGCAGCAATCCCTTCAAGGATTGTGCAGTTCAGTCCTATAGATCTATTGGAGGAAGGAAGTTTCCAGCATTTCAGCTGGAAATCCTACGAGATATCACCTCCTCACATTGGATCTATTGTTTCCATAACTCAGGAGTTGATTTGACACATCTAGTAGTAGGCTAATGAGCCTCCCTCTTTAAAAACACATTTTTCTGAAGCTGTTGTTCATCCAACAACTATTTTCAGTGGAGGGGATTGGAGGAGCTAGATCTTGAGCTTTTAGCCCAAGGATCTAGTGAAGGGATCAACCCTTCTTGCATATATCTGATTGTACATCATTGAAACCATCATATCATCAGATCTAGCTTCATATCTCCATTCCCAACAACATATATGTGAAGCCCTAAGAGGGTGGTTTTCATAGACTTACAGATCTGAGAAACCTTTCCTAGGTTATCTTGGGAATCCATCATAGAACCCAGATCTACAATTTCAGACTCATCAGAGCTCCCATTCTGCCTAGATCTGACTTTATATATTTTAGGCCGTTGCAGTCCCAACAGTTGTAGCATGGACAACGCAGTTTACCTTCTAGCAGAGCAGCAGTTACACAGCCCCTCTTGGGAAATCATTGCAGGGTCATTCTAGGCCACCCTTGTGGCTTGAGTGTCTCACATTTTCATCATTGTTGTACTTGCTTATTCACCTCCAATATAGTAAAATGGCTCAGCTATTTTTGTGCATTCTGATGTGTATATAGATTTATTGTTTACTTTGTTGCAGTTCTTATATTGTGTTTTAGTATTACTACATTCTTCATTTTGGGATATTACAACTTGGAAGTTGAAACACATGATCAAATGATGCAATATGATTTTGTACCATTATGTTTTAAAGCATTTTGATTTTTTAAAGGAAAATTTTCATAATGTCTCTAAAGCAAAGGATGAGAAGCCTGTAGAAATTCATGCAGTCTCATTAGAACCAATGGAAAATAGGTTGCAGCAGTATTTTCAAGTTTTTCATGACCTAGTAGCTGATGTGTTAGATGCTATCTGTAGTAAAAGTCCTTCTCCATTAGCTAACTATGAGCCTGAAAAGAGTTTTGATATAAAATTGATTCGAAAAATGACTTCATTGTCTTGTTTAGCAGGTGATTCATTACAAATATCATACCACGAATTGTAGTCATATCAGGAGAGTAATGAAGAATATTTTTGTTTTGTTTTTTATCATCAGGAAAAAAGTATTCATTCACGAGTTTCAAGATCCTTTTGTCAACTTTCTACAGTCATCAAAGAAAGAAAGCACAAATGTTAGGAAAATTTTAAAACCAAGATACGAAGACTACCTAGAGCAGATCAGTAATGTATTAGATGGACTAGAAAGAAATTTGTATTCCTATGAAGATCCTTTCGCAACATTATTGAGGTCAGTCGATGGGCTCGTCCTTTGCAATTTCATCAAGATTCAATCTGTTGACAAGTTTTCATGGGAGTTTCCTTTTAGTAGTTCTTTCTTCTTGCTCATAAGCAATCACTTGTGGAGAATTCAAATAGCAGCCAGAATGCTTACATGGTTGCATTGGCCATTCAATTTCACTTGATCAAATGATGAATGGATCAATTAGAATAGGTTTTTTTGAATAAGCTCAATTCTGAGCATCTTTTTCAGTCAATATTGAGTCAGTTTATTGAGTCAATTTTTTAGTATTCAGTTAGTCTTTAGCTTTTGACTCCATTGCCCAATGAATAGGCACTTGGTCTACGGTGTTCTTGGCACCTCCAAAGGAGCTACCATCACTAGCTGGAGCCAATGTTAGTGTCAGTATTTGCATACTTCTACCAGGGATCAAAACACATTTTGCATGTGCATATTAGGTGTCCCACTCTAAATAATTTTCAATCATTCCATTAGGTCATGATATAAAATTATTCCACTGGTGGTTGTCCTTGTCAAGTTTCCCATTTTCCTTCACAAGTATATTCTTGTTGACCCTCTTCCATGTCTTCATCATGCTGAAAACAAGTCTTATCTCATTCAAATTTTAGTCAAAGTCACTCATTGAGTCAGTTTCTTTCATTTCTCATAGGGTCACTAGGGTTTCATTAGGCCAAATCATTGCATTGTCTCATTTTCAATAAAGGGCAGCAAAAGGTGTGAAGGTGACCCGGAATAAACTCATGATTTGCTTCAGTCAGTTCAAATGTAATAAGTAATCAGTCTCCCAAGGCTGCCAAATCAGAGTTCCACATGCCAACACATCAAGTGTCAAATACAAAAAGTGTCTACTTCAGAAATTGATCAAATGTCAAAGGCAGTTGTCTTTTTCCCAGGGTGCCTAAGTCATCATTTTCCACAAGCACTAAACCCTAATTTCCTCTCCCATTGAGCTAGGTTTTGCTATGGAAACGAGACATTTGAGCAGATGAGCCATAACGTAGGTCATATCAGTAAGTATGAGGTCATTTCAGCTCATTAACATAATGTCTCCATCATTTTTTGAGAAGTCATTCCAAGAGTCAAGTCATTTGCCATTCATAGGGTTGGTTTTTATTAAAATTGTGTTTCCGCCCAAAAATAGATGAATTTGAAAAATGTGAGAGAGGTTTTTGTCCATAATAGGTCAAGGAAGGAAAACCTTATTTATTTTTTACACAGGTGTCATGGTTTTAGAGAAATTAAAAAAATATAGGTGCCACAGGAGAGTTGTTGCACTTCTGGAGTGACCTTGGGAAAATCGAGTTTTCTCATAGTTGGAGTGTCCAAATGAATTTATTGATGAGTAAAATGATAACTATACAGAGAGATATTTCCAATGAGCTATCATGAGATCAATTTGGAGTTGTGTAAGGCCTCCAAAAGTTTCTTGCAACATCACTTTTCATTTCTGCACCCTCATTCAACACTTTTTGACCAGTCTTGGGAAAATCAATTTTTGACAAGGAAAATAAAATCCAATCAGAAAAAAGGTATATTTGGAATTAGACAAGATAATATTTCCAACGAGCTATCCTCGGCCTAATTTGGACACCGGGAAGGCCTCCAAATGTGGTCTGCAAAACGGTGTTGTAGGGACGCTGCACGTTTGCCAAAAACGCTGTGCGTTTGCCAAGTGTTAGCCCCCTATAAATTTTTTGACAAGAAAACAGGGGGCTAAAATTTTTTTGAGCCTTGAATGAATGCATTTCCTCTGAAAAAACATCATCCTTGAAGCCTTCTTATGCCCTTGTCCTTTGATAAAATCCCCACTGCTGTTTCCAGTTATAAAGCCTCCCTAATTGTGAAGAAATGCCCAACATGCCTCCTTTTTCCCTTTATATCATCCCTCTTAAATCTTTGCTTCATCCCCTTTAAATCCTCTCTATTTCCCTCATTAACCCTATAAACCATCTCAAGTTCCCTTTTAAACCCTTTCCCTCTCTATCGTTACCCTTCTTTGGCCTTAAATTGCATTAAAATGGGCCAAAAACCCACTTTCTACCTTATAATAGGCCTAAGCCCCTTTTGACTAAGCCTCGAAAACCACTTCCCCACATGCCCAGGCGCCGGAACCAGGTGCTAAGGTCTTAATCGCTTATCGCAATCGCAACCGTCGGGCGGGTGCAGCTCTTTGTTACACGCAAAAATCCCGATGGGATTGAGTTTGGTCTGTAGCGCCGCGGATACAATCTTCGTTGTTGATCTGAATAGATCGGGCGGACCGACGCTCAATCACATCCCCTGCTCCGATCAAAATCGCGATTGCTAATCGCTGCCACTTTCTGCCCTTCGAAATTGCAATCTCCCGATTACAATCTTCGTCGTCCATTCCATTAGATCCGACGGCCCAACACTAATCACTGCGCGCTTGTCACCCTTCCCCTTTTGTCCCTCCGATTACATTTGAACCGTTGATCTCCCGCCAGATCCGACGGCTGGCGCTTAATCGCTCCATCGCAATCGCAATATCGCATCGCACCCCCCTCTGCGCCTTGCGATTGCTATCCTCCGATCAGATCCCGATCGTTCATCCCTTTTGATCCAACGGTCCAGATTTCTCCCGCTCCGCTCCTTTGACCCTTCTCTCCCCCCTACCGATTTAATCTCTGCCATCGATCCCTTTCGTGATCCAACGATTGGCATTGAATCGCTCCAATTTCAATCACAAATTCCAAACTATGCCACCCGCTATGCTCCCCGATTGCGATCCGCCAATTCCGTCAGGTCCGTCCATTGATCCAAGATCGACGACCCACATCGCATATCGCATCCATTCATATTTTCTCATCGGGTGATCACGGGGCTCCATCGCTTAATCTTCGCCGTCCGTTGATCTACTCCTGAGATCCAACGGTCTAAGTTTAATCGCCCTCCGCCATGACCAGGTCCCACCACCCATGGTCCATTTCATGTGTTTTTCATTGCATTTTCCCATTTCCTTTGTGTGTCACCCAACTTCCAAAGGTCATCCCGTCCATGAATCTCCACCGTTGATCATCGCCTCCAAAATGGATCGAACAACCCACATTCATTCTCTCATCAAAACTCCAGTTCATTGCATTTTCACCTGTTTCCTCCACAACCGCCATTTCTATATTTCCGCCATCGTTCCTCCGGCCTCCATCGTTCCTCCGGCCTCCATAGCAAATCTTCCACCACCATCCCCGGATTTTATAAATGATTTATTTCATTGTGTAGAGTTTTCGCCAGAGTGGTTTTTCACTCTGTTTATCATAATTGCAGTAACTGCGATGCGAGATGCAGAGAGGCCATTTCAGCATCGGCCAACGTATCAGCAGAAGAGATTCAAGGGGGTTAATGCTCATTATTGATGTAATTTATGCTTAATCCTACATTCAAAGGAAGAGGCACAGTTTGAAGACTAAAGAGCGCACTAGCAAGTCATGTCAGTGCTACAAAATAGCAGAAGGTGTTTTCTCCAGAGGTACACCTTCCTACAGCAGTCTCCATGCCTCCTCGAGCCCAGAAACAGTTAATTACTCTGACAGAAACCTCTTGAAGACTGTCAGGACCGCAGTTATGGAAGCATGGATACCTGAAGACCTTTTTAGTCACCTTAATTGCTTCAGAGGACAGAACAGAGGGCCTTACAGCCAAAAGGACTTCACGAAACATCAAAGGTCAATCTTGGCTTGACAGAGTCTCCTAGACCATACCAAAGGTACTTACAGCGATGAAGATTGCCATTAAGCAGAGTGGGCATGAACTCTTTCTTCACTCTGTCTTAATGAGATCCATTTAATGAATATCACCTACCATTGTTATTCTCTTCTCCTATAAGAATTCCCGAGAACATATTGTAAAGGTTTTTGTTCGGTTATTGCCAATTGTTGTTAGAGGGATTCAGTTCAACTGTTAGAACAGTCTTGGGAGGGATTAGCAGTGTAGTTGTTATGTAGTAGGCTGGGAGGGAAAGTCTGGACTATAACAACCATTGAGCTCAGTGTATGTGACTGGTTTTGCATCAATTAATCAAGCACATTTCTTTGGATCCTGGTCTATTACTACGGGTGATGTTTCTCTTGTGTTATTGTTTTATTACACTTTCATGTTGCTCATTGGTCTGCTAGCTTGCATCAGAAATATAGCATAGGATTTAACCTTGTTAGGTACCCTATGTTTTTTCTCTCCTTTCCTTTAATGTTTTCTACTGATAGTGAATCTAAGAGTAAATTCAGCTGATTTAACCACTGTAGCGGTTCCATATGCTGCTAGCTGATGTATGAATTCAGGATGTGCTGCTTGGATATTTTTGCTGGTGTCAAAGCATTGAATGTTCAAAGTCCTTTGATCTATAGACCCTGGCCCTATTAAACTTATCTCTGTTTTTCTCTTGGAGTATGCTAAAGCTGACCTAGAGTTAAATGACCTCTGGTCTGATCTATAAGCTGCCCCTTTGTACCTCATAGAAAGTTGCCTTTGAGGATGTCCAATAAGGTCTGGAGTTAAATGACCTTTGACATGATCTATAGACAAAAATTGGGTTGCTTTCCTTCTTTCACCTTCTTCCTTAATGTTCTGTCCCACCATCTATCTAAAAAGATCCTTTAGTGTAGATGAATTTCCCTCTGAAATCCTTGGCTAATTGTTGCAAGTAATTCTCCTTTCATGAATCCATAGCCCAATGGATGGCACTTTATTGACCTATCCCCTTTGTTGAAACATCTTGTGTTGAGATTGCAACAAGATGATGAGCTTAGTGGAAAGGAGTCGCCTTCACTAAGTGGGCCCGCAGGCTATTTTTGGCGCAAAGTCTATTTTTAGACATATGGATCATGTTCTATGAGTTGCAGGATGCTATTTGTGGATGGTTGGTCAAGTTGGAAAAAATATATAGACTTATATTTTTAGACATACTGGGCGGATTCTATTTTTAGATTGCCAGTCTAAAAATAGATATGGCAAATATTATTAGCTCTTAATAATATTTAGACTCTAAACATTATCTTATTCTCTTGGAGCACTTCAGTTAAGTGCACAGATGTGGCACAGGAGCTGACAAAAGGAATTACGCTATTCCTACGGGTTAAGTGGAGCTATTGCATGGATACTTCTGTTAGAACTCATGTGACAGAGTTTGGTGGAGTTGATTGAGGAAGTTAGTGGAGTTGTATTCAGTTTAACTAATCTAAACATAGTTGAGCTATTTGTATCTAGTTTAACTGATTGATACAATTAGTGAGAGTGGCGTGAGTTAATTATTAATTAATTCACTAATTATAAACTCATTAATCAACTAAAGAATGCATCAGTTAACTTCAGTGCATGGACAGTTTCAGTGGAGACCAGTGCAGAAATAGGTGAAAGAGCAGGTTAACTATCAGTTGCGACTATAAAGTTGTTATTTGCAACACACAGATAGGTGGAGAAGCCCATGAGGATTACGCAGTTCAAGCCAGGTGGTTTATCTATTTAATGAAGCCATCCCATAGCATTGAAAATGCAATAGAGGCTGGCTATCAAGTGGCAAAATATTGGAGCATGTGTTTTGCTAGATCTTGCTTGATAGTGTGTAGCAATTGAGGGTGTGCATGAGAGCTTATGAGGAGCTTTTGTACTATTATTGTTACATGATCTCCATGACATATAATATACAGATATTTTGGGTTTTCAGCTTTAAGATTTCCCATTAAATACTGCGTTCATATGTGTGATTGTTTGTGGTTTTAATGTATGCATGCAATTGATTTTAATTCCGCATGTAATGATCAATGGTAGAAGAGATTCTGTATTATGCATGAAGCTAAAATATTGTGTGATCAAGAGAATCTCGGTGAATAATATATCAGTTATTCAAATTTCTACATGGTATCAAAGTGATATTGATCATTGTAGCAATTGAAAAACATTGAAGCGGTTGAGTTTTGTGCTGGTGGAATTCGAATTTGCAGCAATGTTTTCTTGGTGTCGAAGTTGAGATGTCTTTCAATGGATTACGATTGGAGTATGCCCTTGAGGGCAGCTCGAATTATATTTCATGGAAGGACAGGATGGAGGCGGTGCTGGATGACAATGGGTTGAAGGGGTTCATATATGCAGAAATTCCAAAGCCTACTTCTAGTGATGCTGCCGTACTTGACGCATGGCAAAAGAAGACAAAAAAGTGTCTAAGGATTCTGTTGGAAGGTGTGAAGGATCACATAGTGTCCAGCCTTCATGGTAAGGCTTCTCCATTCTTGATGTGGAAAGCTTTCACAGATTTATTCCAAAGCAAGAGCGACCAGAGGAAGTTGGCGCTCAAGGACAAACTCAGGAACATAAAGATGGAGAAAGGCGACAATATGCCCAAGTACCTCACGAAGTTCATCCAATGCAGGGATGAGCTGGGAAGTGTGGGGGTTATTGTTGATGATGAGGACTTGGTGAGCTTGTCTCTCCTTGGGCTTCCGAAGAGTTGGCACTCCTATTAGGACTCTGTCAATGGTCGGGAGAAATTGCCAGGATGGGAGCGACTTTGGTCGGATCTTGTGCAAGAGGAGATAAGGCAGAGTACCAGGGATGGATCTTCGTCAAAGAACTCTGATGAAGAGAATTGCGCTTTGGCTGCCAAAGCAAAGAAGGGGAAGAGCAAGAAAGCTTCTCATTCTGGTGCGAAAGGCAAGAAGCAGGACATGTCCAAGGTGAAGTGCTTTCACTGTCACCAACATAGACATTACGCCACTAATTGTCCATAGAAGAATAAAAATAACCAGGCTGCTGGGACTGTAGCTAGAGAGTCCTTAGCCTCACATTTTGAGCTATATTTTTCGCTGATCGCATGCTTGGTCTCAAGTGTGATGGGTTCAGTGTGGTTTCTTGACAGTGGTGCATCTTTTCACATGACAGGAGATTGAGATTTGTTTACTGATCTGGATGAGAAAGATCTTGGAGTGCACATTGAGATGGGCGATGATGGTAGATACAGTGTGACCGGTATCGGTACCATTTTCTTTGAGAGGGAGTCTGGTAAACCCTTCGTATTGAAGGAAGTGATGCATGTTCCAGGATTGAAGAAGAATCTTATCTCTGTGGCGATGTTAGAATACGAGGGATATGATGTTGTCTTTAGCGAGGGAAAGGCTTTCCTGCGCAGTAAGGCAACTGGTGAGACCTGGAGGATAGGGGTTCGAGTTAAGAACCTTTATCAATTGCAGGTAAATGGCTGCAAAGCAATGGAAGACAAGGCAGAAGGAGTGGTGAGCCGGGATGATGGCGAGTTGTGGCATCGGAGATTGGGCCACCTTCACCATGGAGCTTTGAAGATACTGCAACAGATTTCTACTGGGCTTCCTAAGGGTACTCTTGTGCAATTATATCAGTGCAAGGGATGTACCTTGGGAAAATTTGTGAAAGCCACCTTTCACGAGAACGACAGTCGCGCCACGACGATCCTTGAGAGAATTCACACAGACGTGTGGACCTTTCTCAGCAGCTTCAACAATAAAGCACAGGTATTATGTGATATTTGTTGATGATTTTTATTGTAAGTGATGGATCTTCTTCATGCATAAGAAGAGAGAGACATACTCAAAGTTCTGTGAGTTCAAGGCACTGGTTGAGAAAGAATCGAGGAAGGAGGTGAAGGCTCTTAGGAGTGACAATGGTGGTGAATTCATCTCTGGCGAATTCAAGGACTTTTGCAGCACAAAAGGAATTCAAAGAGAGCACATAGCACCTCATAACCCATAATAGAATGGGGTTGCTGAGCGAAAGAACAGAACGATCGTGGGTGCTGCACGGGCGATGTTGCATGATCAGGGCCTACCCATTCACTTGTGGGCGGAGGCATGCAATACTACAGTATATGTGTAGAACCGTTGTCCTCACAGGATACTTGGCATGAGTACACCTGAGGAGGCGTTTTCTGGTAAGAGGCCTGATATTTCCCATTTGAGGATTTTTGGTTCACCTGTTTACATTCATGTGACGAAGGATGCCAGGAAGAAGCTGGAACCGACTGCGGAGGTTGAGATATTGTTGGGGTACATTGATATGCCCCACAACTATTGTGTGTATTTTCCAGACAGTTGCAAGATTGTTGTGCGACGAGATATCAAATTTCATGAGGAGAAAGCCATGAAGTGTTCACTTGAAAAGGAGCCACACTTGCATGCAGATGAGGAGCTATTAGTTCCTAAGGATGAGTCTCAAGATGTGGATCAGCCATAAGATGAGGTTCATGGAGTGGAAGAGACCACTCAGGCAGCGCCAACCATCAGAGGGCGGAAGCGCACTACAGAAGCTGAGCGACTGGCTCAAGATGCAAATAAGGTTGTAGGAGCACCTACATCACAGCGTAGACAGAGACAGTCACCTGACCGGTATACTAGATACATGGCTCTTATGAGCAAGTGTATCGTGATAGAGCCATCCTCTTTCGAGGAAGCTATGGAGGACCCCGCATGGGTAGATGCCATGGTGGAAGAGTATGATTCGATTTTCAGAAACAGTGCATGGGAGATTGTCCCGAGGCCAGAGGGGAAATCAGTGGTGGGTTTGAGATGGATCTACAAAGTGAAGTAGGAAGCTGACGGGAGTGTGGAGAAGTACAAGGCAAGATTTTTTTCCCGAGGCTTTTCACAGATTGAGGGGATCGATTATGATGAGACCTTTGCACCTGTCGCAAGGTATTCTTCCATACAGACGATTCTTGCTCTCTCAGCGCAGATGGGGTGGCACATTCATCAGATGGATGTGAATACTGCGTTCCTCAATAGAATCATTGAGGAGGAGGTGTACATAGAGCAGCCCGAAGGTTTCGAGATCTTCAGCAGCGAGTCGCATGTGTGCAGGCTCAAGAGAGCGTTGTATGGGTTGAAAAAAGCACCTCGTGCTTGGTACACATAGATAGACAATTATTTCACCGGACTTGGATTCTCCAAGAGTGAGGCGGATACTAACCTATACCAGATTGTGGTGGAGGGTAAGTTGCTGATCATTGTACTTTATGTAGATGATTTGATTTTGACAGGTGATGAACTGTTGATACACTCATGCAAGGCTGATCTTGCAAAGGAGTTTGAAATGAAGGACTTGGGTCTCCTTCATTATTTCCTAGGATTGGAAATTTGGCAGCGCAGTGGTGGACTGTTTTTTTCTCAGGGTAAGTATGCCTGGGAGATATTGGAGAAGTTCAACATGCATGGCTGCAAGCTTGTTGATACTCCTCTTCTGGGTGATTGGAGGAAGGAGGATGCTAATTCGGCGGAGGTAGTGGATGCCACTGTTTATCAACAGTTGGTGGGGTCGCTTATGTATCTGGTCAATACACGACGCGATATATGCTATGCAGTTAACTAGCTTTCACAAGCTATGGTTAAGCCTACCAAGCTCTACTGGAAGGCAGGCAAGCATGTATTGAGATATCTCAGAGGCACATATCTCAGAGGCACATCGGGATATGGATTATGGTACAGAAAGTCGGATGAGGTGAAGCTATGTGGCTTCACGGATGCATATTGGGCAGGGAGCCCAATAGAAAGAAAGAGCACATCTGGAGGGATTTTTAGTATTGGGTCGAAAACAGTTTCTTGGTATAGCAGGAAGCAGAGATCCGTGGTACTCAGTTCAGCAGAGGCCGAGTATATGGCAGCGAGTTTGGCTGCATGCGAGGCTATATGGATGAGGAAGATCTTGGTCAGGTTGTTTGGTTCACACTTGGATCCTACTGTGATTTATTGTGATAATCAGAGTTGCATCAAACTCTCGGTTAATTTAGTATTTTGATGCAAGGGCATTAGACACTAGCCAACAATGTAGGAGGTTTGTCCACATGTTGTGGCTAGGAGGGTTTGAAAACATTTGAATTGTAACAGCTAGGTGTCAATACCTCAGCTGACTGTTTCATTTAGATTAGTTATAGTTTTAGAAGTTGAATGGTTAGTCCATCTGTCATGTTTTTAGTTTTCGAATAATTGTAATTAGGCTCTTGAATTACCATAACGGTCCTCACAGAAGAACCAAAAGGACATATGTTGATGTATATAAATGCAATCCCTTGGATGTATAAAGGAAGGGGGGGAGGATGAAGAAGAGAGATTTTTCTGCAATAAAACTCTGTGTATTGAGCAATTGCTTCCAGTTAAATAGATTTCAAGTCCCATTGATTTCCAAACTGTCTGAATTGATAATTGTGAAGAATTTTGTTTAACTGCGAAGCGATTGAAATCTATATATGAATGTTGAATTGAATGGTCCTACAGTCTCCACGACCCTCTATCTACCATTTCTAGTAATTTATCTGAGCAAGTCTTGTGAAATTATCCCATCGCAGGCGAGGCCTGTGTAGAGAAATCGTGGTCGTTGAATCCTGTTTAATGTTGGTGAAATTCCCGTATAAAGAGAATTATATTTGTTTTGACGCTAATTGAATTTCCTCACTGGGACTAAACCCTGAGTTAACAAATGGAGAGTGTACGAAGGAGAACACAAACCCGACGCGAACCTTGGTTAATCACTATACAAAAAAAAACTGCTAGTGGATTTGTAAGGCAGATTGCCCATATCGCACCGCTTTTGGGTGAATAGGTGGTATTTTTCAAATGCGAGCGATTCCAGAGATTTGTCGACACGTGGTGTGGTGGACCCCCAGAAAACCACCGTTTAAAACGCGCCATCGCACGTTATCATTTGTACCAGGACGCTAAGCGATATTGCCGTGTGCCATTGATTTGGGAAGGGGCCATCAAACGGTGATCGCACGCTGGACTTGGTCGAAGTTTAATGAAAGAGCCCGGATCATATCGACAACGATCGACGGTGTAGATTCATTGCGGGAGGAGACGAGCCAGGGATTGTCGCCGTACTCCGGAAGCCTCCGCAGTGACGTCATGGGACCATTGACCGTAGAGGTGGGGTCCAGAGCCAAGGGTTTATTATAAGTTATTTGTTCAAAAAGCGTGGAGTATTAATACAAAGTTTCGAAAGGTATAAACGTTGGTTATAAGGTTGGAGGCATAATATAAAGTTCGGGAATATAATTTAAAGTTCAAATGTTGTGGATAGTATTTACTTATAAAATTATACGAATTTGATAAATAAACTAGAAGTAAGAGGAAGTAGACCACGTGGGGTAAACCAAAGGGAAGTGCTAACAGAGCCACGCTATAGTTGACCATCTCTCCTTGGGGTCCAAAATTTCAGTTTTGTTGCGTCAATTGTGGTATCAGAGCTATTGTTTTTGAGTTGTTTTTGTAGAAAGCTGACATGGCAATCCGAGTTGGTAGAGGTGCTGGCAGAAGGAGACCCATTGCCAACACAGAGGTGTTGGGGATGTTGCAGAGGGTCGAGGCCAGAATGGATGCCATGGAGTGAAGACAGCCCAGAGATCTGGAAGACATCAGTGAACCTGAGATAGAGGAAGCTGAAGAAAATGTTGAATTTCCTCCTGACTTGAGGCTCCTCAGAACTGTTCTGGGATCTGCAGTTAAGCCCAGAATTGAAGTGTCGAGTTATGCAGGGGGACTGAATCCAGAGGATCTGGTGGACTGGATAAACGAAATGAATAAGTGCTTCGATTATGAAGAAATAAACAAAGATAAAAAGGTCAAGTTTGCAGTAACAAAGCTGAAAGGACATGCTGCACTTTGGTGGGATGGAGTGTAGGAAGAAAGGAGGAGAGTTGGAAAAAAACCTATCAAGAGCTGGACCAGAATGATGGCTAAATTAAAAGGTAAATTCTTGCCTGGTGATTATCAGCTGACACTGTATAAGCAAATGCAGAACCTGAGACAGAGGTTGCTGACAGTAAAAGAATACACAGAGGAATTCTACAGAGTAAGCATAAGGGCTGGGCAATTCCAAGACACACCAGAGAAGACTGCCATATATGTGAACGGTCTCAAGCTGGAGATCCAAGATGAGATTGATCTTCTGTCTCCTAAGATAGTGGAAGAGGCCTACCAGATGGCCTTGAAAGCAGAGGAGAAACTCTTGAGGAAGCAATCTGCCAAGAAGAGAGATACTTTTCATGGAAAGCGAAGTCAAGGTGGTAGAGGAAAGCCTGCTACACCTAGGGATGAAGCTAACAGTAGCTCACCTCAGAATGCATCTACAGAGGATGATGCAAGGGGCAGAAGGGGTTCTTACAGAGGAAAAGGAAGAGGAGGCAGAGACAGCGGCAGAGGTAGGGAGTTGAGGTGTTATAGATGTCAGCAAGTGGGACATAAGCACTATGAGTGTCCAAATAATGTGGGTGCTGGACCAAGAAATGTTGTTTTTTCCCAGGTTGGAGAAGAGGCAGAAATTGAAGAAGAAATTCTTCCAGAGAGGGGAGAATCCTTGGTGGTAAATAAGGTTCCGTTGAAGCAAGCCAAAGAGGTCACTGAGCCTGCACCAAGGAAGACTTTGTTTAGGAGCATACATAAAGTCCAAGGGAAATGCTGCCAGCTAGTCATTGATAGTGGCAGCACAGACAATCTGGTTTCCACTGAGGTGATAGAGAAGTTGAAGTTGAAGACAAGGGAGCATCCACTACAAGAAAAAAGCACATTGGTGAGGGGAAAAAATGGTCACCATAAGCTCATTGGTGAGGGTCAAAAGAGCCTTCGTCACCAAAAAAGGAACGTCACCAAAGGTGGCATCACCGAAAGTATAGGTGTTGTGGTGACATTCAAGGTCTGTCACCAATAATGATTTATAGTGATGGATAGTGACCGTCACCATTTCATATGAGCAATGGTGACGGAAAATAGCCTCTGTCACCAAAAAATTGAACGTCACCAAAGGTGGCGTCGCCGAAAGTATGTGTTGTGGTGACATTCAAGGTCCGTCACGAATATTTATTATAATGACGGATAGTGACCGTCACCATTTTATATGAACAACAATGATTTTTTGTGATGGACCTTTCATGGCCGTCACTATTGGTGCATATAGATGGCGACGTTCATTGACCGTCACCATAAACTCATTGGTGACATCAAGGTCCGTCATGAATAATGACTATAATGACAAACAGTGACCCTCACCATTTCATATCAACAACAATGATTTTTGGTGATGGACCTTTAATGGTCGTCACTATTGATGCGTATATATGGTGGCGTTCATTGACCGTCACCATTTCATATTTTGGTGAGGGTCGAAAAATATCACCATAATCTCACTGGTGATGGTCAAAAGAGCATCTATCACCAAAAACTAATCTTCATCACTCCCTTTGAATATCAGGGCACGATGGAATCGAACCACCAACCTCCTGCTTGTAAAGCAGGTGCTTTTCCATTAAGCCAGCACCCTTTAAAGAATTAGACTTTAAACTAGCAATTGCCTCTAAAGGTGCAAAGATACACCAAAGGAATAAGAAGGAAAACTGAAAGAATTCAGTGTCCTTGCTCCTATTTTTATTCTACGACACTCTAAAAAGTATGATCTTGATCTATGACGTATTTGTGTCAAGTGGTTCTAATTTAATAGTAAATGTTATATTCAGATAAAATAAATGAATAAATGAGAGGCCTTATGGACTAATTTTTAATCCTTACACCAAAATCTCTTAATATTCAAGTCTATGGAACAACTCGTTCAAAGTTCAAACTGAATTAGATTTTAAATGGAAAGCCTAAAACTAGCTAAGTAGTGTACAAGTTAACATTTTGGATATAACTTCTGTTCAATTTATATGACAAGTTATGCCATAACCTTGAAACTAGTTTCTTAGCTAAAAGACTTTCTTAAGTCAACAATGACAAAGAAAGATAGTCATGGCAAGCAAAATTCTCTTGTTTTTTCTAATGAGGGTGCATGTAACTTGATAAAGTTTCCAGGAGAGTATCAAACCATAAACAGTTTCACTAAAAAATGGAAATGACAAAGTCTTGTTAAGAAACAAAAGTTTAGTTGAATATATGAAAAGCATCAAGCTAAATGATATAATTAAACTATAAGTAACTGTAAAAAATTGAAATTGCCATCATATACCATCTGGTTTGGCTAGTTCTTCAGAAAGAGAAAGTGCAATTGCATGATCCAGCTCCTCATCTTGATTTTGTAATGGACCATCCTGAACAAAAATGTCCACATACAACAATCAATGTTATCATATTGTTAAGACTTTTGATATAATATATCAAAGCATGTACTATGTAGGAGAATAACTGAAAAACACAACTAGAAATTTGAATCACAACATAACAATATAACATAACATGCAACAGGAAAGGAAAAACTCCACAGTTTGATAAATATGAACAATCCATGAACATGTTCTTATATATTGATATAGATAATGAAATAGAAATATAGATTTATGAAATTCAAGTATCACACAACAATGTCTTGAACAAATATCAATATGTAAAATAGTATTTTTTTCATTTGGATTTACTTTGCAGAACCTCAGGAAAAAGTTTCCATAGAAACAGCTAATAAACATAATAACATGGACCTCAGGAGCAATTGTGCAGGGGATAAAATATGAATGTAAAGCACTAGAGAAGTATTCAAAGAAAATGATGAAGTGTATCTAGAAAGAACTGAGAACCCTCTAAAGTAAACCACACATTTATCATCGTGACTAGTACACTTGCAAAAAAAGATCAAATTAAATTATGAACTATTCCACCAAAAAAAAGTGAATTTTTCCACTAAAATACAGTTTCAAATTAATCACTAGCATGACGCTAACTTTGTTAGAGCTAACAGATAGAAGATTGAAGTTTAAAAGACAATACACTCTGATGAATTAGAGATTACCGTGGCATTAGAGGGCACATGCCAAATTACATTATCATCTCCAAATGCACCCCTACGTAATGTCCATTTGACACTTTGTGACTTGAACCTTTAAAAGGCTTGCTTAGCCACTTCATCATTCGAGATTTATTGTGAGTATGATGGTACAATGTGACCTGCATGTCCCAAATAACATGAGCCAACAATGAAAACCATAATTAAATTATTAATGCCTTACTAATTTAATCCTTGACAAGACGAAGAACATGAATCCAAGAAAGAAAATGATAAGGTTCTCATTAAACAACTATTATATTTACAGATATAGTAGAATTGTTGATTGGTTGTTTCAGAATTTAAAGCATTTTACTTATTCTCTCAAACATATGAAAAGACATTAAAATTACCAAGGTCATATTTCAACATAAATCTTGCAGAAAATCAAATTTCAACTATGAAGATACTATTACAAAAATCTTACAGAAAATCAGATTGCAACTATGAAGATATTATTACAAAAATCTTGCAGAAAATTAGATTGCAACTATGAAGATATTGTTCTAAATTTTAAAAATTATAGTAATAAAATCCATCTTCAACATGACTTAACATTTTATATCATATTAGACAAATTTTGTGTCGGGGAACAAGTACAAGGTTCTAAGTTAAAATATTTGCGTCAAATACAAAGAAATATCATATAAAACTTTCTGAGTTGAGGTTTATCACTAGAGAACATAGTGTTGAGTCTTAAACCAGTACTTAATGAGGGAATTCTGGAAGTAAATGGGTACAAAATGTGAATTCATCCCTCATGAGTCATGGAAACCCGCAGACAACTCTTGAGGCTTTACAACCACTGCAACTGCACCCATCACACTATGTTTTTAGGTTGAATTGTCCACACCTGAGGCTTTGCAAGTTGCATCCACTGCAACTGTACCCATCACACCGCCTTTTTAGGTTGAATTTTCCACATGTCCTAATCCACAAAAGATGTAGTTGAATAGTCTGTTGTGCTGAATTGCACAACTTTTTCCCACAACTAACCATAAGTTCTTGTGTGTGATGAGTGCACTAGATATGTATCATGGGAGCCACAAAACCTGCAAACAAAATTATCGATGTCCAGGATGGGGAGGATGTAGCAAGAAAAAACCTGGGACAAATGCTCCCTTGCAATGAAATTCCAAATGTGACTCCTCATGAACAGAGAGCCATTATTATCAAAATATTCTAAGAGAAACATGTTTTAAATTTAAATGGATACAATTCATTAACCACCCTGCCATCCTATCGTGTCATATCACCTTGAGCACCCCCCAACATAGTGAGTCCCTTGGTAGCAAAGACCAAATAGCTAAATAAGTTTGCTCAAAAATGTAAAAACAACATCTAGATATGGGAAGAATACACTAATGCCCAATAGGCTTGGGACTAGCAGTTGCTAGCGAGGAGTTTCACACCTTTGGTCAAGATTCTGTTCTCACAGGCTTCACCCATGGGGGATAGGAAGGGATTGAAATTATGGCATTGGGAGGTGATGAACCATGTGCATATATTGCCGCTTGTGACATGATTGCTCTTCGTGAGACAATCATTGATCAGTACAAAAAATGTATATATTCTCGGAATATGATCTAACTATGAATATGGAAGTGTTCAAGTATCTTATTGAGGACATTGTATCTGCGAAAATATGGAATTCAAATCTTTAAAATAACATAATTTATGGGAGTGAAAAGGTATGCAAGGCAGTGGCAAGCTGGAAGTCAAATCTGAAATAACAAAATTCCAAAATAACTTTGGGTTTACAGTGGCTCCACCAAGGATACTCTGACATGGAGGTTTTTCTCATGGTTATTTTAGATTGTTGGAGAATCTTTGGTGGAGCTAGGGTTTCTCTTCGTTTTCCCTATCTAGGGTTTTCGAAAGCATGGAGAATTATATGAAAGGTTGTGATTGTGTTCATGGGTTTCATTTATTCTTTATATATATGAAGTTTTCGGGTGAATGTTCCAACAAATCCTAACACCTTAAGACAAAAACACATAAAGTACAAAGAAGATTGAATGAGAGAGAGAGAGAGAGAGAGTAGCACTGCTCTTACATCCCTAACTCAAGTATGAAAAGGAATATGCACAAGTGCATGATCGACTATAATAACAACTCACTCCTTCCTCTTTTTATATGAGAGGTAAAGGGGCTTTAGTGGACCTAGTCCACTACAAGCAAACTTGCAAGACACAAGTAGGTCCACCCGTGTGAAACACTCTACTCTACGTGACATGTGTTAGCATCAAAGGTGACAGTGATTAACAAGCAAGCCCTCCATGGCATGAGCACTACTCCCTAAGATCCAACAATCCTCCAAAGGTCCTAAGCTCTAATGCATCTCCTAGGCCACGTGTCTCCTTAAGGACAATGCATATCCAAGGTAATGTGTCACCTTAAGGATTCCCACACCTACATATCCACTCCCTCAACCCAAGAGTTCACATGTCAAGGGATTTTGTGTGCTCATGTTGATTATGGGATGTTTTTGTCATGGTGAAATACCCAACTCTACTCCAAGCACACAAATTCCCTTCATGATTCAACAACATGAAGTCACCAAGCTCCATACTAATCCACACTTCGAGGAAGAATGTCTTTCAAACATCCAAAAAAGGTCTAGCAGCAAACGGTAAACCACCTCCAATGTCCAAGTCCATCAATGTAAAATTCATGCTATTATTATTTCAAGAATATTTATATTTTATTCAACATGATGACCCACTATGTGCACTATTTGTAGGGAATCTTCTGGATTTTTCTGCTTCAACGTGTTGATCCACTATGTGCATTGGTCAAAAACTCCATTTAGTCAAGGAACTCTTCTAAAGTTATTTCCAAGTTTCATTACTCTTTCCTATCATCAAGAAAATTGGAGAAACTAGAAAGAATTCCATTAACTGTCGTCCATCTAGTTGTTTCCTAAACAAGTGCCTATTACTTAAAGAAAGTAGGAAACCATCATGAAACATGACTATAGCCACATAGTTTTAGTAGCTATAATCTGACAATGTTATTGAAAACACTATTAGATTTGTTTCATAAAAGAGCACCTAGTCACAAACAACAGAAAATGTTCATGGAGAATGGCTCGTTTCACTATCGTTGAGCTTGACTGTAAACACTGACAGGTTTTTGAGCCAATAAAGTCCCTGGAGAAAAACAATGATGGTTTCTCTCTAAAACATATGCAGATAAAGATACAAGATTCGAGTGGAGGACTTAAGTAGTTTCATGACTACCACTTGACTTGTAACTGTTTGGGTTTTTTGGTCTGCTTTATTGTTTATATTTTAGATCTAGTTCCAGAATTTTTGGATTTCAAATTTCAGTTATAATAGCAGAATTTTGGGTTGGCTCACATCATTGGTATTAGAACGTCAATTAATAGCAGATTCATATCATATTTTTCGCTACAGTTCATATTAGTTACTTATGTTCACCAATCTGTTTATATTTCAAGGAATCCTTGTAAGGAAGATAGAGAAAAGCACAACTCAGATATATTGTCACCAACATACACATCAACTCATATATATTGTCACCGAGAGAGAGAGAGAGTAGCACTGCTCCTACATCCTTAACCCAAGCTTGAAAGGAATATGAAAAAGTGCATGATCGACTATAATAACAACTCACTCCTTCCTCTTTTTATATGAGAGGTAAAGGGGCTTTAGTGGACCTAGTCCACTACAAGCAAACTTGCAAGACACAAGTAGGTCCACCCATGTGAAGAACTCTACTCTACGTGACATGTGTCAACGTCAAAGGTGATAGTGATTAACAAGCAAGCCCTCCATGGCATGAGTACTACTCCCCAAGGTCCAACAATCCTCCAAGGGTCCTAAGCTCCAATGCATCTCCTAGGTCATGTGTCTCCTTAAGGACAATGCATATCCAAGGTAATGTGTCACCTTAAGGACTCCCACACCTACATATCCACTCCCTCAACCCAAGAGTTCACATTTCAAGGGATTTTGTGTGCTCATGTTTATTTTGGGATGTTTTTGTCGTGGTGAAATACCCAACTCTACTCCAAGCACACAAACTCCCTTCATGCATCAACAACATGAAGTCACCAAGCTCCATACTAATCCAACACTTCGAGGAAGAATGTCTTTCAAAAATCCAAACAAGGTCTAGCAGCAAACGGTAAACCACCTCCAATATCCAAGTCCATCAATGTAAAATTCATGCTATTATTATTTCAAGAATGTTTATATTTTATCCAACATGATGACCCACTATGTGCACTATTTATAGGGAATCTTCTGGATTTTTCTGCTTCAACGTGTTGATCCACTATGTGCATTGGTCAACAACTCCATTTATTCAAGGAACTCTTCTAAATTTCTTTCCAGGTTTCATTTCTCTTTCCTGTCGTCAAGCAAATTGGAGCAACTAGAAAGAATTCCATTAATTGTCGTCCATCCAGTTGTTTCCTAAACAAGTGCCTATTTCTTAGAGAAAGTAGGAAACCATCATGAAACATGACTATAGCCACATAGTTTCAGTAGCTATAATCTGACAATGTTATTGAAAACACTATTAGATTTGTTTCATAAAAGAGAACCTAGTCCCAAACAATAGAAAATGTTTGTGGAAAATGGCTTGTTTCACTATCATTGAGCTTGACTATAAACACTGACAGGTTTTTGAGCCAATAAATTCCCTGGAGAAAAATGGTGATGGTTTCTCTCTAAAACATATGCAGATAAAGATACAAGATTCTAGTGGAGGACTTAAGTAGTTTCATGACTACTGCTCGACTTGTAACTGCTTGGTTTTTGGGTCTTCTTTATTTTTTATATTGCAAATCTAGTTCCAGAATTTTTGGATTTCAAATTTTAGTTATAATAGAAGAATTCTGGGTTGGCTCACATCATTGGTATTAGAACCTTAATTAATAGCAGATTCATATCATATTTTTTGCTACAGTTCAGATTAGTTACTTATGTTCACCAATCCGTTTATCTTTCAAGGAATCCTTGTAATGAAGATAGAGCAAAGCACAACTCAGATATATTGTCACCAAGAGAGAGAGAGAGAGTAGCACTTCTCTTACATCCCTAACCCAAGCTTGAAAGGAATATGCACAAGTGCATGATCGACTATAATAACAACTCACTCCTTCCTCTTTTTATATGAGAGGTAAAGGGGCTTTAGTGGACCTAGTCCACTACAAGAAAACTTGCAAGACACAAGTAGGTCCACCCATGTGAAGCACTCTAATCTATGTGACATGTGTCAGCATCAAAGGTGACAGTGATTAACAAGCAAGCCCTCATTTGCATGAGCACTACTCCCCAAGGTACAACAATCCTCTAAAGGTCCTAAGCTCTAATGAATCTCCTAGGTCATGTGTCTCCTTAAGGACAATGCATATCCAAGGTAATGTGTCACCTTAAGGACTCCCACACCTACATATCCACTCCCTCAACCCAAGAGTTCACATGTCAAGGGATTTTGTGTGCTCATGTTGATTATGGGATGTTTTTGTCATGGTGAAATACCCAACTCTACTCCAAGCACACAAACTCCCTTCATGCATCAACAACATGAAGTCACCAAGCTCCATACTAATCCAACACTTCGAGGAAGAATGTCTTTCAAACATCCAAACAAGGTCTAGCAACAAAAATTAAACCACCTCCAAAGTCCAAGTCCATCAATGTAAAATTCATGCTATTATTATTTCAAGAATATTTATATTTTATCCAACATGATGACCCACTATGTGCAATTTTTGTAGGGAATCTTCTGGATTTTTCTGCTTCAACATGTTGATCCACTATGTGCATTGGTCAACAACTCCATTTAGTCAAGGAACTCTTCTAAAGTTCTTTCCAAGTTTCATTTATCTTTCCTATCATCAAGCAAATTGGAGCAACTAGAAAGAATTCCAATAACTGTCGTCCATCCAGTTGTTTCCTAAACAAGTGCCTATTACTTAAAGAAAGTAGGATACCATCATGAAACATGAATATAGCCACATAGCTTTAGTAGCTATAATCTGACAATGTTATTGAAAATACTGTTAGATTTGTTTCATAAAAGAGCACCTAGTCCCAAACAACAAAAAATGTTCGTGGAGAATGGCTTGTTTCACTATCGTTGAGCTTGACTGTAAACACTGATAGGTTTTTGAGCCAATAAAGTCCCTAGAGAAAAACGGTGATGGTTTATCTCTAAAAAATATGCAGATAAAGATACAAGATTCGAGTGGAGGACTTAAGTATTTTCATGACTACCGCTCGACTTTTAACTATTTGGTTTTTTGGTCTGCTTTATTTTTTATATTTCAGATCTAGTTCCAGAATTTTTAGATTTCAAATTTCAGTTATAATAGCAGAATTTTGGGTTGGCTCACATCATTGGTATTAGAACCTCAATTAATAGTAGATTCATATCAGATTTTTCACTACAGTTTAGATTAGTTACTTATGTTCACCAATCTATTTATATTTCAAGGAATCCTTGTAAGGAAGATAGAGCAAAGCACAACTCAGATATATTGTCACCAACATACACATCAACTCAGATATATTGTCACCGAGAGAGAGAGAGAGTAGCACTGCTCTTACATCCCTAACCCAAGCTTGAAAGGAATATGCACAAGTGCATGATCGACTATAATAACAACTCACTCCTTCCTCTTTTTATATGAGAGGTAAAGGGGCTTTAGTGGACCTAGTCCACTACAAGAAAACTTGCAAGACACAAGTAGGTCCACCCATGTGAAGCACTCTACTCTACGTGACATGTGTCAGCATCAAAGGTGATAGTGATTAACAAGCAAGCCCTCCATGGCATGAGCACTGCTCCCTAAGGTCCAACAATCCTCCAAAGGTCCTAAGCTCCAATGCATCTCCAAGGTCATGTGTCTCCTTATTACTATTGTGCTTTCTACCTATTATTTTCATAGTGCCAAAATGTCCACTTGCATTAAAAACTGCATGCCATGTACATAAATAGAAAACCTGATGGATGATAAGGAAAAGGGGCTATCCTATATGCCATGGAACATCATATTCCATACTTAGAATGCACCCCAAGGTGTCAAAATTGCATGCCAAGTGTCAAATTTGCATTTCTCATGTTAAAATATGTGTTACAACTTATAGCCTGACCTGATTGCACATAGCCTCCTGCAGATTTACCTATGGAAAAATCATAAAATACAGTGTTACAGTACTTCTCCCTGTGCATAAACATCAATTTTTCTAGAAGAGTTTTGCATAGACAATCCTTCTACAGTTCTAGGCAGCCCCTTTAAGAGATTTTCTGACAACTGTCAGAATTCTCTAAAACATTAAACTAACATGTAATGTGCAAGGATACATAGGGCTCAACTTTTTGGTAAGATTTAAGAAGTCTTAAAGGAGTCAGATCTGTACAGAGTGACTGAAGTAATCCATACCACTCACTGTACTATCATGTCCAGAGTATTTAAATAATTCACATTCTTGAAGTGTTAAGTTCTTGGAATAGATATCACTTTTTTGAAGCATAATTCAATAATTCTGGTTAGAATTTTCCAGGGGAGTATTCCCAATCATTACTTTAGAATTGTTCACAAGGGAGTGAGGATTCTATCTATCAAATCACTATTCCAACCATTACTTTACTATTCCAATCACAAAGAAGTAACACTATTCTACTTAAGACAGACCATTACTTTACTGTTCCAATCAGGAAGTAACACTTGTGACTAAGATATATCACCACTTCTGTAATCTGGTTAAAATTTTTAAGGATTCTAATATAACTTCACTATTCAATATTGTGGTTAGAACGGTTAGAATTTTTCAGGAAGTAATAATTCAAATATAGCTTCACTATTCCAATTAAGAAATGACATTATTCTAACTAATATTTCCACCAATTGCAACTAAGTAACACTATTCTGGTCAAGATTTTTCTTGTGTTTAATATTCTGACCAAGATTTCCTAGGTTGCAAAGGGCTCCCTCACCTTTTTGGTATTCAGTCAGAATTACCAAGGATGAATGGGTATTTTGTTTTAGAATTTCTCTCAGTTTCTATCATTAGAAAACCTGTTGACTACTGTTTTAATTCCATGATAGGATGAATCTAATAATCCAATAGTAGCAAGAACATAATAAAACAATATATATACAATACAATGCACTACCTTAGAACGATAATATTTGACCACAGAACTTGAGTTTGGTGGCTGAAAAGGCTCATGATTCGATCCCTTAGCCTTCTGTAATGAAATAAATTTATTCAATTTCACATAGCTTTTCCAAGAGAACTCCATCAAAACCTTTGCGCCCACAAACGCCATGAAATTATTCTCACATCCATCATAGTTCCTTGATGCCAAGAAATATAACCCAATCCCAATTTATGATATTCCTTACCAAATATCAAAGGAAGTAATACAAACTCCTTCAAAAAACCTTTAATTATTGATTCACATAGATTCTAATGAAATAGAATTCACAAATCATTACAAAATATTAAAGATCATAACATATATAACATAACGCAATATATCTTTCTCACTGCAATACAGGCACCCTGTATGCTCAAAAACGCAGAAATCAAGGGATACCGAGATAGAATCTCAATAGAGAGGATAAAATGTGATTCGATTAAGTGAAAAAAAAATTGTTGCAAAATTGTTCCTCAAGAGGTAACTAACATTTCCTATTTTTTTTCCATTGTTCAAATATGAGTCTATGATTTACTAGGTTTTCCCAGTCCAAAAACTCTACAACTTAATGAAAAAAACATTGGTTTTTCCTGTCAGAATTACCAAGGATGAATGGGTACTTTGTTGTAGAATTTCTCTCAGTTTCTATCATTTGAAAACCCATTATATCCAGATACTGTGAATTTTATCCACATTAATATCTCTTTGATGGGTGGAATGTATGGCCAAATAATAATCTCCCATTTTTCCCCTTTGCCAATGAAACAACAATCTTCTAAGTAAAAATCCTCTGTCAAGTTATGTGGGATTCCTCCTACATTGATATCTCTCTTTGCTTTGATTATAAGATGTGTACAGTTATTTTAAGCATGATTTGGAATATTTTGAATTATTAGGTATCTAAATGCAGCCACTGGGTCCGGGTTATCTGGGATTCTTATCACAGTAATATATCTTTCTCTACTTTGGCCATAAGATGTATACCGTTATTTTAAGCATGATTTGGAACATATTTGTATGCAAATTCTTTTGTGACAATCTGTTAAAACTAGAATCCAAACTAAGACAGGTGTACATACCAATGCTCAAGTTCATAACATGATACACAGGGAGGTAGCTGATAGTGATCACTAATCAAAATTAGATGTTGAATGGTCAGTTCAAGCGCTGCTAGCAGTTGAGGTTCCAAAATCTCAGAAACTTCTTCAACAAAAATAATTGCTGGTTGAAGCTTTTTAAGAACGTCCCGATACAATGCTGCTCCCTGCAATGCTTAGTGAAATCAGAAGTTTATTGCGATCCTTTACATTCTGTTTCAAAGTTCTAATAAATTCTGAAGAACACGAGAAAAATTACAATGGTTGTCATACCCACAATATTTTACCCGCGAGGCATTTCTGGCTACCGTAGCTGATTTATCTCCTGCATAACCTCGCATATTCTAGCATACTTTCTCTTAATATCTGAAAAGCTTTAAAAAGCCTTTTCATGTTTGTTTTGGGTGATCGCATGTACTAATAATACTCGAAGGTTTTGATTTAATTGCCATGGATTCTCATATAGCAACCACTGATATCTGTTTAAATCTATCTACAACACTGAAAAGTGAATTTTGTATCAGGAGTTCGAGATTTAGGAACTTAAATAAAAGAGGACCAATAAATCAAGGTTTTGAAAGCTTATATGAATATGAAGTTGTTTAGCCCCACCAGAGAACCAGCTATTGTTTGCTTCCGTTCTGCAAGGAAAGAAGCTTTCTTTCAACCATGACTTATTTCTTGTATCATGATTATTTTGAACATCTATCTCTATTTCATACTCTTCTTCATCACTTGTTTGCTCACTGTCTTCTGATCCAGTATCACTAGTATTAGAATATCCAGTCTCTCTAATCTTTGCAACAGCTTAACAATAGAGAAACAATTTTCTACCAGTTCAAAGGTCTCCCTCTTGGGAACCCACTCCCTAATGTTCTTCAAGAGAGTTTTATATAGCAAGTTCACAATATTTCTAGTTTCATACCCTCTGCCAACTCTGCCTCGAATAGATTCCAGAAGGGGGATTTCTTCGAGAAATTGCTTTAAGAGGTATCTACCAAACTCGTTGTTAGAAATCAATGCCTCACCTGATTTTCGGGCATGGAATCCATTAAGGACTCTGCATTCAAAAAGTTGCTCTCACGTAGCTGTTGCAGAGCTATTTCCATTTCTTCTTTGACTTGTTCCAACTTAAGTGTACATTCAATCCAATCGAAGCGATGTTCATTCATTCTTCCAATTTTAGAAGATAAATTGTGGGGAATCAAGTCAAGCTCCTCACTTCTCCCTCCTATCCTCACCAGGTTGGGACAAAATTTCAAGCAAGACAATAAAAATTGATCTAGACCATGGTTTTTATAAGTCATGACAAGTATAGGACTAGGAGGCAAAGAATCTGCTGTCAATAAGAGCTCTAACATCTTTACACCAACATAAAATTTCCTTGTTTATTCCATGGCTAGGCACACATATTAATGGTTATGCACATCTACGAGCATTGCAAGCACTACCTCAGAACGATAATATTTGACCACAAAACTTGAGTTCGGTGGCTGAATAGGCTCCGTATTGTGATTGTGCACTTGTAATCACCACCAATACTCTCTATGTTAGTATATTCCTTAATGAAGTATGCTCTTTATCTCCAATTTTTTTCTACTTGCATACATGTTCTGTATACTCAATTATATTTGGTATATATATTGGATTGCCTATTTTACTATGGACGTTGAATTAACCTTTTGTATGACATCCCTCTCTAAATCATTTTGTATATTTTTGAGTTGTGATGTTTCCTCCAGACTGCATAAACCTAGAGATGTTTCATAAGCTCACTCAGAACAAGAACATTTTACCATGACTAGTACGAAATTATATATTTATTTTTAGGTCATGCGCTTATGTTATACAACAACCAAATAGAGTTTTATCCTCATGTTGTTTTCTATCACTTAAGTTATTATTATTTAATTCTATACTCAGTGTGTGGAGTATACAAGACAATCTATTTTTGCATGAAAAGCAGCAAGTTTTTCCATAGTATTTGTGTGCTAAGCTGATCTCAAATCAAAATTTCTGTATTTGAGATTTACAAAAATTGTTCAATTCTGCTAATATGAAGAGTATGTCCTTTAGTTTATTTATTAATAAATTTTCCATCTTCCATGCAATATGGCAAGAAAAAGGTCAGGGAACCTAAGGAGGATAATGTTACACCAGGGCCTGCTATCAGAGAAGGAGAACAAGTTTTTGGTGTGGTACACATTTTTGCTTCATTTAATGATACATTTATGGTAAGATGGAAATTTTTTATTTGTATGGGACTCTAGCTTGTTTGCAATCTTCTCTATAAATACACTGGACTAATTGCCTTTTTGTGTAGCAC
Organism: Pinus albicaulis; assembly: GCA_034641835.2. Lineage (NCBI taxonomy): Eukaryota > Viridiplantae > Streptophyta > Pinopsida > Pinales > Pinaceae > Pinus > Pinus albicaulis. Next base: position 1,924,718,011 of record CM076578.1, on the reverse strand, counting down.
GTAATTGATTTGTCTGGGAAGGAAACAATAGCTCCTATTACTGCTAAGGTTCTTGTAATCAAGCATGTTATTGTCTCCAAGAAACTTCAATTTTGAGAGTGAAAATGATTAGAGGTTAGAGCATGAGATGTTAGAGACTCAAATTTCTGAAATATTGTTATACATGGAGAAAACATGCAGCATGGACGTTAAAGCTGATAGAGATGAATCTTCACCCTATGCTGCTATGCTTGCTGCACAAGATGTTGCACAAAGATGCAAGGTATGTGGTATATGCCGAGTGTTAGATCATTTTTATCAGTTGCAGCCAACACTGTCTATTTGAGGTGCCTAATATGGATATGTTATTAATGGTCCCATGAGCTGGGAATAAATGCTTTGCACATTAAGCTCTGTGCCACGGGAGGAAATAAAACTAAGACTCTGGGCCTGGAGCACAATCTGCTCTTCGTGCTCTTGCTCGATCTCGGATGAAGATTGGTCGCATAGGTAAAGATTTATGTTAATGAAATATTAGTCTGAAGTATATGAAAGAGGTGATCACAAGAATAGTTGAGGTTCTATCTTATATATAATTTTGTGGTCTTAACAGAGGACATGACTCCAATTCCAATGGACAACACCTGAAGAAAACCCACAAGGCTAAAAGTATCACATTATTCAATTGCGGATTTCTACTAAGCTTATGGTCAAGCAACAAAGCATACTCAATTAAAGACAAAACCCTAGTTACAGAGAGATGAAGAGATGAAAATAGGGTTTAGGGAAAAGTGATGCTCACGAATATGCTCATAATGAATTCAACTATATGTTTTCATCATAATTATCTGTCCATTTTCTATTATACTGGCTTTAGCAGCAGGAGAGGATGTGAATCCCCTTCAACACGGCCATACAGGCATGGCAGAATTCATCAAAAATTCTTGCAAACTGACTCTGCATCTGAATCTCTGCTTTTCGTGGCTCACTTCCTAATTCGGGTCTCTAAGGGCCAAGAAGAGTGAGGTTGTGAGGGTTTCCATGATGTTGAGCCTGAAAACAAGAAGAGCTAGGATGAATAAAAGAGAAAAGGCAGCCCTCAAATATTGTATTGAGGATTTCGAGGACACCACAACCTAGATTCATCAATCTCTGGCAGAGCTTAAGCACTTCAAGCCGAACACGTTCAAGGCTCAGATGAGCAACATGGAAACTTGGAAGAGCTTGGCCCTCACCAACGAGGACTCTTGTCTCGACGATTTTCAGTCTGCCACAGGAAGGGTTAAGGCCATGGTCATGCCCCTTGCAGAAAGTGAGTAAATTAATCAGTAATGCTTTTGTCAACAAATTCACAGCCACAAGAGAAGAAAATGAGCTCGATGAATTAATCAGTAATGCCCTTGCCCTTGTCAAAAAATTCATAGCCACAGGAGAAGAAAATGAGCTCAATGTATGAGATCAGAAACCCTCATGGATTTTTGATGTTCATTAATATATTTTTTCCTCTCTAACTGATTAAAAATAACAGTGTTTAATCCTAAGACAGAGATAATTTGAATCGTCTAACATTAAAATCAAGGGTGCACAATGTTACACGTAGCAATTTAGGAAAGTTTTTTTCAAATAGGTATGCTTTACAGCGTAATGAATAAAAAAGTTGCAGTCAATAGGACAAGGATCATCAAGATGTTGAGCCATCCAATGTAAAGATGGTTTTCAGTGCTAGTGATCTAGTGACATAAAAGATCCCATAAGTTTGTGCTTTGGGATACCCCCAAGATTCAATAAGTAATCCAAAGTGAAAGGATTCGTTGATAAGGTGACAGTGCCAACAATCCTGAGCTGGCCGAAAGTGACACCTTGTGAGTCTTGCACAACTAGGGTGTGAGTTTGAGCATCAAAAGGAAGTACAATTGCACAAGTGGCAACATCTCACAGTTAGGGCACTTGGCCACAAATCTTTATGTCTTTTCCCATGGAGGGTACTTTTAACATTTCGTAAGTCAAAAATCACATATTTGGAGGAATTTTGGATAACTTGGCTTCAACCATGAAATAAAATAAAATTGAATAATGATAAATAGAAGATAATTAAAGAGAACTAACCTCTCTACCTTCTTCTTCTTCATGCTCAGCCAATTTTTCCTCTGATCTCTCTTTCTCTCTTTCCAGTTTCTTCACAAATTTCTCTCACTATTTTATTGTAGATTTAGTGGCTTCAACAGTTGTTGCCTCTACAGCCGTTTGTTCCTCCCTCTCTACTTCGGCATCCTCTGAATCAGATCCTGAAGCTGAATCTATATTTGTGTCTGAACTTTATCACTTACTGATGAACTGCCATGGACATCATCTAATTACACTTTGGCTCTTTCTTGGCCTTCCTTGGTGCATCTTTTCATGTCCACAACCTGCAACTCTGAAACATCTGCAGAAAATATACCTCTTTATTTACCATGTATGCTATCCCATGATATGTAAGTGATTTCTTTCTTAGTTTTCTCAAGAGATGTATTGTAGGAGTCTTCCCCTTTCCTACTGAATGTCAAAATTTTCTGAGTTAACATTAATAATTTGAATTTCCTGCTTCATTGTCCTCAATTTTGACCATGGCGGCCATCTTCTTTTAAAGTCACTGAAATTGTATCTCTACCTTTAACTTGAGACTCAAATGTGAATTCGTGAGAAGTTTCCAGTTGGGATCTTATTGAGTTCTCTTCCTTTACATGTGAAGGAGAAATAATACTGACAAAAATAATCAAACCTTCATCATGCTGGTCAAAAATTTCATTTGCGGGAAGCCCTTTGGAACCATATATGTCTGTGCTTTCTACCCCATCTTGAGCCTTTGTTAAATCTTCTGATATAGATGGATCATATCTGCTCCCCTGAGTGGAAGAGTTACGACTAGAAACGATTTATGGTTCATTGTACACTTAATGATACTGAAGGATTCACCTCTTGTAGCAGGTGTCTCATTCTAGATTATGTATCCATCTCCTTTGCATCTAGAATCAGTCTCTGAGTTATTATCGTGTCTCAAAAATTTGTTTGAATCAAGAGATACTGACAATGCCAAGCCACCTGAATGACAAGCACTCTGTGAAAAAATTGAATTATATGAATTAGGTGGAGCATGCTTAGAAGCAACAAATGCTGATAATTCAGTATTTGAAACCCTGTTTTTGTATGCATATTTACCTGCAAAGAAAGGAGTCTTACCTGTAACATTTCCATTTCCAGCATTACCAGAGTTTCTCAAACTACTTCCACGACTAGCAAGCTCAGGGGAAGCCAAAATTTCTGCCCAGTCATCATTTCCTAGGACCGGCAATGGCTTAGAAACCTTAGGCAATGATATCCCAAGTGCCTCTTAGATTGTTGCCTTAGGTTGTGAGGCAATTGAACTTGAAGTGGATTTCTTAAGGCCATGGAGATGTCAGGTCGATGAATTTTTTTCACCATGAATATTTTTTATGTGCGATTTATTCAAAAGTTCAGGGGTCTCCTGTGACTTCTTATTGAATTGATCTTGCAAAGGAGGAATTCCATTTGGCTTTCCAAAGCTGATGTCAAGTTCATTGGATCGAGGCTTTTCTTGCTTTCCAAGTGATGCCGAACCTTGCTGGTCAATCTGTAGATTTACACAATTTACTGAAATGGAATTGAAATCTTATAAATAACTTCCAAAACATTCACCAAAACTAATGTACTAAGGGTTAGCATGATAGAAAATCCCCAAACATCCAAAGGGGTTGGTTTCGAATCTCATTGGGTAATGTTACCAAGAGAGCTCCAATGGTCAATCTGTAGAATTTCATAATTTCCTTAAGACAACACAGGTAATGAAGTGAGGGATTGCCGGGTAGCAAATTGCCAAGCATCCAGAGGTTTTCTTTCAAATTGCATTGTGTTTTGTTAAATAACATGAATTTTATTTAACATTCTGGCATTCGTTGCATACTGTTTGTTCGAGATAAACATTCAGAATCTAAGAAGAATTAAGTAGATATATGTAGTAATTTTGATGGATGCATGCGATCTAGATTGAGAAATGAGAAAAGGCATTAAGAAAACTATAGAAAGAGGCAAGAGATATGAATATATTTAGCTTATCAAGTAAAATCTGGGCCACCTGAAGCTTTGAAGAAATCCATGCATCCATTGTTGTGAAGTAGACCTAGGATGCTCAACCTTCCATCTTTCTATTCTCTGACTAGTCTTTCCTTGTGCAAAACCTTGAACCGGGGTTCAAATTGAGTATTTTCAGTGCGTAAAACTGTGGGCAGTAAGGAACCGGGGATGGGACGAGCTATTCTATACTATACAATAAATAAAATCTACTCCAGACATAATAAATTATATAAGTTTTTGATATAGAAATTGTTTGAAATGTTCCTAGCAGAGTATTTCACACCTTTTCTAGACTTATATCTGTTTAGTTTATTTTTCATCTTCAGTATATGTGATTGTAAAGTTTCAATTTTCCATAACATATGCTCTATGGATTTTTCTCTGTCCTTGGATTCTGTCCCTCTTAAATAATCCTTGAAATTATTTTCCTCTAATCTGTTGTTACTCACATTACCTGTAATTGTTTTCATGTTGTTAGAATCATCATCAATTGAAACTCCATCCGCTTCCAATATTTTCTTCTTCTCATATAAAGAAAACAAGGGATGACGAGAGATATCAAAAGACAACTCCACTGCATTTTGAACTTTCTTTCTTCCCTTGCACTGCAAAATCCAGTGCTTGTGAGTTTTATCTATTAAAGGGGAAGATCTCTCTGTAAATGCCTTCACAGCTTGCTGCTCATCCTTCCATGGCTTTCTTGCTTGAAAAACTTCAAGTAAGTGGTCGTATTTGGAAGCTCGACATAAAATCTCTCTAATCTGCAATTCAATCCCTTGTCACCGTCATTCAATATGGTGTCTAATATTTCCACTCAAGTGTCAATGCCTCTTCCCCTTCATTAATCCACTTGCATCAACTGTTGCAGAAGTTGCAGCTCCATTACCATTACACAACTCTAATTCTACTTCAGCAGCATCACACATTCTAGAGCATGGACCATCATTTTCACTGTCAAATTCTGTTTCTCAAAATGAACTTGAACATTCAGTGGCCTTCTCAATAGGATTGAATCTGATTTCATCTCCAGTGCATTTTAAAATTTCCACCATTGACTCATTTGTTTGAGCTTGTAGATTAGCCTCAGAAATATTATCCAATATAGTCTCAGTGTTTGATCTGTTCTCCTCCAATTCTTCAACATAGACCATATTTTGTGTGTATGGCAAAGTAGAACCACAAACATATTGGAGGCTTTCATCTTCAGGGAGACCACTGGTGTTAGCGGTTATCAATAGGTTGATAAGCTTCTGATCAGAAAGATTATGTATTTCACAGGCAATACAACTTTGGTAATTTCTCCTCTTTTTTTGAGAAACTGCACTTTGCATCTTGATAAAGAATTTACAATGGCCATTGCTAAAAGCATCAAGATAACAGGTGATTTTACCATCCTTAGTTTCATTTGGGAGGCCAAAACACATCAAGATAACAGGTGATTTTACCATCCTTAGTTTCATTTGGGAGGCCAAAACACATTTCTACTCTATTTTGAAAATGTTCAAGATATTTTCTACCCCGATATAATAAAGTATGTGCATCATTCCAAATGTTAGAGCCTCTCTCTTTATAATTCATCCCACAGCCGCAGATGTCCTCAAAGTCACCCACAAATGATCTCCATCTCCTGTAGTCCTTGGAATGGATCTTATGATGCATATAAGGAAAGCAGATTGGTTTTCTAGGCCTCTTCAAATGATCTGGCCCAAATGAATCTTTGAACGGATTGGAGAAAAAGCCATTCTCGTCTATACTTACAAGCCCTTCCAGGATATCTATCAAATGTATTCCATCACATGCAGATAAGCCACATGAGATTGAAAATGTAGAAAGTATTTGAGTGTAGTTATTGGCTGACACATTCAAGACTCTTAAATTGGAGACGCTCCCAATACTATCAGGGATGTTTCCCTTCAGCATATTGAAGCTGAGGTCTAGAAAATCCAAATTGATGCAGTTCACAAGCTCTGGGGTAAATTTCCCCGCAAAAACGTTATGAGAGAGATCTAATTTCTCTAAATTCACCTGAAATCTCAGCAAGGAAGGGATTGAACCATTGAATTAATTGCGTGTCAAATTGAGCACTCTCAGGTCTGTCAAACTCTGAATTTGTGGGCCAAAGTCATTTCCTAATTTATTGTAAGAGACATCAAGGTACTACAGCTTGTGCATCTGTGCAAGTGAAGGAAGGGAGCCTGGCATAAAATTGGAGCTACTGTTAAGGGAAAACAATCTTGTGCAAGCCTTGATATCATTATCAGATGGGGTTGACAGCGCATTGCTGGAGACATCAAGGACTTGAAAGGCTGGAAGCTGGCATACAGTCTGCCAAGCATTTCCCTTCAGCCCAAAGCCAGACATATGAAGCTTGGTGACATTATTTGCAGTGCAATTCACACCGCTCCAATTGCATGGGTCACCAGAACTTGCATTCTTCGACGGGGAAGACGAGTTAAACAGGGATTTCAAGACGCGTGTTTGTTGGGTATCGAGACAAATTCCAGAATCCAAACATGAAAGAATGAATAGGAGACTAAGAAAGGGAGAACATCTCCAACAATACCTCATTTTTAACAGCAAATAAATGAAGAATGCGTGCAATCCCCGCTTCAGCCTATTTGTTGGGCATTCGTCTCCTGCACTGATTTCCTCTTAGGCTTCCTCCCGAGGCCCTGTATTTACATTCAGAAGGTGGGATCTCAAATAAATCTGAGTTTCAAACCCTGTGCTGACCTTTGGCGCCAATAGGAAGGCAATGGACAGTCAATTAACATCAGATGGAAACGGCCCTCCAACAATGATCTCGAAAGTGCAAAGATATCCAAGGAATAGGAGATAATTTTGAAAAACTATCATTCCGAAAACTCTTATATAGATATTACATAAATATTGATATTAATCTTTATCTATATTTCAAAGAAAAATGTTGAAAGTATTTTAGTGTATTTAAAAGTAATATGACATGGTATTATTATTGATTTGTTATATGTTTTAGTTTCATTTAGGTTAATTTGATTTGAAAATTGATTTTCAAGGATATGCATTGAATTTTTATCTAGAATCATTTATTTTTAAAGTTGTTTTTATGTTTTGATGTTGTTTTTTCAATTTCAGTTAATCTAGGCAATTTAATCTTCGTGAGATTCATTTTAGAAAATCATTTAGGGGTAATTGCTAGTTTAGTAAAGGTGAAAGATAACTGGTCTCTCGGTGAATCACTGTGTAAAGTTGATTAAATATGAAAAAAATTAAGCACTTCACTGAGTCATGATTAAATAAAGTAGTACGAAAGTTATTTCCCAATATTTTAACCGAAAATTTCAAGTAGTTTTACATATCGAAATGGGGTCCCATAAAACATCTTTGCTCCATTAACAAGACGTAAATAGATATCCACACTTCTACACATATGAAACTCAATTTTGAACACTCAGAAAAAAATTTCAATATGGTTGGGAATGGAACATGAGTGTCCCCACGTCCATAAATTTGTTCAGTCTATGGAAAAATCTCTAAATTCATGGGTATAACTTTATAACTTTCATGGAAATCAACAAAATAGTCTATCTGTTTGTTCTTCTTACACACTTGTGCTACTGTCATGCAAGTGATATGAATCATTCCTCTTCCTTCAAAATGAAGACCATGCATTTCCCTAGGATAGAGAAAAGGTGCCAAAATTAGGCTTCAAATAAAGACCATGCATTTCCCCGAGAAGATGAAGAGATTCATGGATCTGAGTCATCTCTTTCAATCTCAATCCACTGAATCGACAGTGCTTTCCCATCCTTCCCTACACAAAAAATGGATTGTACTACTGAGTTTCTTCTTTTCCATATCAATTTTTGGCCATTAGGCTTCAAATTAGGATTTCTCAATCTTCTCTGTTGTAACGAATTCATTCTCGAATGCCTTTGTCCACTTCTTCACTTCCATGCCCACCTTCAACTCCTTCGCCACCAGTATCGAGTTGGAAAATTGGTCTGAATGTTGCGGCAAATCCATCATGTGAACACCCATGTTGATGCTCTCCAAAGTCTAATTCCATATGCAGTGCGTTAAGAAACTACTAGTAAGCCCTTGAGATAATTCCTGGATTTGTTGGCATGATAGGGAACACGTTGTACTAAAAGAAACATAAACAATTGAAGTTGAAGCTTGGTCATTCAGTGATCTCAAGCAACTTCCAACTTTTGAATTACCCTTCATAGTCGTCCAAATTAATTGAGGAAGAAAACAACCGATGGGAAAAAGAGGATAATCACGTAATGTTCTTAGTGTATTTGTTGTCATCCATGAATTGAGATTCTAGGCCGCAAAAATTGTTCATGAGATGTCTTGTCATCGATGCTATACTTTTTGCTTTACATCCAGGTATGGAAGTAATAAATCTATCTGAGAAGCACCAGTTGTATGATACAATGCATTCTAAAATTTGAGTCCCCTTCGCCCATATCGCTGAGAAATAGGCGTTGAAGCAACTGAAACTGTAGGTAGGGACTTGATGTTTTGTCGCCAGTTTGAACCCACCCCAGAAACTAGTCATGCACTATCACAATCCTATTGGAATTTGAGAAGCAGAGGTTATGTATCATACGATTGAAAATCTCTTGGAGATCTTCCCTTGGATAGAGAAAACCAGATCGCTGAAGTCATTTCTAGAAATATGGTAATCATGAGATCTTGCACGTGGTAAAAATTTTGATTCGAGGGAGGAGGACGAAAACTGAAGTATTTGATTGGCCAAATCTACCCAGACAAAGCTCGTAGAGGAACACCTTCGGTGTAATGTCAAGGACCTATGAAAAAATAAGACTTTAAAAAAAAAACAATGGCATGGAAATTTTGGAAGATATAGACCGTTGAACAAGTTGGTTTTAATTATGAAATGAAATGAAAATTTAACGTCCATGAGATTAAAAATGTTCTATGGGATCATTAGTTCCTTGTTTTTGGCCCTTTTCAATTCAATATTTTTCTTATTCAAATTGATGATGAGCTGACCCAACCTTCCAACAATCTTCTAGCTGAAAAAGACAATGCCAAGAAATTAATGCTAACATATTTTCATAAATTTCTTTGATGTCTTTGAACGCATCACATTCCAAATCTACAATATATTCACCTAACGAGGCTCTCGATCACCCAATCAATCCTCCAACATGGCTCCCACAGGCTACAAAGTCACGATCCAATCCGATCAAACACTTTAATCCAACAAGCCTCCACAAAACGTTGTTGTCCACACTGTTAGTTTGTTTCTCTCGCAATTTTGGTTAGGGCATGTTAGCCCCCCTATGAAATTCTTGACAAGCAAGCTGGGGGCTATGTCATTTTTGAGACCTTCAAGGAATGCATCTCCCTTGAAGACACATCATCCTTGAGGTCTCTCTGTGCTTTGCCTTATGCAAGTACTCCTTGCTGGTTCCTTTCCCTAAGGCCTGCATTTACCCCTTGTACCCCTGCAAAATGTCCCTTTTTCCTCTCCTTTCCCCTTTGACAAAGTCCCTCTTTTTCCCCGTTTATTTTCCTATTAACCCCCTTAATCCCCTCTAAAACCCCTAAACCCTTTGTTTTCCCAAATTCTCCCTCCATATCCCTATTGTTACCCTTTGGAGGCCTCAAAATACATTAAAAACGGGTTAAAAACCCAATTCCAACCATATAATAGGCCTCAGCCCCTTTCCCGCTGGTCCCGCACCCTTTTCTTCCATGCGACCCAACGCCGTGACCGAGCGCTGGGCAGAAAGGCATTTGTTACATTGGTTCATCGGGTGCGATTACAGCCATCGATCTGTACAGATCGGACGGTGATCGCCGCCCCGCAGCCTCCGTCGTTTTCCCCATTCATCGCTCGTCACCGCATCTCCACCGTCAGTTTAAAAGCTAGATCCAACGGTCTGTAGTTAATCCATATCGGGCACATTTTCAACCGTTGATCTGTATAGATCTGACGGTGCGGAATCCGCCCGTCACGGTGGTCCCTGCCCGATGTCACTTTTCAAAAAACCACGTTGTTTTCATTGCACCGCCTTTGGACCGAGGGCGGTTTTTCTCCATAGCCCAGCGATTCCATACATCACACGACACGCATCCTCTTGTATGATTCCAAAACCACTTTTCCCGCCTGTTAAAGTCATCCATCGCGCATTATTTTTCGGACATGGATGCCCAGCGAAATGGCTGTTGACCGTCCGATCTGGAGCAACCCATCCGACGGCTATCGCTTGACGAAGATGCACGATGGATAATGAAGTTGCATGCACAATAGTCCATGTCCTGGCCCACCGTCTGTCGTCCTCCGCCGTTAATCTCCGCCACGATCGAAGGTTCAGATTTGCTCAACCGCCGCTAACTTTTCCACTGTCCCCGGCCCTGCCACGCCATCTCCACATGCATCCTCCGTACATACTCCCGTTCCATTGCATATAATTGGTTAGTTTCATGTTTTGTAACGTTTTTTCGTTTGTTTTTCGCTCTGCAGACCGCCACCTCCACCAGAGCAGATTTCCATTGTTCCTCTGCATCTTTCTCCACCAGGTCATCGTTTGCATGGCCATTTCCTCCATCCACACTACATCCATTTCCCCCGTCCATGATTTTCTTCGCAGGTTTCATGTTTTTTAAGGGTTATCAGAGGTGGAAAGCCGCCATGATGCATATGTACCTCTTCAATGGTGTGTTGTGCAGACAGAGAGCTGATATGGGAGCTGGTACTCTAGTGAAATGTCAAGAAAGGTGGCGGAGGTATAAATTTCATCAAGGGACAGGTTTTGAAAATTAGCAACCCCATCCGGCGCCATTAAAGCTCAGATCTTGCAGAATCGAGGCATTTATGGACCAGTGGTAAAACCAGCCTATGATCATAGTCTTCAGTGCTCAGGATTGAAGATTTGGATCCATAATGCAGCAGTTTCAGAGGAAAAGTACCAGATTCAAAACCCCGAAGGTCAATCAGAAGTTTAATGCACGAGAGATCGTACCACCAGGGTTTCAACAGCAGCAGAATGTTTTCCTCCATCAGAGGACAAAGTGCCCATGCAGTTTTTATTATACATCGTGTTCCTGAAGTTTCTTACCCGACAGAAGTCCTACGTGATCAAAAGCATTGGTGATTCAAGTAGGGCAGAACTCACTGTTTCTTATTTTATATTTTTATTGTACTAATAAGTACCACAGTACTGCAGTCAAAACACTTGAGCCATATTAGAGGTAAATGCAGAGATTTAAAACAAGATGGGTTTCGGCCCTCTATTCTTTTGTGTGTTTAATGTTACATTTAGTGTCCACCTACCTCCTCAGTCGATCTTCTATTCATCCTCTGCTATAAAACGCAGAAGGAAATTATTGTAAGGGTTGTTGATGAGATATCAGAGAAATGCAAGCATTTTCCTCTTGAGACAAGTTCTCTGTGTAATACCGTGAGATAGGCTGAGATTTGATGTATTCAGACTGAATGTTCAAGCTGTGGGCATTGATGTACCTGATTGGTGTTGTTTTTAATATGACAAGCACATTTCTTTGGATCCTGGTCTAAAGCAGCTGGTGATGTTTTCCTTTCTCTGTATTTGTGATTGACTTGCTTTCATTTCATTATGTTTCTTCTGGCTCGCATCAGAAGTTTGGCATAAGATTTACCCTTGATAGGTACCTTATGTTGTTGCTCTCCCAGCCTTTTATGTTTTCTGCTTATATGTGTATCTGAATATCAATTTTGATTGATTTAACCAGTGTAGTGGATGTCATTACCTGCTCTCTGATGTATGAATTGATGAAATTTATGTTTAGATGTTCTTGCTACGATTTAGCTGGAAGATTTGGGAACACTGGGGATTAGAGTTAGCCCTGTCCACTAGGATCCTTGTACGACCAGTTTGCCTTTCTAAGATCCCTTGTTTTGCCTCTGATTTTTTCCAAGCAGGTCTGGAGTTAAATGACCTCTGACCTGATCGATAGACAGGATTGGCTGGTTCTCCTCTTTCCATTTTCAGTCCTTAATGTTCCATTTCACCAATCATCCTTAAAGATCCAAGTGCTCTAGATGACTAGCCCAACTAAAAGCTTGCACATTGAACACAAGTAAATCCTTTCTTGACTCCATTGCGCAATGGCCTTGATGTTCTCTGAGTTATCTATCTTTGCCTAATTCCCTCTTTGCTCATCCTTGTCTTATACTGGACCCTTCTTTCCTGATTCCCAACAACCAAACACACACAATCAAACAAACAAACCCTGAGCCTATAACTAGCCTAATATCTTAAAATTTGAGCCTCAAAGACATATATACTTTGAAAATCACAGAGAGATCCCTCTCTGTACCTAGGAGGGCTAGATCCTAAGGTCTGAAAGTGGTTCTATGTTGTCTCATCTTTTGGTCTTGTCAACCTGGCCAAAACATGGGAACCCCAACATAATGGCGACTCCGCTGGGGAATCTGAGTGCATTTCACCTTGAATATTTTTAAGGACTCAGAGACTTAGAAATCTGGTTAGGTTGACAGTAAGTTACTCCTTTCTTGAATCGACCTCCATTGTTGAGTGTCCATAATACTCTTAGACAGAGCCTGGAAAGGGCCAGGTAGCCTCCGGATCTCACCCTCTTCGGAGGTGACATATCTGGTAAATGCCCTCCCAGTCAATCTCTAGTTGGAGTTTGCTGTTTTTGAGGAGATTCCTGAAAGGTGATAGTGCCTGAGCACTGTGGTGGACAGTGTAACCCCTTAGATATACCCTCCACCTGGCAACTCCATTGTTCCTAAACGAAAAGACTCCACTGGTGATCAGTAGGCCTGCTGATTAACTTGGTTTCACAAAGACTCCACTGGGAGACCAACCTCTGAGACAACATCAACCACAGTAGAAGTGACGAGTGGGGTTAAGCTGCTTGGCTAGGAAACAAAATTCTGGCTTTCAGAACCATTCACACAAGAGCTTATCCCAACCCTGATCCACCTGAAATAGTTGACAATCTGGAGAGTATCCTCAAGGGAGCTCCTACACTTAAAGGACCAGATATTTCCAGTCACCTTCATAGAGCTAATTCTGCACCAGAAGACCAAGCAGCTCTATCACACTTTATCCCTGACCTAGACCCACCTGATAGGCTATCAAGAACTAGGTCATCCAATCACCTAGACCGGCAAGACCTTGAGTCTCACAGTACACCTTCTCATAGTGGTCAACACACTAGGAACATAGGAACCCCTCCATCTACACCACCTGATATCCACTTCATTCAAAACTTGGGGCTCTCCCACCCTAGATCTGCTCGAAAAGCTTCTGCTGGTCCTAATATCCCTTTCATCCATATACCAGCTGCTCAAGTTAACCCCGTACCCCATCAGAAAATTATCATGGTAGCTTGGTATGCACCCCTGGTTTTACCTCAACCCTTGATACCCTTACCCAATGATTATCAGTCAAAAATCCCACACTTCACTGCTAAAGAGTCCATCACAGCTCAGCAACATGTAGATAAGATGGAGGATTCTTTCGACTATATGGAAATTGATGATGAAACAATCAAAATGAGAATCTTTACCCAAAGCCTAGGGGGTGATGTAAAGAAGTGGTTTAAAAGCTTACCCCCTAGCAGTATCCAAGATCTCCCTGCATTATATCAGACCTTCATAGACAAATGGGAAGTTAGAGCAAACCCTTGCCAACTCCTAGCAGAATACATGAGCCTTAAAAGGAATGTAGGAGAGAATGTCCATGATTACACAACAAGATTTAAAAGCATTTACAATGCTCTTCCTCCACACATGAAACCTCCACAGGGCATGGACCTAGAAAAATACCCCAAAGGGTTTGATGTTGACATGGCCTATGAGCTTAGGGATAAAGAGTACAACACATTGGAGGACATGCAGAAGGGAGAAGTGAACATAGAGGCAAACCTGATTGAGAAAAGAGCGAGACTGAGATCTGAGAAGAGGGTAACATATAGAGATGACACTGTAGCTTCCACCTCAGACCCAAATTATGATAGATTATCTAAAAATGTGGATAAGCTGCAGCAAATGATGGAAAAAATGGTTGTCACAGTTAGCAATCATAACAGAAACCAAAACCAAAATCAGAACCAAAACTTTAGAAGGAACAACAATGCCCCCAATAGACAAAAGAATCAGATCAACAAGTTATTCTCCCATTCCAAAACTTTCTTGATGAAGATGAAGGAATCGTAGGAGAGTCTGAAGGGAATGCAATAAACATGTTTGAAACAGAAGACTCAGTCCTTAACTGTGATTCAGGGGAAGATCAGCCCTCACCTTCATACTGGGATGAGGAACGGTTAGAAACTGAGGATTACAGATTAGGATTTGAAAATGCCATGATGCAGGTCAGAGAACAATATGAACTTAGGAGAAAAAATAACCAAGAAAATTCCAAAACTGAGACTCCTGAGGTTACCATCAAGAAAAGACTTGAGAAAACTTCTAAAGCATCTGCTGTAAATAGCAAATCAGCAGCTGAAAGTTCTGGGAAGAACAAAGAAAAAGACAACCAGAAGGATGAAAAACAAGGTGAGCCCGCTAGCAGTACTAGCACTTCAGTTAGTACTCCTGATACAATTGTTCCTAACCTTGTAAAAAATGAGAGATTACAAACTGATTCGGTCACCAAGGTGGCTAATAAAACAGAGTTAAGCACTCCAAAGAGTCAGTCCACTTTCAATTTGGAAAGTGAGATTGCAAAAATCAAAATCTCTGTACCATTATCTGAGCTGGCCGCTTAGGATGTATATAAAGGCCAAATTTTGAAAGCGTTGAGTCTAGGGGAAAAAAACGACACTGTGAATTTGAATGATGATCAACTTGCCCTCCTGTTTGGTCCAAAGATTGAGGGAAGATTTTAGGAAGGGGTAGTTCCACCTTTTTATATCAGTCTCAACATTCATGACAAAATCTTGCACAATGCCATGCATGATTCTGGGGTATCACACAATTTAATGCCTAAGGTGGTGATGGAGAGACTAGGCCTAGAGATAACCTGGCCTTAAAAAGACTTATATTCATTTGACTCTAGCAGAGTAAAATGCCTAGGTCTAATCAAAGACTTGTGTGTGAGCTTGACCCAGATCCCAGCTAAATGTATGGTCATGGATGTCGTAGTGGCAGATGTACCACCCAAGTATGGCATGTTACTATATAGATCATGGGGAGCCAAACTGCAAGGAACGATGCAGATGGATGGCTCATATGCCACTATCCCTATCTTTGGCCAACTTAGAAGACTGTATAGAGAGTCCCAGATGAAATTCCTAGTCAGTAGCCCCGAGAAGCCTAAAAATTCACCGTTATATTCTGTGCACACAGACCTGGATTCTTTCATTCTTTATAATGAACAATCCTTAGGAGAGCCAGAGTCTGAATGCAGAAATACAAACAAGGACACAGAGCCCATGGAATTTAGCATAATGGTCACCCTAGAAGAATACGATGAAGAAAACCATGGGCAGGATAATGAAAACGAAACTCAGAATGAACCAAAAACACAATGCAGTCAGCCTGTTAGTCACACCCCTCAAACTAATACACCACGTGAAGAAAAATACAACCCACAACCTAGTACAGACCCCCCAATGCAACACAATGGTGAACCCCTGTGGGAAATGAATTTTTATGGGTCCTGTACTAGAAAAAATGCTCGAGCAGGGGTATGGCTACGTAACATAGAAAGTGGCCACGCTGAGAGCCATGCTGTGAATTTGCATTTCAAATGTATGAATAATATTGCAGAGTACGAGGCTCTCATTCTTGGCTTAAATCTGTTGAAAAAACTAGGAGCCCGTGAAACAAGTGAAACAAGTGAATATGCAGCAAAACACCCTAGGAGACTCTGAGTTAGTTGTCAAACAAGTGAATGGTGAATATGCATCAAAACACCCTCGATTAAGAGCATATAGGAATGACGCTGTGGATATATTGAAAACTTTCGTGGAATACAAATTGGTGTTTGTTCCCAGGAGTCAAAATGTCATTGCAAATGGATTAGCTTGTCTAGCTAGTTCATATCCTAAGACTCCAGCTGACCAACAAATCATCATTCAGACCAAATTCCGACCTGTAGTGCCAGACAACGAAAATATTGGTAGGTCTTTGAAGGAGACAAATAGATTGAAGATTTCCTGGTGGGCAGAAATGAGTTTGAATTTTCTGATTTAGACTCAAAATCTGATGGCAGCTGTTCAAGTGAGGATTCCCCAGATGAACAAAAAACACCCTGTAACGTAGAAATAAACGCCCTTTCTGAAGAAACTGGAAATCTAACCGAAAAATGTGCAAACACAGATATTGAGGAAATGGAGGTGTTGTAGGCTAAAGACAAGAATATACCCAGAGGCCTAGCACCCTTAGAAGACCTTTTTGACTTCGATGATGTAGCAAAAAATCCCACTATATAACATGCAGACTCTGATGTTGAAGAATGCAACTTAGGCACTGAAGATAAACCCAAAATGATCAAAATGGCTAAGTCTATACCTGTAAACATGAAGAAGAGATACGTGGACCTTTTCAAGGAATTCATTGACGTGTTTTCACGGAGTTATGAAGACTTAAAGGCCTATGACACCAACATCATACAACACAAGATACCCCTGAAGGAAAATCAGAAGCCTTTCAGACAAAAACTCCATAGGATCAATCTGAAACAATTGCTTGCAGTAGAGAAAGAGATCAAAAATATGTATGATGCAGGCATAATATTCCCTGTAAGGTTTCTGATTGGGTGTCAAACTTAGTGGCTGTGAGAAAGAAAACAGGGGAGATCAGACTATGTATAGACTTCAAAAACCTCAACAGAGCCTCCCTGAAAGACAACTACCCTTTGCCTAGAATGGAGCATATCCTACAGAAGGTAGTAGGCTCTAAGAGAATCTCCCTGCTTGATGGTTTTTCAGGATACAATCAAGTTCTTGTACTCCCAGAAGATCAACTCAAAACAGCTTTTACCACTCCATGAGGCACCTTCATGTATGTGAAAATTCCTTTTGGACTGATGAATGCTGGAGCTACCTTCCAGAGAGCGATGTATATAGCTTTCTCAGATGAGATAGGGCTTTTCATTGTTATCTACTTGGATGACTTGACTGTATTTTCTAAAACTAAAGAAGAACACCTGAAACATCTGAGAAAGGTTTTTGAAAAATGTAAAAGGTACGGTCTGTGCTTAAATCCTAAGAAAACTGTTTTTGGGCTGCAAGAAGGTAAACTTCTTGGTCACATTATATCTGAGAAAGGGATTAGGATAGACCCACAAAGAGTTGAGGGGATACTTCAAATCACACGCCCAAGAAACATCAAGGAGTTATAGTCCTTCATTGGGAAGATCAATTTCCTTAGGAGATTCATTCCTAATCTCGTTGAGCATCTTAGGAAAATGACTGATATGTTGAAGAAAGGTGCGGGAATTACGT
The DNA here is from genome assembly GCA_034641835.2 of Pinus albicaulis. Taxonomy (NCBI): domain Eukaryota; kingdom Viridiplantae; phylum Streptophyta; class Pinopsida; order Pinales; family Pinaceae; genus Pinus; species Pinus albicaulis. Next base: position 1,924,700,479 of record CM076578.1, on the reverse strand, counting down.
GGACTGTTGAAGCCAAGAAATATTTTGAGTCAGTAAAGCTTGAACTCACTCAAGCCCCTGTCCTTATTAGCCCAAACTTCTCAAAGGATTTCCTGATCTTTTCATTTGCCTCCCAGCATACAGTGGCTGTGGTTTTACTGCAAAAAAATTTAGAAGGAAATGAACAGCCAATTGCCTTCTTCAGTAAGGCCTTAAGAGATGCACCCTTGAAGTACAACATTATGGAAAAGTACGCCTATGCCCTGGTAAAGGCCTTAAAATACTTTAGGGTGTATATTCTACATTCTCACACCATTTCTTATGTGCCAAATATAGTGGTCAAAGATATCTTGTCCCAAGACCCTGATGGGAAAAAGGGAAAATGGATCGCTACAATCTTAGAGTATGACCTTGAGATAAAGCCCACTAAATTGATCAAAGGTCAAGGCCTGGCCCAACTAATGGCTGAATCCAATCTGCAGGTCCTTGACATTAACATGGTAAATGCCTTAGATGAGCAGGAAGGATCCCCCCTCCCAACTGTTGAGGAGAAGTTTCAGAACTCTCCTTGGTATTTTGATATCCTTTATGTGCTCACCAATCTCAATGGCCCTCTAGAACTGTCCAAAACTAAGGCTAGATTCATAAAGCTGAAAACCAGAAAATATTGCATTTTGAATGAAAACCTATACTGGAAAAATCCAAATGTCCTATTGCTGAAATTTTTGTCTGAAACTGAAGCTGAAAGAATCAAACAAGAATTCCATGCCGGGGAGTGTGGAGGCCACCTGAGTTGGAAAGCCACTGCAAAAAATATACTCAGGGTTGGCTATTATTGGCCCACACTTTTCAATGATGTCCATAAAATGGTAACTGCCTGTCATAAATGCCAAATCTTTGAGGGCAGAAAAAAGCTCCTTCCCCTCCCTTTACAACCTATCACCGTAGAAGGTCCCTTCATGCAATGGGGCCTAGACTTTATAGGAGAAATTCATCCTGCTTCCTCTGGAAAACACAAATGGATCCTAACTGCTATCGATTACTTCACTAAATGGATAGAAGCCATACCCACTAGGAATGCCACTGATTCTGTCATCATTAGGTTCCTAGAAGACTTCATCCTATCTCGGTTTGGCTGTCCAAGGAAAATAATCACTGACAATGCTGCTGCTTTCAGATCCAAGAGAATGGTTGATTTCTGTCACAGGTACGGAATAGCACTTGGTCATTCAACTGCCTATTACCCCCAGGGTAATGGCTTAGCTGAATCATTAAATAAAAGCCTGGTTACAATCATCAAGAAGGTCCTGGAGGAGAACAAAAGGTCTTGGCATAATAAATTGGTACATGCTTTGTGGGCTGACAGGCTTACAACAAAAAAGTCCATTGGCATGTCACCATTCCAGCTGGTCTATGGAGCAGAAGCAGTCTTTCCTACCAGCCTTGGGGTTCCAGTAATCAAACTTGTCCAAGAAATCCAAACAGAGGAAGACAGCATGATAAGAAGAATAAATCAGACAATTCATCTTCAGCAAACAAGAGAGGAGGTGTATAACAGATCTGTCAGAGGTCAGGAGAATATAAAGAAATTATTTGACAAAAGAACCAAAGCCTCTGATTTCAAAATTGGTGACAAGGTTTTGAAGTGGGACTCAAGAAGAGAGGACAAAGGTAAACATGGAAAGTTTGACAGTTTGTGGCAGGGTCCATACATCATCCAGGCCACTGTGGGTCCCAATGCGTTTTTTCTACAAGAACTTGATGGTACAAAGCTGTTTGGGGGTCCTGTCAATGGTAGGACACTCAAACACTACCTCTGCTGATTTTCATTTCCAGTTTCCACTTTCATTGTACATACCATTGTAGTTTTACTTTCAAGAAAACAAAGAAAGATGTTTCAAAAAGAAAAAAGAAAAAGAAGAAGAAGAAGACAGCTGGTCCTAACATGCTCAAAATCTAGACCAGCAAAGAAAAGAAAATCAGCTCTAATATGCCCAAAACCAGAGCTGAAATCAAAGAAAAGAGGTGACTCAAATATGCTTAAAACCTGAGTCACAAAGAAAGAAGGATATTTCAAACTGCAGATTTCATGCCTTCACAAGTTTTTTTTTGCAGTTTTCTACAAGTCTTCACTCCAGCAAGTCAGATAGTCTAATCCTGGCTTGTTTGTTTTTCAATTTCCTGTCTTAGAATGTAGGAGAAAAAATATGTTGGACAGTTTAATCCCAACAGATGTTAGATTAGGTAGAGAAGCATATGAGGCCAACAGTCCAATCTGGTCTCATGGAGTAATAAGGGTAGATGTAGAATAGGTTTATTTTATGTTGTAAAATAGAATGATGTAAAGGGTCTGCTAGCTCAAATGCACCCTGAAGAAGAAAAATGCTAGGACTGTAGTTTGGGTAGGTAGTTTGATTGGGAAAAAATGTTTCTGCTGATGTAACATATTCATATTGTGGCAACTGATCAAAGAAATGGATGCGCCAAGAAACAAGAAATTGGCCTACTCCAAATATCATTTCTGGTTTCTTGCCTCCTTCAAGAAGAAGCCATCCCCATGTGGAGCCACTGTTAGCCCCCCTATGAAATTCTTGACAAGAAAGCTGGGGGCTATGTCATTTTTGAGACCTTCAAGGAATGCATCTCCCTTGAAGACACATCATCCTTGAGGTCTCTCTATGTTTTACCTTATGCAAGTCCTCCTTGCTAGTTCCTTTCCCTAAGGCCTGCATTTACCCCTTGTACCCTTGCAAAATGTCCCTTTTTCCTCTCCTTTCCCCTTTGAAAAAGTCCCTCTTTTTCCCCGTTTATTTTCCTATTAACCCCCTTAATCCCCTCTAAAACCCCTACACCCTTTGTTTTCTCAAATTCTCCCTCCATCTCCCTATTGTTACCCTTTGGAGGCCTCAAAATACATTAAAAACGGGTTAAAAATCTAATTCCAACAATATAATAGGCCTCAGCCCCTTTCCTGCTGGTCCGGCACCCTTTTCTTCCATGTGACCCAATGTCGTGACCGAGCGCTGGGCGGAAAGGCGTTTGTTACATTGGTTCATCGGGCGCGATTACAGTCGTCGATCTGTACAGATCGAACAACGATCGCCACCCTGCAGCCTCCGTCGTTTTCCCCGTTCATCGCCTGTCGCCGCATCTCCACTGTCAGTTTAAAAGCCAGATCCAACGGTCCGCAATTAATCCATATCGGGCACGTTTTCAACCGTTGATCTGTATAGATCTGACGGTGCGGAATCCGCCCGTCACGGTGGTCCCTGCCTGATGTCACTGTTCAAAAAACCACGTTGTTTTCATCGCACCACCTTTGGACCGAGGGCAGTTTTTCTCCATAGCCCAACGATTCCATACATCGCGCGACACACGTCCTCCTGTACGATTCCAAAACCACTTTTCCCGCCCGTTAAAGTCATCCATCGCGCATTATTGTCCGGACACGGATGCCCAGCGAAATGGCCGTTGACCATCCGATCTGGAGCAGCCCATTCGATGGCTATCGCTCGACGAAGATGGACGATGGATAATGAAGTTGCATGCACAATAGTCCATGTCCTAGCCTGCCGTCCGTCATCCTCCACCATTAATCTCTGCCACGATCGAAGGTCCAGATTTTCTCAACTGCCGCTGACTTTTCCATTGTCCCCGGTCCCGCCACGTCATCTCCACATGCATCCTCCGTACATACTCCCGTTCCATTGCATATAATTGGTCAGTTTCGTGTTTTTTAACGTTTTTTCGTTCATTTTTCGCTCTGCAGACCGCCACCTCCACCAGAGCATATTTCCATTGTTCCTCTGCATCTTTCTCCGCCAGGTCATCATTTGCACGACCATTTCCTCCATCCACACTACATCCATTTCCCCCATCCATGATTTCTTTGCAATTTTCGTGTTTTTACAGGGTTATCAAAGGCGGAAAACCGCCATGATGCATATGTACCTCTTCAATGGCGTGTTGTGCAGACAGAGAGCTGATATGGGAGCTGGTACTCTAGTGAAATGTCAAGAAAGGTGGCGGAGGTATAAATTTCATCAAGGGACAGGTTTTGAAAATTAGCAACCCCATCCGATGCCATTAAAGCTCAGATCTTGCAGAATCAAGGCATTTATGGACCAGTGGTAAAACCAACCTATGATCATAGTCTTCAGTTCTCAGGACTGAATATTTGGATCCATAATGCAGCAGTTTCAGAGGCAAAGTACCAGATTCAAAACCCCGAAGGTCAATCACAAATTTAATGCACGAGAGATCGTACCACCACGATTTCTACAGCAACAGAATGTTTTCCTCCATCAGAGGACAAAGTGCCCATGCAGTTTTTATTATACATCATGTTCTTGAAGTTTCTTACCCGACAGCAGTCCTACGTGATCAAAAGCATTGGTGATTCAAGTAGGGCAGACCTCATTGTTTCTTATTTTATTTTGTTATTGTACTAATAAGTACCACAGTACTGTAGTCAGAACACTTGAGCCATATTAGAGGTAAATGCAGAGATTTAAAACAGGATGGGTTTCGGCCATCTATTCTTTTGTGTGTTTAATGTTACATTTAGTGTCCACCTAACTCCTCAGTCGATCTTCTGTTCATCCTCTGCTATAAAACGCAGAAGGAAATTATTGTAAGGGTTGTTGATGAGATATCAAAGAAATGCAAGCATTTTTCTCTTGAGACAAGTTCTCTGTGTAATACCGTGAGATAGGCTGAGATTTGATGTATTCAGACTGAATGTTCAAGCTGTGGGCATTGATGTACCCGATTGGTGTTGTTTTTAATATGACAAGCACATTTCTTTGGATCTTGGTCTAAAGCAGCTGGTGATGTTTTCCTTTCTCTGTATTTGTGATTGACTTGCTTTCATTTCATTACGTTTCTTCTGGCTCGCATCAGAAGTTTGGCATAAGATTTACCCTTGATAGGTACCTTATGTTGTTGCTCTCCCAGCCTTTTATGTTTTCTGCTTATATGTGTATCTGAATATCAATTTCGTTTGATTTAACCAGTGTAGTGGATGTCATTTCTTGCTCTCTGATGTATGAATTGACAAAATTTATGTTTAGATGTTCTTGTTAGGATTTAGCTGGAAGATTTGGGAACACTGGGGATTAGAGTTAGCCCTGTCCACTAGGATCCTGGTACGACCAGTTTGCATTTCTAAGATCCCTTGTTTTGCCTCTGATTTTGTCCAAGCAGGTCTGGAGTTAAATGACCTCTGACCTGATCTATAGACAGGATTGGATGGTTCTCCTCCTTCCATTTTCAGTCCTTAATTTTCCATTTCACCAATCATCCTTAAAGATCCAAGTTCTCTAGATGACTAGCCCAACTGAAAGCTTGCATATTGAACACAAGTAAATCCTTTCTTGACTCCATTGCCCAATGGCCTTGATGTTCTCTGAGTTATCTATCTTTGCCTAATTCCCTCTTTGATCATCCTTGTCTTATACTATGCCCTTCTTTCCTGATTTCCAACAACCAAACACACACAATCAAACAAACAAACCCTGAGCCTATAACTAGCCTAATATCTTAAACTTGGAGCCTCAAAGACATATATACTTTGACAATCACAGAGAGATCCCTCTCTGGACCTAGGAGGGCTAGATCCTAAGGTCTGAAAGTGGTTCTATGTTGTCTCATCTTTTGGTCTTGTCAACCTGGCCAAAACATGGGAACCCCAATAGGGCATAATGCAATCCTTAACCCTCCACTCTGGCAGCAACCTAAACTCTTTAAGGATTGTGGTCCTCCAAGAATAAACTTCAAACTCTTTGTAGATTTAGAGTTAAAGAAAAAATTGTGGTGATGTTTGGATGGGTGCTAATTTGTAGGGTTTTCCATTTTTATAATTTTCTTTGTTGTGCTTTCCACCATGCTACCTAGTTGCTTTCCTGTTGCCCTAGCATTTTAACTTTTTCGATGTCTATCTCTCTATTGTTTCTTGCCCCATTCGAAATTTCATCCTTATTTGATAGGTGTTTTCTTCAATATAATGTGAATATTTTTCCATCACACAGCTTCTGTGAGGTTTGTCTACGCAAATAGCTTGTAAGGCCCATTCATCAGGATATTTGATGCAATGAAATGATTATAGATGATCACCAACTAATGGTACCTGCAGAGATTTACTCTAACAATTCTACAATTTTCCTGTGCCAACAATTATACAACATTTTAACCTCATGAACTAGTCTCATCTGTTCTCTTAGCTGATGCTATAAGCACTTATTGCTGTTGTCAAAGTTTTTACTCTCTAGTCCCATTAAGCTATTTCAGTTATTTGTGGACATTGATCTATTTTCATTTCATTTCTTCAATTTTTCTGACTGTTATGTGTTACCTTTGGCCAGTGCCTTCTTTCTTACCTATGATTTTTCTGCTTAAGCATTCCAGCCAACCAGAGTAGCAGGGGTAGTAGGAGCCACGCAGTCTAGCCAAAGTCGAACAGGGGCAGCGTAGAGGCCGCAAGAGTCACGCAGGGCTAACGCAGGCCCAGTCAAGCTAGTGCAAGGGAAATTTAATCCCTTCAGGTGTGACGCAGGCCCTTATTGAGCAGTGCAGAGGCTGACGCAGGCCAGTCAGGCTGATGTAGAGGGCTTCAGAGCAGCGTATTACTGTTGATTTTATTTCTCTGTTGGGTGAACTAGTTTTGGTGCCCATGATTGTTGTACTTAGATTCTGCATAATAATGAAAACCCTTGAGAGCTAGCTGCATCAATTTTCAAGCATTGGGTTTTTTCTGTGGACAGTTGTCCATAAAATATGTGTGTCACTTTGTCTATAAGCATGTTATTCAGTATTTGATCTGTATGTGGAGGTTACTAGTTGTATTTACTATTTACTTCTCTAATTTATTGAATATTTCAGAAATTAACTTGTAACTTAATTCAAGTAGGGGAAGTAAATCAAGATATTGCAGTAGGCTTTCTTAGATTAAGAAATTTTCACATTCCCTAGGTCTAGCCCCATTAGGTCACCTAGGGCAATAATTTCCCAGGAATCTAGCTAGAGGAAAACTTCTATCTCCTACAAGCAGTTGCATTGTTGGGTGCCCTCACTCTCCTCAGAACATGGGCCAATTCCGACGGTGGAATCTCCAAATACCTCAAGCCCTAGCCCTAGGATCTGTTAGCCACCTGTAAAATTCGTTATATCAAAAGGTGGCTAAATCATTTTTGGAGCCTTCAAGAAACAATTATATTACAAAAAATGTTATCTCTTGAAGACTCATGAAGACATCATGCCCTTTGTTCAAATCTTCACTAGTGTTTCCATTTTAAACTTTGAAATTCTGCTGATTTCATTGAGAAAATACTGCTACAAAAATCCATTTTTCCCCTCCCTCCACTTCAAAAACTAGCCTTCATTTTTACCCCTTTCATTCCCATGGAATTCTTCTATTTTCCATTTGTTTCCCCTTTTCCCTTCATAAAATCCACATTACAGAGTTTAAAACTCCTTTTTTAACTCTGCCGAAACCCCCAAATCCATCAGAAAACTCTGAAAGAATCATAAAAATACACTTTTTATACTAAGGGTTTAAGCCCCTTTTGGGATAAATCCTAAACCACTTCCCCACATGTGCCCACGGGCTGGAACCAAGCACTGAGTCCATTTGGCACTAATCGCATAAAAAAAATAGAGCGCACAAGTATTTTTGTTAAGTTGAGACCTTCGATGCGATTGGCCCTTTATTACATAAGCCCCGGTCCAATCACCGATTCATATAACCCCTGTGCCCACAATCAGGTGCTAAAACATTGTATAAACACATTCCCGATTGCCTTTTTCCTTTGTAAATTCAATAAACCCACTTTTTCCTAAGTTTGGTCTAAATGAGCCCATGCAATGTTTTTTTAATATAAATGGGTAGATTGAAAAGCCCCGCATCAAAGTTCTGATGCGATTAAGCCCCATTTATATAAACCCCTGCCATCTGCTTTACTCCATATAACTTGCGGCCGGGACCAAGATTTAAAAGTCCCAAAGCACAAATCGCATCACAAAATTCTAAATGGGTAGATTGAAAGACCAAGCCCGACCTTCCGATGCGATTGGCCCTTATATATATAAGCCCTGGGCCTATCGCATTCTATATAATCAAAGGCCCCATAGACGGGCGCCTATCCACTTCATATATATAAACCCGCCCCCAAAGCCAAACCTTTGCGTTTTATTAAATTTTTGATTTTCATGTGTTATAAGGGGTTTTCCACCAGTTCGTTGTTTAAAGAAATCTCGACCGTTGATCTAAAGCCGATCAACGATCAACAAAACATCACATTGCCGATTTTCAAAGGGCGCATTTCACGTTGTTTTTACCTCTCCCTGATTGGCCATTTCCCGATCAATCGTGAGCCGTTGATCTCCTCCCCGCCTTCCTAGCTCTAACGACCCTCATTTGCTCCGATCATAAACCTTTCCTTCACCTCTTGAACCCCTCCGATTCACTCCCCACCGTCGATCTAATCCTTAGATCGAAGGCCGTCGCTCAATCACATCATTGCCATACAAGTTCTTCCCCCCTCCGATCGCATGCCTCCGATTACATCTGGACTGTCCACGTGTCCAGATCGGACGGTCCAGAATGCATCTCCCGACTTTGGGTAAATTTTATACAGCCTGATTCATAATGTTTTTTTGGAATATTTTAGTTTTTGATCTCTGCAGATCAACGACCCTCATCAGCCCTTCCTCCGCCATTATATTATTTCATTAATTCCCTAGATGCAATCTCCGTCGTTGATCCTCACATCCAACGGCTCATATTAAACCCGACAGGCCTGCCTCCTGTGGGTCCTGCCTTCTTCAAAATTTGATCTCGGTTGTCCATCTTAGATCTAACGGCTCAGATTGAAACCGCCCTTCCCGCTATTTGCCCGCACATCTGCCCCATATCGCGCTCGTTCTCTGCCATCCGATCTGAGACCCTAGATCTAATGGCCCATGTTCCATGTCACGTAACTTTCAGCGCGAAGGATAATTTCCTAAAGGCCGCGCGATATAAGCTATTTTTCGAGGCCACGTGTCAGGTGGGAACGCATATCGTGTTCAAAAAGGCAAAACCGCCTCCCCGCCTTTTCACTGCGTGAAACCCATGGTTTTACCTCCCTAAACCGCTTTCCCTCTTCTCCATTGTGATTTATCGTGTGCCTCCTCAGTCGTTGATCCTTATGAGCCAATCTCATCCGACGACCCATATTCCTCCCGAAACCCATTTCGATTTTTAATTCATTTTTCCTCCGCCAAAGATTTTTTATCCTTATCTCTTTATATTTCTGCCATTTCTCTATAAAGTGACCCCTTCGCTTTATTTCCTCTCGACTTGTTCCGACCATCGATCTCTGCAAGATCAATGGCCCTAACTTAATTCTTCCACTATTTGCTCCCACTGCTCCCTTTTAACCACTACGCATAGATCTCCACCCTTGGATGTTTTCATCCAACGGTCATGCTCCTCCCCACCACCTCTGAAGCAGTTTTCCTAAAAATGCAAGATTTCATAACATTCGTCTGTATTTTGCAGGATTAAATGATTTTTCCATTACATCAAAGGAAAGTCAAAGGTTGGGGATGACGATCCCTTATGCCTTTGAACATACTAGAAGATCATTCTACAGGGTTCGAATGCACGTTTCATCAATGCTTCATGGGCATTGATGCCATATGAGCCCTGTGCGGCCCTGCACATCAACAAGACATGGACAATTAAATAAAACAAAAAAGTATCAGTGTTGAAGATCCAAAAACAACAGAGATTAAAGAATTGAACATTTATCACATAGTTTAATGGATTACAGCTAAGACCGAAATCAAAAGCCTAATCCATTAAATTAAACACAATTAAAGGGAAAATCAAAAGATCATCAGACATAAAGGCCTCCACTACCACAATAGAGGCCAATTGATCCTTCTCAGCTACCATAGTGCCACCTGTTGCCTCAAAGCATTCAACAAATGTCAAGTTAATATCAGAACATTAGATATTTGCCTTAACGCAGCTGAACAATTAATTCTGCCAAAGGAACTTAATGAAAAATATCAGCAGAGTTATTGCAACATAAAACAGAGCCTTAAAAGTCAACGAAATCTCCCACCGATCTTAATTCTTAAATGTAAAACAATTAATACAGACAGAACATCTGTAAACTTCTCCATTGAGCCCCTCAAAGGCCGAGGAGTATTAAAGTCTGTATTAATTGACCCGGGAGATCTTTTATCCCCTCCCACCTCCTCATTTCTTCTATAAATACTATTGTAGAAGATGAGAAAATGTTGGTTGCTGAACTTTGAAATATACTCGAGCTTGAAACTTCTACTTGTAAACAGTGTTCACAGGCTCTTGAAGCTCTGTTTGTGGTTTGATAAGTTAGTATGAGAAGTGAAGATGATTGCTGAACTGAAACATTGGACTTAAAGCTATAACTGGTTTGGAGCATCAATACAAGTTGATTTATGGGATCCTGGTCTATGTCAACGGTGATGTTATTTATTATTGTAAATCGTTATTTTATTTCTGTTTTCACTTTGTCCATCTTCTTTGATAAAGAAAAGCAAGAATAGATTTAGGATTTACTATATATCAGTACCCTTCTCTGACTGATAAGCTTTATCTACATGTTTTCTTCCAATTTGTGTTGTTTGGGAATGATTTAATTCAGTTTGAGCAGTTAGGAATGCTGGCGTTCCCTCGTCCTACTGTCTTAGATAAATATTGTTCTCAAACGTTATTTTTAGCTTATGTTAAATAGAGATGAACTAAGGAAATTATGGTGAGCCCTATCCTAGTTTTATCCCAAAAAACTATTTGTAAGTTTCCCGAAGAGTGTGTCAAAAGATGGCTAGTTTCAAAGTACTTACCAGATCTTAGACCATTCTTTGTTATCATTTGTTTTCCATTTCTGTTTAATTTGTTTTCTATTGAAAGTGCATCAAAATCTGGCTAGTTTCAAAGTACTTACCAAATCTTAGATTAATTTTATGTCTTTCTTAAGTGTATGTCAAAAGCTGGCTAGTTTCAAAGTACTTACCAGATCTTAGGCTGCTCTTTGTTCTTCATTTGTTAAATTCCCCTTCTTGTTGTATCATTTCATTCCATAAAATCAACTTTAAAGAGATCCTTAGACATAGATGACTTTCCCCATTGACCACTGTTGCCCCTTCTTGTTTCAATTAAACCCTATTATGAATCCATAGCCCAATGGACTAAAACCTGCAATTATCTATCTTTTTGGCCAAAGATTGTTCTAATTGCTTGCAACTTCACACCTTTGAAACTCTTTCCATTTAGAACTTTCCACTCAAACAATAATCATGCTCAACCATCCAAAACAAATAGAAACCCCTGGACTTCATAACTAGCCTAATATCATTACCCAAAAGCTTTAAAGATAAATCCATCTTTGCACTTATTGGAGAGATCCCTCTCCGGATTCAGGAGGGCTAGATCCTAGAATCCCAAAGTGGTTGAAACGATGTTCTCCCTGTAGTCAGACTTTTGCCAATCTTGCTGATTATAGAGTGCCAACAGGATCAAGTTTTTCCTAGGTGTTCCCAAGGATAGAGCATAGTAGGATCAATTTGACCTATCGAAGTAAAAACTCTTGTCTGATCCTTTCCCCTCACCTTGTCTAGGATAGGAACATCATTAGTTGCTAAATTCCATCCCCAAACGTGGGTTGGGTTCACTTGGCCCCATTTGGTCCGATTTGGTGTCAAAGGCCTTTCATCAAGGACCATTTGGGAATCCAAGTTCCCAAAATATTTTAGGGATTGATAACTTCCTTCATAAGTCTTATTCTTCTCCCTCAACCCTTCGATCCCCCTCCTCTCTCCCTAGAAGATAAATTCCCTTGCTTAAAAGGAAAGCAAGTCCCACTCTTTATTTTATCTTAGGGAAAGGGTTTCAAGGGTCACTTCCCACCTATTCATTTACCTATACTCTACAAGTGACTTCCTAAACTACCGGGGCTCCACCCATCGGTGAAAGTCTGTGAAGAGCAAGGAGCCTTAGATGTGGTGACAATGGGCTAAGCCTCCATCGTTTCCCTTGTCCTAGCAGTTGCGCTCTTAGAAACCCCTTTTAGGTCCACTACTAGTTTGAGTGGTAACAAGTTGTTCACAATTCCATTTGTGAACAACTCTTTCGCATGCCCACTTTTTCCATACTACAGGTCCAAGATGAGAATTCCAGGGCTATGGAGGCTTCCCTTCTTCTCACTGAATCAATCCTCTACAATATAGTGAAATAGTGCTAGTTGGTTGGCCCACTTGACTGTTACTTTAGTCCTTCAAAGTATACACATACGTAGGTCCTATACACCTACCCTTCTACCAATTTTTGTTGTCCTTCACCAGAACAAGAATCAGAGATCTTCTTTGACAGTAACCTAACAACCCTCCAACTGTACTTGGACTACCATCAATCTGCCCAACCACAGTCAATTATTTTTATTGATCTAGGGCCCACAATATTGTCTTCATCTAGGGATCTTCAAATCTGCCACCTAACAACGGTTTGAGTCCTCTCAAGATCACTATTCTTGTGTATCAACAATTTGATCTTTGTTGTCCAATCTATGAACAAATATGAACTACTCCTCTTATCATACTTCTAACAATCTGTAGATGACTTAACTAGGGTCACAAATCAGCCACTAACAGTCCATTTACTATTTTTTTATAGGTTTCTTTAGATATTTTTCTAAAAATATATGGAAATTCCACCAAAATCAACTCTTTTGCATGTCAATCCATTCTTCATATGGCACATTTCTTCTGCATGCTCAATCTTCTGCTCAGGTTCCACCCTCCTTTGGATCTGTTGTCTCCACACATACTGAATCTGCAAACCATCTTCCAAATCTACGGTCTATATTGCAGAAATAAACCTCGTTCTAAGGGTCACAACCTGTCTTCTTCTACGCAAATTTGTCACAGTGTTAAGGCCATACCTTATGAACTAAACATGCTAGGAAATTTTCCTAGCTAGGGCATTATACTTATGTAATTATAATTGTTGTAGAACAAACCCTATCCACACATAGAAAAAACACGACTCTTGCCTCCATAAGAGACTCGACCTAGCTCATATGGATCCATAGATTCTGGGCATTTCTTTGACTGAATCTTGACATGAACTTTAGATCTCAATGTCGACCCTCAAACTAGGGTTAACTCAGTCAATATTACGCCTACGTCGACTTCTGTTATGGCTCTAAATTACAGTGCAAGCCCTCATCCATTTATGTTGGTCTTTATCATAGACCTTGCGGCCTACTAACCACCACAAGGCAATATGGTATCAACCCTCTCTTCTATTTCATGTATAAAATCTAACCAACGGGATTTAATCTGATCTTGTAATGTACTAAAACAAGATACTGAATCCTTCCTACAATTTTTGGAAACAAAACACGATCACATAATCACATATAAGTAAGAGAAAGAAATTATCAATCGAACAACACAAGATGTATCTGGGGAAGCAACTGCTCAAAACCCTCTATCTCTATTTTGTATTAAGTCAAGGAATCATGAAACAATACAATGCTTAATCTCTCTTGAGATTCTCCAACACTTTTCCAATTGTCTCATGCTGATCTAGGCAAAATCGGTCTAGTACTTAGCCAATACTCAGCCTTCCTTCAGCCTGCCTTGCTCACGCAATTCCTATGGAATTATCTCCATATTAATTAGGAAAATCAACCTTCCTTGATTGCGCAATCCATCATGGCATCCAAATGACTTTATAATTGCACATGGGAAATTTTCTATAAATACAACTGATAGTTATGTTCCTCTGAATTGTGTTACAATAAGGATCAAGGGCCTTTTTATTATTTAAAATAAGAGAAAACCCTAAACAACCAAAACCCTAACCCGAGGTGATGTAACACCAAGAGTTTATGGGCCCCGTTGGGGTTAGTTGGGCAGCGAACTTCCCAAGGTCGTAACTTGGTCATATGATATTCATTTGACGCACATGATACCTTGTTAGAAAGATCTCTCTGAGGACTACAACTACTAATGAAATTTATATGAAATTGCCAAACCATTCATGCCCAAAAAACATCGTTTGGGGTCTCAAAATGGCTTTGAAAGTTCAAGACCCGAAAAATGAAAAAAATAGTAAATTGTGCTATAATTAAGGAAACTGAAAAACTGAAAGGGACAATGGCGAGGGCCCAAGTGGAATAGGCGGGTGGCCACCAATATCCACCTCGATCACCTTAACTATAATTTCTTGAGCTAACTCAGTCATCATGACTTAGTTGACTGATACAAGTTGTTATGAATTGAAATTACAATTTATTGTCCAATTTATTTAAGGGAAAAATAAATTAGACGCCTCACATTCCTCACTCCTGGTACATCAAAATTCCTCACTAGTGTGGGTGCATTTGTTTTGTCCTTTCTAGTTGCCAATTTCACTATTTCTTGTTGCAAATTTCAACACTCCCTCTCAACAAGAAAGGAATTCAATCTATCCCCATCCGGTACCTTTGGAATGTTCTGCATGCTACACTTCTCTAATGTTGTTTGCACTTGCAAATCTTGAAACTGAATCAGTATAATGCATCTGTCATCAGAGTCTTCTAACTGTTGTTAGCTACTGCACCTGTCTAGTACTGGATTCTCTGCGCTGCTGCTGACATCTGCATACATGCCCTTTGAACTGTTGCTAACTCTGATTTGTGCTCTAGTATTTGACATATGTCACTCTGATTTTTGTCTTGTTGACATCTTACTACATCAATCTAACTGATCCTTCCTACTACTGTTGTACTGTGGGCTCCTCGTAGCCAAGTTCGATCCATAAGATGCGCCATCTCAATGGACCTTGCCCAAATTTATTATCTTGGGATTATGTCTGCACATCACCCCACCTTACACCTCGAGGTATGGCTACTCCTCTTCCCATCTGGCTCAAAATTTTCCCCTCATGGAGGTTTCTGCTTGAGTGTACGCTTCCACTCGATCTCCTCTCTACTTCTCCAATCATGGCAGCTACTCCACAACATTCTAAGACTGCTTCTCATGAGGCTGCATGTTGAGAGGTAATTTATGCTCCCTCTAAACCACCAAGTCTCTAACTTCTACCTTTCTCCTCAAAGCTTTGCATGCATCTGGTACCTCAAGTGCATATAGGTTCTTGACTCACGCACAATGTAATTATCCTGACGTTACAAAAAGTTTCTAAAAAAGAGTTGATTTTAAATCGATGATATCTCCCTCATCTGAGCTCCAATTCGACCAGTTTGCTTTTTCCATTTGGGTAGTTTTTCACAAGGAATCAAAATATTCTATTTTTTTTGAAAAATTTTCACCAATATCTTCAAATATTCTTTGCAAACTCGTCGCCCAAAAAATTCTTGTTCTGATGCCATGTAGAAAATCTAACCAACGAGATTCAATATGATCTTGTAATCTACTAAAACAAGATACTGAATTCTTCCTACAATTTGCAGAAACAAAACACGATTGCACAATCACATATAAGTAAGAGAAAGAAATTATCAATCACACAACAACATGATGTATTTGGGGAAAGCAACTGCTCAAAACCCCTGTATCTCTATTGTGTATTAAGTCAAGGAATCATGAAACAATACAATGCTCAATCTCTCATGAGATTCTGCAGCACTCTGTCAATTTTCTCTTGTTGATCTAGGCAAACTTGGTTTAGTACTTAGCCAATTATCATCCTTACTTCAGCCTACCTTGCTCATGAAATTCCTAGGGAATTAACTCCTTATTAATTAGGAAAATCAATCTTCCTTGATTGCGCAATCCATCATGGCATCCCAATGACTTTATAATTGCACACGAGAAATTTTTTTTCTGTATACAACTGATAGTTATGTTCCCTTTAACCTCTGACGTCTCAACTAGGTATTCCTCAAAGATGACATGCATGCAATTATTAATAGTGGATTATTAGTTATCTGATTGATCACTCATTGTGAATTAAATTATATTTAATTCATTAGACCTCTCACTAGCTCATCACTCAATTAGAACTAGTTAAACTGATTTTAACTCATTTAATTGAGTTAATTACACTTACACCCCACTAATGCATCAACTTCAACTGGACCCCAAAAATATTAGAATCCCTCTAGATGCCTCATCTTAGACCCTCAACTTGAATTTCTTGAGCTAACTCGGTCATCATGACTTAATTAACTGACACAAGTTGTTATGAGATGAAATTAAAATTTATTGTCCAATTTATTTAAGGGAAAAATAAATTAGACGCCCCACATTCCTCACTCCTGGTGCATCAAAATTCCTCACCAATGTGGGTGCATTTTTTTTTTGTCCTTTCTGGTTTCCAATCTCACTGTTTCTTGTTGCAAATTTCAACATTTCATAATTTGATGCGGCCTTCACACAAAGACACCATTGAAATCACATGCCCAGATTCTCATGATAAACCTCTCTTAAGCTTGATCTGCCATAAGAGAACCAACAATATGCCATCCTACTTCCTAGCGCAAACCGACCATTAAGGTATGCAACATTCTTCTAAACCCTCACATGATGATCTTGCTCTTGGAGGATGATCATGACCTCCCTTTAGCAACCCTTACTTGGCCCTCGTACTCAACCTACTTTAGGACTACATCTCTCTTCACCCCCTTGATGTGCCAGATAGTGGGAATACATGTCAAACATGCTAATATGTGCTAAGTGATAAGGCATGCCAAGATGTGCAAGGGTGTGTCAATGCATGTCAGGGAATTTCAAGACAACAAAAGGGAGAAAAAATTTAAACTACAAGGAAATGAACACATAAGAGGGTTAATAAGTCATCAATTTACCTTTTCCAAGAGGGGCATGCTAGGCACACCAACACTAGGCGACAATAGGTGCCAAGTGCAAAGTCTTAGTGCATTCTAAGTGCCAAGTATTCCTTTGTTGCTTCTCATCTACTTTCCAACAATTTATCATCACAAATAAATTTAATATTAAACCATTCCAAATCATATCAAGGCATCTCAACGTATTCCATACATGTTAAGACTTTCCAAGCACCAACACATGCCAAGCGCCAATATGTGTCAGGGAGTGTTATGCATGTTATGAAGTGGAAGGGAATGTTGAAGAGTGCTAAGGTTTGCTAGAGAGTGATAATGCATGTTGATGAGTGTTAAGGAGTACTAGGAAAAAACATTAAGGGAGCACTAGGTAAAAATTCATGGAAGTTAATGAATATGAGGAACGTGTACTGCGAGAGACTAGTGTTAATGGTCAGTGTTAGTTGTCATGCCAAGGAGGGAGTGACAAGGTATGCTAAGCATTGGTAAGGCATGCTAGGGAATATCAAGGCATGTTAATAATTCCCAAAGTGTGCTTGGGAGTTCTAGGGTGTGCTAATTATATCATGTGCCAATTAATAGTGCCAAGATATGCCAATACATGCTAGGTGCTAAGGATGTGGCGCAGGGTGCCAGGGTATATCAATATGTGTCAAGGCAACAAAAGGAAGAACCAATAATAGGGTTAATAAGTCAGGACTTTATCTTTTTGAAAAGGGGCATGCTAGGCACACTAATAATAGGTCCCAATACATGCCAAGTGGCATTGTGTGCCAAGTGCTAATGTATGTCAATGCATTCAACCAAGGTGTTCCAAGGCATGCTAGGGACTACATGCAGCATGCCAACACATGTTAGGAGAGTTCCATGTCGTGCTAGTTCATTCCACCATGTGCTTGGGCGTCAGTGTCATCACAATATGTTCTAGGTACAAAGATGTTCCAAGACATGCGAGGTGCTAAGAAATGTTAGGGTGTGCCAAAGCATCAATTTAAGGTGTGCCCAGATTGTTGAGGAGTGTTAGGTCTTTCTCATTAATAGAATTGTCAAAGCTTGATTATGTATTAAATAATATATTTCCTACACACAATAATGGAACTTTATCTAAAGGGAATTTGCTAGATAATAAACTTAATAGATATGAATCATGTGTTGACTCATAGGAAATCTCTATTCGACTAGTCATTACTTGAGGGAAATGATACACACTAATTACTTCTTAAAAAATTGACTGACTCTAACCACTATGGCCTTGGACATATAAAAAATACTCCATAATAATGGTCTTAAATTGTTATCTTTTGACAAAAAATATATTAATGGGCACATAGCGTCATCAAAAACTCATTGGAATGATCAATGATGACGAACATTTTTTGACCGTCACCAAAAGTAACAAAAAGAGCATTGGTGAGGGTCATTAAAATTTCGTCACTAGAAGTGTCACCAAAGAGAGAATTAGTGATGGGACTTTAACGACCCTCACCAAAAGTGTCATTGAAAATGGCTTTGGTGATGGACCATAAAGGACCATCACTATATACACTTACAGTGACGGTTTTTTAAGGACCATCACCATATGTGACATTGGTGGCGGACCTTAAAGGTCTGTCACAAGCATGACCCTCACCAATGTGCTTTTTTCTTGTAGTGATCCAACTCCCTACAGGGTGTCCTGGCTGCATAAAGGGCACTAGCTAGTTATAAAGGAATAGTGTGAGATAGAGCTGCAAATGGGAAAGTATAAAGATAAGGTCCTGTGTGATGTAATGCCCATGGATGTGTGTCATATACTACTAGGTAGACCTTGGCAGTTTGACAGAGCAGCAGTGCATGATGGCAAGAAGAACACTTACAAGTTCTTCAAAGATGGGGTACACCATACATTGATACCCATGGAAGAAGGAGAGCCATCCGACAGGGTGATTGATCCAAAGACCTTGTTGCTGAGCAGGAAGGAATATCTGCAGCAGATAGAAGAGGAAGAGGTAAGTTTTGCTTTATTTTGCAAGCCTAAGGTAGTTCTTACTTCTACAAAAATTTCTGATTTTCCAATAGAAATCCAAGAGATGTTAGAAAATTATTGTGACATTGTTGTGGATGATTTACCTGATGAGCTGCCACCTGTGAGAAAGATCAGCCATCAGATAGATTTTATCCCTGGTTCAAATCTTCCAAATAAGGTATCCTATAGAGTGACTCCCAAGGAAAATGAGGAAATCAGGAGACAAGTACAGGAGTTGGTGGACAAGGGGCTGATCAGAGAAAGTTTGAGTCCATGTGCAGTACCAGCAGTATTGAGCCCAAAGAAAGATGGAGGCTGGAGGATGTGTACTGATTCTAGAGCAATCAATAATATCACAATCAGGTACAGATTCCCTTTGCCCAGAGTTGAGGATTTGATGTATTGTTTGAGTGGTGCTAAATATTTCTCAAAAATAGATTTAAAAAGTGGATACCATCAGATTAGAATAAGAGAGGGTGATGAGTGGAAGACTGCCTTTAAAACAAATGAAGGATTATATGAATGGATGGTAATGCCTTTTGGGTTGTCAAATGCACCTAGCACTTTTATGAGACTTATGAATGAAGTATTTAAAGAATTCATTGGTAAATTTGTGATAGTGTATCTGGATGATATACTAGTTTTCAGCAGAACTAAAGAAGAACATTTAAGGCATCTTAATCATGTCTTGAAGAAGATGCACCAAGAGAAACTGCTGATAACTTTGAAGAAATGCTCATTCATGAAATAAGAGTTGGTGTATTTGGGTTTTGTTGTTTCTGCAGAAGGATTGAAGATGGACCCGGAAAAGGTTAAGGAAATTGTGGAGTGGCCTTCACCCAGGAATGTTTTTGAGGTAAGAAGTTTCCATGTACTTGCTAGTTTTTACAGAAAGTTTATAAGAAACTTCAGTAAGATCAATGCACCCATAATTGAGATGATAAATAAGAGAAAACAACCATTTAAGTGGACTGCTGAAGCAGAAAGAAATTTTAAAGTTTTGAAGCAAAAGATAACAGAGAAGCCTGTTTTGATTCTGCCTGATTTTACTAAAGCATCACTGGTAAAGTGTGATGCCAGTGGAGAGGCCATTGGAGCTGTGTTGAGTCAGGATGATAGACCTGTGGCATATTTCAGTGAAAATATGAATGACACCAGAAGAAAGTATTCCTCTTATGAGAAGGAATTCTATGCAATTGTCAAGGCACTGAAGAGGTGGAGACATTACTTGATGTCCACAGAATTTGCATTGTATTCTGACAATCATGATTTGCAGTATATTGTACAGTAGCCCAAGTTGAAACATAAGCATGCTAAATGGGTTGAGTATCTCCAAGGTTTTAATTTTGTTTTGAAACATATAAGTGGCCAAGCCAATAAAGTAGCTGATGCTTTGAGTAGGAGGCACATGCTTGTTCAAGAAACTAATTTTGAAGTTGTAGGATTTGATTTTCTCAAGGAATTGTATAAAACGGATCCAGATTTTAAAGAAGAATTTGAGGCATGTAGTAATCCTATTCTAACAGATAGGAGCCAGTGGCTGGATTATTTCCTGCAGGAGGACTTGTTATTCAGAAGAAGCCCACTGTGTGTACCAAGATGTTCCATGAAAGAAAATTTGATCAAAGAAAAGCATAGTGGTGGACTTTCTAGACACTTTGGTACTGATAAGACTTATGTGCAGCTGATTCACTTTTATTACTGGCCTAAGATGAGAGTAGAAGTGGACAAGTTTTTGAATAATTGTAAAATCTGTTAGTATGCTAAAGGAAGGAGCCAGAATGTGGGATTGTACACTCCCTTGCCTATTCCAGACAGGCCTTGGGACATGGTGAGTATGGATTTTTTTCTAGGATTTCCCAAGGCTCAGAGAGGGAATCATACAGTCTTTGTTGTGGTGGAAAGATTCTCCAAAATAGCACATTTTGTTCCATGCTATAAAACTAGTGATGCCACCCATGTTGCTAACTTGTTTTTCAAGGAAGTTGTTAGATTGCATGGGTTGCCCAAGAGTATTGTTTCAGACAGAGACACCAGATTTGTGGGTCATTTTTGGAGGAAATTGTGGAAGAAACTTGGTACCCAACTGAGTTTCAGCTCAACTTATCATCCCCAGACTGATGGAAAAACTGAGGTAGTGAATAGGAGTCTGGGAAATTTGTTGAGAAGTCTTGCAGGATAACATCCCAAGTAGTGGGATCATATTTTTCCCCAGGCAGAATATGCATATGATGACTCACCAAACAGAAGCAAAGGGCAGAGTCTTTTTCATATTGTTTATGGAATGCACCCCGGAGGAACATCAGAGTTAAGAAATCTGGGAAAGGCAAAGTTGAGAAGTGCTGATGGTGAGGAATTTGCTTAAGAGATCCAAGCCATACATGAAAAAGTGAAACAACAACTACAAAGAAGCAGCATCAAATACAAAAAAAGAGCAGACTTGAGTAGGAAAGAAGTTCATTTTGAAGTAGGATATCATGTTTTGGCACACTTAAGGAAGGAGAGATTCCCTAAGAAGCAGTATAACAAACTGAAGTTCAAAAATATTGGGCCATGCAAGATACTTAGAAAATTTTCTGCAAATGCTTATGAGATTGAATTTCCACCTGATGTTGGAATATCTCCCATTTTTAATGTTGTATATTTGTACAAGTATGAGGATGATGGTGCAGAAGAAATGTCAGTAGACAAGGAACAGATTGAGTGGAAAGAACAACTACCTCCAGCACAACCATTGCAACCAGAGAAGATATTGGACACAAGAGTATCCAGGAAGACCAGAGGACAAGAGTAATTTCAGTACTTAATCAAATGGAAGGACAAGCCAGAGGAAGATGCCACTTGGATGACTGAAGGAATGTTGCAGAAGATAGGCAGATCAGTGGAAGAGCTCATGGACAGGAGCCCATGAAAAATATTTCCCTTGGGAGTCTGATGCAGGGGCATTAGACACTAGCCAGCAATGTAGGAGGTTTTTCCACATGTTGTGGCTAGGAGGGTTCGAAAGCATTTGAATTGTAACAGCTAGGTGTCAATACCTTAGCTGACTGTTTCATTTAGATTAGTTAGAGTTGTAGAAGTTGAATGGTTAGTCCATCTGTCATGTTTTTAGTTTTCGAATAATTGTAATTAGGCTCTTGAATTACCATAATGGTCCTCACAGAGGAACTGAAAGGAAATATGTTGATGTATATAAATGTAATCCATCGGATGTATAAAGGAAGGGGGGGAGGAGGAAGAAGAGAGAGATTTTTCCGCAATAAAAATCTGTGTATTGAGCAATTGCTTCCGGTTGAATAGATTTCAAGTCCCGTCGATTTCCAAACTGTATGAATTGATAATTGTGAAGAATTTTTTTTAATTGTGAAGCGATTGAACTCTATATACAACTGTTGAATTGAATGGTCCTACAGTCTCCACGACCCTTTGTCTACCATTTCTAGTAATTTATTCGAGCAAGTCTTGTGAAATTATCCCACCGCAGGCGAGGCCTGTGTAGATAAATCATGGTTGTTGAATCCTGTTTAATGTTGGTGAAATTTCCGTATAAAGAGAATTATATTTGTTTTTCCACTAATTTAATTTCTTCACTGGGACTAAACCTTGAGTTAACAAACGAAGAGTGTACGAAGGAGAACACAAACCCGACGCGAACCTTGGTTAATCACTGTACCAAAAAAACCGCGAGTGGATTTGTAAGGCGGATTTCCCATATCGCACCGCTTTTGGGTGAATAGGCGATATTTTCCAAACGCGAGCAATTCCATAGATCTGTCGACACGTGGTGAGGTGGACCTTTGGAAGACCACCGTTTAAAACGTGCCATCACAGGTTATCGTTCGTACCAGGACACCAAGCGATATTGTCGTGTGTCGTTGATTTGGGAAGGGGCCATCGAACGGTGATTGCACGCTAGACTTGCCCGAAGTTTAATAAAAGAGCCCGGATCATATTGACAACGATCGATGATGTAGATTCATTGTGGGAGGGGACGAGCCAGGGATTTCCGCGGTACTCCGGAAGCCTCCGCAGTGACGTCATGGGACCATTGACCATAGAGGTGGGGTCTAGAGCCAAGGTTTTATTATAAGTTATTTGTATAAAAAGCGTGGAGTATTAATACAAAGTTTCGAAAGGTATAAACGTTGGTTATAAGGTTGGCGGCATAATATAAAGTTCGGGAATATAATTTAAAGTTCAAATGTTGTGGATAGTATTTACTTATCAAATTATACGAATTTGATAAATAAACTGGAAGTAAGAGAAAGTAGACCACGTGGGGTAAACCAAAGGGAAGTGCTGACAGAGCCACGCTATAGTTGACCATCTTTCCTTGGGGTCCAAAATTTCAGTTTTGTTGCGTCATATTTCATGATAGATCTAAACACATTGACATCCGGTATCATCATATCAGATATTGTGTGCAGCGGAAGGTCATGTTACTTTCATACATTCCTACGGAGGATCAGGATGCTGATATCTTGACGAAGGCGCTCACCAGGAGCAAATTCGAATACCACAGAGCGGGGATAGGGTTGCGGATAATCCTTATCTTGTTAAGAGGGAGTGTTGAGATTGCAACAAGATGATGAGCTTAGTGGAAAGAAGTCACCTTCACTAAGTGGGCCCGTAGGATATTTTTGGCACAAAGTCTATTTTTAGACTATGTCTATTTTAGACATATGGATCATATTCTATGAGTTGCAGGATGCTATTTGTGGATGGTTGGTCAAGTTGGAAAAATAGATGGACTTCTATTTTTAGACATATTGGGCGGAATCCATTTTTATATTTCCAGTCTAAAAATAGATATGTCAAATATTATTAGCTCTTAATAATATTTAGACTCTAAACATTATCTTATTCTCTTGGAGCACTTTAGTTAAGTGCACAGATGTGGCACAAGAGCTGAAAGAAGGAATTACGCTATTCCTAGGGGTTAAGTGGAGCTATTGCATGGATCCTTCAGTTAGAACTCATGTGAATTAATCCGAGTTACATTGCATCATGATGTTGATTTCCGATTGCGAATTAATCCGAGTTACATTGCATCAAAATTGTTAGAACTGTCGATGATTGGAGAACATATTAGGATTGTCGACTTGTAATTTGATGTGAGTCATCGGATCGACTAGATCTATGGAGTAGAACTATACATATAGTATTTTGTGTGATAAGGTGTTCAACGTTGTTTTGGATGTATAAAAGACTTATATCGGGATCGGAAGGAGTTTAGAGGAATTCCTTTTTTATTTTATAAAAGGACTCCGGTTCCGATCTAATATAAAGGGAGATTATTGATTGCGGTGATCTAGTGTTGGGTGTCGATGCAGAGGAAGAGCGTTTAATAAAATGGAACGCAGCTATGGTGCGAATGCTGTCAGTTCGATTATAGAGAAGGTAAGATAATTGCTAGGGTCTGAGTTTAAATATCTGGTTTGATTTGTTGATGATTTCCAAAATTGAATGGGTGTGAGAAATAAAATGTTAATTGGCATTCAGTCCAGTCAATATAAGGGCGTTGATAGTATTTAAATTCATATATGGGTGTTGGCCAAATATGCTATGGCATTTGATTAAGGCGTGTAGATTGTTGGGTTTGTAGTTTGAACCATAAGTTTTGAAAGAGCTTCCGCGTGTAAAAGTGTTTGTGAAATTGCCAAGATAGGAAATTTTAGAGTAAAAGTTTGAAGATGCATTTTTATATGCACAGCTCAATAGAGATTCTGGGTTTGGCGGGTTATGCTCGCCATCATTTTGGTATCAGAGACAAATTATAAATGAACCATTTGGTATAAGGCAGAAAAAAAAGAAATTATGTAGGAAAGTTTCTTGAAAGAATTCAAAATCGAGAGATGTGCATGCAGGAAAGGGAGATCAGATTCTAATCTGACAGTCAAGCAACCAGAGTATAGCTGGGAGAATGGAGAAGAACAATTAAGTTCTTAGAGGCAGGTAAAGAAAAATTAAGCAGAGATTTCAGGGATAGAAAGAATCCACAGCGATGTTTGGAGAATGGAGATTCACTTGGATGTGAAGAATGAATGGAGAATCGTGTAGGTATTGTGTTTTTTTAATTATGATTTGAGTTTTACTGACAAAGAATTAGATTGAGGATTGATGGTTGCAGCAATGAAGTATCTCAGCAAAGGAGATCAAACCTTAAGGGATAGTAATGAAAGAAGTTGTTAATGATTTTTGAGTGGAAGAAACTCAGCAAAGAAGGAATTGTTGCTGATAGCTAAAGCTTTGCCCAGATAAAGCCGAAAGATTGGAAGAAAGGATCAGATTCTAAAATCTAATTGACAGTAGTTGAATATTGAGAAATTGTGCAGTGGAAGCATAAAGATTTGCTGAAATAGATTTGCAGGAATGATGAGATTCTGAAGGTAATTGAAGGTATGCAGTTTTGTCTAATGATTAGCAGATATGAAATGAATGAAATTTTATAATAAGATTACAGTAGTTAAATTGTAAGAGGGATGTTTGTAAGTTTTGGAAATAAAAAAGTTTGAAGACACAGCTGAAAGCTAGTGGGAAGGACAGTCCATTCAAAAGTGCAAGTGAATAGAAGGACAAGATCAGACCGAGATCTTGAAGGTAAGATGATATGGTTTTATTTGGATTTGAAGATTAGAAGATTGTAGTCTTTGCATTGAAGCAGAAGTATTATTGCAACTCCCAAAAGGAAATTCCATAGAAGATGAGGTTAAAATTGCTAACAGATAAAGGAAGCTGGTGAAAGTTTCTAAGTGAAAACATAGATGTGGCAGAACCTTGAGGAATTCCAATAAATATTGGATAAGGAGGACAATTGCGTTCTTAGAAGATGCAGATGAGTTGAAGCCCAGAAAGAGCAAAGATAAGTGCTCAAAGGAGGTTCCAGAGATAGAGAACCAATTGCTTGCCAAAATACTGAGTAAGGAGAGCTTGGTGAGGTAAGTGGGGGCAGGAAATGACTTGCTGTTGAAGAGGCTTTAGTGCAACTCATAGTAAAGTGAGTGAGGAACTCATAGAAATGGAGAGGATGATGACTAGTGACAATCGTAACAGAGGTTCTGAAAGAGACCACAGCAGAGGACCAAAGGAGAAGGATGCCCAGGAAAATGGCATACAGAGATAGTTAAGTAATTCTCCTTTCATGACTCCATAGCCCAATGGATGGCACTTTCTTGACCTATCCCCTTTGCTGAAACATCCTGCTGTTTTGTTCCTTTTCTCCCATTACTTTCTCAGTCTATGATCTCATGACCAACCCAGCAACCAACCAACCAAATCATTTTAAACCCCCTTTGTGCTTCATAACTAGCCTAACATCTCATTTGAACTTTCAAAGATATATCATTCTTTGTTTTATTGGAGAGATCCCTCTCCGTGTTGGCAATATGATGCAGAGTGTTGTCCTTGATGGCAACCTACTTGATAAAGTTGATGGCAACCTACTTGATGAAGTTGTCCTTGATGGAAACCTACTTAATAAGTTGCCTATGATAAGAAATCTGTGTGTTAAATATGTAAGAATGATGTATCTCCATCAATGCCAAAAGAGGAGCACTTGAAACAACAACAAAGAAAAGAGCAAATGAAATATGAAGCTGAGGCAGTTTTAGAAGGGTTAGTTGATTGGAGATCTGGAAAGGCAGCAGAGACATAAAAAAAAACAGTTGTAGAGGAATTGGCAAAGAGAGAAGCAAGGAGCAGCATTAGACAAGAAGCGGAGATAGTAACAGAGAGATAGCAGAAGCAGCAGAGAGGAAGCAAGGCAGATAAGGAATTGAGGCAGCAGACAATGTAGAGATAGTTAATAGAAGTGTTGAAAATATTAAAGTCACCTGCTAAGCCTTGAGCAGGGAGAAAAGAGTACAAAGGCAGTAGTAGTAGAGATTGAGTGCGCAGCACCGTGTAATAAAGAAAAATGGGAGAATGTAAGGATGAATTAATTGTTGATGGGCCGCAGACACAAATGACAGAGGAGAATTAATTTTGTTTGGGTGAAGTTGTTTCATAGTGGAACAAGGATTTTCCCGTAGATCTGAACTACGGAGGAGCAGAGTTTTATTAATACAGTCATTTCGGGCGTTTAAAGCCCTCAACAACCAAAATGAAGAGAAATTGATTAAACAACGGAAGGCTTAAATTTTTTGAAAAGAAGCAGGACAAGTGGTCCCTACCACTTTAGTGCAAATCGCAAGATCGCAAGTTTGAAGTATTAGTGTCTTGTTGATGTGGATGTTTGCGATGTGCGATCATCGCACCATCACAACATCGCAATGTCACATAATCGCCGTCCGCCCATGCCAGAGTTCCGTTGATTGTTTGCGATGCGATCGTTGCACCATCGCACGATCGCATATCGCACATTCATTGTGTTATCACCATATATATTTGAACTGCCGTTGAAAACCGCGATGTGATCGCAAATCGCGCCATCGCAAATCTCAAGTGTTCCGACTTTTTGTTTGATCACGCCATCGCGCATTATTGCGCGTGCAAGTTTCCCAAGCGATATCCATCGGATTGGATGATGTGGCGCGATGGAACATGAGCCCTTCAATCGGGTTGATTGTTAGCAATGGGCCCCAGTTTTTAAATAATATTGATTAAGCCGTCGATTATGCATGTGGGGCCGGATCCAAAGAGAAAAATAATACCTTTGGGACATTTCGTGCATGGAAGAACAAAGGTTGGGGTTTCAATTTAGATTGGATCAATTTTTAATACGCTAGATTATCTATTTTGACCCCGTCCAGGAATACCATTAGCGGTTCGAGGTTTTGACTCATGGTTTTACTAAAGGCAAAACTATATAAGGAGAAGAGAAATAGAGAACGAGGTGTGCATGCGAAAGGGTTGATAAAAAACGAATCTCTTTTAGAGATATCTATATGAATAAACTTTGATATATCTGAATCTATGGTTCATTTGTGAATATGATGATTGATCAAGAGCTCTAGATCAGATGATGATTAATTCCTGGTTTAATCAACTGACGAAATCATGAAGAACGTATGCATGCGTAAGGGTGGCGAATAAATAAATTTCTCTAAGGAATGTCTGCATGGACGAACTCTATTCTTAATTGATAAATCTGAATCTATGATGCACCCATGGATATAATGATCTGACAATGATGAATCTATGGTTTGATCGACTGATGAAATCATGAAGAGCTGGTGCGAGTGTACTGAAGAAAATGAATGGATCCAATATGAAAATTGATGAAACGTGGTCCGCAGTGGTGCTGAGGGTCGAAGCCTTCAGTGAGGGGGTTGTAGCTCCCTTCCAGTGGTAGCTGGTAAACAAGAGTATGGGGTAGTAGCTCCCTTCCAGGAGAGGCTGGTAAACGAGAGCAGGGGTTAGTAGCTCCCTTCCAGGAGAGGCTGGTAAACGAGTGTAGGGGGTCGTAGCTCCCTTCCAGGAGAGGCTGGTAAACGAGAGAAGGTTGTAGCCTTCTGCAGGAGGGTGCCTGCGTGCTGGTATAAGTTTGCACCATCATATATTGTAAGAATTTCTCTCTATAATAAATATTGAAGACAGAGATTACAGCAGCGGTGGTTTTCTCCCGAATTGGTTTTCCACCTTAAATCCTAGTGTTCATATGTGTTTCTTATGTTTGATGGTTTGTTCTGTTATTTCTGTTCATGCTTACTGCTTATGAATGATGCAATGATCTAAGTAAAGACATAATAAGATCTCTGGACATACAATTTGGATACAGTAATGTAACATATGGTTTTAAGAGAATGGAAAACTAAAATTGTCAGTCAGCTCTAAATACTGATTCACCCCCCCTCTCAGTATTTTTCCCAACACTCCGGGTCCAAGAGGGCTATATCCTAGGGCCCCAAAGTGGTTATGATGTTGTCTCATCTTTTGGTCTTGCCAGTCTGGCCAAAACATGGGAACCCCAACACCAAGGACGCTGCGCATTTGCCAAGGACGCTTTGCATTTGGCTGAAATTACAGTGGATATTTCGACGGTGCTGCACGTTTTCCAGGGATGCTACATGTTCACCTAGTTGCTTCAAAAATTGATGCAAGGCTTCAAAACTTCACAAATTCATTTTTAAACCTTCAGCAATGATTCATCATGACTCAAACAAGTTAGTAAGTTACCATTTTCTTCGCTCATCTTCATCAAATGTCTTTTTGGATGCATAAGTTTGTTTAGAAGAAATTTGGTGTTTTCTTCTAATGCAAAACCCTAGTTTCCCTCAAAACCTAATTTACACTTCAATTTTACTCCCTAAGCCTTCATTTCCTTAAAACCCTAAGCCCTAGGTACACTAGTTACCTAGGCTCCAAATTCCATACACTTGTGATAAATCCCTTATCCCAAAACCCTATATATCCCTACTCCCTATCACATTCCCCAATTCATAAATCCCTACCCTCATCTCCCTTAAATTACCCTATGCCATTCCCTAGTCCTAAAAAAATCACATTCCACCTCATCACACCTCCCTAGGGTTTTGACACTAAGGAACCTATGGAAGAAGAAATAAAGGAGAGGAAGCCAAATAGAGGAGGAAGATAAATTGTAGGAGGAAGATAGACAACAAATAATGACATACAAAGGAGGATGGAAAACACTACCACAAGAGACAAAATTGCAAAGGACAAGCTCAAATGAGCCTATGAAAAAATTCAAACTTTTAATAAGAAAAAGAAGAAAGAGAAGGTTGGATATACTTTCTGAGGTGTCACTCCATGCCTCAAGCACTCAATGAGAAAGTACCCTCATAATTTTGGCACATTTTTTCACTTATGTTCATTTCAGTAAATTTTTGCAATTTTCAACACAGAAAATTTTCCAAAGGCGCAGTGACCTGGATGTTGCACTCTTTTTTGGGGCCTCTAAATTCCAAATTTCCACAAACATCAGGTTTATAATGAGGAAATCAACCCCATCAAGTTTCAGAAGGTTTGGTTGAGAATTGGTCCCTCAAACATGCAAAAAACCACCTAAAATTCATGTTTCTGCCTCCTTTTTTACCTGGTCGTTGCACGTTTACCAGTCCTAGGAGTTGGGATTTTTGAAAAGGAAAATCAAAACCATTTTTATTTTCCCTTTCAAAAATCCAATCTCCCAGGACTGGTAAATGCGCAACGACCAGGTCAAAAAGGAGGCAAAAACATGCTTTTCAGGTGGTTTTTTGCATGTTTGAGGGACCAGTTCTCCTCCAAATCTTCTGAAACTTGCTAGGGTTGATGTCCTAATCATTATGAACATGATGGTAGTGGCCATTTTTCATTTGGAGGCTCAAAAAAAGATCACATTTTCCAGGTTGTTGCGCCTTTGGCAAAATTTTTGCGTGCAAAAAGACTAAAAAAACAAAAAATGAACTGAAGTGCCAAGTGTGCCAAATTTTTATCAAAATAGTGAGGGTACTTGTTCATCAAGTTATTGAGGCATGAAGAGACCCTTATCAAGTATATCTAACCTCTCTTTCTCCCCTTTCTTAGTCAAACTTTCAATCTTAGCATTGGCTTTTTTGAGCTTGGCTAATGCAATTCTCTCTTTCCGTGCATGAATCTCGACTCTTGTTCTCAACAAGTCATTGTCCTTGTTGGCCTTCTCTAGAAAAATCTCAAAATTTATATTGGCTCTATCCAGCCATGATTCCCTATCCTTGCTAATATATAGGGCAAGCATCTCACTTGGTGTGAGATTCTCTTCCAACTCAGCTTCTCTCTGTCTTTCCCGAGCTAAAGCTCTCTTCAACCCTATAGTCTTTGGTTTTTGTCTTGGAGGCTGATCCTCCTCATTATCAATTTCACCAAATCTTTCCAAGGTCTCCTCCAGCAAGGCCTTATCATTTTCTGCCTCTCTTTGTGCTTTGATGGTCTTTACCTCATTGATGATTCACTTAGTTTTCAGTTGCTGATTTTCTTGATCAAGAAAGTAAATCACATATTTTTCTCTCTCAATATTACCTTGAAGTTCACTAATATTTGATTCTTTTCCTTTGATTGATGCACCGGTGATTTTTCCCTCATCTTCCTCATCTAGGTCAATCAACTTAAATTCATGCTCTGTTTCATGTTTTCCCTTCTATTCATCAATGATTGGCTCTTTAGCCTTTTCCTTGCCTTTGTCCACCTGTTTTGTTGATGAAGAAGGCATGGCCCCTTTCACTCCAAGCGAAGAAAAAAAAATCATGTAGCCTCTCTGATAAGTCTTGGGAAATGGCTCAACATCAGTTAAATTAGCCCAAGTTTCCTCAATATCCTCCTCACTTCTTGATGACTCAGAATCATGATGTGATGATGATGAAGGGTTATAGAAAGGTGAATAAGAAGGATCAACATGAGGTGAATGAAACTGACTTGGTGATGATGTATGAGTAGCAGGCTGAGATGGAGGAGTGGATATGGGAGGATGAGATGATGAGGGGATATTCTGATCAGCCCTGACTAGGTGGGGTAGTGAAAATTTCATTTGCTATGAATGTGTCCCATGGAAAGTTATTTTGCTCAAGCTAATGCATGACTATCATTTTGATTAGGGAGTGGTGAAAGAGACTCTACATTTGATGATTATAATCCCTCTTTTGTGCAATGTATGTCATCTTGTCATTGCTGCGGGAGAGGAAATAGGGTATGTGAAGCATTATGACTCTAGTGAAATGAATAAGAATCCGGATATGATATGAATAGAGTCGAGAAAACCTCCCCTCATAGGTGAATTATTTCATGATGATTTTCATCATAGGGACACATTGGTCAAGAATATGAGAGAAATGGAAAATGGTATTTTTTTCATCCTTGTATCCAGGTTTAAGATATGGTTCATAGTAGCTATGATTAAGGTTTCCTTGTTTAAACCATTTCTCTCCCACATTAGGGATCCTTGTAGTAGTTGCAATGGCATTATTAGACATGGTAAAAGTAACCCCAACAAGAGTGACCTGCCTATCATAAAGACCTGAGATGAATAGCCTTGTTAACAAAGGGTGATATTGGACCTTTGCACCTTCTCACAAAATTCAAAGCAACCAACATGTTTAAAACATGACACAGTAAGCGGAGAAGCCATGAGTTCTTTTGTGTTTACTAGTTCATATTTGATGATTTTCCCTCCTTTCTTATATGTCTTCTTCTTTGGTGTTTTCGCCTCAGTGAAATTTCTATTTTCTTCTTTAGACATTGTGGATTTGAAGACTTTGAAACCCTAGGGTAAATGTAATGAGATGAAGGGAATATGGATTTGAAAGGAGAAGCTGTGACAAATGGAGGAAGTGAAAATGTAAATGATAACCTAGGTCTAAGAAAACCCTAGGATCTTATAGCTTTTATGACTAATATGTGTTTATGGACATGAGTATGGGAAATATGAATGAAAATGGCAAAAGGAAATGAAAACTAGGGTTTCATAGCAATAAACACTTCAATTTTGCATTAAATCATGATACACTTCAGTGAGAAGGCTTGATAGTGTTAACTTACTATTTGAAGTATATATGAAGAAGTCTGTGAAAAAAATTGAGCTTGCTGGGAGTGATAGAACCCTAAGAAACCCTCTCCGTTCAAACGTGCAACGTCCTGGAGGAACGCACAACGTCCGGGCAAATGTGCAACGTCTAGAAGTAAATGCACATCGTCCATTTCTTTTTGCTCTGTGGATGATCGGTCAAACATGCCACACCTAGGATTAACGCGCAATGTCCAGGAAAATGCACAGTGCCTAGGGAAAATGTGCAACAACCACTGAAATTTTATCCAAATGATCAAAAACTCTGAAATTTTCTCCTCTGTTGGAAACTCCTGACGGATGAATAGAGTAAAATGATTTGTTTGAATATTTTGAACAAATTTATATCTTCAGGGATTGTAATTTTAGTTTGAATGACCCACTTTCCCTATTTTCACTTTTCCCTTTGGACTTTAGCACTGATACTCTTTAAATTTTTGAATTTTTGGCATTTTGCAGTTTGATCAAGTCATGGAGTGTGTCTTTCTTTGTTCCATTTAGGCCGAAAATGATTGCATTTGACAGCTTGGGATGAATTTATTACATATGAAATTCATAAAATTACATTTGGAGAAATATAAATAAATTACATATTGAATTTTATATCAAAATGTAAATAAATTTTCATGTTTCTGCCTCCTTTTTGACCTGGTCATGGCGTGTTTACCAGTCCTGGGAGATTGGCTTTGTGATAGGGCCAATCAACACAATTTTCAAAGATAAATCTATATATAGAAACTAGACTCATGGAGCTTATTTGGACACTGGTAAGGCACTCAAAACCAGCTTGCAAAACATGCTATTTTTCCTGCTTAGACGCTGCTTGTTTGCCAGAAAATTGCAAATTTTACAATCTTCAATAAATCTTCTCCAGTTTGACTTTTCACTTTGGGAAATGTAATTTTACTAATGTAAATGTTCAAGATGAATGTAAAAGTCAAGTTTTTACTTTTATCTAAGATAGATACATTGGGTAAGTCATTATTTGAGGTCAAATGAATCATTTTCCTCTCTTTTAGAGGCAAGTTGTTGGGTCTTCGTAGTCTTCAGATTCTTGTTCAACATTTGGTGGAAACTGATCCTCATCTCATGGATTTGACTCCCTGAGGCTAGGATGAGTTGTTTTTAGGTCTATATATTTTTTCTCTTTCTCATTTTTAAGGGTCAGACTTAGTTGGATGTTTGGTTTTTGAAGAAACACACTTTTGTATCAGTTCTGAGCAGGAAATTAATCAAATTTGCAACTATTTTTATGGGATCCATGTGGTATGGTGTTTAGTTTCAATTTATTCTTTTGTGCTTAGTTGTTAGAATGTTTTTTATTTATTTCATTCATCATTTCATAGCTTCTAAGTGAATGTGTGAAAGTTAGATAAGCATAATCCATTCTCAGATGCTCTGTTTTGGGTAGACATTCACAGTCTGTTAAATTTCTTGAGTTTAGAAAGAACCCATGATTGCACCATTCTCTTTATAGCTCCTCACCTGTCTTGATCATCCCACCACCGAAACCATAAAGTGCTAAACATTATACCTACCATTCCCCATAGAACACCCTGCAAATTTTGACCTAATTTCCCTTGCCTTGACTGTTTTTCTCCTTATGATCCTGCATAACCCTATACAATCAAAATCAAAACCCTGAGCTACTATACCTATCCTAATATCTTATTTACTCAGCCATCTTGGCTATGATCCTTATAGAGAGAGCCCTCTCCTTGCTCATTAGAGCTAGCTACTTGGCTAAATGTGGTTTGTGGTTACCTCGGAATTGCCTTCTTCAGCCTGAGGTTCAATTCGAGTGATAATAGATGGCACATTCTTAACTACTAACATTTTTGATTGCTGAATGTAAGAAATCTTTCTAAGTACATCTAATCTACTGTGAGGCTTGAACTCCTAGACTATGTTATTTTTTACCATGTATCTATAGGCTGTAACCTTCTTCTTGTTTGAAGAGGAGGTGTCTATTATCAGAACTACCTTCCCTACCTCTGATGCCTTGAAGGAATTCCAAATTGGCTCATCAGATGAAGACAATTTTTTTTTCTTGTCAATAAGAGTATAATAGCTTCCCTGTGCACTCAGCACAAAATCTGACCGATAGGAAACATCCCACACACCAACTATGAGGTCCCACAGAATTTTTGCTCCCACCCGAACAACATAGACAGCCCAAATGTGAGAATTAAAAAACAAATAAAAATCCCAATCGCATAGATCTTGAGGATGAACTCGATCTCAAATCCAAAAACCATAAAATTTATATCCAAAACTAAAACTCATAAAATTTGGAAGTATATTGGAAACAAAACTGAGGTGAAAGAGCTAAATTTGAATGTAGGAACTGACACAAAATCTGTAAACTTGAGCAATTTCTGACGTACATTACCTCCACTCCCTCGATCTCAAGATTAATTTTCTCCCCAGCTCTAATGGAGAACTCTACTGTAGTCTTGTGAGGTCCAAAATATACGTCTTTGGTCCTGCTAAGTCCCCCATACTGTATAGGCACATTCTCTAGAAATATAAATCTGCAAGTAAAATCAATTATTAAATAAGTTTCTCGGAAATTTTCATTGAATATATCCTTCATTCTATCATATATAATCAGAGTCTTCAATTGAAGTTAAGCATATTTTCACTACATCAGAGAAGGAATTTCACATACTTGTAGAAGGTCTCGATGAATTTTCCTTCATGTGAAATTTCAAATTTTCTCTTGGTACGCCGTGTCAAGAAAGGGCTCAAAATGGAGTACAGTGCACTAAAATACCATGGGAAATTGATGAACACCTGAAAAATAGAGAGAATACTAATTAAGAGGTGATTTTTCTATTTGATAAACTGAGTATAATATCTTTTCCCTTATAGGGCCCAACAAAATCCCACGCTTGCAAACTGAATATAGAAAAAGTTCTTAATTACATATGGAATATAGCAAAAAAACTTAATTACATATGGAATACTTGACAATTAGCAAGATTGGAGAAATTATTCAACATTATACTTGAAATTGGATCATTTTGAATTTTGGCAGAGGCAACGACAGTCAGAAGTAACAACCCAAAGGTAGTATATTTGAGGATCTATAGTCTACAATTGATGAGATTGAAATTCAAGTCCTAGAAAGATAAAATAGTCCATTACTATACTTCATTCACAGAGTGATTTCATTTTCTTCAAATTTTTGGGATAATTTAGAAAGAAAGGTTTTCCTCCGTAAGTTTCTAGTGAAAATCCTAATTCCCTCACTGTAATATGTGACAGTGGAGGCTACATTAACACAAGGGGTTATATCTCAACTGGTTGTCACCATATTGCTAAGAATTTGTTTAGTTCCATACTAGCAGGTGCCTTGTTAAACCCCGCCGGGTAAGGTGCAATAATCTATGCCAATGGGCTTGTTTGGGAATCTGGATACCATCTTCAAATGTGATGAAGCATCCTTGGGTTTCCATGAGATTTCCTTTTGAAACAAAAATAGTGACCATTATGTTGACCATGAAAAACAAAACCCTTGAGGGCAGATTGTGACCATACAAAGAAATGACTATATACACTCCTCAATCTCTAAACCATGTAATTTTGGGTGAAAAAGACAATGCGGCTGAACTTAAAAGGTCACAAAGGTCCAGTGAGATTAAAAAAACTATGATTCAAGAAACAAAACTGGAAATGCGTTGATACAAAGAAAACTTAAGAGAAGTGTTTTTCACTTACTGAAACACAACATAAATACATGTTAACTCCTTATACCTCTCAGCATTGCATAGAATCTCTTAATCAATAACAAAAAATAAAATAACAATTGGAGGACATAGGCACCAAAAACAGTAGATTATAATCATTTCACTGGTAGGATTGACATAGTGTTAAACCATTGATCAGGTTTCCATTCTAGCTGTAGCCTCCTCTTACACACAAATGATAGGAACTTCAGAAAGACAGAGGCCCAGTGGAAGCCTTGAGTGATTTTTGATGAAGTAGATATCCTTCATGCACCTGAGCCAAAGGAAGACCATTCCTTGCAATTTATCCCATCTAGACATGTTTTTTGAAGCCTTTCGAAAGGGAGAAAGGCAAAGGAAAGAAAATGTACATGTACTCATTATACATAAGGTTTTGTAGGAATAATATAATCTATTGCATTTTCATAGTAAGAGTAACTAATAACTGAATACCCATACTCAAAATTTTGTGGGAAACTATTGAATTATTTAATACAAAATATATAAAACTAGATCTACCTAAATATATCTACTAGATCCCTATATAAAAGGAACCTCTCTATAAAATATATATTACAAATTTTAGCCTTTTTCAATCTAGGCTGAAGACATATGTAATTTGACACCATTTGAAACTAGCAACCATACGTCAAGTAATAAATATCTAGAGATGCATCATAAATTCCAATTTTTGGTGTGCCAAAATTCTCAAAATACCAGATATACGAGGACATATAACATCATCCTTCTGATCATTTATATTCATTCAGATAGATTTTTCTAGGCAAGCTTGGAAAAGGAAAAAAAATTTGTGTTTTGAGCAGTTACAGACCTTTCTTGCTACCATCTCTGGGTAGTTAGCTTGAAAAAATGCAAGAATTTGGTTTGATGTAGCTCTTAATTCTCTCTTCAGAATATTCTTAAGATCTGTGATCTGAATCATGGCATTGAAACCACCAGGCTTGAAATCAAGGAGCTTGATGCCCTTCTCTAGAATTTGGACCCTCCATCTCAGAAACTTCTTCAGCTTCTCATCATCTCCAAAGATATTCGAGTAGAGCTCCTTGTCTCGAAAAATCCCATAAGCATTGTAGCAAACAGGGTGGCCCACTTTATCATAACAATGCATGAAGGCCACTGAATTCAGATTCTCATCAAATTTAAGATCCTCTTCAACTATACTATCAGCTCCAAATTCCTTCCTCCATGCTACACTATTCTGCAACATGATGAATGCATCATTCACCATGAAATCTCTGGCACGAATAAATTTCAGAAGTATAACATCAGTCTCTGGGCCAAATAAGCAAGGGAACCCACTAAGGGCGCATTAATGTAGGTGGAAGGTTCAGATTGATCATAATTGTTTCTCACATTAGTAAACCTATCCATGTTGTCTGTGCCTCCCACCACAACTGCCACCAAGATGTTGGGATTGGGTGCACTACTGTACAGAGATTGGAAGATTTATTTGCAGGGAATGTGTTGAGGTTGATTGGCCTTGGAGGGTAGAGAAGAGGCTCTGTGATGAATAAGTGTTGGAAAGGTAAATCCTCTCTGCGGACAGAGACAACCCCTCTAGCCCTAGAGTGGGTCTAGCAACAAAGGGACAAGCTAAAGTGTAGGTTCATAATTAATGAATGAAAAGGGCGGGGTCGATTGACCTACCTGGAGTCCAACGCTGTCATCGCTGTAGTGGTGGTGGCCTCTTGATTTCTGTCTCGACAGGTCATAGTCCTTCTGCAACAAAGCTCATATACTTTCACGAAGATCAGTAAACAAGAGAAGAATATAAGACAATGATTTCATTCATAATCAACTAACCAGTCAAGGAAGGTTAAATCGAATAAACCATATCAACACAAGATGGGAACCAAACAATATTCATTTATATATAAATATAAGAAAGAGATTACCACTGGAGCCTTGACGTCGCAGCCTCCTTCAGCGGGGTTCAGTCGAAACATGTCTCGAAGGATCGTCAGGAATTAGGATGAGGTGAGGACACAAGCCTAAGCTCTCTCTCGACAAAGGAGGGGCTACAATAGTTATGGACATAGAAGAGTACAACAATAAGATGAGGGATCACCTACACAATAGCAGTAGTTATAAAAAACTGAATGAAAACCCCATATCCAAAGTCATAAAAAATGTTAAAAAAGCCATTAAGGAGTCCACTCTGGATGATAATTTGAATAAGTGCTTATACCCAGAAGGCGAAATCATACCTCGTATTTATGGTGCCCCTAAAATCCATAAGGCCGACGTTAATTTAAGGCCTATTGTCAACACTATATGTGCACCAACATATGAATTAGCTAAATATGTGGCTCGCACCCTCGCCCCTATGGTGGGTAATACTAGTTCTTTCATCAAAGACTCCAACCAATACATTGATTTCATTAAAAAAGCTAAAAAAGCTAAATTGGATACAGGTGAAAAAATTGTTAGCTTTTATGTTGTCCAAATTTTCACCAAAATCCCTCTTGATGAAGCCATGCAAGTCGTAAAAGAAGTGGCAGACCCGTAAACTGCAAAACGCACTGAAACATGTCTTCGCTATACCTTTTTCACCTTCCAAGGGGAAATATTTGAACAAACATCTGGAGTTGCTATGGGATCTCCATTATCCCCTATAGTGGCAAACCTCTTCATGGATAAATATGAAATGAAGGCTTTGGACTCTTACCCATTAAAACCCAAGTTTTGGATAAGGTTCGTAGACGACACCAATGTCAATTGGCCTCATGGAGATGAGGAATTAAATAACTTCCTAGATCACCTCAACAACATATCCAAAGATATCCAATTTACAATGGAAGGTGAAGAAAACAACTGCATCCCTTTCCTTGACGTACTCCTCTCAAGAAATGAAGACGGATCCCTTGGACACAAAGTGTTCAGAAAGAAATCACACACGGATAATTATCTACATGCCAAATCACACCACTACCCAGCCCAGAAGACAGGGGTCCTGCTGACTCTCTTTAATCGAGCTTTTAGAATATCAGACAAAACTCACGTGGAAGAAGAAATTGAATATCTAAGAAAATCCTTCATAAACTTGGGATATAGCAATAAGGACATTAACAAAGCTATTCAAAGAGCTAGATTTGGAAACAAAAGAATGATTACCGACAAACCCTCCACTACAAAAGCATACCTCCCTTATATTCAAGGGGTCATAGATAAGATAGCCAAATTTCTAGCCAAAAAGGACATTAGAGCAACCTTCAAACCTCTAGTAACCATCAGGCAAAGAATGAAATCGGTTAAGGATGACCCCGACCACCTCCAAAAAAAAGGTGTTTACAAAATCAATTGTTTGTGAGGAGATTGCTATATTGGGGAAAAAGGTAGGACCTTTAAAATAAGGTTTAAAGACCATGGGGCAGACATTAGGCTTTGAAGAATTAAAACCTCAGCTTTGGCAGAATACTCAAGCAAAACATATCACCACATATGCCTTGAAGAAGCAATGGTCATTTCCAGAGAAAAACATCATTTCAAATGCAAAATACGTGAAGCCTTGGAAATCATAAAACACCTCACAACCTAAATAGGGATGGAGGCTTAGAAGTTAGCAGAAAATGGGTCCACGTGCTGTCCCGTTAAACATCTCACACCCTTGAGTCATTGGTCTCCTTGTACCCCTACTCTTCCTTCGTCCCTTTATGATCTTTAAATTAACTTTCACTTTCTCTACCTCGTACCCTTTCCCCCTTCCCTCTACCCGCCTGTTCGCATCAAACCCTTACCCTTCTCCTTGCCCCTACCATGCTACCCTTCTTTAACCTTAAAAAGTTATAAGTAATTATTTAAAAACAACCCCTATAAACCTCCTAACAATAACTTAGACCTTAATTAAACCCCTACCTTCTACAAACCTTAGTTTATAAGATCAATTGGTTACAAGCC
Source organism: Pinus albicaulis (assembly GCA_034641835.2). Taxonomy (NCBI): domain Eukaryota; kingdom Viridiplantae; phylum Streptophyta; class Pinopsida; order Pinales; family Pinaceae; genus Pinus; species Pinus albicaulis. The sequence goes on along the minus strand of CM076578.1, from coordinate 1,924,660,537 downwards.
TTATCTATGGGTTATAATCAATTGACCTATTCCAAACATATTTAAATAACTACACCGTCTTCAGTAACGTAATATAATTTACATAGGACCATATAATCATAAAATTAGTATAAGGAAAATACTAAAACTCTAAAATATCTCTAAAATAAAGTTGTACAACTTTAAACAAAAAAAAAATAATCTAAATCATAAACTAAAATAGGATAAAAACTTAGGACTTTTTAACAATGATTTATAATTAATGAAAAAGTAGACATTATAATCTACATAGGATCTTATAATTTTTTTTTTTTTCTAAATTATGCTAATTCTATTATGAAAACATACTGTTACAAAACTGCCTCAGTTCAGCTATGGGAGCCTGAATACTGGGCTTGATGTCCATGCTTTAACAAAATAACGAACTGCCCTGTGTGGGAAATCAGTTCTTTCAAGAGGAGTTTGACCGCCCTTGAGAGGGAAACCAGTTCATTGTTCATTGCATACAACATACTAAAACAGTAAAGACTAGAGTATCTAGCAGCTGTTGCTGTTGTGAAAAACCAGAGAAAAACAAAGAATCTCCCAAAACAGTAGAACGAGTGTACCATGTTGAGCCAGGATAGGCGGGAATTACTGCTCATGAGCTAGAGAAGGTGGCTCCTCCACTATACGACACCAATACTCGCTTTTCGGTGCTTCCACATTGTCTTTTTGTTCGCCATCTTTGCGCGTGAAGCCCGCGTCCACCTACATGGGTTTTTTACCCAGGTCGAGAAGTGCAGAACCTGGGGGCTCGTCCGGTTTCTCAGGAGCATTCGCGACTAGGGCGGGGTTGAGATCAAGGGGAGGGGGGTGTGGACCAGACATGGGAGGAAGATAGTGGGGCATTTCTTCTCTCAGGGTGACTGTTACAAAGACAGAGACAATGGGCTGGTTTGAGGAGCAGTCAAAGTAAAATTCCGCCCTCTGAGAGGTTTGGCGCAGGGTGAGACTGTCTGAATCAAGAGGGCTAGAGGAAACATGTCTGGTTGGAACAGCAGAAGGATGCGGAGAAGGCTCAGATGCACGTGCAATGCCAGGATGGTTGTCGCGCCCTCTGTGACTACGGGTGGCAGGAGAATGCCTCCACTTAGAAATCTCGGAAGAGGTCTCTGTATCAGAGCTCATAGAGGGACATGAGCGCGTAGGCCGGCCTTGGCTAGCCCCCCAGCGACAACGCATCTGATGCCGCAACCTTGGCATGGCAAATGCAAAATTTTGAGGCTGCCTGAGACACAAAGAGCAGGAAGGGGTCGAAGGAAACCCATAGTGGTCATCACAGTAAGAATGCGAGCAAGAATTGGAACAACATAATGCACTTTGAGTAAAATGAGAACCAGGTGTAGTCTCCAGGCAACTGAAAAGAGAGCAATTTCACCCTATTTTTGTGTGAGCGTTTGGCTTGGCACAAGCAGCAGGGCAGACACTCCATAGAGGATGCAGAGAATGCATGCAAGCAGATCAAGAGCAATTCGAAATGCCCGAAATGAAATCCATCATTAACCAGAAGAGCAGGATGTGAATGAGAAATCGCTGGCGAGGAGGAGTAAATGCACAAGGAGGTGGTGAAGTAATGGCGTGGTTAATGGAGCTGCAGGGGGCCATATGGCCACCCCATGCGAGCCTCCTCGGGATGAGTCCGGGGACAGACGTCCCGTCAGGGTTCTCGATCATCCGCATCCGGAAAGGATATTATAATTTTAATAAAATCAAATCTTTAAATCTATTAATATAATCTACTAAGACCTTTTTACATAATATTAGGATAAAAAAGAAAATACTATCCTTTGATATTATTAAAAAACAAAAAATATTAATCTAATTCATAAGCTAAAATTGGATAAAAACTTAAAACTTTTTTAAGGATAAATAATTAATAAAAAAGTAGACATTATAATCTACATAGGGTCTTATAAAATTAATAATAATCAAACCATTAAATCATTTAATATAATCTACTAGGACCTCTATACATAAAATTAGGATAAGAAAGAAAATACTACACTTTGATGTTATTAAAAACAATGCTTTATGACAATTAAAAATAATAAACAAAATAATTAACCTAATATTAAATAAACATAAGACTTTATAAAAAGGGATAAATAATTAATAATAAGAATTATTGAATATTATTAGCATTAAAACTCAAAGCATCATAATAATGATTATGATACTTTTATAAAACAAAATAACTAAAACTCAACTAAACATAAATAAAAATAAATTAAAAAATAAATGGAAATTATTTAGAAATTAAAGTATTAAGTAGATATCTGGTCGGCTCTCTTTCTTGTCATTTTTCCACTATTTGTATAACACAAATTGTCTCTCCTTTTTGCAGATTTGTCCTGATGATGGATCTTGTTTTAGACCTGAAACGTTGACTGAAAAATGAGAACTGTGGAGATTCCGAGCTTTGATTCTAAAAAGGTCTCTTTCTCTACTCTATCTCACTAGCAAAATGTTCAGAAATTCTCTTCAGCTATTCAACTATAATATGTTCGGCTAGTGCATCAATGGGAGATAAATTTATTTATAGAGGGAAAGGAGGAGGTTGGAATCCCTACAATAGTGGAAGGGAGGCCTTATCCTTTGGGAGGTTTCCTCAAAAGGTGGAAACAAGAGGCCAAAGAAGGGTGGTCATAGTTATTTAGTCGAACCACTCAGGCTGACTCACCCATGAAGTCTGTTATCATGGAAAATTTTCCTCTATATTTAAAAAAAATTCCAAAAACAGCTTGGCGCTTGTAGCTCACTGGGACAGAGCACCAATGGGCACGGGGCCCAATGTTAATCTTCCTCATTGGCACGAGGGCATAATGGTCTACTAGCGCCAAGGCAAAACATGTGTTTTTGATGATCTGCTCAGGGAATTGTCAACAGAATGAATGTTAACCTCATGGCAAGGGATGCAATGATGATCTTTGCAAGGCATGACACTTCCTATTAGTCATAGAAATGATCCTCCAATGTGTGGGATGGGGATTTCAGGGACAGTGACAAAATGCTGTGTAACATATGCCCCGTAAAGTATGAGGTCCGAGAGAGAGGGAGGGGTGAAATTATTTAAAAGAATGCGTTCGAACCAAACACCACTGTCGGAAGACCTGCAATTACATATACAACTGATATCACTGATACATGAATATGTGGTATGGGTGCAGCCATCCATAATAGAGTACATATATAAACTGAGATCCAAGGTATGGATGCAGCCATCCAACAGTAGATATCAACAAATAAACTCAAGTATGGTTGTAGCCATCCAGTCAAAAGAGTCATGCATAAAGTCATGATAAACCACAATATCCCACAAAATGTATTTTATTAGACAAAACCCAGGGTCTTGCGCTCCATCTCGACCCGAACAAGTACAAATTCAAGCATGCGAATATGTGAGCCGAAGTCGAACATGCAAGAAAATCACCTGATTACCAACCAATGATGAAAGCTGTTAACAAGTATGAGAGAAACCACCAATAATGAAAATGGCTCTCAAGGTACATCAGGTACAATCCACATAATGTGAACAGTGATCTAGCATCAAACACCCGTAGAATCACTTGATCGAAGGCCAATGATGTGGACTTGTTGTCGAATGTGAAAAACCTGCCATTGAAGCATGCAGGCTCCAAGGTACCCAAAGGGAGTCTCTAGATCAACTTCCTGGATAATGAGTTGGAGTCGATAGGAAGTGAATTGGTCGAAGGAGGGTCATAATGTTTCCCACATCATTGACATGAGACATAGGAAAATGATGATAGTGAATCAGGACCAACAGAGAATTAGAGGGAGGTTGAAAAATGCAAAGGCAAACTTCTCTTGAACATATCAGCGACATGACTCTGGATTTGGAAGTATTTTACATCAAGGGATGTGAGGTCATGATGATGTGGCAAAGAGAATATGAGAGGTCAAAACAGATTACCCAAACCCATGGAAGCAAAATGACGAAATGAGATGTCCCCAACCCGACACGAATGCAGACAAGTGTCATGTTCAAGAGCGACAGACTGCCAACAAAACTAAAAACTGGTTCCATTTTCCCCCACCATTTCTAGTGAGTACCCCAATTATTTTTTAAAACAAGCTTGAAAGGGATAACATATGCTTGCAATGTAAGTTTTTCCTCCGGAAAAATCCATCCTAGTAGATTTTACGAGCCCTAGGAAGGAGGGGCTAGGGTAATGTCATGGTGACGATTTCCGATGTCATTAGGTTTTAACGAGTCTGACAAAGGAAGAAATCAATGTCTTTTCATGTTTAGAGAGTTTGAAAAGAAGCAGAAAAGAAAAATCCATTAGGTCCATTTTCGTAAATAGTCCCTCAGATCCGAAAAGGTAGAAAATGATGTCTAAGAGAACTTCTTAGTTGCGATAGGCTAAGGTATTCCTTTTTCGTAAATAATCTATCCCAGCCCAAAAAATGGGTAAACATATACTGGGTAGATATCATTTCGCAGCCATTTAACAAGTTTAAAACGTCAAGAGTCTCGGCAATATTTTTAGTTTTAGAGAGGTAAAAAAGAGCTAAAAGATGACTCCGGTAGTGACTTTTTCGTGTTTTTACTGAGTCTGAAAAGTATAAAATACAACTCGCTACTTCATCGCTATCTCATTAAAGACCTGTCGTTGCACAAGAAACAAACGTAAAACCCATTTCTAAAAATAACATAGTGAAATAACTGAAAAATACGTCTTAACACCTAATTAGGGTTTAAAAAAGTCATATAATGCTAAAAATGGTAAAAAATAATTACTTTTCAATTTGTTGGAAAGATAAATCCTCTCTGCGGACAGAGACAATCCATCTAGCACTAGAGTGGGTCTAGCAACAAAGGGACAAGCTAAAGTGTAAGTTCCTAATTAATGAATGAAAATGGCGTGGTAGATTGACCTACCTAGAGTCCAACGCTATCGTCACTGTAGTGGTGGTGACCTCTTGATGTTAGGTCCCTATATTACAAGTATAGTCCCTTATTATTGTTAGTGTAACCCCATTATTGTTATTATTGTACCCTTGTAGCCCCCATTTTGTTATTATTGTGCCCTTAAATTATTATTGTTAGGTCGGCTAGGATTACATTATGGCCCACTAGGATTACATTATGGCCCCATGGACTCCTATATATAGAAAGGAGGTTTTGTAAATTGTATCATCCAAAAATTGTTCATTTATGTAATGTATTGGAGGTTGCCCCCTCGAAGAGGCTCATTTCTAAGGCGTTGATATCTCTTTTCTTCTCTTTTTGGAGCTGGTTACACAACATTTGGTATCAGAGCTTTGGGATTCTAGGGTTTCGCTGCTCCAAACAGGTCATCGTGGCATTTTCGCTATAACTTTTTTTCTACGAAGCTTCAGAAGCTGAAATTTCTAGGGTGCAAAGCTGAAATCTTGAGGAAGGTTGTCTAAAAATTTCAGATCTTGGTTCGCAATATTTGAGGAGATATCATCTGTGGAAGTTAGGTATTTTTTCAGGCTCATAAACAGGTCATCGTGGCATTTGCGCTATAAATTTTTTTGTACGAAGGGTCAGAGTCTGAAATTCATATGGTGCAAAGCTGAAATCCTGAGGAAATTCGTCCAAAAATTTCAGAACTTGGTTCGCAATATTTTTGGAGATATGATCTGTGGAAGGTAGTGCTTTTTCAGGCTCCTGAATTTCATCTCAAAGAGGTGATCGTGGGAAAAGTTCAATAACTCTCTCTCTGGGTAGTGGATTTGAGTGTCGTAAAAAGTGGTTGCAATTACATGGACTATAGTTTCTTGGCTATCAATTTCAGAGACAAAGGAAAAAACAGTGACACGTGGCAAGTCCTACAAGTTTTCTCTATTGAACCAGTCCAGAATTAGGTCATTGTGGGAGATTGGACACAACTTTGTCTTGGGGAATCCAAATTAGATCAGACCTGTGGCATTTGAAAGAAGCTTCAGAGGGCTACTACAGGGCTGAATTTTAGATATTTAAGATTTTCAATTACAGAGATAATTCAATTTCAATATCGAGCTCCTCAAAGCAAGTAAAAGGTATCAATATTGGATTCTAAAATGGCGCCTAAAAAGAATTCAACACCCATTAAGCCTTCAGAAGGCTCTACCATGACTCATGAAGATGAATAATTGCAACATGATCTATCAAAATTACAATAGCAAGTGCAACAACAAATTTCGCTCTCGCAAAGAACAACAAAAAATGAAATGGAAGTTTTGAAGAAAGGCATGGAAACTAAGATGGATGGTTTGAAGAAAGGCGTGGAAGCTAAGATGAATGGTTTTGAAGCTAAGATGGATGGCATGGAAGTGGGCATGGAAGCTAAGATGGATGACATGGAAGCTAAGATCGATGAAAAAATGAAAGACAACATGGAAAACATGAAGAAGGATCTAAAAGTAGACATCAAAGGTTTGGCAAAGTTGATACAAGAAATGTTTCTTAATGGTGAAAAAATAGTAGAGGAAACTCATGATGAGAACAAAATAAATGTTAATCGTGATTTTATAAACTCTACTGTTGGAGGGAAAAACCACCATATTCCAAAAATGGATATGAGGAAGTTTGATGGAAAGGATCCTGTAACATGGATACTACGGATGGAGCAATATTTTGATCTCCATAATGTGAAAAACACACAAAAGGTACGCATTGCAACTTTACATTTAGAACCAAATACATTTGTATGGTATTGATGGCTTTGCTCCCGTAAAAAAATTATCACTTGGTCAATTTTTACGGAGGAAATGATAGCACATTATGAGGATACAAAGAGCAACACCTTCTTTAGCCAATTGATAAATCTCAAACAAAAGGGTTTAGTTGGGCAGCACATTGAGGACTTCCAAAAATTGAATATAAGGGTAACTGATATTCCAGAGGAACACAGGATTGATCTCTTCATAGGCACTTTAAAGGATAACATCCAACATGAAGTTCGCGTTTTGGAACCTGATTCATTGGAGAAGGCATTCGGGTTGGCAAGAAAAGTTGAATGTAAAATTATGGCGACAAGGAAGCCTACCACTCAATTCTATAAAGAAGGAAGTGTTGCTACGCCTAGATTTCCACAACCTACAAGGTTGACACCACAACAATTGGAAGAAAAAAGAGCAAAAGGGCTGTGCTACAGTTGTGATAGCAAATACACTAAAGGTCATAAGTGTGCTGAGAAGAAATTATTTTACATAGATTGTGAAGAGGAAGAAGAAAATGAACAAGAAGAGGATATACACCGGGAACCAGCCCCAGAAGAGGAAGAAATGAATCCGACCATATCGTGTAATGCACTGGCAGGAATTACCACTCCTCAAACTCTCAAGATAAAAGGACAAATCAAGAAGAAAAAGGTAATAGTGTTGATTGATTCGGGTAGCACCCATAATTTTATTCATTGTAAGGTAGCCAAGGAATTAAATTGTTTCCTATACCCAGCACCAGAATGTCAAGTGATGGTTGCAAATGGAGGACCTATAAATTGCTCTGGAAAATGCCATAATATCAAGCTAACCATGGGGGAATATGTGTTGACTATTCCAATGCTTTCCATTCCTATGGGAGGTGCTGATGTTGTACTAGGAGTGCAATGGTTACAATCTTTGGGGACGGTAGCTTTTAATTTTCAAGAACTTTTCTTGAAATTTTTTTTCAGAAGGAAAGGAAGTCGAATTGCGGGGTATTGAAGGGAAGCTAGGAAGGATAATAAGCTCTAATTTCATGACAACGCTTCTAAAGAAAGAACAACGAGGCTTAATTGCACAATTATGCTCACTAGAAGTTCTGACATCAAAATCATCTATTTCTGCAGATCTCCAACAAGTCTTGGACAATCATTCCAAGGTGTTTGAAACTCCCAAAGGACTCCCACCTATTCGTGATCATGATCATGCTATTCATTTGATTCGAGGAAGTGTTCCTCCAAACATCAGGCCTTATAGATATCCTTACTTCCAAAAGAGCGAAATTGAACGTATGATTGCAGAATTGTTAGAGGTGGGTATAATTCAACCTAGTCAAAGTTCTTTCTCTGCTCCTGTAGTATTGGTACACAAGAAGGATGGATCATGGCAAATGTGTCTGGATTATAGGGAGCTTAATAAGCTCACCATTAAAGATAAATTTCCCATTCCTGTGATTGATGAATTATTAGATGAATTACATGGAGAAATTCATTTTACCAAGTTGGATCTTCGTTCAGGATATCATCAAATTAGAATGAAGACTGAAGATATTCCAAAAACAACATTTCGAACTCATGAGGGTCATTATGAATTTTTGGTCATGCCTTTTGGCCTTACCAATGCACCTTCTACATTTCAAAAGTTGATGAATTCCATTTTCAAACCCTTCCTTAGAAAATTTGTGCTAGTATTTTTTGATGATATACTAATCTACAGCAGGTCTTGGAAGGATCATATTGAACATGTTGACAGGGTGCTCAAACTATTGCAGGAGAAACAATTATATGCAAAAACATCCAAATGTTTCTTTGGAGTACAAGAGGTGGAATATCTGGGTCATATTGTATCTCACGAGGGTGCTAAAGTAGACCCTAACAAAATTAAAGCCATTAAGGAATGGAAAGTCCCCACAACCATAAAGCAGTTGTGAGGATTTCTCGGGTTAACAGGGTATTAGCGCAAGTTTTTTAAGAATTATGGGAGAATAGCAGCACCTCTAACAACATTATTGAAGAAAGATGCATTTTCATGGACTCCTGAAGCAACTAAGGCCTTTGAACATCTTAAAGAGGCAATGTGCCTAGCATCGGTCTTAGCTATGCCAGACTTCACAAAAACCTTTATTGTGGAATGTGATGCCTCAGGAAATGGAATTGGTGCTGTTTTAATGCAGGAAGGAAGACCCATTGCTTTTGAAAGTCGTCCAATCAAAGGAAAGTATTTACGGAAACCTATTTATGAGAAGGAAATGTTAGCAATACTGCATGCACTAAAGAAATGGCGAAATTACCTAATGGGAAGACACTTCAAGGTAAAAGCTGATCATGATAGTCTTAAACACTTTTTGGAACAAAGACTATCTTCAGAAGAGCAGCAAAAATGGGTCACAAAGATGTTGGGTTATGACTTTGAAATAATCTAAAAAAAAGGGAAGCTTAATGTTGTTGCAGATGCACTCTCAAGAAAGAATGAAGAGGTGGAAACATTGCTTTGTGCCATTTCTATTATCCAACCAGATTGGATAACCGAAGCAAGAGATGAATGGAAGAAGGACAAAGATGTATGGACACTCATTCAAAAGTTGCGGCAAGATCCTAGTACATCTGATACATTTAGTTGGAAAAATGATTCCTTATGGTACAAAGATCGCTTATATCTTTGTAAGAATTCCCAACTAAAACAAAAGATTCTTCTGGAATTGCACACTTCTCCTTTAGGAGGACACTCAATATTTTTAAGAACTTACCACCGGGTGAGGAAAGAATTTTTTTGGGATGGCCTTAAATCTGATATTCAAAATTTTGTGGCGGAATGTTTGGTTTGCCAGCAGAATAAAGTGGAAACAATTAAGACCCGAGGACTTCTACAACCTTTATCCATTCCAAGTCAACGTTGGGAGGAGATTTCAATGGATTTTATCACAGGTTTACCTAAGTCCGAAGGAAAGAGTGTCATCATGGTGGTAGTTGATAGACTTACCAAGTATGCACACTTTTGTGCATTATCTCATCCATTTAAAGTAAGTACAGTTGCTACTACATTTGTGGACAGAATTCAAAAGCTACATGGAAGCCCAAGGGTTATTGTGAGCGACAGAGATCCTATTTTTACGGGAAATTTTTGGACGGAGTTATTTTCTTGTTTGGGTACTCAATTAGCTCATAGCTCATCTTATCATCCTCAATCTGATGGTCAAACAGAGATAGTAAATAAATGTTTGGAAGGATATCTTCGTTGTTTTGTATCCGATAAACAAACACAATGGGTCAAGTGGTTACCTCTCGCTGAATGGTGGTATAACACTTCCTTCCATACTGCAGCCAAAATGACCCCATTTATGGCACTTTATGGATATCATCCACCATCGATCACATCATCTTTAAGGGAAAATTCGAAGGTTCAAGCAGTGGAAGATCACATCGAGCATCAGCAAGAAGTTCTCCAACTCTTAAAGGATAACCCGAATTTGGCACAAAATCGAATGAAACAACAGGCAGATCAACATCGCAGCGAGAGAAGTTTTGATGTAGGAGATTGGGTATTTTTACGGCTACAACCATATAAACAAATGTTCCTCAAGCAAGCTAAGAAGGATAATAAATTATCGCCAAAGTACTATGGTCCTTACAAGGTGTTGCAAAAGATTGGTACTATGGCATACAAATTGGAGCTTCCTGCTTCTTCGCGAGTACATCCAGTTTTCCATGTTTCATGCTTAAAGAAGGTTATAGTTGAAAATCTTCCAGTTCAAACAATATTTCCAGAACTTGATGAGGAAGGAAAAATCATATTGGAACCGGAAGTGGTCACGGAAACAAGAACTCGACAACTACGGAATCGATCAATTTCAGAGTATCTCATCAAGTGGAAGAACTTACCCACTGAAGATTCTACATGGGAGGATGAGAATTTTATACAAAAGCACCTAGAGCTACTCAAGCGTTGAGGAAAACACTTTTTTGAAGGAGAGGGGCATGTTAGGTCCCTATATCACTAGTATAGTCCCTTATTATTGTTAGTGTAACCTCATTATTGTTATTATTGTACCCTTGTAACCCCCATTTTGTTATTATTGTGCCCTTAAATTATTATTGTTAGGTCGGCTAGGATTACATTGTGGCCCACTAGGATTACATTATGGCCCCATGGACTCCTATATATAGAAAGGAGGTTTTGTAAATTGTATTATCCAAGAATTGTTCATTTATGTAATGTATTGGAGGTTGCCCCCTCGAAGTGGCTTATTTCTAAGGCGTTGATATCTTTTTTCTTCTATTTTTGGAGCTGGTTACACAACACTTGATCTTTGTCTTAACAGGTCACAATCCTTCTGAAACAGTGCTTGGATACCTGCATGAAGATCAGCAAACAAGAGCATCATACAAGCCAATGATTTCATTCATAATCAACTAGCCAGTCAAGGAAGGTTAAGCATATTGTATCAAATAAACCATATCAAAAAAATATGGGAATGAGACAATAGTCATGTATATATAAATAGAAGAAAGAGATTACAACCAGAGCCTTGACGTCGCAGCCTCCTTCAGCGGGGTTCAGTCAAAACGTGTATCAAAGGATTTTCGGGAATTAGTACGAGGTGAGGACACAAGCCTAAGCTCTCTCTCGAGAAAGGTCTCTTTCTATGCTCTATCTCACTAGAAAAATGTTTAGAAATTCTCTTCAGCTATTCAGCTATAATATGTTCAGCTAGTGCATCAATGGGAGATAGCTTTATTTATAGAGGGAAAGGAGGAGGTGGAATCCCTACAATAATGGAAGGGAGGCCTTATCCTTTGGGAGGTTTCCTCAAAAGGTGGAAACAAGAGGCCAAAGGAGGGTGGTCATAGTTATTCAGTTGAACCACTCATCCTGACTCGCCCACGAAGTTTGTTATCATGGAAACTTCACCTCTATATTTAAAAAACAATCCAAAAACAACTTGGCACGGGTAGCTCACTAGGACAGAGCGCCAATGGGCGCGGGGCCCAGTGTCAATATTCCTCATTGGCACGAGGGCATAATGGTCTACTAGCACCAAGGAAAAACATGTGTTTCTGATGATCTTCTCACGGAATTTTCAATGGAAGTAATGTTATCCTCATGGCAAGGAATGCAATGATGGTCTTTGCAAGGCATAACACTCTTATTAGTCACATAAACGATCCTCTAATGTGCAGGATAGGGATTGTAGGGATAGTGAAAAAATGTTGTGTAACAATAAGTTTTGGATATAGGGAACCATATCCAACCATGTATGACATCCTCATAGGATTATCTCCCAATATGTAATCAACCTTCATCAACAAAAAATTGATTTATATACTGCATACATTAGTAACCTTTTGAAATAATAGGAAAATTAAGCATTGGGATATTATGAATATATACCTGGCATTTTGCAAGTGCTCTTAGCCTCTGAGGATTGACTGTCATTGTCCCACCACAAGTTACTACTTTTTTGGAGGAGCTCACGTATTTTGCATATGTCAAGAGCAAGAAGGAGGAAGATGTAATGTATTGAAAATTAATATCCTGCAATGTGTAAAGAAGACCTCTTACTTACACAACAACATATAGTGTTAAATTTAGAAGAAGAGAGAGAAAGTGTACTATATATCAAGGACAGTAAAATCTAAGAGATCTCCTAGAGTATATTGAGCATGTGAATAGGGTGTTCTAGGCAGAAGATAGCAAATAAAATTGTCTGCATGCCCTTTTTATTCCTGAAGGGAGTTCACATTTCGTATCAAGAAATCCTGCACACATACGACATGAATACAATCAGTCATTTACATAGAACATCCAGTAGACAATCAAACTGCACAAAAAAGTCTCCCTGTAGTTAATTACAATAATAAAGATTCATTTGAATATTAAAATATTTTAAGGAATACATATCTGAATTTAGGAAGGGGTATTCAATTCTTTTGGATTTAAACATGTTACCTTTTAAAACTAAACACATGCTATTGTACTGATTGCTGAACTTATGAGGATTGTAGATTCCAGGAATATCTAGGAATCTGACTGTCACTAGAAAGGTCAAAAAGTTGATCCTATTGTAACCATCAGATTTCAAGATATTCTGGAAATCTACAATTAGCATAATAATACCTTGCTACTAAATGTTAGGCAACCACTACTACCTTCCATGCTTCCCAAAACATCCTCGGTTTCACCCTGACCAATCTGGAAAGAATCATAGTAAGATGATGTGGTTCCTTTGGTTCCACCAGCATTGATGGCATGGTCAGCTGTTTGTGAAACCAACATTCTAATCTCCTTAGAATTATGATCAACTGCCACTGTTCTTCGCAGGTCAGCGAACTCAGCTCCGCCTTGGCATCAAAAGTGTAATTGCATAAAAGGAATGTCGGTCTCATGCCAATAGGTCTCCTACGATGAATGCGTAGGAACCTAGTACATAGACTGTTTTTCTCTTTGCTTAGCTACCCAGGGATTATTTCCCTTTCCAAATATCATTAATTATTTTCCAATAAAAGTATATAATAAGAAAAATATTTTACTATATTCTAAAATGTGAAGATGTCGAAATCACACCACAAAGTGAAAGGAAATAAAATATCTTTCCTCAAACAACCAAATATATAAAGGAAAAAATAATGATTATAATAATAAAACTAGATCTATCTATCTATGCATGAGATGAGAACCATAAGCATTCAAGGGACTAAAAATATCTTTGACCAAAAAAAACAAAAAATTTCAAACTTAAAAAAATCCTCTAAACAAGAAACAAACAAACCACTAAAATTTTCTAAGATATCAAAGCTATACATCAACACATTTTCATGTACTTGAATAAGCCCATTGTTACTTAGTGTTAGACTTCTTAAATTAGTTATTTATCATTCAATACTAGGACACTATCCATGTGAAAAGAAATAGGTCCCAACTTCATCAAATCCGACTTCATTTCCAATCAAAGATCAAAACTAGCTTCATTTCCAATACCAATATAAAATCACACATTTTCCAAATATCAATAATTATTTTCAAGAAAATATAAAACTAGAAACTCAAAAAAATTCCCCAAATACAAGCAACATATATACCATTAAAATTTTCCAAGATGTCAGAGCTAGACATCAAGGTAGTTTAATGTACTTGAATGAGCCCATTGATGCTTTGCATTAGTCTTGTTAAATTAGTTATTTATCATTTAATACTAGTCAGACGCTACCTATGTGAAAAGAAATAGGTCCCAGCCTCATCAAATCCAGCTTCATTTCCTGTCACAAATAAGAAACAAAAAATGTAAGGATTAAATATGAAACATCAGTCTTAAAATAACACACATGAAAGAAATGTAGCTGCAATGTTACAATGAAAAATACAAAATATAGAACCCATTTTTACCCGAATTTGACATATAGCAATCCTTCATGATCAACGAAACATGTATACCAAAATACGAGTCCTAGGGTATTTCAATTTCCCAGTTCTCATCTGGTCATCATTTTCTACATTGTGAACATGATCTTCTCTAGATTTACTATCATTATGAGCCTCCAAAACATTATGTTCTATACAAATTCATTAGATAAATTTGTTATATTGTTTTCTCCCCTTCTATCACAATCTGATCGCCAAAGCGTTAGTGCTCTTTCATATGGAAATTTGTTAATGTCATACTTTGTTACATATAATCTTAAACATGTATCCACATGTTTATCAGGATTTTTCCTCAACTTTGAATTCAAGAATGATAGTGCACTAAACATTCTCTCATCCTCCACTGATCCCAAAATCATGGTTTGACACAAATCTGCTAATTTGAAATATTCTGATATGTTTTCTTGCAGGTGTTGGCTAGCACTTAAAGTAGTCCATAATATTGTTATAGCAAAATTTTCATTAGGATTCTCCAAAAAATGATATTACTTCCATATTGTTTCAGCAAAGCATCCACCTTGTTGATACAATTTTGATGAATCTAAAATAACTTCAATATGTTCTCCATGTATCGAGACTTTCTTGCAAAAGTGGTCTACTAAACATTTTAATCTCTTTTGAAAATCAACTTTTAAATTCCTTGGACATTGACAATTGTTCCAATATTGAGGATATACCACACACATGGCCTCCAAAAATTCCTCTTGAGGAAATCATTCTCTTATCTTTGATGATAGTGATCATACAATTTATATCAAATTTTGTCTCATTGAAATCACAATATTATCAAATTGGTCTCTTGATGTAATGTCCCGTTTTCAGAAAAATCACAAGTCTGTGCTAGAGATGGACTACTAAGGCATTTAATAGCTATTTCTCCGTCCAAATAAGGGAGAGAACTAGAGGCTACCTGGCCTTTTGCAGTCTCTGTCTACAGATATGTAATTATTCCTATTCAGGAATTGCTGCCGCAAGTTCCTTAGGGACGCTGTATAAGGAAGAAGATGTGAAAATAAGGCCACCCAATACTGGAATGCCTTATAACATATATATTTCGACCTCCTTTCAGAATGTAAGCTCAAAGAAATAACCTTAAGCAGGTTATTCAAATCTCCCACAGTGAACTAGCTGAAAATGGCAACAACATGTAAGCACAAAATAGTTGTTTCCAGAAAATAACATTGTATAAGTGAGAAAGGGGACTAAAGTCCCTTATATGACTCAATATATGACTCACTTATAGAATCAGAGGTAAAAAAAATGAATCTATATCATATAAACAGATCTCCCAAAACAATATGCCTCAATCTAGCTCAAAACTCCATAGTCTAGCTCATGCAGAAAGGACTGAAACAAGAACAACGTTATTCCTACTAGGGTTTCTGCAGTAAATAAGTGAAATATCAGATCTGAAATTAACAAGTATCCAATGGCTAATAAAATGTGATTCCTTTCCTCTTTATACACAATAAAGATCACCCACAAGGGGTTTCATGAAAATACAAGTGTACAAGTGCAGATCTGCAAATATGTGTAGCTAGAAAACGTAGTCACTACAACACTGAATATAAATATGAATGAAAATAAGCAAATACAGAAGAGGAATGGAATATAGAGCTTTCCGGGAGAATTGTTGGCCCTTCCTCCAAGGAATCAGCTCTCAAGCAAGGGATCAAACCCCGCAACTGCTGTTCTCACAAAAATAATGCATTTTACCTAGTGAACTACGCTGTAATGAATGGAAAATGAGTTGGACACATGCCAAGATCTGAAATGAGCTCTGAAATATCCTATACAGCTCCCTCAATGCAAGAGAAACTCCCTCCAATGAATGGAAATGCACAAGAGAAGATGAAACAACCCTTCCACTACACTGCCCAGCAACACAACGTCCTCTGCTACAGAAATAATGCTGCAAATGTGAGAAATTCTTGGCCTACAATCCAGATGTGGGAGAAATGAAGCAAAACCCCTTCAAGAGATCACTCAATGAAGGAGAAGGAATTCCTAAACAGGAATTCCTCCAAACTCTGCTGAGCAGCAAGAGTTTGCAAAAAATTTCTAAGCAGACATGAAATCGAAATACACAAACTAGATCCACAATGTTGCCCTTCTCCTTATTATGAAGTTGTGAGCTCCTCTTTGGGTCCCACCTCTTAGGGTTTCCATCTTCATTTGAATCTCTTCCCTCCAAAACTGCGCTGTCTTCTTAGGCAAGCTACTCCTCCTTAGGTTGCGCTGGTTGACTTGGTCAACCTGACCTTGTCCTCATACACTTGGCCCTTTTCACACTAGGAGGTGTAAAATAAGCTGCTCAAAAGGTCATTTTTTACATTAGGAAGGGTTTTATTCATATTAAAAAGGCTTCCTCTTCCTTTTTATTCACCTACTATACAATATGAGCAAAAATTAATGTTCTAATTTATTCATGAAAAGTTTGGAACATTACACTTGACACGGGGCAATATTTGGTGATTCGTCCCTTCTTACTAATATAATGAAAGGGGACCATATACCCACACATTGCGATACATAGTATCCATTTTTCATCAAATGTAAAAAAAAATTCAGTATTTTCTATATTGGTGATCTTAGTCCAACTTGTAAACTCTGGACCAGTAAAAGAGTCTGACATCATATACAAATTATCCAATGCAATGCATGTTTAATTTCTCGCGTTTTTGTATTCGGAAATATACATTGTATGATTTTGAGACATTTTCACGAGGACATTCATTTCATGTAGCATAAGAATAATTCCAACCAATGTCAATAATGTTTCTATATCAGTTAGTTGAAAAAGAAGATCTTGAGCTTTGTCTACATTGTAGCAATTTTAATACATCAACCCTACCAAAGATTTGAACTCACTAAATAGTCTTTGAGCTGGTCCATTTAATGAGATCCATCTTGTATCAACATCTTTCAGTAGTTTTTTTCCATCCGTAACACCATTTGCAAATTGTTGAAACTCTAAATATCGTTTGGGACTGTTAACACTGGAAAATCGTATAACAGAAGA
Source organism: Pinus albicaulis (assembly GCA_034641835.2). Classification (NCBI taxonomy): domain Eukaryota; kingdom Viridiplantae; phylum Streptophyta; class Pinopsida; order Pinales; family Pinaceae; genus Pinus; species Pinus albicaulis. Next base: position 1,924,643,403 of record CM076578.1, on the reverse strand, counting down.
TGACATTAATTAATGTTAGGAAAAAGGATTTACAAGGTTGGAAGACATTACAAAATCTAGAAAGTATTTAAAAATCTCTAAGGTTTGAGGAAAAATAAAATTTGAACAAGTCCTAAATGCTATTTGCGTGCATAATTCTTTGTGAAGAGCAGCTTTTGTGTGCTTTTTTCTCGATATGCACGCAATTATGGGAGTGGCGAAATGTCACTATCTGGGACCACAGAAAGCAAAGGACAAGTGACCCCTTAATTGAAGCCGCCTAAGGACAGCCATCAATGCCTCCTTAGACACTAAGTGAGCACACAAATGGAATATTTGGAGCACACAAAGGAATCATACCCCTCTCTCGAGTCACCATCCACAATGTACCAAGAGAGGAAGGGACGATTTGAAATCTCCTATATAAGGCCACCATGAGATAAATAATTTGTGAACACATTGTTATGCTGACCATGTTAGGTCCCCGTAATTTAGCAGATTGGTAATGACCAAATGAACAAGGGTAACATCAAACCAGTCTTTGGAGTCCTAGGACCTAGTATTCCTGGACTCGGATAGGGCTCTCTCTATACTTGTGTGAAAGATGTAACTTGTATGATTTTAGGGTTTTGATTTTAGGCTAGTTATAAGGATTAGGGTTTGTTTGTTTGTTTGGTTGGTTGGGTAGGTTGTCAAGAAGAACAGATAGAGTAAGATAGGTTTAGATAATTGGGATATGGAGTCTATAAAAGGTCTTGATAAGTACAATAATAGGTCAAGGGTGTCTCAGAGGTCAAGTATAACAAAGCCAAATGGATCTTAAAGGCTTATGTGAGTGAAGTGAACATTAATTCGTGAAATAAGTAGGTTTAACGGGCAGTTAAGAATCCTTTAACATGTAATACAACAAGAGAAGTCATTAAGAACACTATGCATAAAGAAATAACCAAAGACAAGGCATACAATTAGCTTCTTTGACTAAACCTAGCAAGTAAACATCAAGACAATAGTCCAGCAAACCATAGAGAGAAACAAACTTGTAAATTCTCTAGTGATTTCACCTTCAGGAAAAGAAAACATTCAAGATAGCATATAGTAATGATAAAAGAGAAGGGAACTCCTAAAATTCCTTAATCATACTACAAAGAACTTCAAAGCAACCATTTAAGATGAACAAAAGGGCATGGAAAACCATAAATGACGCAACCCAAGCTGCGTTAACCCACAAAATGCATATATAACAACATTACTATGCCATAGTCCCAGGATAAATTTCCATCTATGTTAAAATCACTATTTGGTTATAATGCAACATATCACCAACCATATATATAACCCATATTATGCATTCACTTTATTTAACATACCCCAACCTTTTTAAAATCACATAATATCATCCACGGCCTATCATATCCGCTTAATTAAACGTTTACCTTGGCTAGAGACTTTGGTATAAAAAACACGATATCAACAAATATAAACTCCGGGCCCATGGTTATTTCCAACACACTTTACACTGGTGATCTACTCATGCCCGTTGATCCAACGACAATCGCACGCTTAGGAGTATGAAAGTCAAACACTTTGTATTGTGCGAAATCGGTGGTTTTGGTTTGCAACACGACTTCTCCACCCGATTTTGAAACCTCATCAATTTTAATATTTACCTCCTTCTGAGCTACGCGAAAACCACTATTGGGTTGTAAAATCATTTCATGGTTTCGTTCTTACCATTGACTCACCTCAGAGTTCCAAACTCATTTCACCGTTCCACCTTGCCTCAGCATTCCTCTTGGTTGACATTCAAATTGTAATGTGTCATCACAATTCCACTACGCCTTTGATGTCTCTATTTTACATCTTTGTTCACTCACCTTAATACATCTATGTCTTCAAGCTCTCAATAAAAGTTGTGAATCCTTTGAAATATCCCATAGGCTTCAATTAAGAATGAAACTCTTTGAAATTAATCTTTGACATAAATGAAGGAACAACTAGTTTATCTGGTTTTCTCTAACTGCATGGTGTGATGAGACTTAAACAAAATTATACAAATGAGGCTTAAATAGCATTATACTTTCAACTGTTTACACAATTTTATTTGAGATCCACCATTGTAGAGTTCACTGAAAAACTCATGATTTTCTTTCACTGGAAAACTGCGCATTTAACCATAATTGAAATATTTAGGCACTCAAGTCTTTAGTGCGATTAATCAATAATCCAAAATATAAACGCAAAACAAAGAATGGTACCAATGCAATCAAGATTGAATTTTCAAAGGATTTTAAACAAAACTTTAATACCGAAACACAGATTGCACACAAATTTAAATCAATCATTCATAAAATAGAAATTTCAGAGGATTGACCCTCTAAGCCTAATACATCAGTTTTTCTCTCCTCTTTTTCCTTTAATTTATTAAACACTATCACTCTCTCTTCCTTGCTAACTCTTGTCTCCTTACCCTCTTCCATCTCCAAGCTTACACTTACAAATATATTTACATAATTATGGATTACTCTGAATCTTTGATCCTCTACATAAATCACTCAACTAAAAACCTCTTTCTCCTCTTTTGACTCAACCAATTCCTAATTTAGACTTTGAAATCCCTAAAATCCTCACTTTCCTAGGATTTCTCATTCTTTCCTAAGATTTCTACAACTAATGACATTTTCTCCATAAATCAATTTATAATTAAATTTTTTCAAACTTAACTAAACTTAGGAAAATAAATAAAATGATTAAGGGAACCCGCTTCCTTTAATAAATGTGAAATAAGACTCATGGGTCTTATAAATTTCGAATAATTCTCCTGCATCAGACTCCCCAGGTTAAAAAAATTCATGGACTCATGTTCATGAGTCACCCAACTTATTTTGCTATAAAATTCATCAAATTTCATCTTCCAATTGGTTTTCTGTCCTCATTCAATTGTAGGTGCATTTGCTGCCTTCTCTCTTTCTCCTGGATGCCAAACCCTGTATTGTGGATGCCATTTTACTCTGCTGTTATGAGTATCTCCTATGCATAATGTTTTTATGTTGATATCTTGCGTAAATAACTCCTCAAACAACATAAATTTCTGCTCCTTTGTCTGCTGCTGTCTTTTCATCATCTCAATAAACTTGAACTCCAACTTTATGTATTCTCCATTCTCTTGTACCTGGCTTATCATCTTTGTAATTTCCATCATCCACCTATCAAAAAATTTAAGTAGAATACTCTCAATCTCAAAAGAAGCTTGTTTCTTGTTTGATACAAGAACATATAATCTTTCAACCTCATACTGTCCATCAGTTGCAAATAATTCAGTTATTGAACTTGGTTCAAATACCTCCATATTCATATAAAATATGATTGAATTGTTCATCCAAATTTTTAATTGCAAATCCATGATAAAATCTTGACCTTTAAAACCTCCTTTGGATTAAAAACAAATTTTTTTTGTGGACTGTACTTTTACATCCTCTGAAACCTTCTTCCTCTTCTGTACTTACCTGTATAAGAGCTATACCAATTCTCCTTCCTTCATCTTGAACTTTTGAGTCAGCTGGTATTTCTTTCATCTTCTTGTTTCCATAAGGAAAACTGACTTTCTGCATTACCAAAATTTATGTACTTCTTCATGTTTGCATGAACAAACATATCTCCAAGAGCAGTTTTTCCTTCATCCTGAAAAACACATTCTACAATTAATAATTCAAAATCAGAAAATGCATTATATTTTCCACTAACTCGGTTCCATAATTTTTCTGATTTGTCATCCTCTTGATGCACATATGACATGTTAAACTTGTCATATTCTCCTTCATATTGTCTTGTCTCCAAAAAATCTTCTTTGTCTTCACTTTGCTCTGAATGCTGTCTCATTTCAAAATTCTATTTTCTGTTCTTCTCTTTAGCCTTCCTTCCTTTCACACTTCTTTTCATTCCTCCTTTTTCTCCCTTACAAATTTGTAAATTTCCAAGTTGATTTTTCCATGTCTCTTCATTTTCAATCAAAATCTGCCAATCTCTAATTCTCTTTGTTTCTTTACATGAAAAAAAATCATATGCAACAGAATTTTCCTTCCATGATAAAGTTCCTCTTACAATAAATTTTACCGTTAACACCATAAATATCACATTCCATTGAATCCCTTTGCTGCTCACTGCAAAAGCATAGTTCATGGAAGCATCCTTGTCTTCATCTTCTGAGATTTCCTGTCTCTCTCCAGTTTGTTGATTACATTTGCCTTTACTCTTTTTTCAAGTTATACAAGTAACAATGTCTTCAAATATCTGTTGTGCATCAACCTCTGCCAATTGATCCTTACATTCTTGATTGCCTTATTTTCCTCTCCTCTTCATAACCTTTTCTGGACTAGCTATACCTCCTTGGACTGAATTCTCTTTATAAATATCTGTTCTACTATCTTCCATAGTACAATATTTAGTAAAATCTCTTTCCATTAATGCTCTATTATGTATTTTCAAGACAATTTATTGCCCATTATCCATCAATACAGATTCATAATTTTTGAATAAAATGGAAGAGATAATCCCATTACCTCAAGTGTTTTCTCTATACATATACTCTTGTTTGTTCCTGTCACATAGCTATCTTCATACCTCTCTTCTTCTTTTGCAATCTGCAATTTCCTTTTGTCTTCAGACTCTCTGCCATCTTTTTGCCAAGTCTTATTAAATTCATCACCTCCATCTTTCATGGTAATTTTCAACATTTGCTCTTCTTTAGCGTCTTTGAACACATGTTCAATCAAGAACTTCTCCATTACAACCATTTCTTCTAACATCTTCGTTTCTTCAGCAACCTGCATAAACATATTGTGTAAATATTGTTCATAACCTGCATACATACACAAATCATCAGTGTCAAAAATACTAGACTCCTCTTTCTTTGATGTCTTAATCATCACATATCTCTGTTGATCCGAACTTGTCCAACAGTTCAGAAATTCATTAATGATTCCTTAGCAAGGAAATATTCTTGCTCAGGTCTATAATAGTCATCTTCCGTCTCTAAATCAGCTGCTCTGAGTTCCTCTCTTAATCTGATATACATTCTCCTATTTATCTGCTTTTGCAACAACTTCCACTTTATCTTCTTTCTTCTCATAGCCCAACCATAACTTTGGCCTTTCTCACACTTTTCTAGCAACATTATTATTGCATCAATACCTACTTTTAATTCTGCAATTTCTCTGTCAAATACCTCTTTACTCATTTCCTTTCCTTTGCCATTTTCCTTGGCACCTTTCTTTCTTCCATTGTGGCTTCTCTCTGAACCCCTATTATGAATATCAACAGTCACTTTCTCCTTCATATCTATGAGCCCCTTACTCACTATGAGCTTCATTAAGCCTCTGCAACAGCAAGTCCTCCCTGCTGCCACTTACCTCACCAATCCCTTCTCTGGACTTGGTCTTTTGGCAAGAACTGGTTCTCTATCTCTAGAACCTCTTGAGCACTCTCTTCTCCTCTCTCTAGGATTATATCCTCCACTCACCTTCTCTTGAGAACACTTTAGTTGTTCTCCCTGTCCAACTTTTAGTTGGAATATTTAGGTTCACTGCCACTAACAAAACTTTTCTCTCTCTTTACACAGTCTATTACTGTGTGTTGCTGCTATCATTATCTTCCTCATAAAAACAATTCAAATGGAACCAAACATTAAAATATAACTCATACCTGAGAGATATTTAAATGATTTATCTCTTTGACCTTCCATTAGCTTGGAAAATACGCATGATGCTTTACTTTTTGTTGTCAGCACTTCAGTTCTTCTGTCAACTAAATTTCTTTTCTTGTGTAGTACATCCATATTCATTTTATTTCCTTACAATATTTCTGCTGCAATTTCTTCATTCACTTCTTTGTCACAACTACTTGGCTGAAACTTCTGTTGATGCTTTCATCACATACACATATCATTAAAATTCTTCAAAGCCATTACCTGATCATGTCTTTCTCAAGCCTGCAATATTTCAGAATTCCTCTTTGCACAAAATCTCTGGTGTCGTATTCTCTCTCTGTATTGAATCCATTACACATGATGGAATAAAATTTAATCTCTCAACAAATCTCCACAGATAATTAATCTCTGCTCTGATACCACAATGACGCAACCCAAGCTATGTTAACCCACGAAATGCATATACAACAACATTACTATGCCATAGTCCCAGGATAAATTTCCAGCTATGTTAAAATCACCATTTGGTTATAATGCAACATATCACCAACCACAGATGTAACCCATATTATGCCTTCACTTTATTTAACATACCCCAACCTTTTTAAAATCACATAATATCATCCACGACCTATCATATACGCTTAATTAGATGTTTACCTTGGCTAGAGACTTCGGTAAAAAAAACACGATTTCAACAAATATAAACTTTGGGCCCACGGTTATTGCCAGCACACTTTACACTGGTGATCTACTCATGCCTGTCGATCCAACGACAATCGCACGCTTAGGAGTATGAAATTCAAACAATTTTTATTGTGCAAAATCAATGGTTTTGGTTTGCAACGTGGCTTCTCCACGTGATTTCGCAACCTCACCACTTTTACCGTTTACCTCCTTCTGAGCTATGCAAAAACCACTATTGGGTTGTGAAATCATTTCATGGTTCTGTTCTTACCGTTGACTCACCTCAGAGTTCCAAATGCATTTCATCATTCCGCCTTGACTCAACGTTGCTCTTAGTTGACATTCAAATTGTAATGTGTCATCACAATTCCACTATGCCTTCGATTTCTCTGTTTTACATCTTTTTTCACTCACCTTAATACATCTACGTCTTCAAGCTCCCAATCAAAGTTGCGAATCCTTTGAAAAATCCCATAGGCTTCAATTAAGAATGAAAATCGTTGAAATTAATCTTCGACAGAACTGAAGGAACAACCAGTTTATCTGGTTTTCTCTAACCGCACGGTGTGATGAGACTTAAACAATATTATACAAATGAGGCATCAATAGAATTATACTTTCAACTGTTTGCAAAAATTTATTTGAGATCAACCATTGTAGAGTTCACTAAAAAAATCAGGATTTTCTTTCACTGGAAAACTGTGCATTTAACCATAATTGAAAGATTTAGGCACTCAACTCTTTAGTGCGATTAATCAATAATCTGAAATATAAACGCATAACAGAGAATGGTACCAATGCATTCAAGATTTAATTTTCAAATGATTTTAAACAAAACTTTAATACCGAAACATGAATTTCACACCAATTTAAATCAGTCATTCATAAAATAGAAATTTTAGAGGATTGACCCTCTAAGCCTGATACATCATTTTTTCTCTCCTCTATTTCCTTTAATTTCTGAAACACTATCACACTCTCTTCCTTGCTAACTCTCGTCTCCTTACCCTCTTCCATCTACAGGCTTACACTTATAAATATATTTACATAAATATGGATTACTCTAAATCTGTGATCCTCTACATAAAGCACTCGACTAAAAACTTCTTTATCCTCTGTTGACTTAACCAACTCCTAATTTAGACTTTGAAATGCCTCAAATCCTCACTTTCCTAGGATTTCTCATTCATCCCTATGATTTCTACGACTAATGACATTTTCCTCCATAAATCAATTTATAATTAAATTTCTTCAAACTCAACTAAACTTAGGAAAATAAATAAAATGATTAAGGGAACCCACTCCCTTTAGTAAATGTGAAATAAGACTCATGGGTCTTTTAAATTTCAAAGAATGCTCCTGCATCAATAAACCTCTCCAGCTAAACCCTATTTAGCAATAATTTGAATAAATACCTCGAAAACCATGTTTAAGTCATACCAAAGGCAGGGCTAACCATAAACTACTTTGACATGGGATCCATTAAATCATTTTTGAGATAAACAAGATGAGTGGGATTAGAGGAAAACATACAAGAAATAGAAAGCAGACAGAGCCTCTAAACAACATTTCTTAGCCTAAAATTTCTATCCTACTGCTTGAGAAAGATGAAACAAACTGAAAAACATAAGAAAACAAGTACTAATTTAGAAGGACATCACCATTATACATGCTCATGAATCTTGCAAGTGTGATTGGCTCCATTGTCATCCAAATCAAATAATTCATAACACTCCAAAGCCAATTTCTCCTCAACTCCAAGTCTATGTATTAAGTCTAACAATCACCCAACATGTACAATGAGGCTTCCATGCAATATTTAGCTAGAAAAGGAGGACCAAAACCCTAACTAGGGTTTCCAAAATGTCATAAATACATCATAAATGCCATTTTTGTCCAAAGAGACCATGCAAGGCCCAAGGCACAAAATATATAAGCTAATAAATGCAAAATAACTTCAAACATAAATTCTGAGCTAAATAAGAATGTTTTGCCTTAAAAGTCCTCAAAAATATTATTTTTAAATAACTTTGTGTCTTTTGTTGACTTTGTAGGCAAGGGCGCAACACTGAGGTCCAAGGGCATAGCGCCTGCACCAGGAAAATTTCTTGTTTTGTGACCAAGGTTTGGAGGTCTTTCAATTGTCCAAATGAGCTCCATGATAGCTCATTGGAAAGAATGTCCAGTCTAGTTTCCAAATATGCTTTTGGTTTTCCATTTGGTGTCCATTTTCATGCTCAAAAACCTATTCTCCCAAGACTTCTCAGGGCGCAGCACCAGCTCTGAAAATAGGGCAGAAAGGTGGTTTTTGGGGTGTTTTTGGCACTTTTGGAGGACCAATTCTGCTGCAAATGATCTAAAATTTTGTGTGGGTGATGTCCTTGGCCTGATGAACCCAAAAATGTAAACCAGTCCTCCATAGGGTGCCTCAAAAAAGAGCACAACGCCAGTGGCGTTGCGCCCTTGGCCCTCCAAAACAGTCAAAAATCAAAATTTTCAAAAAATTGCTAAAATCTGAATTTGCCTTGATCATTGTGTTTGGGATGCCTGTAACGATGCATCAGCAAGGATGTTAAGGTTTTATTTGTCCTTAGCCTCCTTCAGGGATTGAATTTTAGCAAGGGCTCTTTTGAGCTTGGCCCTTGTAATTTTGTTCCTTAAAGCATAATGCTTGGCCATCTTCTTGTGAAGGTCAAGGTCTCCTTTTGTTCTCTCAAGCTGACCCTCTAGGTGCACATTGGCCCTCTCTAGCCAAGATTCCCTATCACAATCAATTTCCATGGCAAGCAACTCACTTGGAGTGAGCTGGTATGCTAAGGCTATTTCTTACTCTTTTTCCTTGGCTAGGGCATTCTTTAAACCAATGGTCCTTGGCCTATTGTTAGGAAGCTGCTCTTCCTCTTCTTCAGTGTCATCATGAGTGCCCAAGATGTCATCCAGCTTTGTCTTGCCTCTTCTAGCCTCTTTCTGAGCTCTGATAGCTCTGATCTCATAGATGGAATTTTCTTCTTCTAGCTGCTTGTTTTCAACCTCAAAGAAGTTGATTACATTGTTGGCCCTACCTAGATTGGCTTGTAGGTCTCTGATTTGGCCATCATTGCTTTGTAGCAGCATGTTTGAGATCCTTGCCCCATTCTCATCATTATTTTCAAGGTGAATGAGTTGGAATTCTTGTTCAGTCTCATGTTTGTCTTCCTCCTCTTCATAAATGACCTTTTCTTTGCCTTTGTCAAGCTGCTTAGTTGATGTAGAAGGCACGACCCCTTGCCTCTTGAGGGCAGAAAACACATGCCTATTTCCTTTCTGATAGGTCAAAGGAAAAGGCTCAATTTCCACCATTTTAGTGTCTTCAGTATCACTGCCATCATGACTATTGTCATGGCTGCTCTCATGGCTGCTATCATGACTCTTTGACCTACTGCCATTTGATCCATTGTTTTGTGCCTCACTGCCTCCGCTGTCACCATGGATTTTTGATCCACTGCTATCATCATTGCCTTCATCACTTTTGTTTTCTTCTTCATTACTCTCATCTTCATTGATATGTGCTTCACTACCCTTATTGTCATCTTTGCTGTCATTATCAGTGCCATCAAGGCTCTTTGAGCCACTGTCAACATCCTCACTGACTTTTTCATCAATGCTCTCTGCCTCATTGACATCTTCTTCATTTTTTTCTTTTTCATTTACATTTTTCTCACTGATGTCTTGGAATTATGACCTATTGTCATCATCATTGCTGATTTTTGCTTCATTGATCGCTGCCTCACTGATATTTTCCTCATCATTTCCTTCTTCTTCACTATTGTTTTCCTTACTGCTATGAGCTTCACTGTGCTCTTTACTGCTCTCTGACCCACTTCTATCATGGCTCATTTCCTTGTTGCCTTCTACATCTTCAATGCCATCATTCTTACTGATTTCTTCATTGCTCTTATCACCACTGCTATGTGCCTCACTGTTTTTAGACTCATTTTCTTCTTCTTTATTATTTCTTGATTCATCATTTCCCTCTTCCTCATTGACATTTGATTGCTCACTATCATTTCCCTCATTGTATGATGCATTGTGAGAGGGTGATGAGGGAGGATTGTGTTGAGGTGAAGGAATATGTGTGGATAGTGAGGTGGATGAGTCATCATGAAGTGAGGGAATGTGAGTGGATGGAGAAACATGATCAACAGGATACGATGGAGGAGTAGGGAAAGGAGGATGAGATGATGAAGGCATATTTTGTTGAGGATGGGCTTGTGGATTAGTGAACACCTCATTGGAAATAAAGGTCTCCCATGGAGTGCCCTTCTGTTGCAGTTGATGCATAACAACCATCTTGATCAAATAATGATGAAAAAGGATTTTCATATGTTGAGGATAGTCTCTCTTTTGTACAATATAGGACATTTTATCAATGATTCTGTAAAGGTAATAGGGTAAGTGCAATGTCCTCACCCTAGTAAAGTGCATAAGAAGCCTAATGTGATAGGAGTAAAGCCTTGAGAACCTTCCCTCACATGTAAAATACTTCATAATGATCCTCATCATAGGTGCATATCTCTCCAGAAAATGAGAGAAAGGAAAGATGGATTTGCAGTGGTCTTTGTATCTAGGCTTTAGGTAGGGTTCAAAGTACCTCATGTCAAGATTTTCTTGCTTGAACCATTTCTCCCCTACACTAGGTATGCTTGTGGCATTGGCAATAGCATCAGTAGACAACTCAAAATTGACCCCTGCAAGGTTAACTTTTTTTTCATGCAAGTTAATGATGAATAGCCTGGTTAGCTCAGTGTGGTTTTTTACCTGTTGTACCCTTTCACAAAAATCAAAGCATCCTACATGCTGAAAGAAGAAAACAGTTAAGGGAGATGCCATCAACTCTATTGTGTTGAGGGTTTCAAACCTATTGATCTTTCCACCTTTGTGTTCATGCCTCCTTCGCATTTGGTCTTTTCCTCAACTATCATTGTCTCCTTCTCTTGAAATTTTGAAAAATTTGTCTTGAGAAAACCCTTGGACTGCAAAATAGAAATGAGATGAAGGGATAGTGGAATGGAAACCTTTACAAGTGAATGATATGGATGAGTGAGGGTGTAAGTATATGAGAATGAGGAATAGGCTGACAATTCAATGATAACCCCCTGCTGATATCTGTTTTAAACTTTGTTTTTGAAATACTTGGACTAAATGTGAAATTGAGATGAAAGTGAGATGATGGAGTGGCAATAGAAAGTGAATATTTTTGAAAATAAAGGGATATAGGGTTATGAAGGAAATGGATTTAGAGGGGAAACCTAGATGATGCAACTTATACAACACCCTATTTCAAGCAGTTTTGAGGTGATGATTTGAAGCATTTTTGAGGTGTTTTGAATGTTTGCAAGGATTGGAAAGCCATCCTAGCTAAGCGTGCAATTCCAAGGCCAAGGGCGCAGCACTGGAGCTAAGGACGCAATGCTCAGTCCAGGCGCGCAGCGCCAAGGTCTTCTGCACCGGGCCTGTCGGGCAAGATCGGGCAAGAGCACAACGATCTGCTAGGTGCACAGTGCCCACTTCCAGGTGCGTAGTGCCTTAAGAAAATACATGGGAGAAAAAGGCTAGGGGCACAACGCCCGACTTCCGGTGCGCAGCACCGACCTGAGGGCACAATGCCACAACACTTAGCCAATTTTTGACTTGAAAAACTCAGAGTTTCTTCTCCTGAACACTTCCAACTTATTGCAAGTGAACAATGAGCCATATGAAAAAAAAATGACCCTTTATAGTCTAGGGAATTAAATTTAATCTTTGAAAACATACTTTCCTAATTTTTTTAAGCTCTTTTTACTTTTCACTGATATTCCTTTGAATTTTTGCTTGCAGGTGCCTGAAAAGATGAGCTTGATTCTTTGATTTTACTCCTTTGAGACTTGACATGTTATTCTGATGATTTTGTGATGTTTACACACAACAGTAGCTTCAAAGTCCTCTGTTGTTTCCATCATCAAGTTAACTCAAATTTTCACCTTTTCTCATTAACAATTTTACACTGTTTGTATGTAGGCTGGGAAGATGATGAATTTGACTTTTCCCATTGCTCCTTGAGGCATAAAATTTTAATTTGAAAATTTTGTGATGAGTGCACAGTGACATCTTCAAAATCTTGTGTGATTTACACCATGAAACTTAGCTTTTTCACCTTGGAGCTTAAATCATCATTTGCTTATTTTGGCATGACAAAATCCTTTTGAAAAATATGGAATCTGATCATACAGTGACATCTTCCAAATCCTTTTTCTTTCAGCATGGATTTTGGCTTACCATTTTACCTTCTATGACACTTTTGATATGCAAGTGATTGAAAAAACTGAGTTCACCTTTCCTAATGATACTCTTTACATATTTTCTCTGTAGGTTTTGCTTGAGTCATAAAGTTGACTCTCTTTGGCTTATTGATGTCCTTTAACAACTTCACTTAGCAGGTGTCATAAAAACATTGAAGTGGATCTTCCTTTTGGTATTTGAAGCATGCATGTTACACATCATTTTTTCACTATCCCTACAATCCCTGTCCCGCACATTGGAGGCTCATTTCTATGACCAAAATAAAGTGTCGTGCCTTGCAAATACCATCATTCCATCCTTGCAATGAGGAAAACATTCCTTCTATTGAAAATTTCCTGAACAGACCATCAGAAACACATGTTTTTGCCTTGCTGCTAGTAGACCGTTATGCCCTCGCGTCGATGAGGAAATTAACACTGGGCCCCACACCCATTGGCACTCTATCCTAGTGAGTTTCCTGTGCCAACCATTTTATGGAATGTTTTTTAAAAATAGAGGTGAATTTTCCATCATAACCAACTTCGTGGGCGAGTCATCTGGAGTGGTTCGACTGAATAAACATGGCCTCCCTCCTTTGGCCTCTTGTTTCCACCTTTTGGGGAAACCTCCCAAGGGATAAGGCCTCCCTTCCACTATTGTAGGGATCCAAACCTCCTCCTCTCCTTCTATAAATATAACCATCTTCCATTGATATGCTAGATGAACTGAACATATTATAGCTGAAACGCTGAAGATATTTTTGTACATTTTGTTAGAAAAGATAGAACGAAAGAGACCCTCATTGAGAGAGCTTAGACTTTTGTCTACATCTCATCTGAATTCCCTGATGATTCATCGAGATGTGCTTCGACTGAACCCCTCTGAAGGAGGCTGAAATGTCAAGGCTCCGGTTGTAACTCTTTCTTCTATCAATACATATATATGACTATTGTCTGGTTCCCATCTTGCATAAACGTGTTTTATTTGATGCAATATGGTTGACCCTCCTTGAATGGTTAGTAATTATGAATGAGATCATTGTTTTGTATGCTGCTCTTATTTGCTGATCTTCGTGCAGGTATCCAAGCATCGTTGCAGAAGGATCGTGACCTGTCAAGACAGAGATCAAAAGGCCGCCACCACAACAGCCATGAAAACAACATTGGACTATAGGTAGGTCGATCTACCTCATTCTTTTTCATTCATTAATTAGGAACCTACAATTTAGCTTGCCCCTTTGTTACTAGACCCACTCTAAGGCTAGAGGAATCATCTCTGTCTGGAGAGAGGATTTACCTACATAACAAATTGGCGACTCTGCTGGGGATCAGTGTGAGTTTGTCGTTTCACCCTTGTCAAGTCGAGTTCGATATTTTTCTTGTTTTTCTGTCTTTTCTGACTTTCTTGATTCTTTAAAATCATCTTGTTCAGCTCCAGAGTGTCAATATTGACCTTTTCTCACTGGTTTTCCCATTCTCCCATAGATATCTGACTTGGTGCGCTTTTTGTTTGAACAATCATGCCAATTTACGCTTGTTGCTTTTTTTGCAGTAGCGCCAACCCCTGTTTGGTGCGAATTACTGCCTTACAGTCGCCCTGAAGCTTGTAGGGTTTGGTTTGACCTCCTTGTTGAGTTTTTGGTTAGTTATGCTTGATTCTGGGTTTTTTTTTGGCTTGCAATTGGTATTTTTGGGGTTTTTTTGATCGCTTTAGAATTTCTCTTCTTAGATGTTTGTCTATTTTCTTATTGGTGCAGTTCATAGCCCTAGGGTTCTAGATGTCTTTCTCTCACTGAGCCTTCTGGTTGAAGGTTGAGTATTTTAGTTCTTGTCAGTTCAATTCCTTGATTAGTTGCTTGAGTCTTTCTTGATCCTTTGAGTTTTGGTTTGTTGAGTGATTAATTTTGTGTTTGTTTGACTCTCCATCTCTTCGTTTTTGAGCATATATCACATTTCTCGTTTTGGGTTGTTTAGAAGCCTTTCACTTTGTTTGAAAGAGTGCGTCATTGGTTTGAGCGCGTTTTGTGTTTGTATTGCTTTGGTTGAATCATTCAGTTTAGCTCTCTACATTCACAATACTCATAACTAGTGTTTTCTTTGTTTTTTAATGTAATTAGTGCATTGTGTGCTTTATCTCATTGAAAAATAAAAAATTGCATCCTTTCGTTTGCATCGGAAATGAAAAGTCTTTCGCATAACTAGCACTTGCATCTAGGAAAGAATTTTCGTTTCTCTTTTTGTTTGTATTAAATGCATTAGGATGCTTCTTCGTATGTTTTCCCTATTTTCTACCATCTGAAATATTTTTATCCTTCTCTTAATTAGCATTCATCGAATGGAAATGGTGTTCTTTTTCATATAGTTTGCATTTAGGAAATTCGATATCACAATTCAGTAGGGCCTTGAAACTGAAACACTAATTCAAGATCAATTGTAAAATCAATTGAATTAACCTAAGGAAGCATTGAAACCCAATGCAAACATTTCAGTGGTCTTGGCTAGAGATGTGGTCCGACGTATTTAAACCTAGTAGCTGTCGTTCGCCATCTAGCTTTAGACAATGCTAGTACAGACTTGTGCTCCCCTATTGTCGAGTATATAAAGGGATACCCCAGTAGGTTCAAATCCTTTATCCATAGGAAGCTGAGTCTGTCGCCCTGTAACCATGATACACCGAACACAACATTCGGGGAGACTACCTGCATGTACATTAAGTCCTTGGTCATTTCTTTTTCAATTGATCACCAAGGTGTATATGGCAGTTCACAGAAACTTGGTACACCCTCTTTCTTAGATTACTTGAGTATTCATTTTAATCTTTTCATGACTCTTTAAAAAGACAAGATATCATCGAGCGCTTGTCCTTTCACACTCGTTTAAAATTGAAAGTGACTAGAGTCATCTTTTATCTGTTTCTTGACTCTTAAAACATGAAACAACAAAGTTCAGTTTCAATGTCGTAAAATTAATTACCCACGATCACATGCTCGTTAAAATTTTGTTACTTGGCTTGTTTTTTTTTTCCTTAGAATTTGATCTTGAAGCCCTCGATTGGCTATCTCATTTTCTTTCATGTGTTAAAATACTGTCATAGTGGCAAAACCACCAGTTTCGTCATCTTCTTCACTACCGCCTAGTGGTAGTCCTTTTCCTGATGTTTCTTTTGAAACCCCTCATTCCACTAGGTATGCCAAGTTTTTGCAGACTATCTTCTCAACTGTATTTCCTCTTACTACCTGATCTCCCCCTGAAGTGTCATTTGAGTTCAATTGGCCTCCTCCAGGTGCTTGGTCTAGTTTTAGGGACGAAGGAGAATTCCCTCCTCTTACTTTGGGATCACCATTTTTAGTCGCTGCTTTACCTCTTAGCCCTCTTAGTATTTTCGAAGATCTTACGGCTTCATCAGACCAGGGAAAATTTTAAGAACCCCCCGAAATTTATATATATAATAAATGGGCGAATCCCCATGATACATAAGAAAAATGGAAGGAAATTTTATTAATAATATAATATGTATATATAATTTTTTGGTGAATCTCTCACGAGATTATATTATCTTGTAAAATCATGGCGAATCACTATTACAAAATGGTGAATCATTGTCTAGTGGAGTTCGGGGTGTTGGTTCCAATGAATATATGGTAGTTGAACCAGGAGTAGAGGGAAGAGAACCACCAAGCCCAAGCATGGCACATGGTGACTCATGAGGGAAGTAGTTCTTGTGCAGTTTGGAAAACACGTTCTTCTAGTTCTGATAAGCGTAGTGTTGTTTCTCAAGCTACTACTAGCACTGATATTGATGTTGGAGAGGAGTTTGAGGAAGCATGGAAGGTAGCGATGGTGGAGAATTACAAAGAGTACCCCATGATGGGCTCCATTTTTCCCTTTGGTATTTGTGCCTGCAAGATCTTATGTCCATTGAACCAACAATTAACCGTTCAACCAAAAATCAACTTGACTGAGTTGATTAGGTACGAGTCAAATTAGACTAATATTCAAAACTATGCTTTGCACTATCCCATATTTATCACACTAATGCTACACAACATTGTGCATTTGCACCCAACTCTCATGCATGCACACAAAATTTTCATTAACATCTATAACCCTAACCAAGTCAGAATTGATCAAAAATTTGCACCAAATTTTTTTCATGTTGAAATTTCATAAGAAATTTATATCCATGGTACCTTAAATAAATTTTGAGATAACCTCCACAAATTCGACCACAATAGAGAAAACTTGTGATAAATTTTAAACCTACAAAAATTACGACTCATGTTCCTAGGAGCAATCATAAGAAGTAGTTGGCATATAGGTTGATTTTTGAGCCTTCTTCTTGTTTGAAGAGGAGTTGTCTATTATCAGAACTACCTTCCCTGCCTATGATGTGTAATGTTCCTTTTTCAGGATCAGCTGCAGATTGAGAATAATATGAGTTATTACCAATGTGGAGCTACCAAAATATGTCTGATAAATATGTAATAACACTTAAAATTCAGTTAAATATGCAACATCAACCTTATATAGCGTTTTATGGGCAAAAAGGTGGGGAAAAGTGATGATTTTGGCCCTAAAATGAGTATATTAAAAGATCCGCGTAAAAATAAGGGAAACAGTGGGAGGTTATTTCATATTAGGTCATGAGCGACCTATTCTCTAAATTTAAGCTCAAAAAATAGTTTTGGCTGAGTTAAACAATTCCTCCTTCCCAAACTAGGCTAGAAAACCCTGATTTCCCATGGCTTAAATTATGTAGAAAATGGCTGAAGCATGCAACGCATAATTTATGAGGGTTTTAATTGAAATGATGCTATAAAATCTGTATGGCAACTTAGAATATGAATCATATGGTTTAAATTAGGAAAAAAAAATATTTACACAAAGAAAGGTCTCCAAATGAGGTGTTGTAACCATGCAATGAGACATAAGAGCTGAAAAACGTAATTTATAGGTGGCTGAAGCAATGTTTCATTATATTTTAGATATAAAATAGATCTGAATATAAATTCACAGATCAGAATGGGATCTATATTCAAAAAGAGCTTTTTAGTACATTCCCCTTGGGGATCTCAGCAAAAGATGGATAACAATGAATAGATCTGAGATCTACACCATAGATCTGCAGTAATCTTCAGAAATTTCTGAAGAATATGATGCACAGTAGATCATGTTGGCAATATGATGCAGAGTGTTGTCCTTGATGGCAACCCACTTGATGAAGATGATGGCAACCTACTTAATGAAGTTGTTCTTGATGCTTGATGAGTTTATTAATGATGTAAATCTGATGTTCTACAAGTAGCTCAGAAGTAACAGAAGAAAGGAATTTCAAGAAGTGCCAAAGAAATGATAAATAAGGTATGTCACTATGCATACGCGGATTTGTTAAGGCTAAGTAGCGTATGTACGCGGAAAAGTACGTGCCAAGTCGCGTATGCTTAATTGCGCTCTAAATGTGTAAAACCAGGGGTTACTACCATGGTATTGACCCATTGTATTGAGCGTTGGATTGTCTATGTGATCCCGTCCAAGAATACCATCAGAAATAATGTGGTTTTGGCTCATGGTATTGTCAAAGGCTAAATCTAAATAAGGAGAAAGAAATCATTGTGCAAGGGGTGAGTGCAAGTGTCTGGGTTTGAATGAATACTTCACTCTGAAGTATTTATGAATGGAAAGGGTAACAGTTTGATGATAGATCTGAATATGTGATGCACCTATGAAGAAAATGATGAAGAATGGAATCTAGATCTGAAATGTATTTGTATCTTCTAGATCTGTTTATGGATTACTTAGATCTGAGATGAGGCGAACATCTGTCTGAAGTGAAGGGTAAAAAATGAACTGAATATCTGATCTGAAGAAGTATGCTGCCCTATAATGTCTGAAGATCTATATGCAATTTTGTAAAAGAGGAAGTGCGTGTATACGTGGGTCGTCTTCAGAGAAAGCGCATATGGGTTGTGAAATTAGTTCTGTAATATGTGCAGATGTATACGCAGGTTTATATGCATGAAAGCGCGTATATACGCGGGACCAGAGAAAGGAAAGCACGTATGAAAAACTAGGGTTTGCTAAAGTATGAAGTATGGAATGTCTGATTTGTTATGTTGTGTTACTACTATCTGTCAATGAGTTATAAGTATCAGTTTGATGTATGATTGAGCTTAAATGTGTGGAGTGGGTCCAGTCTAAAAATATGATGAAAAGTGGCCTGCAAGTTGTGCTCTATTGAAACTGTTGGATCCAGTGTGAAAATTGATGAAACGTGGTCCACAAAGGTGCTAAAGGTTGAAGCCTTCAGTCAGGGGGTTGTAGCTCCCTTCCAGGTGAGGTTGGTAAACGAGAGCAGGGGGTTGTAGCTCCCTTCCAGAAGAGGCTGGTAAACGAGAGTAGGGGGTTGTAGCTCCCTTCCAGGAGAGGCTGGTAAACGAGAGAAGGGTGTAGCCTTCTGCAGGTGGGTGCCTGCGTGCTATTATGAGTCTGCGCCAGTATATGGTTGTAAGATGTTTTCTCTATAATAAAATATTGAAGGCTGAGATAACGACAGTGGTGGTTTTCTCCCGACTTGGGTTTCCACCTAAAATCTTGGTGTTCATGTGTGTTGCTTATGTGTGATGGTTTATTCTGTTATTAATGCACATGCTTACTGTTTATTGAACATCTAATGAATGAATGATGGAACGATAATAAGTGAAGAATTATCTGCATAATAAGATTGCTGGACATACGCATGTTTTATCAAGTATATCCACGTGTATACGCGAGTTGGCTTCAGGAAAGTCGCGTATGTGTTTTGAAGTAAGAAAAAGTAAAAAGTTTTGAGTATGTCCTAAATACTGATTCACCCCCCCTCTCAGTATTTTTCCCAACAATTGGTATCAGAGGAGGTCCTTCTGCAGAAGCTTGAACGCTTGAAGGAGAGCCGCCACAATGGGAAAGAAGCAAAAGAAGAAGGCTACTCAAGGAAAGGAGATATCTCAGAAAACATGTGCAGCAGAAAATGAAGAAGATGAAACAGGTAGTGATTGTTGTTCTTGTGATATTCTTCTTTGTGCAAGCAATGGCGAAGATAGTGAAAGTAATGCTATGGACCTAGAAGAAGTTACCAAAGATCAACAAAGAATATTTAATGAGAAGGAATTTGCCTACAAAGATTTGATCTCTAGACTGAAAAGGATGTACGATAATGTATCCAATCGAAGTAAAGGACTTGAAGCAGAAATCATATCTCTAAAGGCAGATCTGGAAAAATCAAATAAGAATAATGAAGAACTCATCTCCCTGAAAGCAGATCTCAAAGCATCAAACAAGAAGAATGAAGCACTTCTACAATCATTTGAAGAAAAAGGACTTGAAGCAGAAATCATCTCCCTCAAAGAAGATCTGGAAAAAGCTAATAAGAAGAATGGAGAACTTTTACAAACTGTTGAAGAACAAGAGAATGGATTGAAAGAAGAGATTTTAAAAGTAAATGATCAAGTAGAAGAAGGAAAAAGGGTCAAAGAAAGCATGAAGAAGCAATGCCAAAAATTCGAGGTTGAGGTAAACATTCCCAAAGGTAAATTAGAAGAAAAGGATAAACTCTTGAGGTTTCAAGATAGTACTAAGATTCTGGACAATATTATTAGTATTCAAAGGTCTCCCTCTATTAAATTTGGTCTTGGTTTTCATGAAATTGTTAAAGGAGAATCTAGCTCACAAGGAAGTGCTAAAGATTCAAAGGATGTCAATGCAAAACCTGAAGAGTTGAAAGAAACAAGAAGTCAACCAACAATCATGAAGACTCAAAGGAAATCATTCAAAAATGTTGAATGCTTTAAATGTCATAATTATGGGCATGTTGCAGCCAATTGCAGAAGCATATTGTTTCAGTCTCACACAAACAGACTCTACACAGAAAGGTATGCTAGTTTCTTTAAGGGATATTGTTTTTCATGCAGCAAGTTTGGTCATAGAGCAGCTGATTGCAATAGAGGAAAGAATAGAAGAACGCAGTATGATCCTTATGCTTACTTTTCTGGTCACATAAGATGTTATGCTTGTAACAAGTATGGACATGTGGAAAAAGAATGCAGGATGAACAGATTTGAGAAATTGGACAATTTCCAGCACACAATAAGAAAGTTCAAGAAAAGCTGGAAAAAGAAGGAGGACCGGTCAGAAACGTAGGGAATATTGACCCTACTGCAGTCATCCGCTTCTAAAGATTACTTCTCATAATGACTGCAGGAATGATGTGAGATACATCATAGAGATTAGTAATGTATCATCACAGGGGGAGCAATGTATGATGATTCTCATGGTTGATTTGGTAATTCTGGGTATGTTTATTTCTGACAGTGCATCTGTTGTGAAGAAGACGAGTACAGGTGGTACAAATTCAGGGGGACGAGAAGGAGTGTGAAATTTTCAGTATTTCACTTTCCATACGCGGGTTTCGTGAACAAAATTCGCATATACACGCGAGTTCCTTTGGAAACAGAAGCGTATGCAATTCTGTGGTAAGAAATTCAGAGTTCAGCTCAAGAACAGAAGCACAGGTTTAGGGGGAGCATTAGTAAAACTGCTAATGAATGTAATGTTTGCATTGTATCTGCTTATTCCTTAATATGCATGCTCAAATGATGATGATATGATACATGGTTTCTTATGATGAGATTATGGATAAGCCCTGATTGCTTTTTGATGAAGAGTATTTTGTTTTATGGATGAGATGGAAGTCTTATGATTCAGAGATATGAATAGATCATGTAGATTTTGTTGCTACGGTTAAGACCTTTTATACATAATTCCATCACATGTTGCGTCATAAATCTTGAAGATTTTGGTGATATTAGATCACTTGGATGATTGCTTGACTCATATTTTCGATTGAAGAAGTTGTTCTGGAATGATAATTCCTCTTGGAAAGAATATGTTGATGCTGCAAAAAGCTTGAAGACTTGGTTACTGATAGGCTTATTCTACAACTGTTGGATGAAACTTGAAAACATAACTACATTGTCCTATCTGTTCTCATACATTCCAGGGAAGCATTCAAAATTTCTCAGAGAGAAGCTGGAAGTAATCTCTGCCTTTTAGGAGATCAGATTTGATCAAAATCAGAAGATTAAAATGGATACACGGATTTCCTAAACTACGGTCACATATATATGCGCGTTCATACACATAAAACCGTGTATGGGTGGTTGTTGACAATTTTTCTATGGCAGCATTATTTAGCACAAGCTGTGGTGCTGTTTGGTGTCTCTGGTGGTGTTCCAGTCCTTATATTTCTGTTTCATTCTCTGTTATTGGGTGAAGATGCCTTGATGACTTGAAAGTGTTCAGGTTGCACAAGCTAAGGAGGAGCCCTGGTCTTATGGAAAGGATGCTTGGATGCACCGTTTCAGGGGGAGCATTAGCCGTGCTGAGTATAATGCATTGTTGGCACTATGATGATTCTGAAGTATTATCTCTTCCTTGAGGTATTTTTGGTCTTGGTTATAAAAAGTCATATTTGTAATTTGATGAAAAGGTTATGTTGAGACCGATGATGTAAAATTGTAATATTCAGTCATGTAAGGACTTGTTCAAATTTGTAAACCCACTTGGTTGGGTAGTTGAGTCAAATTGTGTAAACCCACTTGGTTGGGTATTTGAGTCTCATATGTAAATCCACTTGGTTGGATCTTTGATGTAAGTATGATTCCTTGGTGATAGGAAGGTCATAGAGTCATGTACTTCATTAAAAAATATGTTTGAAGATTCAGCATGAACTCAGGGGGAGCATGGTAACTTCAGTACACATCAGATCTACAACGCTCTTCTATCTACATGAGGAGAAAACAACCTTGTGTTGGTTTTGATCCGCCCTTTTCCCTTGATGTCAAAGGGGGAGAGTGGAGCATGGTGTTTGGAATAGGGGAGAATATTATTATGCTTAATGTATCTATCTCGTTGTGGTGATCAAACACCATCGTGGTTGCCATCAAGTCCAAAGGGGAGATTGTTTCATAATATGATGTAGAGTGTTGTCCCTGACGGCAACCCACTTGATGGAAGATGATGGCAACCTACTTAATGAAGTTGTTCTTGATGCTTCGATGAGTTTATTAATTATGTAAATCGATGTCTCTACAAGTAGCTCAAGTACCAGAAGAAAGGAATTTCTGTGAAGTGCCAAAGAAATGATAACAAGGTATGTCACTATGCATACGCGGATTTGTTAAGGCTAAGTAGCGTATGTACGCGTAAAAGTACGTGCCAAGTCGCGTATGTTTAATTGCGCTCTAAAAGAATAAAACCAGGGGTTACTACTATGGTATTGACCCATTGTATTGAGCGCTGGATTGTCTATGTGATCCCGTCCAGGAATACCATTGGAAGTTGTGTGGTTTTGGCTCATGGTATTGTCAAAGGCTAGATCTATTTAAGGAGAAGAAATTCATTGTGCAATAAGTGTGCAAGTGTCTGGGTTTGAATGAATACTTCACTCTGAAGTATGTCTGAATGAAAAGTATAACAGTTTGATGATAGATCTGAATCTGTGATGCACCTATGAAGAAAATGATGAAGAAGGGAATCTAGATCTGAAATTTATTTGTATCTTCTAGATCTGTTTATGGAATGCTTAGATCTTAGATGAGGCGGACATTTGTCTGAAGTGAAGGGTAAAATCTGAACTGAATATCTGATCTGAAGAAGTATGCTGCCCTATAATGTCTGAAGATCTATACGCAAGTTTGTAACAGAGGAAGTGTGTGTATACGTGGGTCGTCTTCAGAGAAAGCGCGTATGGGTTGTGAAATTAGATCTGTAATATGTACAGATGTATACGCGGGTTTATATGCATGAAAGCGTGTATATACGCGGGACCAGAGAAAGGAAAGCGCGTATGAAAAACTAGGGTTTGCTAATGTATGAAGTATGGAATGTCTGATTTGTTTTGATGTGTTACTGCTATCTGTCAATCTGTTATAAGTATTAGTTTGATGTATGATTGAGCTTAAACGTGTGGAGTGGGTCCAGTCTGAAAATATGATGAAAAGTGGCCTGCAAGTTGTGCTCTATTGAAGTTGTTGGATCCAGTGTGAAAATTGATGAAACGTGGTCCATAAAGGTGCTGAGGGTTGTAGCTCTCTTACTGTGGGGTCGTAGTGCTCTCTCCGGTGTGAGGCTAGTAAATGAGAGCAGGGGGTTGTAGCTCCCTTCCAGGAGAGGCTGGTAAACGAGAGCAGGGGGTTGTAGCTCCCTTCCAGGAGAGGCTGGTAAACGAGAGAAGGTTGTAGCCTTCTGCAGGTCGGTTCCTGCATGCTGGTATGAGTCTACGCTAGTACATGGTTGTAAGATGTTTTCTCTATAATAAAATATTGAAGGCTGAGACAACGGCAGTGGTGGTTCTCTCCCGACTTGGGTTTCCACCTAAAATCTTGGTGTTCATGTGTGTTGCTTATGTGTGATGGTTTATTCTGTTATTAATGCACATTCTTACAGTTTATTGAACATCTAATGAATGAATGATGGAATGATAATAAGTGAAGAATTATCTGCATAATAAGATTGCTGGACATACGCATGTTTTATCAAGTATATCCGCGTGTATACGCGAGTTGGCTTCGGGAAAGTCGCGCATGTGTTTTGAAGTAAGAAAAAGTAAAAAGTTTTGAGTATGTCCTAAATATTGATTCACCCCCCCCCCCCCTCTTAGTATTTTTCCCAACAATTGGTATCAGAGGAGGTCCTTCTGCAGAAGCTTGATCGCTTGAGGGAGATCCGTCACAATGGGAAAGAAGCAAAAGAAGAAGGTTGCTCAAGGAAAGGAGATATCTCAGAAAACATGTGCAGCAGAAAATGAAGAAGATGAAACAGGTAGTGATTGTTGTTCTTGTGATATTCTTCTTTGTGCAAGAAATAGCGAAGATAGTGAAAGTAATGCTATGGACCTAGAAGAAGTTACCAAAGATCAACAAAGAATATTTAATGAGAAGGAATCTACCTACAAAGATTTGATCTCTAGACTGAAAAGGATGTACGATAATGTATCCAATCGAAGTAAAGGACTTGAAGTAGAAATCATAACTCTAAAGGCAAATCTGGAAAAATCAAATAAGAAGAATGAAGAACTCATCTCCCTGAAAGCAGATCTCGAAGCATGAAACAAGAAGAATGAAGCACTTCTACAATCATTTGAAGAAAAAGGACTTGAAGCAGAAATCATCTCCCTCAAAGAAGATCTGGAAAAAGCTAATAAGAAGAATGGAGAACTTTTACAAACTGTTGAAGAACAAGAGAATGGATTGAAAGAAGAGATTTTAAAATTAAATGATGAAGTAGAAGAAGGAAAAAGGGTCGAAGAAAGCATGAACAAGCAATGCCAAAAATTGGAGGTTGAGGTAAACATTCTCAAAGGTAAATTAGAAGAAAAAGATAAACTCTTGAGGTTTCAAGATAGTAATAAGATTCTGGACAATATTCTTAGTAGTCAAAGGTCTCCCTCTATTAAATTTGGTCTTGGTTTTCATGAAACTGTTAAAGGAGAATCTAGCTCACAAGGAAGTGCTAAAGATTCAAAGGATGTCAATGCAAAACCTGAAGAGTTGAAAGAAACAAGAAGTCAATCGAAAATAATGAACACTCAAAGGAAATCATTCAAAAATGTTGAATGCTTTAAATGTCATAATTATGGGCATGCTGCAGCCAATTGTAGAAGTAGATTGTTTCAGTCTCACACAAACAGATTCTACACAGAAAGGTATTCTGGTTTCTTTAAGGGATATTGTTTTTCATGCAGCAAGTTTGGTCATAGAGCAGCTGATTGCAATAGAGGAAAGAATAGAAGAACGCAGTATGATCCTTATGCTTACTTTTCTGGTCACATAAGATGTTATGCTTGTAACAAGTATGGACATGTGGAAAAAGAATGCAGGATGAACAGATTTGAGAAATTGGCCAATTTCCAACACACGATAAGAAAGTTCAAGCAAAGCTGGAAAAAGAAGGAGGACCGGTCAGAAACATAGGGAATATTGACCCTACTGCAGTCATCCGCTTCTAAAGCTTACTTCTCATAATGACTGCAGGAATGATGTGAGATACATCATAGAGATTAGTAATGTATCATCATAGGGGGAGCAATGTATGATGATTCTCATGGTTGATTTGGTAATTCTGGGTATGTTTATTTCTGACAGTGCATCTGTTGTGAAGAAGACAGGTACAGGTGGTACAAATTCAGGGGGACGAGAAGGAGTGTGAAATTTTCAGTATTTCACTTTCCATACGCGGGTTTCGTGAACAAAATTCGTGTATACACGTGAGTTCCTTTTGAAACAGAAGCGTATGCAATTCTGTGATAAGAAATTCAGAGTTCAGCTCAAGAACAGAAGCATAGGTTCAGGGGGAGCATCAGTAAAACTGCTAATGAATGTACTGTTTGCATTGTATCTGCTTATTCCTTAATATGCATGCTCAAATGATGATGATATGATACATGGTTTCTTATGATGAGATTATGGATAAGCCCTGATTGCTTTTTGATGAAGAGTATTTTGTTTTATGGATGAGATTGAAGTCTTATGATTCAGAGATATGAATAGATCACGTAGAGTTTGTTGCTACGGTTCAGACCTTCTATACATAATTCCATCACGTGTTGCGTCATCAATCTTGAAGATTTTGGTGATATTAGATCACTTGGATGATTGCTTGACTCATATTTTCGATTGAAGAAGTTGTTCTGGAATGATAATTACTCTTGGAAAGAATATGTTGATGCTGCAAAAAGCTTGAAGACTTGGTTACTGATAGGCTTATGATACAACTGTTGGATGACACTTGAAAACATAACTACATTGTCCTATCTGTTCTCATACATTCCAGGGAAGCATTCAAAATTTCTCAGACAGAAGCTGGAAGTAATCTCTGCCTTTCAGGAGATCAGATTTGATCAAAAACAGAAGATTAAAATGGATACGTGGATTTCCTAAACTACAGTCGCGTATATACGCGCGTTCATACACATAAAACCGCGTATGGGTGGTTGCTGACAATTTTTCTAGGGCAGCATTCTTCAGCACAAGCTGTGGTGTTGTTTGGTGTCTCTGGTGGTGTTCCAGTCCTTATATTTCTGTTTCATTCTCTGTTATTGGGTGAAGATGCCTTGATGACTTGAAAGTGTTCAGGTTGCACAAGAAAAGTAGGAGCCCTGGTCTTATGGAAAGGATGCTTGGATGCACAGTTTCAGGGGGAGCATTAGCCCTGCTGAGTATAATGCATTGTTGGCACTATGATGATTCTGAAGTATTATCTCTTCCTTGAGGTCTTTTTGGTCTTGGTTATAAAAATTCATATTTGTAATTTGATGAAAAGGTTATGTTGAGACCGATGATGTAAAATTGTGATATTCAGTCATGTAAGGACTTGTTCAGATTTGTAAACCCACTTGGTTGTGTAGTTGAGTCAAATTGTGTAAACCCACTTGGTTGGGTATTTGAGTCTCATATGTAAATCCACTTGGTTGGATCTTTGATGTAAGTATGATTCCTTGGTGATAGGAAGGTCATAGAGTCATGTACTTCATTGAAAAATATGTTTGAAGATTCAGCATGAACTCAAGGGGAGCATGGTAACTTCAGTACACATCAGATCTACAGCGCTCTTCTATCTACATGAGGAGAAAACAACCTTGTGTTGGTTTTGATCCGCCCTTTGCCCTTGATGTCAAAGGGGGAGAGTGACATGGTGTTTGAATAGGGGAGAATATCATTATGCTTAATGTCTCTATCTGTTGTGTTGATCAAACACCTTCGTGGTTGCCATCAAGTCCAAAGGGGGAGATTGTTGGCAATATGATGCAGAGTGTTATCCTTGATGGCAACCCACTTGATGAAGATGATGGAAACATACTTAATGAAGTTGTTCTTGATGCTTGATGAGTTTATTAATGATGTAAATCTGATGTTCTACAAGTAGCTCAGAAGTAACAGAAGAAAGGAATTTCAGGAAGTGCCAAAGAAATGATAAATAAGGTATGTCACTATGCATACGCGGATTTGTTAAGGCTAAGTAGCGTATGTACGCAGAAAAGTACGTGCCAAGTCGCGTATGCTTAATTGCGCTCTAAATGTGTAAAACCAGGGGTTACTACCATGGTATTGACCCATTGTATTGAGCGTTGGATTGTCTATGTGATCCCGTCCAAGAATACCATCGGAAATAATGTGGTTTTAGCTCATGGTATTGTCAAAGGCTAAATCTATATAAGGAGAAAGAAATCATTTTGCAAGGGGTGAGTGCAAGTGTCTGGGTTTGAATGAATCTTCAATCTGAAGTATGTCTGAATGGAAAGGGTAACATTTTGATGATAGATCTGGATCTGTGATGCACCTATGAAGAAAATGATGAAGAAGGGAATCTAGATCTGAAATGTATTTGTATCTTCTAGATCTGTAAATGGAATGTGAAGCAGTTGATGTATGCACGGCTGTATGCAGTGCGTATACATCGCGCTACGTATTGTACCGCCCGAAGATCAGTGAAAGAGCAGCGTATGAAAACTAAGGTTTGTTGAAGGATGAAATGTTTGTTACGTTATCAAGCTCGTATTCTTGCTATCAGTTAATGATGTATTCTACGGATCTGGGTTGTCGAATTGATAAGTATCGGTTTGATGTATGATTGAGCTTAAATGACAGGGTGGACCAAGTGAAGGCTCACCTGTTGAAAAGAGGCTATAAAGTGTGTTCTATTGAAGATATTGGATCAGTGTGAAAAATCGATGACGTGGTCCGCAGTGGTTTACGGGTCGTGGCCTTGATCAGGTGTCGCTCCTTGGAGTAAAAATTTGGTAAACGAGAGTAGGGGTTCGTAGCTTCCTTCTAGGAGAGGCTGGTAAACGAGCGCAGGTGGGTGCCTGCGTGATGGTATGAGTCTGCGCCAGCACATAGTTGTAAGATGTTTTCTTTATAATAAAATATTGAAGGCTGAGACAACGGCAGCAGTGGTTTTCTCCCGACTTGGGTTTCCACCTAAAATCCTGGTGTTCATGTGTGATGCTTATGTGTGATGGTTTATTCTGTTATTACTACACATGCTTACTATTATATAATCATCAGAAGAATGAATGTTGCATAGAACTAAGTAAAGAATTAATGGCATAATAATATCTCTGTGCATACGCGAGTTTTATGAAGTATATCCGCGTGTATACGCGAGTCTGGTTCAGCAGAGTAGCGTATGGGTTTTGAAGTAAGAAAAAGTAAAAATATTTGATTATGACCTAAATACTGATTCACCCCCCCCTCTCAGTATTTTTCCCAACAAAGTATTAATAATAGGAGGCCCTTATATGATTCCATTAATAAAAAGGTTGTTAACCTTTCCTCGGTGGAATTAAGTCATGATACCCGTAGGATTCTCAGCAAAGGATTGGGATTTTTTGTTGCTCCTAAAGGTATTCCAAGTGAGAATATTTTGTGTAGCATTGAAGAAGGCATTCGAGGTTTACATTTGGATGAAAAATAGGCTCTTAGATAGGAATGATCCCTAATTCTAAGGAAAGCTAAACCCCATAAAAGTAACCTTAGCAAGGAGAAGATAGGTGCTCTTATAGCACTTCAGAATAACGACCAAATTGTGGTACATAAGGCAG
Organism: Pinus albicaulis; assembly: GCA_034641835.2. NCBI lineage: Eukaryota > Viridiplantae > Streptophyta > Pinopsida > Pinales > Pinaceae > Pinus > Pinus albicaulis. The sequence continues at coordinate 1,924,614,104 of CM076578.1, read as the reverse complement.
ACAAAGGTGGGGCTGATGTCGTTTTAGATAAGGTGGATTATATTTGGAAAATGAATGAGCATCTTGATTTTAGCAGCTACAAGAAGTTGAAATCCAACCCCTTGCCAAAGGTCTTAAGAGAAGTTAAGAAGGAAATATCAAACTCTCATCTAGATGATAAGTTAAATAAGAAATTGAATTCCTCCTGCAAGGTCATTCCGAGAATTTATGGGATTCCTAAGATTCATAATGATTGGGTTCCACTTAGACCAATTGTCAATACCATTGGATCCCCCACCTATAAACTGGTGAAATATGTCGCAAAAATTCTCAAACCTCTCATTGGGAACATTGAGTCCTTCATTAAGGACTCAAGTGACATTGTTAAGATTATTAAAGAAGAGAGGGTGGAGGATAGCGACATCCTGGTAAGCTTTGATGTGGCTTCACTGTTTACCAAAATCCCTTTAGATGAAGCAGTGAAGGTTATTAATGAGGTCACAGATCCTGAAACAGCCAAGCTTGCTGAGGTTTGTTTACGATCCACCTTCTTGAGCTTCCAAGGAGAGTTCCATGAGCAGGTATCTGGTGTCGTAATGGGATCGCCACTCTCACCTATTGTGGCTAACTTATTTATGGAAAACTTTGAAAAGAAAGCCTTGGCCTCCTTTCCCTTAAGTCCAACTTGGTGGAAAAGATTTTTAGATGACACTAACATAAAGTGGTTGCACAGTAGTGATAATCTCGAGAAATTCTTCAATCACCTCAACTCAATTTCCTTAGAAATTAAGTTTACCATGGAAATGAAAGAAAAAAGGAGAATTCCTTTCTTGGATGTTCTGGTTACCAGAAAAGAAGATGGAACATTAGGGCATCAGGTTTTTAGGAAAAATGCTCATACTAATAGCTACCTTCACGTTGAGTCCTACCATCATCCTGCTAAAAAATTATGTGTCCTTAACACTCTTGCTGTAAGAGCCTTGAGGATATCTAATGAAGAGCATCTGGAAGAAGAAATCTCTTCCAAATAGATATTCAAACTTCACATGGTTGGAGATTTTTCTGGATAAAACTGAGCATATAGAGTCACTTGAGATGATGGTGTGTTGGTGTAGAACCCACTGAATGCTTCCTTCCATGCTTGCAGGCCTTCAAAATGACTGTTTTTAGTTTGCACATTAAAAGTTGAATTTTGAATTAATATTGAATTTTACTAGTCCCAAAATGATTATGAGTGACCAACCAACCATCTATTTTCATCTTACATTAATCAAAAATCCGAGGAAGAAGGTTCCCAATGGTTTTAGCAATGAAGTAAGTGGTTTGATATCCTACAACTGCCTTGAATTGCTAAAAGTCAAAGATACTTCTACGTTGACTCCTCTTCCAGACTTGCTGATGAACTTGTTTAACTCTAACGACGTTATCTCAATCTCAAGTCCGATGTCATCAGTGTTGATCTACCCAGTCGATGAATCCAACATTGAAACAAATGGCTCTATCGTCGAATGAGGAGTTACATCGGATAACATTAACATGGATTACTCTTGTTTGAAACTGAGTCAACCCATGGAGGAAGTACTCCTAAATCCTGGTAATGTAGCTGTCAAAATCGATGATGTAGCTGTCCAACCTGTATAGACTTCAGATTTTTCAAGCAAGAGGAATGATACCGTAAACCCTATCCACAAAACCAGCAACCACGCAGATGAAGAATACCGTGATGATCAACAATATAATGGTGATAACAATATATTAGGTCAGGGTATTTTTCACAACCGTGAAGGTTATCATGATTCATTTAAGAGAAATAATTCACAAATAGAGGAAAAAGGAAAGCGTGGCCCATGTGGCTCTATGAGTAAGAATTTGAACGTAACAAATAGTAGGCTTGCGAACATGGAGGAGACTAATATTAATAAAAAGACCCTATATGATGAGGATATAAATATTAATAGGAAATCAGTATATAATTTGGAGAGAAGTATTAATAATAGGAGGCCCTTATATGATTCCGTTAATAAAAAGGTTGTTAACCTTTCCTTGGTGGAATTAAGTCATGATACCCGTAGGATTCTTAGCAAAGGTTTGGGATTTTCTGTTGCTCCTAAAGGTATTCCAAGTGAGAGTATTTTGTGTAGCATTGAAGAAGGAATTCGAGGTTTACCTTTGGATGAAAAAGAGGCTCTTAGACAGGAATGCTCCCTAATTCTAAGGAAAGCTAAACCCCCTAAAAGTAACCTTAACAAGGAGGAGATAGGTGCTCTTAGAGCCCTTCGCAATAATGACCAAATTGTGGTCCTTAAGGAAGACAAAGGTGGGGCTGCTATTGTTTTATATAAGGTGGATTATATTAGGAAAATGAATGAGCATCTTAATTTTAGCTGCTACAAGAAGTTTAAATCCAACCCCTTGCCAAAGGTCTTAGGAGAAGTTAAGAAGGAAATATCAAAGTCTCATCTAGATGATAAGTTGAAGAAGAAATTGACTTCCTCCTATGAGGTCATTCCAAGAATTTATGGGCTTCCTGAGATTCATAAAGATGAGGTTACCCTTAGACCAATTGTTAATATCATTGGATCCCCCACCTATGAACTGGCGACATATGTCGCAAAAATTCTCAAACCTCTCATTGGGAACATTGAGTCCTTAATTAAGGACTCAAGTGACTTCGTTAAGCTTATTAAAGAAGAGAGGGTGGAGGAGAGCGACATCCTGGTAAGCTTTGATGTGGTTTCACTATTTACCAAAATCCATTTAGATGAAGCAATGAAGGTTATTAATGAGGTCACAGATCCTGAAACAACCAAGCTTGCTGAGGTTTTTTTACTATCCACCTTCTTCAGCTTCCAAAGAGAGTTCTATGAGTAGGTATCTGGTGTCACAATAGGATTGCCACTCTCACCAATTGTGGCTAACTTATTTATGGAAAACTTTGAAAATAAAGCCTTGGCCTCCTTTCCCTTAAGTCTAGCTTGGTGGAAAATATTTGTAGACGACACTAACATAAAGTGGTCACATGGTAGTGATAATCTCGAGAAATTCTTCAATCACCTCAACTCAATTTCCTCAGAAACTAAGTTTACCATGGAAATGGAAGAAAACAGGAGCATTCGTTTCTTGGATGTTCTGGTTACCAGAAAATAAGATGGAACATTAGGGCATCAGGTTTTTAGGAAAAAGATCCATACTGACAGCTACCTTCACGTTGAGTCCTACCATCATCCTTCTCAAAAATTTTGTGTCCTTAACACTCTTGCTGTAATAGCCTTGAGGATATCCGATGAAGAGCATCTGGAAGAAAAAATCTCTTCCAGATAGGTATTCAAGCTTGACATGGTTGTAGATTGTTCTGGATAAAACTGAGCATATGGATTCACTTGAGATGATGGTGTGTTGGTGTAGAACCCACTGAGTGCTTCCTTCCATGCTTGTAGGCCTTCAAAATGACTGTTTTTAGTTTTCACATTATAAGTTGAATTTGGAATTAATACTAAATTTTATAGGTCCCAAAATGATTATGAGTGACCAACCAAACATCTATTTTCACCTTACATTAATCAAAAATTCGAGTAAGAAGGTTCAGAATGGTTTTAGTAATGAAGTAAGTGGATTGAAATCCTACAACTACCCTGAACTGCTAAAAATTAGAGATACTTCTACGTTGAATCCTCTTCTAGACTTGCTGATGAACCTGTTTAACTCCAACAAAGTTATCCTGATCTCGAGCCCGATGCCATCAGCATTGATGTACCCGGTCAGTGAATCCAGCATTGCAACAAGTGGCTCTATCATCGAATCCATAGTTACATCAGATAACACTAACGTGGCTTATTCCTGTTTGAAACCGAGTCAACTCATGGAAGAAGTACCCCTAAATACCGGTAATGTAGCTGTCAAAAATAGTGATGTAGCTGTCCGACCCGTAGACACTTCAGATTGTGCAAGTAGGAGGAATGATAGCATAAACCCTATCCACACAGCCAACAAGCATGCAGACGGAGAATACTGTGATGATAAGCAATTGAATGGTGATGATAATATATTGGGTCAGGGTCTTTTTCACAATTGTGAAGGTTATCGTGATTCATTTAAGAGAAATAATTCACAAATAGAGGAAAAAGGAAAGCGTGGCCCATGTGGCTCTATGAGTAAGAGCTCAAACGTAATAAAAAACAGGCTTGCAAACGTGGAGGAGACTAATATTAATAAAAAGACCCTATATGATGAGGATAGAAATATTAATAGAAAATCGGTATATAATTTGGAGAAAAGTATTAATAATAGGAGGCCCTTATATGATTCCATTAATAAAAAGGTTGTCAACCTTTCCTTAGTGGAATTAGGTCATGATGCCCGTAGGATTCTCAACAAATGTTTGGGATTTGTTGTTGCTACTAAAGGTATTCCAAGTGAGAGTATTTTGTGTAGCATTAAAGAATGCATTCGAGGTTTACCTTTGGATGAAAAAGAGGCACTTAGACATGAATTCTCCCTAATTCTAAGGAAAGTTAAACTCCCTAAAAGTAACCTTAGCAAGGAGGAGATAGGCGCTCTTAGAGCCCTTCGCAATAACGACCAAATTGTGGTCCTTAAGGTAGACAAAGGTGGGGCTGCTGTCGTTTTAGATAAGGTGGATTATATTAGGAAAATGAATGAGAATCTTGATTGTAGCTGCTACAAGAAATTGAAATCCAACCCCTTGCCAAAGGTATTAAGAGAAGTTAAGAAGGAAATATTGAAATCTCATCTAGATGATAAGTTGAAGAAGAAATTGACTCCCTCTTGTGAGGTCATTCCGAGAATTTATGGGCTTCCTAAGATTCATAAGGTTGGGGTTCCCCTTAGACAAATTGTCAATACCATTGGATCCCACACCTATGAACTAGTGAAATATGTCGCAAAAATTCTCAAACCTCTCGTTGGGAACACTGAGTCCTTCATTAAGGACTCAAGTGACTTCGTTAAGCTTATTAAAGAAGAGAGGGTGGAGGAGAGTGACATCTTGGTAAGCTTTGATGTGGTTTCATTGTTTACCAAAATCCCTTTAGATGAAGCAGTGAAGGTTATTAATGAGGTCATAGATCCTGAGATAGCCAAGCTTGCTGAGGTTTGTTTATGATCCACCTTCTTCAACTTCCAAGGAGAGTTCTATGAGCAGGTATCTGGTGTCATAATGGGATTGCCACTCTCACCTATTGTGGCTAACTTGTTTATGGAAAACTTCGAAAAGAAAGCCTTGGCCTCCTTTCCCTTAAGTCTAGCTTGGTGGAAAAGAATTGTAGATAACACTAACATGAAGTGGTCACATGGTAGTGATAATCTCGAGAAATTCTTCAATCACCTCAACTCAATTTCCTCAGAAATTAAGCTTACCATGGAAATGGAAGAAAACAGGAGCATTCCTTTCTTGGATGTTCTAGTTACCAGAAAAGAAGATGGAACATTAGGGCATCAGGTTTTTAGGAAAAAGACCCATACTGACAGCTACCTTCACGCTAAGTCCTACCATCATCCTGCTAAAAAATTTGGTGTCCTTAACACTCTTGTTGTAAGAGCCCTGAGGATATCCAATGAAGAGTATCTAGAAGAAGAAATCTCTCACCTAACGTCTTTTTTCTTGGGTATAGGTTATAAGGAAAGAGAAATCAGAAAAGCCATAAACATAGCAAAAATTACTGATCCTCAAGAGAACGGTGGAAGGGTTTTTCTGCCATACATTAAAGGTGTGACAGATAAGATTGCCAGGGTTTTAGGAAGGAATGAAATTTTTGCACAGTTCTCAACAGCAGGAACCATTAGACAAAATATGTGCTCAGTTAAAGATAGCATTAGTCAGGGCTAGCTTAAAGGTGTTTACAAAATTGACTTCTCATGTGAGAAGAGTTATATTGGTGAAACCAGGTGCTCTCTTCAAAAACGTCTGAAATAACATGGTGCCGATATTAAGCATGAGCGATCTAGAACCTCAACTCTTGTTGATCACTCCTCGAAAACAAAACATCACTTACGTCTTGAGGATGCTAAAATAATTGCAAGGAAGGAGCACTATCAGAGATGAAAGATTATAGAAGCGCTGGAGATTATGAAACACCTGCATAACATCAACAAGGATGGAGGATACGAGATTAGTGACAGTTGGTGACCTCTAATTAGATAAATTTGCTCCTTAGGTTCGTCCTCATCCCAGGTATAATTTTGCTAGTTTGCTTCTTCTCCTTATTAGTAATCGATTTAGGATCATGTCATTACAAATCACTTATTATTTCACTCACTCGTAATAATTATCTTTATTAATTAATTTTTATTTTATTAATAAAAATTAATTAATTAATAATTATTATCAGTGAATGTAAGTAAGCTATGATAAAAACAGAAATCATATTAAATTAAATATTTTTTTTTAAAAAATTAAAATTTATTAGGTTTTAATTTAAATTAATAAAATATATTTAATAAAAAAGGTCATTAGTAGTATTAATATTTATTAATTATTAATGTTTATTCATTAACATATATTTTAAACATATATTTAAATAGTTATTTGATTATAATATTTTAAATATAGATAGAAATTTAAACATTAAAATAAAATTTCTTAACCAATTTATGAAATTAATATTAAGATAAAAATTTAAAACTTTTTAAAAATAATTAAAGAATAATATATATATATATATATATATATATATATATATATATATATATATATATATATATGTGGGTTATTATAATTATAATTAATTAATTTAAACTAATTTATAACACTTACGCGTTTATAAGGAATGAAAATTAAAAAAATTAAAATAATATAAATAATTATAAAAAAAAATTATTAAAATTTGAATTTTTTTATTATTTAAATTAATTTATAAAAATTTAAAATTTATTATTTAAATTAAAATTAATTTATAGAACTTTAATTAAAAAAAATTAAATAGTTATTATTTAAATTAAAATTAATTTATAAAACTTTAAAAAATAAAAAAAATAATTATTTTTAAATGAATTATAAAATCTGTTGTTGTCGGCTCTTCTCATCATCTAACCCTTCATTATTTATACCTTCACCTTCATTCTTCATTCATCTCTCGTTCTGAAAATAGATCCCCGTTAGGATTCGAAACGTCGAACATTGTTTTATGACACTGTGGATAATCCGGATTCCGCAATTAACAAAAACCACAGAAGTTTAAAAACCATAATTACCTAATATACTTCAAACCTTACAAAACTTCCACACTTTCATAAAAAACGACATCATGGAACTTTTGATAGCAAGCTCTTGGTTACACAGGTTCAGACTTCAGCAAAATGGAGAAAAATAGTGCATATAGCCAAAACTTCAAAAATGAGAAAACTAAGAATATCCTCCAATGATAATGTGCATGTATGAAGTGATTGCAACAATGGATGGAATTTGTATTCCTGTAGCAGGAAGAGATATGCAACGAGGATAATTCCAATCTTCAACACCATAACTTTTGAAGATACGCATGAAAGAACCACCACTTGAACTCGCAACAAATTTCCCATGTTGAAATAGGAAAGAAATTCCATGCCCATCATGGGTATTTTCATGTTTCTTTAAAGGGCACATAGAGAACACAAGTCTATGCACCTTCAGAAATAGCTGCTTTTCCATTAGCATTCTCGTTGATTGCTATTTGTACTTGAGAAGCAACTTTTTTTTAGTACAAACAACAAATGTGACCACACCATACCCAAGGTCCGTGACTAAAGTTGTCGTAACTTCATAAGATAAACACTAGAATTCACAAACTGTGGATTGTTTGAAACATATGAAATACATTAATCAATCTGCTTCAACAAAGGAATAAACCATGCACTTCAAAAAATCATATTTGATGCATAAAATTGTGGTGTAATATGCCATTATAAATAATAGCATAAACAACCACGTATGTTTACACTTCCATCATGTTCCCAGTCCCACCACATAAAATTTAATTTATCTTTAACAAAGTCCAGATTTTGACGGAGGCCATACAAGTCTTTCACATGCATCATGCAAAGTTTTTGTGCTTGCAAATCATACAACAAATTAAGTGTGTTTAAAGGATTTGGTCACAGGATTTTAAATGTTCTGTCAATTTTTTTACATACTAACGATATTTCTCCTCTGTCTCTGATTTCATGGTAGACTCCAGATCTGTGAACCATTTGTAAAATTGGAGACTGTTGAATAAGACTACTTGTATGGGCCAAGAAGCTTGTAATTTTTCATCCATAGATGATACAACCAAAATCGAATCATGCCTAACAATTTTCTAGAACCATATTAACTAGAAGAGGACGTTTTGTAACAACATGAGAAAGAGCTGCAATCGCTGCATGTTTTTTCTTTGTTAATGGCGCGTTATGGTCCCAAGTGGAAGTGAAGTTGCAGCTTTTAGATACAAAATTTTATTTTGGTTTTTCCAATGCCACAGGGCTTGCTTTCACTGCCATGCTCATTCAAGAAATGGATTTTCGACGATCGAGAAGGGTTTTGGGACTCTGTCAAGAATGCCAGGACGGTAAGGCCCTGACAAATAACTAGCTATCTGATATCTCTTTTCTTATTTTCACCACATCGGTTATTTCTCCATTTGAATATGTAAAATTTTCCTTGCTTTCACATTTCTGAACCTGCTTCTATGCCTGAAAGCTTCGATTTCACACCTTGGAATGTAACACAGACCCCGATGGAGACTTTAAACTAGTTGCGCAACATTTTTGTAGCTTGACCTAGTTTGCACAGTAGTTTTGCAACTACTGTGTGTTTTGAGCTGAAAACCCTTCCTTGAATTTGTCTGCAACCTTGTTGGAGCCTTGGACTATTTTAGAGTTCGATTTTCTCTTGAGATGAAAGAGAAATGAGGATTTTGTTTTGAAAAAATTGAGTTTTATGCCTTTCACTGAACCTAACTGACATGACTTCATAATTATGAATGGAGCCCCATGAAATGACCCCTTGAACCCTAATAATTATCGTTTATACATACATACCCTTTAGACTATGACAGATAGTGACTCATAGGTTAAAATTGACAAACGTACCTCCAAAATGAAATAGTAAGATAGGAAAACACTTTGATTCTAAACTATATGACACTAACATTGGCTCTAATGGGAATTTCAACCTCCTAGTGAGGTGCCAAGAACACTATAAACTAGTATCCTAACCATTGGGTTATGGAGTCAAACACAAAAATACTAAAAGTCAATTGAGTAAAAACTGATTACAAAGCTGAAACTTCAAAGGAAATAAGAAATTTGACAACACATCACCAAAGTCTTAGGGCCTTCTCCTCGGGCTTCAAATGTTGATGATATTTGTCCACAGTTGTTGAATATAAATATACTCTCATGTGAAATGATCCCTCCAATGTAGGCAATCAAGCAAATGGATACTTGACAGAAGTTGGAATTTGGCTTCTCCATGCAGAAAGAAAAATCAAGAAAATGAAAACTAAAAAATTCCACTTGAAATATTTTCATGATCCATAAATTCCACATCGTTCTTTTGTTCAGCTGACTGTAGAAAATTGGTAAAAGGGTCTTCAATAATTAGAATCATTACCTTGTCTTGAAATTCAACAAAAAGACAAGCACTCCCTTCATTTTTAGCCACTAGTTGTTTTACATTGTCCAATGCGAGATCTTCATGAAAATTAAATAAAACAACTTGTTTATCAGGATTATCATTTGCATTAGGGAAAATAATAGCATGTTCATGAAAATATTCAGTTGAGGTAGCCACGTTATCAAAAAAAAAAAATTCCACATCCATGGTGTCTAAAACAACCCGCTCTTTTTCATAATTTTCCTGTAATTCTGGGTAGCTATCACCACGAATTATTTCACTGCCTAAAATATTTATGTGTGCAATTTCATGGATCTTCTTTTCATGATTTTCTTAATGGGATTTAAATTGAGACAAGGAATGGCATGAAGAATAAATTGATCTACTATCCTGATCCATTTCTTTGTTATTATGGTTGTCTTCATCATGATTTTGATATACTTCATTTTCATCCTTTGGATAAACTATTTCCTCCATCTGAACATTATAGCATCTATCTTGTACCATTTCCTCCTGATGTTGAAAAGGATTCTCATGCTCTTGATCGCGAAAATGATGAGCAAGACTGTTGTAAATTATCATCAAACATAGAGGATGGAACATGACTGTTATTATCGAGATCCTTCTCAGTTTTTCTTTCATCCAAGAGAGAAGCCACCATTTATTCTTGGTAATGGAAACGATTCTTGCACAAAGCCTCCAGGATCTCTTCATCCATGAACTCTTCATTTCCATAATAATTTTCCATATTTTGAATGAAATCCTCAAAATGATCACAACAATTCTCAACCAAAGAAAAATAAGGATGAGAATCTTTGTATTTCTCAAAAAATTCTAAATGAAAATCCTTAAGTGAATACAAGCTACCAGATAGCAAACTTTCATACTAGGATCTCGCTTTTCCTTCCAGATCCATGAACATCTTCATGAGACAATCTTTAGGAAATTTAACCCTCAACTTGCGTACATGTATATGAAATTTAACCATATGCAGAGCAGCATCATCTCCATCCTCATATTTGAATCTTGGAAAATAAGTTTTCCAATCTACTCAAGGCATGTGATTTGGGAAGCCTAAAATATGATCTCGATTCATGGGAGCATACCTTCTGGATTGAAAATTCATCTTGAAAACATGAAGACACCAGTGGAAATTGAAAATATGGGTTCTACTTGATTGGAGTCACCAAGTGAAAGGTACAACCTTCTAGTGTCTGACTGTTGTCCACCATCAACAATCAAATCTAAAACTTGATAGTATTTTTTGGGTAATATGGAACCTTTCGTTCCCCAGAAATGATGCCACTATGTTAGCACTCCATAAATTTCCCTAGGCTAAGGAGACAAATCCCAGAGGTAACCACAAACCTATTTTAGGGTAAGGTCCACCCCCCCTAGCCTTGAAGAGGGCTCTCTTGCTATGTTATGCTATCAATCAACTAGATAACTTATAGGATCTAGGTTTTAGGTTGGTTATATTGATCAAAGGGTAGCTTCAAGTTTGATTTATTGAAGTTGGGTGCAGAGGGAAGGACTACTTAAGATAATAGCACTATTACATATCCAAATGAATAAGGGATATGATACAATTGAAACAGAGGCCAGATAGGCAGACCTATTGATATTTAATCAAATTTCATTATAGCGAGTGGATGAGTGCAACATTAGAAAGGATGAAAAATAGAGCATCAAATACTAATGAATTCATATTTCCATAGAAGAAAAGAAAACACATATGATCAGCTGATCTAAAACAGAGCACTAAGTGAATTCTGAGATATTCTTTTCAAGATGAGCATGAAGAATTTTTACACCATGTAAATATATATTAGAAACATAACACAAAGGAACACACATACCAATATGAATTGACACAGGTATCACTGTCTAAATTGCATATACCTTCTTCTATTCATTTGGAAAAAAGATACAAAATTTCATAAAAATGTAGTCTATCCTCTTACAATACCAACCAAATCCATTTTTCACGTCTTTTCATATTTAAATACAATGAGGAATTCAAATTACTGCTCTAGGTGGCCAAATTCACTGCATAGAAGTAAAATAAGCTAGATACAATGCATATGCAGATAAATAGGAACTACTATATCAAAATTATCACAACTTAGAAACATCATGATTTAAAACTTGAATTTTTTTTTTAAACATCATGTTTGGGACTCAAACTAAAATAACTTATCGACACTTATCCAACCAGCAAAATCACTTCTAGATGGTACCAAAATACAAATTTACAAAAATAACCATGACTGATATAGTTACACAACAGTTGTGCATAAAAGTGTAATAGGTCTTCAAATTTGGCATGGTTGTAGATTTTTCTAGATAAACATGAGTATATGGATGCACTTGAGGTGATAGTGTGTTGGTGTAGAACCCATAGAATGATTCCTTCCATGCTTTCAGGACTTCAGAAAGACTTTTTTATTTTGAAACATTTGCACAACAAAAATTGAATTTTGAATTAATACTGAATTTTCCTGCTCCCCAAATGATTATGAGTGACCAACCAACCGTCTACATTCACCTTACATTACCCAACATACTTCAAACCTTCCAAAACTTCCACACTTTCATCAAAACATGACATTATGGAACTTTTCATAATAGGCTCTTGGTTACACAGGTTTAGACTTTGGAAAAATGGAGAAAAATAGAGCATATAGGAAAAAATGAAAAAATGAAAAAAATAAGCATGTCCTCCTATGATAATGTTCTTTTCTGAAGTGATTTCAAAAATGGATGGAATTTGATTCCTATGGAAGGAAGAGATATGCAACAGGGATAATGTCAATCTTCAATACCATAACTTTTGAAGATACACATGAAAGAACTGCCACTTGACTCGTGGCAGCTTTCCCATGCTGAAATAGGAAAGGCATTCCATGCCCATCTCAGGTATTTGGATGCTACTTTAAAGCGTACATAGAGAACATAAGTCTCTACACCTTCATAAATAACTACTTTTCCACTAGCATTTTGTTTGATTGCTATTTGTACCTGAGAAGATTTTTTTTTTAGTACAGACAACACATGTGACCGCACCATACCCAAGGCCCCTGACTGAAGTTGTCAAAAATTCACATGATAAACACCAAAATTTTCATATTATGGATTTCTTGCAACATATGAAATATATTCATCAAGTTGCTTCAACAAAGGAAGAAAATGTGCACTTCCAACGCTCATATTTGATGCATAAAATTGTCTTTCAATCTGCCATTGTAAATAATAGCATACAAAACCATGTATGTTTACACTTCCATCATGTTCCCAATCCCACCACATAAAATGTAATTTATCTTTAACAAAGTCAATATTTTTTACAAAGGCCATACATGTCTTTCACATGCATCATGCAAAGTTTTGGTCTTGATGGAAACCTCTTGATGTTGTGCTTACAAATCATCAAAAAAATTACGTGTGTTGTCCACTTGATAAAGGATCGGTCACATGTTTTTAAATTTTATTTTTAATGTATTTACATACTAATGATATTTCTCCTTTGTCTATGATTTCATAGCAGACTCCAGATCTATGAATCGTTTGTAAAACTGGTGACTGTTGAGTAAGACCACTTTTGTGGGCCAAGAAGCTTGCAATGGTTTTTCCATAGATGATATGGCCAAAGTCGAATCATGCCTAGTAGTTTGTTCTGGAACCATATTAACTGGAAGAGGTTGTTCCACAACAACATGAGAAAGAGCTGCAAATGCTGCTTTTTGTTGCTATGTTAATGGTGCTTTATGGTTCCAAGTGGAAGTGAAGTTGTAGCCTTTAGATACAACATCTGATTTTGGTTTTCCCAATGCCACAGAGCTTACTTTCACTGCTATGTTCATTCAAGAAATGGATTTTCGCCGATCGATAAGGGTTTCAGGACTGTGTCGAGAATGCCAAAATGGTAAGTCTAATACATTTAATTATTGTCGCTACATCAGTTCTTTCCCCATGTGAATATGTAAACTTATCCCTGCTTTCACATTTCTGAACCTGCTTCTATGCCTGACAGCTTCGATCTCATGCCCTGGAATGCAACACAGACCGCTGTGGAGACTTTAAACTAGTTGTGCAGTAGTTGCATAACTTGACCTAGTTTTCACAGTAATTGCACAACTACTATGTGATTTGGGCTGAAAACCCTTCCTTGAATTTGTCTACAACCTTCTTGGAGCCTCAGACAGGTTCAAAGTTTTAATTTCTCTTGAGATGAAGGAGAAATGAGGATGGTTTTTTGAAAAATTTAAGTATTCCTCTCACTGAACCTAACTAACATGACTTCATACTTGAATCATAATGAATCAAGCCCCAATGAAATGGACCCTTATACATGTACATACCCTTTAGAGTATGAAATATAGTGAATCATAGGCTAAAATTGACAAACAAACCTCCAAAATGATATATTAATATAGGAAAACACTTTGAGACTATAGGACCCTAACAGAAATCATGGAGTGCTCTTGTGAACCTTTCTAGAATAAATCTTCAATTTTGTTTCCAAATTCCCTATTTTCTCATTTTTAGGATATTCTTCTCATTTTCCTATTTGAGAAGGATTGTCACCTTGAATCCTTATTATCATAGATATTGTACACCATGTCTTAAATATTTATATTTATTGAGATATGTTGCATAGTGAAAATAAGGGAAGTTATTTTAATATATTGAAAAACTTTGGCGATGGTTGTCATTGGCTTTTTAGTACACATATATAACTCATATATGATTTTCTTCTCCATTTGATAGCACGTTGTGAGCTATTTTAGATTGATACTCACAATTTCATTTGAGAAAGAAGATAATAAGTATATTTAGATTGATATCTTAAAAAAATATAGTTATAAATAAGAATTCTTAATGGAGTGCTCACCTTTAGGATTCAAAATGGAGTTTTATATTATCTAGAGTAGAATGTTTTTTATAATAGAAATATCTGTTTGGGGTCACAAAAGTACAACAAAAGAGTAAAAAATTGATAACTCATGCTTAGAATTACAATAATTTTATCCACCTTGATGTCTGTCCAAAGCTTATACAAGAAGTATATTGTAAATTATAATTAAAGAAGTATGTTAAAATTTTATTTTTAAATTATAAATTATACAATTGGAAATACTTAGTTTAAGTATAAAAATGTTTCCACAGGAAAAAAATGTGTAAAAATGTTTTTGAATCTTACCAATTATATAAATGTCAAAAATACGAAGAAAAAACAATATAAATAGTGAAATAAAGAAAAATAAAACATAAAACAATAGTATAAATGAAGAAATAACACAAGTACATATCACTCTCCATTTTCATCACCCTGATTATATTCCTTGCTTGGCATGAAAATGTTGTTGTTCCCAAAAATATGTTTTGATCTAGGTTTATGTCTTAATACAAACCACCAATCCTTATCCAACACATCTGGGTAAAAATCACTTGGTTGCAATGTTTGGGGAAAAGCACAAGGCTTCCTAGCTTCATGCCGCATCTTCTAGAGTTGATATATATCATCCCACTATCGCGATTTTCTTTTACATTATTCCGATCAAAGGTGTCCCACCAATTGCACCTAAAAATAGCACGTTGGAACAAAGAGAAGTCCACTTCAATGATCTCTTGTATCTTTCTGATGTGACCTAATGTCCCCTTAGCACGACTAGATTGTTCAAACTCAACTTCCACTCCATAATTTTGTGTCATGCATCCATCATCAACATCCTCCATGCGAAAATCATGTCCATATGCCCACATAGATGGAAACAAATGCACGTATGAAAAAGTGAAAAAATCACAGTTTCATGTGTCTAATAACACAAACATAATTAAAATATAAAATATAGATGTTACAATTCAAAGGTTCATTATGAAGTTAAAATAAATGTACATAAATATATTATGCCCAATCCCTAATTTTAGCGCATCCTCTTTTGCACGTGGGTAACGATCATATGCATCGTATTTCTCTTTGACTTGATCAGCAACCCAACTATTGGGGCATATCATTGGCATATTTTCTTTTAAATGATAGGACAAGGCATGGTTGTGTCCCTTTTTAAATGTAAAGAATGAATTTGTTGCATTAGGGGAATTTTGAGGTCTAAAATGAGCCTCCTAAAGAAATTATAAAATAATAGTGGAAATAATAAAATAAGATTTGATTACATCATCAAATTTTAGAGGGAAAAAAGAAAACCTACTTTTTCAACTCGTATTTTCAACTTATCTCCATATAGGTTTACTCAAATTTTGAGTGAGAACACTCTTTGGATGCATAATTTGATTCCATGATCCAAGGAGTACCCATGTTGCATACTTTCGATGGACCATGCTACAAAAAAAATGAGAAATACATGAAAAACGTGATTGCAATCACATTTTTTCATTTATTTCTCATTTTTCGTATAGTAGGGTTAATCAAAAGTATGTAACATGGGTACTCCTTAGATGAGGAATTCAATTTTGCATCCAACGAATACTTCCATTCAAAATTTGAGTAAAAACTTAGGGAGATAAGTTGAAAATACAAGTTGAAAATGTAGTTTTATTATTTATTGTTTTTAAAATTTTCACTATTTTACCTCAAAAATGGTGAATCATCCCCGAGGTTTACATCATCATTTTGAATCCTGTTGGTTCTTATAAATTTTATTTTGGTTCTACATTTTTCTTAGGAGGCCCATTTTAGACCTCAAAAGTTCTCTAATGATGGCTTTGATTTCTGAATTTGGTGATGAAATAAAAGCAACATATTTGATCTAAGACTTTTGTGATCCATAATGTAGATAAAAATGTCTTTTGGATTAATCACATTATTAGTATTATGAGATCAAAATACGTATTATGAAGTTCAGTGTGAATAGTTACCATGTATAAATTTCACAAATGATAAGTCACTTACTCTTTATCAGGCTCCTTTTTCCATTAGTTTGGAGAAGCTCCCCTGATCTCTTGTCTTCATCCCTTACAGCGCCCCAAATCACCACACCTGGTGTGTTTTCAATCTGCTTGATTTTCTCATTGGGATAATAGAAAGACTCATACAATATGTATCCCTCTACCATAGACCCCTCAGATTTTTACCTTTTTCGAAAAAAACCTTTGAATTTATTTATGTACCTCTCCTAGATGAACATCCAATGATAAGAAACCGCCCTAACTAATTCAAACTCATCTACTAGGTGAATTAGAATATGAACCCACAAGTCCATGAAATGTGTCGGTAGTTCCTTCTTAAACATACAAACAATCTTAGCTATATCTTTACACCACCGTGGAATGCTAGCCATATGAATCTCCTTTAATGTGATCCAATGTACAAATGCATATAATTTAGATATGGAACGCCAAAGGTCTTAGGGGGATTCATGGTTCACACAGCCACACATGAGTAGAGGATAATGATGGTGTAAAGTAAACACATACACAAATTAATTATATTTTATCCCATTGCATAAAAATAATAACAAATAATAAAGTCATTTTTTTGACATACATACTCTTAGAAGGTTCAAATGTTCATGTGACCTAAAACACCCATAATAACTTCCTTTTCCAAAGAAATATGATCTTTCTTGAAAATCCATGGGACATCACCTTCTTTGAAAGACCAAGGGGGACCAACCTCTCCTCTACTTTCTTGTCTTGGCCAATGTTTATTTTTAGTTTCTGAAGAAATAAGATTTCTCCTGACATCCACTGTGTCATTTTATTTCAATGATATGTTCCTCCACAAAGAATATGAAACATTTTTTAATATATGCATGTGATCTAGTAAGTGGGAAATTTTAAGATGCTCCCAATATGGTAGGTCATAAAAGACAAATATCCTTTTCATCCCAATGGGAAATTTCTTAGCATAGGTTTTGAAGAATTATGGATCATCGAACATAGGATCCCAATCTAAATCTAACATTTATGTTATCTCCTTTTCCTTCTCTCTCTCATATGCTCAAAACCATTCAGTTGGTGTCGTTATTGCAGGCCTTTGGATTCTCTCTGGTTTACCATTGAAAGCATATGTTTCTCTTCTGTATGGGTGTTCTTCTAGGAGGAATACCTTGGAGCTATCATACACTGGATTTCGTAGGTCGTTGGATCACCAAGCCTTCAGAGAAGGTCCACAACATTTACATCCATGATACCCTTTTGTTACAAGACCTGTGAAATTATTTTATAATACAGGGCACGTTAGTGATCATGAAGATAAAAAAAATTGTAGCGAAATAAATTCATATGTGGAACAATATTGTTACACATATATAAAAAAAATTAATAAAAAATTAATTTACCAAAGCAAACTCTTGAGCCTAGATAATGATGTGTGGTGTAATCACGTATGCAATGCAACATAAAACTCCTCTCTATTTCAATGGGTCTTAATACATCGTATACATGTATCCCTTCCCATAATTCCTTCAATTCATCTACCAATGGTTGTAAGTAGACATACATATTCTTCATGTTTCTTCTACTAGGGAATATGAGCGCCAACATAAGATGTTCATTCTTCATGGAAAACCATGGGGGGGTATTTTTAATGATCACTACTAATATGGGTTAACGTCATCCATGGATATGCTGAGTTGTAGACTTCGTACTTCATCCTTGAATTTTTCAAGCCATGTATCGTCTATATGCTTCATGGCTATTGAACCTGTTGAGATTCACATAACTCCCAACTAACTTCTGTGTGAGGCATTCTATCCCCGCAACATAGATAATTCTTTGCAATGAAACAACTTTTGAATCCTTGGTTTTATACGTGTGTGCCTCAATATCCTATGAGGACGTGTTGACGGTGATGGAAATTTGTCAACCAAGGGGCTCTCCCCGATGTGAATTCATAATTAGACATCACACCGTTTTGAATAGGAGCCCCATCTAGAGTATCAGCTTGACTGCCATGTATCCTTGTATATTTTTCTTGGCTAAAAAGTTCAACACAAGAGAGTAACCCACAAGTATTTTCAGATCAACAAGTGAGTATGCCTTATGAAATGTTCATCTGTGAAAAGTATCAAGGTCCTTCTACCAAAAGGGAAGTGAAAAGTGGGCCCTTTAAATACAGGTAATAGTAATAATCTAGAAAAGGCACATGAGCATATACATATTAATGAACCATTGATAACCTAGTGAAATAGTTCACAAGGAAGCAATGATTGTTAAATAAAATAAAACACACCTTCAACAAGATAAGTACCAAAGCCACTGAAATATTTCAATTTACTTAGTACATATGAAAAAAACATACATCGCGAACATTCAAAGAATATTCTTACAATATTCATGACATATGCATGAAAGCATGTTGGCTCAACAAGCTTCTGAATTAAGTAAAAGTTCCAAGAGCCATCAAGACAATGAACACCACTAGCCCCAATAGTGGAACATTAGAGCAATCACACGCTCCTCTTAGACAACTATCTTCGTCTCGAATGCCTAGCATTATCACTAAATTGAGGCTGATGGGCTTCTTCAACAATCAATTCAGAGTAACTATTTAAGACCACTTATGGGTGGAACTTAGCCTTTCCAAACTGAGAGGTCTCTCTCAAGGATAAGAATGATATTCAATAGATATAGATAAAAAACATGGCTAAATATTAAATATTCTTTGAATGTTTTTTATGAAGGTGAAGGATGCAAAAAAATGGCTACCATTGGTCATGGAGTTAGTATGGAAACTCAATAACATATAAAACATCTCTCATGGAAGCTGAGGCATGTGTATTCTCATCAAAACATAACATAAGCAGTAGAATAGATGAATAAAGGAAGTTGGAGCATGTTTAACCATGAATTTCAAGTAATTACACACAAAGTAAATTGAAAGAAGATTAAAAGATCCTATAGGACAAACACATACAAGAATTTATGATGAATCTCACGCGAGAAAGAATTTTTCTACAACTGTATATTAATGACATAAAAATATTACAAAAGTAGGTTATAGCATTACAACAATCAATGTAATATCCCAAAATGGAATAATGCATTGATACACAAACATAATATTTGTCACACAGAAAATGTACATGTAAGTTTATGATCAACATAGATATAGACAGAATAGCTGAGCCATTTTATTCATAGGAGAATATTCAGTTACAACAATGTACAAAATATGAGGTAATCTAGCCAAAGAGATGGCCTAGAATGACTCTGAAAACATGCCAAAGTAGGCATTGCGTAACTGGAGAGCTGCTGGAAGAAAATACTGCGCTATCCCTTCAGTAGATAATGAATATATGAATACGAGCTATAAAGGGAAATGCATATCTACAGAAATCTAGAGCTCTGATGATGCCAAGATTCTAGATCTGGGCTCTATGATGGTAACCCAAGATAGCACAGAAAGGAAATTCCAGATCTATGAGATTGGAAATTGACCCTCTTGGGGTTTGATCCTTTGACTGTTGGGTTATGCAAATCTGAAGCTAGATCTGATCCAAATATGGCTGCAATATGTTATACAAACAAATCTGAGCTTTGAGGGATGATCCCTCTTTCAAATCTACAAGCTAGGATCTTGAGATGTTGTCTCTACTTCCTCCTCCTTCAAGTTGCAGCAACTGAATATGTAGCTGCTACAAAAACTGCACTGTACAAGAAGGAGAGACTATATGCCTACTGAAATATGCTGCAATAAGCTCTAGGCAGATGGACATAGTGATGGCAAGGTGAGGGGATGATCCCTCACTGGATTACTAGCTGAAATGCTAGCAACTTCCCTTCTCCCTTGGATCTACAAGATTGGACTGTGCAATTCCTGATGGAAATGTTGCTGCTAGGAGATGAATAATAGATGGCCTGATGCCTGATATAGATTTTAAGAAATCGAAGGCTAATCTTGAAGCTGAAGGTGATAGGATGAATCCTTCACCAGTTCCTCCACTGAAATATTGAAGGACAACCTCCTCCTCTGAAACTGATCTTCAGAAATGTGCAATTTCTAAATATGGATGTTCTGCAGAAAGTAGGAACAATATGGAACTAATGGCTGATGATGAATGTAGTGCAAATACTCTTCCCTTAGATATCACTCAAGGAAAGAGGTGGGATTCCTGCTTGGGAACACCCTGTGCTAAACAACACTACAACTTAGCTAAACAACATAAGATTGCATGGAGATGTCACCTGACAAATCAAGATCTAAATAGATCATACATCAATAATAATCTAAATCATATCTTCTATGTTGCTTTCATATTCATTATATAGTTTGTGAACCTTCTCATGCCTTGGCCCACCTCATAACTGCGTTGTACATGTGGACATAGGCCTCCATGTTTACTGCGATGTCTCTTCATGATCTCAATCATGTGTGAATGTACTTATCACCCTCTCCATCTTGTGTGCATTAATGCACCACTTCCTCCATCATCTCATCATAAATTCTCTATGATCTTACATTTTATTCCTTTCAAGATCTTAGTTGACTGCTTCAACCTCCATGATCTTTCTCATTAATGAGACATGATCTCCACTCCTTTCACATTAAGTAGTTGCTCCACTACTCCATTATGTAGATCTAGATCTGAAATATCCACATACACACATCAAAAGTGGATTTTATTTATCTTTGTATTTGTGGGTCCCTCCAACCTCTTATTTAATTAATTAATTAAGATTATTAAGAACTCTAATATTCCAATTATCTTGTGGAAAAATTTGGAATATTACAGTCTTCCCCAATAAAATGTTGCTTGACCTCAAGCAACTGCAAAAGTGGATTCTACAGCAAACATCCTCCCTCAAAATGGCATCCTCATGTGGAAGGGCTCCCTAGATGTCACAATGTGTCATGCATGTCCAACTCCAAAGTTGCTTCTCTAGAATGTCTAGAATGGATTCCAAATAAAAAGTTAGATACCCATCCTCGTCAATGAATTTCCAAGTGGAAACCATATGATGACCAAAGATCTCCTCTATACATGAGATACATAAAATGAAGTGGTTTCTTCCCAAAGTGGAAAGTCCCAACTCATGAACTATCTCTCCAATCCATGATACATAGAGTAGATTGTATCTATCAATGCTCACATCATTAGGCATGTTGTCCATGTAGGAATCAAACATCACATCAACATAGTGAAAAGCAAGAAGTAGAGACATATGGGAAAACATAAACAATGTCAAACCATATTCTCCCAATAATAGTGAACGTAGCAAAGCCTTCTGCTGCCATGCTAGATCATCATGAGAGAAAAGAGGAGAGCCATAATCTCTCAAAATAAGCCACTGCAACAATGCTTCTTGTTTCCATGCCAAATCTGCATCAATATAAATGTGAGAGCCATACTCTCTCAATAGAAGCCATCGCAACAATGACTCTTGCTGCCATACCACATCATCATTGTACCAAATGTAGTGACCATATTCTCTTAAGAGAAGCCGCCTCAATAAGGCATATTTATGCCCCATCACATCATCATTATACCAAGTACAATGGCCATAATCCCCCAATAGAAGCCAACACTGTAAGGCCTTCTGTTGCCATCCTCCAACAATGTCATGCAAGTATAGGAAAAATTCAATCCATACTCTCCCAAAAGTAACCAAAGCAACAAGATCTCTTGTTGCCTCCTTACATCATCATGTTGTAAGTCATGGAGCAACAATATAGTAGTGGACATGTGAAATGTCTCATCAATATAATACAAACAAGCTCCCTTATGCTACATCATGTGAGAGTTATAATTTCTCCCAAACCCAAGTACATACATGAACATGAGATACATCCCAAACAGAAATACATGTAAAGATATGAGACATATCCAAAAAAAGAGTAAACACAAGGACATAAGATATATCATGTGATGTCCAAACTCTCTCATCAACAACCAGAGTAACCATGCCCTTTTCTTTTCCATTCTTCCAATGATGTGCAAGGCATGAATCAGAAAAATATGATCCATTGGGTGGTAACCATACTCACCCAAAAGTAACCATCACAACCATGCTTCTTGCTAGCCTATCTCATAGACTTGGAAGTGGTTTAGAAACCCCTTTCTGCACATCATCAACCATTCATCCCACTGAGGATGATGGATCTAATTTTGCAAAAACTTGGTATCCTCCCATTGTAGGACACCAACCTCCTCAAAGTGTTGAAGAATTTTTCACTCCATGATATGTTGAAGTGCACCTCCAAAGAGATCTCTTAATGAGACCTTCTTCTCATCAATGGCCCTCCAAAACCAATGAGGTTCTGGATCTACTATAGGTAGAAGTTTCTCTTTGAGCTCTGAGATGCTTATTGAGAAAGTGTCATCTAGAAAGGGGAAAAGATTTCCCATCTCAAGATGTCTACCATCTATCATCTTCTCCTCCATTGCTTCATCAATGAAGCTACCATTTGATTTCTCCCACAAGGAATGGGTCCTGTTCTTCTCATTGCTGCTCATTAACAGCACTGTAGGTTTGCAAGGTGATACATGTGATGTCTCAAAGTAAGGGACAATGCTGAACTCACATCCACCCATGCTACATAGGATCATACTCATCCAATTTTCCGAAACTCCACATTTCAACTCAAGGGGTTGAATATAGTTCACCAATGACAAAATAGGATGGTTATTCATCTCTTCCTTGATTAGATCAAGGGTCCTCTGCGCAGTGATATGATGTTTCTCCAATTCAACATTTTGTTCTAACCCTTGGTCATGTAATAGCCTTGATGGAATGTCCCCATAAGTTTCAAGAAGAGGCACTAAAAAAATATGAGATGAAAGTGGTTGCATACCTTGGATCAACTAATGTGTGGGAACCTCTTGCAAGACCACAAGAGTTCCTCCAACCGGAACAATAGTCCCTCCAATTGTTGGGAAGGGTGATGGTTTCACTTCTACAAGTGTACCAACACTGGTACCTATCTCCTCCTCATCATGCATCTCATCAATCATGCACGGGTCTCCAAATGTCAAGAACTCAAGACCATCTTGCAAAGGTGTAAGTGACCTTCCTCTTGATGTAAGCACATCTGCAGCTGGTGGTGATAGAGGCTCCTCCTCTTGAGTGATGATGAGAACATCTTCTCTCGAATCTTCATGCACTCTCTCCTTGATGATGGGAGATGTCATTATGTGAGATGTATCTGGTTTCTTTATACCATATCTCTTCTTCAGTATTTTCATAAAATATTCATAAGCAAACACTTTCATGTGTGACAAGTGACTGAACCACCAATATCTTGCTTCACCATCTAGGTGCAACACTGCGAACTCCACATCCACTCTTTCTAACATAGGATATTTCAGAAAGAGGGTAAATAATTCTTCCCTCTAAGCCCTCAATGTGCTTGTGGAAGACCCATCAAATGTAGGCAAGAAGAATCTATGCCTCTTTCTTCTATTGTTGCTTCCAGATCTCTTCCCTTATTTGAGTTGCGGAAACTGTTGGAGAGAAATATTCTCCTTCAATGCTCTAGGCTATGACTTATATTCAGACATATATTCACTTAGGGTCTCATTCCCTAAGCCTTCATAATATTCAAACCAGTCCTCTTTCTCAAAGAAAGTGGATCTAGTGGAATAATGTGAAGCTCTTTGCTTCTTCGGTCTTCTTTGTTGCTGAAAAGAAGTATTGGGACCTTCTTCATTTTGAAACCTTCTTGAGGTTACTCTTTGCCTTTCTCTTCTTGTTTCATTGATATCCTTGTAGAGATACTTCATAGATATAAAGGAAGATGAGGAAAAACTTAATCCCTCCATAGTAGATCTCTACTACCTACTTTTCATATGTTGTCAATAATTTCCACAAGCTGAGCCAAAGACCATGCTCTGATACCACTGTAATATCTCAAAATGAAATAATGCATTGATACACAAACATAATATTTGTAACATAGAAAATGTACATGTAATTTTATGATAAAAATAGATATAGACAGAATAATTGAGCCATTTTATTGATAGGAGAAGATTTAGTTACAACAGTGTACAAAATATGAGGTAATCTAGCCAAAGAGATGGCCTAGAATGACCCTGAAAACATGTCAAAATAGGCACTGCGTAACTGGAGAGCTGTTGGAAGAAAATATTGTGTTGTCCCTTTAGTAGATAATGAATAAATAACTACATTCTGAAAAGGGAAATGCATATCTATGGAAATCTAGAGCTCTGATTATGCCAAGATTCTAGATCTGGGCTCTATGATGGTAACCCAAGATAACCCAGAAAGAAAATTCTAGATCCATGAGATTGGAAATTGACCCTCTTGGAGTTTGATCCTTTGACTCTTGGGTTATGCAAATATGAAGCTAGATATGATCCAAATATGGCTGCAATATATTATACAAACATATCTGAGCTTTGAGGGTTGATCCCTCTTTCAGATCTACAAGCTAGGAGCTTGAGATCTTGTCTCTACTTCCTCCTCCTTCAAGTTGCAAAAACTGAATATGAATTTGCTATAGAAAATGCACTGTACAAGAGGGATAGACTCTATGCCTACTGAAATATGCTGCAATAAGCTCCAGGAAGATGGAAATAGTGATTGCAAGGTGAGGGGATGATCCCTCACTAGATTACTAACTGAAATGCTAGCAAATTCCCTTCTCCCTTGGATCTACAAGATTGGAATGCGCAATTCCTGATGGAAATGTTGCTATTGGGAGATGAATAATAGATGGCCTAATGCCTGATATAGATCTAAAGCACTATAATGTTGATCTTGAAGCTCAAGGTGATAGGATGAATCCTTCACTGGTTCCTCAACTGAAATATTGAAGGACAACCTCCTCCTCTGAAAATGACCTTCAAAAATGTACAATTTCTGAATATGGATGTTCTGCAGAAAGTAGGAACAATATGGAACCAATGCCTGATGATGAATTTAGTGCAAATACTCTTCCCTTAGATATCACTCAAGGAAAGAGGTGCGATTCTCGCTCGGGAACACCTTGTGCTAAACAACACTGCAACTTAGCTAAACAACATAAGATTGCATGGAGATGTCACCTGAAAAATCAAGATCTAAGCAGATCATACATCAATAATAATCTAAATCCTATCTTCTATGTTGCCTTCATCTTCATTATATAGTTTGTGAACCTTCTTATGCCTTGGCCCACCTCATGATTGTGATGTACATGTGGACATAGGCCTCCATATTGACTGTGTTGTCTCTTCATGATCTCCATCATGTGTGAATGTACTTATCACCCTCCCCATCATGTGTGTGTTAATGAACCACTTCCTCCATCATCTCATCATAAATTCTCTATGATCTTACATTTGATTCCATCCAAGATCTTAGTTGACTGCTTCAACCTCCATGATCTTTCTCATTAATGAGACATGATATCCACTCCTTTCACATTAAGTAACTACTCCACTACTCCATTATGTAGATATAGATATTAAATATCCACATACACACATCAAAAATTGATTTTATTTATCTTTGGGGTTTTTGGGTCCCTCCACCCTCTTATTTACTTAATTAATTAAGTTTATTAAGAACTCTAATATTCTAATTATCTTGTGGAAAAATTGGGAATATTACAATCAACTTCCTCTAATCCTCTCATATGCCTATTTATAGAGTGAGGACTCATAAAAATGGTTTTCCACCTTAGCTAGCTTCGAATTCCTACCTAAGAGACCAATTTCAAATAGGATTACATCGCTTGGAGACTTCCTAGGGATATTTTCTGTTTGGCAAAGTTTGAATACAAAAAGGACTCTTCTTTCATTAAATAACTCAACAAAACTATTTAATAACCCTTATCAACTAAAAGAAATTAATTTTATAAGTGTAATCGACTGATTATGTGTAATTATGCTACGTGGATGCTGAGTTGGACCTCTTCCAAGTTGAATTTTACAAATTTTACACAAATTTGGTTAGTGAAAATTCTGAAAAATAGGCCTCAAAGATGAGTGCATAATTTCCAAACCCTGATGGCTTCACAGAAAATGAGAGTGGTTTTTGTAGATGAGATGGTGCTGAATTAAAACCTCCTTCATATTTCCATAATAATTTTTCATTTGGTCAAAAATTGAAGTTGAAGTTGACTGCTAAAACAGTCATCTACAAGAAATTTTAGGAGAGTTCGTAGCGTTTTCATTTCACCACCTTCTACATAACCTTTGATATTTTTGATTATTGGAGGGTCTTCCTTGGGTCTAATAAGCTAAATTAATTCCTCTAGCACCATCTTCCATGTATTTTTTGAAGGAATTTTAGCTTAAGGAAACCTATAGCGATTTCATAGCGAAAACTCAACCTCAAGCCTGGAGTTCGCTACGAACTTGCCTAGTTTGATTTTTTTTTTGTAATTCTTCCTTTTTTCACCTAAAAAGCACTAGTAAATCTTGTACATGTTTGGTATGATAGTATTAGACATAATATGGTCCAAAAATGTGTCACCTTACCATATTTCAACATCATCATCTTGCATAATCATTTTAAGACCCTTTTATTCAATTCTTTTTGTACCATCTCCATTGAACCAAACTAACATGCTGAGGTGTTAGCCAACTGATACACTGGAGTTAAGACCTTTTAAAACTTAATTGAGATGGTGAGCTATCCAATTGTGAGGTGGAAAAAGTGATATGTTGTTATTCTTGATGATGTGTCCAACATGATGAGCTGACAACCCAATCATCTTCTATGATGAGTGTTCTCACTAACCAAAGTATCCATTGATACACTTTAACCATTCCAAATGATTGGTGTGCTTCAAAAATACTTTTAATGCTTGAAAAATTTTAAAATTCTCTCTCGTTGCAAAAACAGAGTTTTTAGGCAAGTTCGTAGTGAATTTTGACTATTTACATTGATTTCACTATGAACTTTGGTATTCTTGTCAAATTTCACTATAATGACCAGATTTTCTCATGAATGAGATACTTTTGGATTTATCTTTGACATTGAATCCTATCACATGAATGATGACCATTAAGACCCCTCACATATGTGCATTTTTTGAAAATTATGAATTCAAAAGACCTTATTCAACTCTAAGTGACTCAACCTAATTAACTTAAGACCAACCAAATTTGATCATGGATAAAAATGGCTCCAATGGGGATGATGTGCCCCTATGGAGCAGCAAATAACCAACATCTCTAGTGCCTTATTCATTGGGAAACTCCCAACCACTTGTCATATTCTTCAGCCTGTATTCGATCCTTGATATGCTCTTGAAGCAAAAACACTTGTACAAACCGAAACTTGCAACTACAATATTCAAACTAAATGCTGAAAGAGATGCTTGCCCAACAAACTTATTTATCTACATACCAATCCTAGTCTAACAACTGAAGACCAAAATTTCAATTCAAGCAGTATGAAACCTCCAGTATAACTAGTCGAAGAGCTGATCAAACATATGGGCTTCTTGAATGTTCTTTAGTGGACCATATATTAGCAACTCAAAATAAAAATTGAATCCATAACCTGAACTTATAAATGAAAGAAACTCCTCCTTCACTAATGACTAAAATAGGCTTACCAAAGGATCTTGATAATCATGAAAAATTTCCTCTTTTGATGAAATCAACAAATCAACAATAGGATCCTTGAAAAAATTGAAAAGTATCCTCTGTTGATGATCCAAAGGA
Source organism: Pinus albicaulis (assembly GCA_034641835.2). NCBI lineage: Eukaryota > Viridiplantae > Streptophyta > Pinopsida > Pinales > Pinaceae > Pinus > Pinus albicaulis. The sequence continues at coordinate 1,924,585,949 of CM076578.1, read as the reverse complement.
TAATTTTCATTCATAATTGGAGGTTGTCTCTGTTTTTTTTCTTCATTTTCAACATCAGTCTTGAGACAAGGCTCTGTTTGTTCACAAAAATATTCAATGGGAGGAACCATATCATGTGCTACATGGATTTTTAGAAACGAGTTTTCATGCATTACAGTTGGAACTTCATTTATATCATCATGCACAAACCCCAATTTTTTATCATTTAAATCTGTAGCAAGTCATTTTGGGACAATAACTTGTAGATAAAGAAATTTCTAATTATTCTCCATTAGTGCTTCCTAATGATAGTCTTTAAACGTAGTCAAGGAATCAACCTCCTCTTGATGATAAAAAGAAACATGTTTCACATAAGCTTCTTCTGTCTCCTACCAATTTTCATGTTCCTCAACATTCAAAGGTTTATAAAATGAACAATGAAGAGCCTTGTAACTTACCATCTTTATGTTCCTCTTTATCACCTAAAGATTTGGAAAGCTGCTACAAAATTTCACAAATTTCATAGGATATAACTTGGTTGTCAAAGTGTTGATCCATTTCATATTCAAGCAAAGAAGACACATCTATTTTTTGGAAACCTTCTTGATTATCATGATAACTAACATGAGAAGAGAAATCATAAAGTTCCTCTAAAATACCCTCATCCATGCACTCTCTGTTATCAGCAGGACTTTTAAGATATGGAATGAAAACCTCACAAAAATCACAACAGTCCTGTAACAGTGATAATGAATAATGAGTTTTCTCATAATGTTCTAAGAAATTCCTCTGGAAATCTCTTAGAGAGAACAAGCTTCCCGGTTGCAACCCTTCATACCATGTTCTAGCTTCATCCCCTAGGGTGGCCATAAATGTTGTCATGAGACAATCCTTAGGAAACTCAACTCCAAACTTATGTACATGCATATGGAATCTAACCAAGTGAAGAGCAACATTATATTTCTTTTCATATTTAAATATAGGAAGATAAGTCAACCAATTAACTCTTGGCATAGGATTTGGAATACCAAGGATGTGAGACTAACTCATAGGGGAATACCTGGCATTGTTTCTTGCAATAGAACTCATCTTGGAACTTCATCAAGCTACTAATCTTCAAGTAGTGGAGTCACCATGAACCTATGAAATTATGAATTCTTTAAGAATGGAGTTGCCAAGGTAGAATGCAACCTTGAATGTTTTTGAGCTCCAGCTACCTTCAAGAGTTTAGTATTTTTGTTTGAGCACAAAGTTTCAGGAAAATGTATCCTCAATCTCCTGGAAGATGCACCAAAATATTATCACTAAATTGAGGCTGATGGGCTGCTTCAATAGTCAATTCAAAGTAACTATTTCATACCAATTTTGGTTGGAACTTAGCCTTTTCAACCTGAGAGGGCTCTCTTAAGGATAAGAAAGATATTCAATAGATAAATATAAAAAAGATGGCTAACTATTTAATATCCTTTGAATGTTTTTTATGAAGGTGAAAGATGAAAATAAATGGCTGCCATTGGGCATGGAGTCAGTATGGAAAGTCAATCACATATAAAACATCTCCCATGGAAGCTGAGGCATGTGTATTCTCATCAAAACATAACATAAGGAGTAGACTAGATTCATAAATAAAGTTGGAGCATGTTTAACCATGAATTAAAAGTAATTACACACAAAGTAAATTGAAATAAGATTAAAAGAGCCTATAGGACAAACATGTACAAGAATACACGATGAATCTCAGGTGAGAAAGAAGTTTGCTGCAACTTTATATTACTAATAGAAAAATATTACAAAAGTAGCTTGTATCATTGCATCAATTAACCTCCTCTAATACTCTCATCTAACTATTTATAAAGTGAGGACTCATACAAATGGTTTTACACCTTAGCTAGCTTTGAATTCCTACCTAAGAGACGAATTTCAAATAGGTTTACATCACTTGGAGACTTCCTAGGGATATTTTCTGTTTGGGAGAGTTTGAATAAAAAAAGGACTCTTCTTTCATTAAATAACTCAAAAAATCTATTTAATAACCCTTATCAACTACCAAAAAACTAATTTTATGAGTGTAATTGACTAATGATGTGTCATTATGCCACGTGATGTTGAGCTGGACCTCTTCCAAGTTGAATTTTACAAATTTTACACAAATTTGGTGAGTGAAAATTCTAAAAAATAGGCTTAAAAAATGAGTGTATAATTTCCAAACCTTGATGGATTTGAAGAAATTGAGAGAGGTTTTTGTAGATGGGCTGGTGTTGAAGAAAATTTCCTTCAGATATCCAAAATAATTTTTCATTTGGTTAGAAATTGAAGTTGAAGTTGACTTCTAAAACAGTCATGTACAAGAAATTTCAGGAGAGTTCATAGCGTTTTCATTTCACCACCTTCTGCATAACCTTTGACATTTTTGACTATTGGAGGGTGTTCCTTGGGTCTAATAAGCTAAATAAATGCCTCTATAACCCCCTTCCATGTATTTTTTGAATGATTTTTATCTTAAGGAAACCTACAGCAAGTTCGTAGCGAAAACTCAACCTCAAGCCTGGAGTTTGCTACGAACTTGCCTAGTTTGACAGGGTTTTTGTAATTCTTCCTTTTTTCACCTCAAAAACACTAGTAAATCTTGTACATATTTGGTATGATATTATTAGATATAATATGGTCCAAAAATGTGTTGCCTTACCATATTTCAACATCATCATCTTGCATAATAATTTTTAAGACCCTTTTCTTCAATTCTTCTTGTACCATCTCCATCGAACCAAAATAACATGCTGAGGTGTTATCCAACTGATACACTGGAGTTAAGACCTTTTAAACCTGAATTGAGATGTTGGTCTATCCAATGGTGAGCTACAAAAAGTGATGTATTGTTATGCTTGATGATGTGTCCAACATGATGAGCTGGCAGCCCAATCATCTTCTATGATGAGTGTTGTCACAAACCAAAGTCTACATTGATACACTTTAACCATTCCAGATGATTGATGTGCTTCAAAAAGGCATTTAATGCTTGAAGAAATTTAAAATTCTCTCTCACTTCAAAAACAGAGTTTTTAGGCAAGTTCGTAGCAAATTCTAACTGTTTTACACTGATTTCTCTACGAACTTAAGTATTCTTGTCAAATTTCACTATAATGACCAGATTTTCTCATGCATGAGATATTTTTGGATTTTCTTTGACATTGACTCCTATCACACAAATGATGACCATTAAGACCCCTAAAATATGTGCATTTTTTGAAAATTACGAATTCAAAAGACCTTATTCAACTCTCAGTGACTCAACCTAATTAACTTAAGACAAACCAAATTTTATCATGGATAACACCTAGTAGGAGGAGCCAAGGTGAAAAATTATTTGCATGTACAATGAGGGTGTATATATAACAAATGGGGTGATCATTCACCTCCCTTTTGACTCTTGGACTACCCTCATGACTATTTTAATTCTCTAAGACCTTTCAAATTCCTACATGACTTTTCACATTACATGGACGACTCTTGGACTTCCACTTTACGATACATTTCACTAATAATGAATTTACATAATCAAAAAAATGATATGGAACATGATGACTCAGACATGACATGGCAATGATGACATGGAAATGTCAAGTTACCCTTTGCTACTAGTTTCTTTGTCTTATTGAAAGATGGTGCATGTTCTTATTTTTCCTCCTCTTCATGACTTAAATATAAGGAGTCTTCAATATGATCTTGAACTTCTTTATTTTGTTGTAATCTTGTGTTCCTTCATCTTCTCACCTAATGATAATCTGGTTTCTTCAGATCCACATGTGTCTTCTAGCATGGTATCCTTCTACATATCCTTCATCAAAATCCTATCATAGTGTGAAAGAATACCTATGACTGCAATCCACTCATGACAAGACAACATCATTCCGATAAACCCGTAATCTAACATGTTTCATGAAATCACTTATTAGGGATGGAAATGATGAGTTGGTTGAGTTGCTGACTCAGGTATTGCATAGTTCTAGAGGTAAAGGTTCAGGATTGAGGCTTAAGACTATGCAATGCATAGTTTAGGATGGCTAGGGTCAAAGGATTGCGTAGTTGAGGGTCTCAAGAGCTCAAGACTAGGGCTTGAGGCTTGTGGTTTCCCAACGTGTAGTTTTGGAAGGACATACTCAAGGAACTACACAGTTGAGGGACTCAAGAGGTGAATCTTGATGCTTGAGCCTTGAGGTTTAAAAATGCATAGTTTGGAGAGGCTAGGCTAGGTTAAAATGCACTTGAGGGGCTCAAGAGCTCAAGGTTGAGGCTTGAGGCTTGAATTTTCCTAATGCATAGTTATGGCAAGAGGAAAAGCTCGAAGAATGCCTAATTGAGGGGTTCTAGGGATCAATATTGAGGCTTGAGGTTTGAATTTTCCTAATGCATAGTCCTAGAGGGAAAAATTATCATATATTGCGCAGTTGTGCAGTTCAAGGAGTCAGGATGGAGGCTTGATGCTTGAAACTACACAATGCGTAGTTGAGGTTGACTGGGAGGCACTGATTGCATAGTTTTGGAGCTCAAGGGACAAGGCTAGGAAATGTGAGTAAATAATGCACAGTTCTAAGAGGTAAGCACAAGGCTTGAGGTTTGATACTGCACAATATGTAGTTCGAGAGGGTTGAGTGAGGTCAAGTTTCATGGGAGTGGATTTTCAGAATGAGGCTAAATGCAGAATTAGTGAGACCAAAGTGAACAAGGAAAAAAATTGAGCATGATCACACACGTAGAATAGTTGAAGACACAAACTTTTCACTCAGAATACATGAACAATATACTTCCCTTAATGTGATTACATTGTGATGACTTTCCCCAAGTATGAAACTAAAGGTACACTTTACGACGACATCAACGACACTTGTGTGACAATGCATAAAACTTTGCGAAAGAGTGTAAAACAAGCCTACATGACTAGAGGGACTCATCAACACCAAATTCACCCTTTGAAATAGGACAAAACTCCACTTTACATGATAAACGACACTTCCCATGCCAAAAGACGATATTTTCTATATGGAAAGAGAATTGTGAACGACACTTTCAACATGCGAATGAAAATGGAAGTGGCACATGCCAGAGTGAATATAGCATGAAAAAAATTAATTGAAGTGAAAGAGTGAATATAGCATGAAAAAAATTAATTGAAGTGAAAGAAAGTAAAATTGACAATTGAAAACATGAAAACGACAGTCACGAAAGAGAAGGTGCACAAAATTTAAAATTTTAAAAATCATCGAAATAGAAGAACAAACACATCCAGAAGTGAGAAATTGTCAATGATAACGTGCACCGATTGTCGACATGAATTGAAAATTGCACAGAAACTGTCTTGGTGGATTGTGCTTGGCCTATTCAATATTCCATGAAGGAATGCACTCATGAATTCATTACAGTCTGAGCATGTGTGAGTAGGTGACTTCGACACTTACAATCCAAGAAGGGAGCTCAAAGAATTGATAGAGTATCAACTGACCAATAAGTGAATATGGAATGACTGATCGCAAGGTCTCCATTAGTTACTAGAATTCAAGTATATGAAAAAATTTTGAGGGTTTTTGTTTCAGCGACAATACTTGGTGACACATTGGTGGAACTCTAGCTTCTATGCCTTGGTAAATTATTTGTGCAAGGTCTAGTTATTTAGGGAGTATTGATTCATCATTCAGATCACTTCGTATTCCCCACTTACGTCAGAATATTCTTGTGAATGTATCTTTAACTATACTATTCACCTTAGAAATCATGAGACATGATAAAAAAAATTTATCTGTGACGAAGCTTTCCATGTAAGATTGCTCCAAAAATTCAATGATTGGATCACAAAATTTGAGAAAATCCTCTTGAAAACCCTGAAATCCTTGACAAGATTTCTTTTCAATTAAAATCATGGGATCAAGATGATAATTTTGAAAGGGAAAATGAGTATGATCATATTTGGAAGCCTTCTCAAGATAGTGAGGGCTTGACATAACCATTAGTGAAGGCTGAAGTTCCTCAGCTTCTTGACATGTATTCAAATAATGAGATAAACAATACAAATTAATCAATGTGATACAATTGTCATCAAATATAATGGTGTGAAAATGATAGAACAAATGAGAGTTAATACTCTGATTAGATGGATTTTTTGTGGCATGAGATTCTCAGTTAGAATATAACAAATATAGATTAGTTTTAATAACTTTCAAGTGATTTGAATGATAGAATCATATTCCTCACATGATGGATGTAACAAACCATTTTTTTCTGACCAGTTTCCCACTACACGCATCAAAAACATCGAAGGAAGTGAAAAGGAATGCCAATATAGAAAACACATGAAATCATTTGGGATACAATGAGTGAAGAAGAATTTAATTCGCTAGATAAATCATGCATTCATTAGTACTCAAGAAGATTTAAGGTGTGATGAAGAAAAATATTAATGATATAAAATTCCCAAGAAAACCTAGGAGATGATTATTCTGAAATGCCTCTAATAGACATAATTCCTTCAACCAAATATAATCTTTGAAATAATCAACTTCGTAGTTTCATGCTTTTGTGAGAGATACACACTCCAATCTCGAGTTAAGAACAAGAGCCTTGAATAGAGATGAATTGACTGAAATAGAATCTTGAATGTGTTGGACAGTTGGCATTGAATGGATGGTAGTGGTTGCAAGTGTGTTGCCATTGATTTCAACCAGATCAAGAGAAAGACTAAGGTGCGAAGAACAAAAAAAAAAAATTCAGCCATTTCTCAGGTAGTAGATGGGATCAAAGCCTACATCATACCCTCTCCACTAGAAAGTGCTCTAAAAATAATTTCCAATGGTGTGTGGAAGTAAGCAAATGGCCTCTTGGATAAAAAGCTATGGACTGCCAAAGTTAGAATATTGAAGTCCTAAAAAGGTAGAAATATTAGAGAAGTTTCTATATCGGGACCTCGGGAGGACAAAATATCGGAGGTTGGAGCACGTCAAATATAGGGAGCTAAATTTCAGAAGGTTTAATATCAGAAGTAGGGAGCCACTAGGACCTTGAAAGTCTATTTAAAAGAAACCTAAAAGGAGTAGCCGAATATCATAACTAATTTTCAAAAGGTTGGGGCCATCAGGACCTTGAAAGGCTATACCTCGAAGCATAATATTTCAGAACATTGGAACCTTGTTAGTCCTTACAAATTAAATTCTGTTATAAGTGTTGAGGTTTGTGAAGGATAAGAAATACAAAGGAAATCATTGAAAAACCAAGGAATGATGGACCCTTTCTCTCTCCTCTAATTGGACACATGGAAGTAGGTGATTAGCCCTAAGGAGCTAACATGGAATATGGCATCAGAATTATGTGGCTATATAGTGGAAATGTGACAAATAGATTCAACATTTTTGGTGGCCTAATGGGGTAAATTTAGGTGACACGTGTCACCACTAAGGAGGTGCCACATGGAGTGATGACGAAAACATGATGTCATCTCAGAGATCAACATATCAGAGATTTTATTTTTCATAACTCGTGTCAAATACTTTGGTAGAAAAGTTATGATCCGATGAAAGGAGCTCCGATGTATGTTGGCATCTGGATGTAGAAACCCAAAAAAATCAAGGGTGAGAGCTATACATAGGGATATTTTCCCCTAAGAGGAGCATAAATGCCCTATCACCTAAGCACCAAGCCAACGGTTTTAGGAAGTGGTCATATGAGAAAGAAAATGATTAGAGCACTAAGGACTAAGGGGCAAAAGGCATAAAAAATGTGTGATTTTGTAACATTCTTTTAATATAATTTACGATGCAATATGGCTCTGATACTACAATACAAAGTGTTAAAGGATGAATGGGTTGACAACTAGAGAGTAAATTCAAACCAAAGGCATTGGTTAATGGAGTTAATGGCAACTGTAGATATTGTTTGGTCAAGGCGGTGAGGACCACAGTTTTCAGAGAAGAACTGATGGACTGGTCTTGATGTTGGAAGAAAGACATATCTTATCTCCCATGCACAACTTATAGTCTTAAATGAGGAACATAGAAGCCATGTTGAAGTACATTCAAGCTCTGTGAAGCCATGAATAATCATGGAGAGTCTCACTGGTGTGCGCAAGTGGACTAATATTAATTATCAGCATGGAGAATCACACAAGGAGTTAGTGAAGTGCTCAAAAGCCCATCCTCATGACTAATGTAGTAAAATAATTCAGGCATCAGACGCAACAACAAGATGGAGGTGCCATAAATAGCTACACCCGGGTAGTGTGCAAATATGTAGTAGAGGAAATATTGAGCAGTGTGCAACAAATGAAAAAAACCAGTCATTTCGATTGAGCAAAGTGAGGAAGACAATATTGTGTGAATTTTTTGAAGAGAGTGGAGGAGAGGGTGTCTGAGCTGAGAAAATGTGCCAAGTGTTGAACTAAAGAAAAGTGCTACAGAGAGCTTGTGTGATATAAATCCAAGAGCAGAGTATATGCAGTCGAAAGTAGAAGGTTGTGTATAGTGTGCTGTTGTAGAGTGAGCAGAGGATAGGGTAATATTGTGTGAGTCCGAGAGAGCTTGTGGAATATTAGGGGACCAAGATAAAAAGTAGGTTACTGTAGTGAACCAAATTGGTATCTCTCTGTATATGTATTTATCTTTGTTTTCAATTTGAAAATTGTATGAAAAGTATAACAATGGCTAGAGAAGGTGGTGGGTTGCATTCATAAGAGGTTGGTGCCTATTGGAAATAAGGTGCTTGTTATCTTAAGGGGTTTGGTGCCTCCTATGAGTGGGTGCTCACAAAAAAATTGATGTAATTAAGTAGGTGCTTAATTTCCATCACAAAAAACAGACAGATTGGTGGTTTTCTCCCTTTGGGTTTCTACGTAAAAATATCAGTGTCTATATGTGTATGCTCCTCATGTGATGGATTGTATGTACACATGAATGCCTTATCTTGTTGTTCATTTTTATTATGTATGAACTCAATCATAAGTAAAATACATTAGAGGAAATAACTAAAGACATATTCATAAAAAAGTTTTAAGAACCTCACTATTACTAATTCACCACCCCTCTTAGCAATTCCTTATTTCAACAATTGGTATTAGATCCAAGTTCCTTCAGGAACAATATAAACACTAGAAGATAGATCCATACGTACTTGTGTCTAAGCAAGAGAGTCAGGAGGCTTACTCAAGAAGAATACCAATCTTTGATCAGACAAACTATGTCTTCTGGAAAGTAAGGATGGAAGCATATCTTACGTCCCTGGGAGTAGATGTTTGGACCACTGTAATAGTATATTATGATGTCCTTGATGTTCCTCCCATTGTTGAAGATCAATTTTTTTTTTATGGAAATAATTATAAAGCCAAGAATGCAATTCTATTTGGCCCGAGTCAATCCGAACTTGTAAAGGTTATGCACTGCAAGTCTACCAAGGATATATGGGTGAATCTCAATTAGAGTCATGGAGGATATGATAAAGTCAAGAAAAACAAACTTTAAACATTCAAAATGAGATTTGAAATCTTAAAAATGAATGAATAAGAAATTATAGAAGAATACTTCCTCAAAGTTGATGAAGTAACCAATATGATTGGAGGACTTTGTGAAAAGGTGAAAGAAGATATAGTTGTTCAGAAGGTATTAAGATGTATACTCATGATATTTAATGCCGAAATCTCTACCATTGAAGATATGGATGACTTAAAGAAACTCAATATGGATTAGTTTCTTGATACTCTCACAACCTGTGATATCATAGTAGTAAAAGAAAAGTATAAACCCATGGATGCAACGTTCAAAGTGTCTACGAAGTACAAGGAGCAATAATATCATCAAGATTGCTCCAGCTACGTATCCGATCAAAAGTTGGATGATTTTTTTAGGAAACTAAAGCGTGGCTTAGGAAATTATAAAGGGAAGATGCCCTTTAAATTCTTTGACTGTGGAAGATTTGGGAATTTTTCTTCCAAACCCCCTTACAAGGAAAGGGCAGAAAATGAAGATGATTAAAAATTTAGAAACAAATCTCAAAAACATAAGAAGAATAATTTCTTCAAGAAAAAGGGGCTATATTCCAAAGACGATAGCTCAACACTAGAATCAGACAGTGAGGACTCTTCAGAAAACAATTCAAATGAGTATTCACTCATGGAATTTCATGAAAACTCCAAGAAACAAAATATCATTGGCTCTGAATAGGAAGAAGAAGAAGAACTAGGAGTAGTGTAATTTGAAGGGGAACTCATCAATTCTCTTGATGAGTTAAAGAATGCAAAGAAAAAGAACAGGAAGATAAAAGAACAACTGCAACGTGCTGAAGAAGGTATGTACAACTCAGAAAATGAAGAGTTTGTTTATCAAAAAGAAAAACTTGAAGAAGAAATTAAGATAAAAGATAGTTAAGCCCTTCTAGTAGAAGTAGAATAGGGAACATGTGAGAAACTAGAAGAAGAGAACAACAATTTAAAACAAGAGTTGTACAAGGTGCAGAAGGAAACAATCACAAAAACACGCAAAAATGAAAAATTTTCCTTGAAAGTCAAATTATAAGAAGCTAAGAAAAAGGAAGAAGTTCTTCGTGATTTTATCCATGAATGAGAATAAAACTGTCAGAGTATTGTGGCAGAGATTGTCTCATTGAGGACATACCTTCAAAGAGTGGGGATTGAGAAAGGTTTAAATGAAAAATTTGTGGAAGGCACAAGAAAGATAGATCATATTCTAAATAGTAAAATGTATTCAGGAAACAAAATAAGTATGGGATACTCAAGAACAAAATAATATTCTATGGGAAAGATAAGTTTCAGGCCCATGGGATTTTAGGAACCACAGAGCTACCTAAAGAATCTTCAGGAAAGAATCAATGAAGAAAAAGGGTAGAAAGGAAAATAGGAGATCATCACTGGAGTAATAACTCCATCCACCCCAAGGAGCCACAGCAAAGGAGAATGAACGAATCAACCAGATAACAGAGATACCTTCATGCAAAAACTCATAAACCTTCCAACAATAGTTACACTTATTTATTTTATGGTTATTGTTATAAGTGTCACATATTTGTACATAAGATTTTTGATTGTAGAAGGATCAAAGTTGAAAGAGATGAAAATCCTAGATATAATAAGTATTAGAATTTTAGATCTCGAAACTCTTCTCTCAGAGATAAAAATTCCTTCTCTCCCCTCTTAAGTGATGTTGAATGTTTCAAATGTAATAATTTTGGGCATAAGGGAAGTGAGTGCAGAAGTAGGTTTGAGTACCTATCTAAGTCCTAGAATATTCAGAAGCCAACTTCTCAAAAGGATAAGGAGAATTGGAAATGAAAAATTTAAAATACCATGCAATGTGCACTTGCTCTATCAACACATAATCAAGGGAACATATGGTATGTGGATAGTGGTTATTCCAAGCATATGACTAGAGATAAGAGAAAATTTTTGTTGATAAATTAAAAATACAAAGGGAACAATTTCACTTTCGGCAACAATGCCCCAACAAGAATTAATGGTAAATACATAGTTAGTCTAGATCAAAAGATGAAATCTCAAAATTTGTTGTACGTGGAAGGTCTCAAGAAAAACTTGCTTAGTGTAAGCCAAATGTGTGATAATGGATATGATGTGATATTTCAATCCAAGGAATGTGAGATCTGAAATGAGAAAGATGGAAACCTGGTAGGAAAAGAAATCAGAACTCACAACAATGTATATGTGTTTGATGAATCCAAAGTAAACTACTATTTAATCAAAATGAATGAAGAATGATTGTGCACAGGAGACTTGGTCATATGAATTTTCACAATTTGTTAAGAGTTAGAAAGATGGGAGCTATGAGAGGCTTGGAAAGACTGCCAAAGCTTGATAATTCAATTTGAAAATCATGTCAATTTGGTAAGAAGACTAGGAATCATTTCAATTCAAAAGAGTTCTCTTCATCTAGACCACTAGAGAAAATTCACACAAATATTTGCAACCCAACTAGAGAAAAAATACCAAGAGGAGAAAGGTATTTTATGCTGCTCATTGATGATTTTACCAGAGCCACTTGGATCATTCTCTTAAAATAAAAATCAAAAGCATTTAATCATTTAAAAAAATTTAAAGCTCAATTAGAAAATGAAAAATATTTAAATATTAAATGCTTAAGATCAGACAAAGGAGGAGGATACACTTCAAGAGATCTTGAAGAATTATATTAAGAGCATGGCCTTAGGATGCAGTATTATGTGGGTATAACTCCACAAAAAAATGGAGTAGTTGAGACAAATAACAAAAAAATCTAGGAAATGGCCATAGCTATGATGGATGAAGAAGATGTATCCCACATCTTCTGGGGAGAAGCAACACAAGTTGTATTGTACCTATCAAACAGAACAAAAATCATGCCTAATAGTGAAAAAAATCCCTATGAGTTGTGAAAGGGAATACTTGCACCAATTAAACACTTCAAGTTGTTTGGGATAAAATGATTTACCAAAAGCAATGATAAAAGTCCCAAAAAAATTTATTCACACGTTGATGAGGGTATATTACTTGGGTAATCTCCTCGAAGTAAAGGTTACAAGTGTTATAATAAACCAACAAAGAGGGCTGAGGATTGCATTGATGCAGTAGTAGATGAAATAGCTTCACAACCTGAGTCCTCCAAAGAAAACATGAACTTAGATGGAGAATAAATGTCAGACATTAGGCCCTCAAATCAAGATGAAATAGATTCAAATAATGAAGACATGGAAAAAGAACAACTCTGAGGTCCAAAACAACTTCCATGTATGTACAAAAACAACATCTAGAGATTCAAATTATTGGATATCAGAGACTTTTTGTTTAGACCAGGAGGAAAGTGAGGAAAAGTTATGGGTGAGAGCTACTAAGGAATAACTTGGTTAGATTGATAATAATGACACTTGGGAGCTTGTTCCAAGACCCAAAGAGAAAAATGTCATTGGAACAAAATGGGTTTTCAAAAAAAACTAAACTTAGGAGGGTCAAGTACTTAGGAACAAGGTTCGTTTGGTTTGCAAAAGGTATGCCCATATAGAGGGGATAGATTTTGGGAAAACCTTTGCACCAGTAGCTAGACTAGAAGCTATCATAATTTTTCTTGCATTTTATAGTCATAAAAACATCAAGGTATATCGAATGGATGTGAAGTCTGCATTCATTAATGGATATTTGGAATAATAAATGTATATTGAGCAACTAGAAGTATTAACACTCACCGAAAATGAAGGGTTTATGTGTAGACTGAAGAAGGCCTTATATGGACTCAAACATCCCCCCAGATCCTAGTATGTAAGAATGGATCGATACCTTCAGCAACAAGGCCTTAAGAAAGGTACTGCAAATAAAAATTTATACATAAAGTCTGAAGATGATCAACTACTAATTGTAGTAGTGTATGTGGATGACATAATATTTTGCAGCGACCTAGAACAATTGGGACATCAATTCACAAAATGTATGCAGACATAGTTCAAGATGTCCATGATCGAGAGTTGTCTTTCTTCTTGGGATTGCAAATTTATTAGTAAAAAAATGGGGTTTTTCTCTCCCAATCCAATAGAGGGGGTAGATCAATGATACTCGAAGCTTGTTATATCTCATAACATCGAGACTAGACATCATGCAAGTAGTGGGTATTTTGGCCCGATTTTAAGCTTTCCCTCATGAAATTCATGTTATCATTGTCAAAAGGATTTTCAAATACCTTCAAGGAACAACTGATTATATACTGTGGTATGCTAAAAGCAAAGAGTTTAAGTTGAAGGACTATACTGATTCTGATTCGACAGAAAATATTGATGATAGGAAGAGTACCTCAGGTGTAACATTATTTTTGGGAGACTTCTTAGTGTCATGGGTCAACAAGAAAAAATCCTTTGCTTCTTTATCAACTACTAAAGAAGAATATATTACAACTACCACTTGTTGCTCGTAAATTCTATGGATGAAGCTGACCTTGAAGGAAATTAAGGTAGAGTTAACTAATCCTATTCCAATCATGTGTGATAATTCAAGTGCCATTGGTATCTCTAAGAATGTAGTAATGCATTCAAATACTAAGCATATCCCTATCATGTTCCATTTCTTAATAGAACATGTTGCAACCAATGTTGTTCGACTTGAATATGTGTCCACTAAAGACCAATTTGTAGATATCTTTACTAAGCCACTGACAAGAGAACCATTTGAATATCTCAAGCAGAAGATAGGGGTTGTGACTCCTCCTCCCAAATGACTCAATTATGGTGTGTGTTGGCAACTACTCAGCGTGTGGAATCAATTAAAGAGTAGGTTTCATTGGCTTAGGGGGAGTATTCAAGGGAATCCTTTACCATTGATGCAAAAGGGGGAGAAGATTATTGGTGCATCAGAGAAGAATAGTAATGAAGAATAACATGCATGGTTTTAGGGGTAGATTATGTTGTTTCCATCAATGAAAAAGGGGGAGATTGATTTATAATTGGCTAGTGGTTTCAAGCATGTTGGAATTGATGTCAACCATATCAAGCAAAGGGCCAAGGTGTGTATAACAATAGAAATTTTGCAATCATTTCTTAGGTAGAAAATGGGCTCAAAGAATATATTCAACCCTCTATTCAAGCCTATTTGAAAGAGATTTCCAGTAGTGTTTGGAAGTCTACAAATGCCCTCTTGGATCACAAGTTATGGAATACCGAAGTTATAATCTTGAAGTCCTAAGTAGGCCGAAATATCGGAGCAAGCTGCCATATAGAGAACTCGGGAGGAAAAAATATTGGAGGTCAGAGAAAGTCAAATATCAGGAGCTAAATTTAATAAGGCCTAATATCATAAGTCGTGATCCATCGGGACCTTGATAGTCTATTTAAAAGAAATCCCATAATAGTAGTCAAATATCAAAGCCTATATTCAGAAGGTTGGGGCCATTGAAACCTAGGAAGGCTGGACCTTGGAGCATAGGGATTTCAGATTAAGAAGGCCTAATATCAGAAGTAGTGATCCATCAGGACCTCAACAGTCTATTTAAAATAAACCCCAAAAGAGTACAGTCAAATATCAAAGCCTATATTCAGAAGGTTGGGGCCATTGAAACCTAGGAAGGCTGGACCTTGGAGCATAGGGATTTCAGATTAAGAAGGCCTAATATCAGAATTAGTGATCCATCAGGACCTCAACAGTCTATTTAAAATAAACCCCAAAAGAGTAGTCAAATATCAAAGCCTATATTCAGAAGGTTGGGGCCATTGAAACCTAGGAAGACTGGACCTTGGAGCATAGGGATTTCAGAACATCAGAACCTCGTAAGTCCTTAGAAATTAAATTCTATTGTAAGCGTTGAGGTTTTCAAAGGAGAATAAATACAAAGGAAATCATTGAAAAACCAAGGACCAATGGACCCTTTCTCTCTCCTCCAATTAGACACATGGCAGTAGGTGATTGGCCCTAAGGATTTGACATGGAAGATGACTCCAACATGATATGGTTGTATGGTGGACACTGACAGTCAAATTCAACATTTTCAGTGGCCTAATGGGAAAAATATGAGTGACACATGTCACCACTAAGTAGGTACCACGTGGAGTGATGATGATAGCATGATTTCATGTCAAAGGTCGTTATATTAGAGCTTGGATTTTTCGTAACTCCTGTCAAATTGTTTGTAGAAAATTTCTGATTCGATGAAAGAAGCTTTGATGTGTGTTGGCGTCTGGACTTAGAAACCCAAAAGAATCAAGGGTGAGAGATATACATGGGGATATAGTCTCCAAACAGGAGCATAAAGGCCTTAACACCTAAGAATTAAGCTGACAGTTTCAGGTTTAAGGGGGATAATGACTAAGGGGCTAAAGGCATCTTAATTGTGTCATTTTGTAATGTTATTTTAATATAAATTACGATGAGTTATGTCTCTTATAATATAGTACAAAGTGTTAAAGGATGAATGGGTCAACAACTAGAGAGTAAATGCAAACCAAAGGAGTTGGTTGATGGATTTAATGGAAACTGAAGATAACGCATGGTTAAGGTGACGAGGACCATGATTTTCAGAGAAGAACTACTGGAATGGTATTGATGTTGGAATAAATCTATCTCTTATATCCCGTTCATGCCTTACAATATTAAATGAGGAATAGAGAAGCCATGTTGAAGTACAATCAAGCTCGGTGAAGCCATGAATAAGCATGGGGAGTCTCATTGGAGTGTGCAAGTGGACCGAGATTAAATTCTCAGCATGGAGAATCACACAGGGAGTTGGTGAAGTGATTAGGAGCCCATCATCATGATTAATGCAACAACATAATTCAGGCATCAGACACAATAATAGAGCAGAGGAGCCATGCAGAGGTACACTCAGGCAGTGTGGAAACAAGAAGCAGAGGCAACATTGAGCAGTGTGTAACAAATGAACAAAACCATTGATTTCCATTGAGTAAAGTAGGGAATACAATATTTTATGAATGTATTGAAGAGAGTGAAGCAAAGGGTGTGTGAGTTGAGAAACTGGGCCCAGTGTTGAACTGAAGCAAAGTGCTAGAGAGAGCCTATGTGATAGAAGAAAAAGAACATAGTATATGTGGTCGAGAGCATAAGCTTGTGTATAGTGTGTTGCTCCAGAGTGAGTAGAGGATGGGGTGTTTTTGTGTGATTCCAAGAGATCTTGTGGAACAATAGAGGACCAAGAGCAAAAGTAGGATATTATAGTGAACCAAATTGGTATTTCTCTGTATATGTATTTGTTCCTGTTTCATTTTGAAAATTGTATGAAAAGTATAACAATAGCTAGTGTAGGTGGTGGCCTACATTCATAAGAGGTTGGTGCCTCTTGGAAAGTAGGTGCTTGCTATCTTAAGGGGGTTGGTGCTTCCTCTAAGTGGGTTCTCACAAAAAAAATTATGCAATTAAGTAGGTGCTTAATTTAAATCATAATAAACAAACATATTGGTGGTTTCCTCCCTTTGTGTTTTCATGTAAAAATATTGGTGTCTATATATGTATGTTGCTCATGTGATGGATTGTATGTACATGTGAATGCCTTATATTGTTATTCATTGGTATTATGTAGGAATTATATCATAATTAATAGAAAATAGAGGAAATAACTAAGGAAATATTCAAAAAAAAATTTAAGAACCTCACTATTATTAATTCACCTACCTTGTCACTAATTCCTTATTTCAACATAATCTGATTATAAATTGAATCTTGAAAGTTCAAAATATTATATCCACAACACAAAACATATTTGAAGAAGGAATTTAGATCGAGTGAAACCATTCAGAGCGAATAATTTTTCAAGGAAAACCATATATGACTTAGTTCGGGGATCTTACGAGATTCACGAGATCTAGACATAACCATCATCAGAAGTTGAAGTGCCTCGACTTGCTAACAAGTCATGGAACTTTCAAGGATTTTAAAATCACATTATGAATATTGAATTAGATCATGCATGGTGATAAGATAACTTCTTTCACTAATTTCAATGAGAACACTACTAACAAGATGGAAACCATCTCCATCATTAATTTGATCGGATTTTACAACTTTGACAAACAATACTCAAGTAAAAATATTCTTCTGATCACAAATCTAGAGATGTATGAATCAGAGAAATTTCATGAGCAAGATAATTTGAAGATTTGTCTTCATTGAAAAAAAGAGATGATATGAGATGGAAATTATACTCAATGATCTAATTATTTTCTCTTTCATCATGGAAAACCCCACTACTTTGTGTTAATTGAGAAGTGAAATCATCTGATGAAGAAATTGAAGAGCATGGAGTATCTTCATCGCATGTAGATGCATTAAAAACAAGAGAGCACAAGGGATAGTGGGATAAGGAGGTATTTTTTATAAGAACATTTTCTTTGGTTGGATCAGATTACAAATCTAATAATGTCAAATCAACATCTTCTTAAGGAATCGAAATATCAGTTGGTGCACTTTTGAATTCATCATTGCATACATTTACAACGACATCATTGTCGGAATGATTTTTTCACAAGACTAAGGATATGCAAAAATTGAGTACATTTGATTCACTTCTGAGATTAGAAGTTTGAAAATAATATAAGAATGTAAGAGAATCATCTTGAAATGGGGAAATTTGAAAAATATAGGAAATATCTAAAGAATATTCACCTTCCTGCTCATCTACCTATGAAATGTGACAACCTTACACATTTTTACTTCTTGTATTTGGAAGAGATTTATTAGGAAAATTGAGGGACAAATCGTCATGAGAAAGAGATGGTATAGGATGGAAAGTATCCAAATAAGATTCAATATTTAAATCTTGAGTAAAAATTTCATCTTGAGGAATGTATAAATTAGTCTTCACCATAGGCTTCATGAATCATTCCGAGATTTCCTCCATGGGATCTAAATCATGAAAAGTGAAAGGAGGATGAGAATATGGACTAGGAACTTGATTTGCAGATTTCCAAACTTCATGATCATTGTAAGGAGGCACCCACATTAGAATTGAAAAAAGAGGAGGAAAATGAACAAAAGGAATAGCAGGTTCCTCCTTTGAAATTAGGGGTGTATCATGGCTTACAAGAGTTTGGGAAGGAGAAAAATCAAGAGGTTTAGATACACCATGTAAATAAATATGAACCAAAATCTCAAACTTATGCTTAAAGAAATCCCAATTCATGTCTTCTTCAGGAAATTCATAACACGGGTAAAGGAATCGATTAGAAATATCCTAAATTGATTCATTAGGATTCATTATTAGTTTATTAATACTTTTATAAACATCTCGGTAATCATACCTATACAATAGAAAATGAAGCTCCTTGATGAGATGTTCAAGAGAATGAATGGAAGTAGGCAATATAGTATGACACCATCGACTAACTTGAACTTCAGGTGTGAGGCACAAAATAATACAAGCCACATCTTCACAATCAATTTCGTAGTATTCACATAACTTAAGGAAAAGAGATGCATGCTCGGCAATGGATGTATCACCCTCACCATCAAACTTGAGTTGAGACAAGTCATGAAGAGGCTCATTATGGATTGAAATTTCACCAGGGAATAGGTTAGAAAAACACTCGAGATTATGATTTGAGGATGCGCCATTTCAAATAAGAGGTTCAAAACATACTCAACATGCACAACTTGTCATCTGGCCCTCCTTCTAGCACCATTTTATTGGCAATGCTGGAAATTTGTCAACCAAGGGTGTCTCCCTTATATGAAGTCCCAATTAGACCTCATACCATTTTGAGTAGGAGCTCCATCCGAAGTATTGACCCGACTGCCATGTATCCTTGTAGATTTTGCTTGGCTACAAAGTTTAGCACAAGAGAGTAACACATAGGTATTTTTGGGTTATTAAGTGAGTATGCCTTGTGAAATGTTCAGCTGCAGAAAGTATCAAGGTACTTCTAATGAAAGGTAAGAGAAAGTGGTCCCTTTAAAGAAAAGTAATAGTACTAATCTATAAAAGGCACCCAATGTTGGATGTGTGTTATATTCTTTCCATGACTAGTACCACACAGTAGCCCCCTGCAAGGGATCCGAGGCAACACCCTGGGAAATTTTTTTATGTAGACTCAATAATAGTTGTATGGACCCAAGGATGGGGGGAAAACCCAAAGATGGTGGGTAGACCTACCCATGGCTTTGTTCATGGGTTTTTCACATGGTTTTGGGCATGATGGTTTTCTCCCCATAGTAGTTTTTTAGATCTGGTCAATGGAACTATGGTTATGTTATAATTGAGGGTTAGTGGATTGGGGTTTATGAATGCTTCAACATGTATATATATGTATTGTTACATTTAAATGAATATAATGAAAAATAAATCTAGTAGTCTTGGTTTTTGGATCCAGGGAAAAATCTTTGTGTATATTTGTTTTATGTTTTATGTTCTCGCCATTATTTATTTTTCTGTTTTAAGAATTCATTTACAGGTAATTTTTGTACAGGGTTAAGAACTACATTTGGTATTAGAGTTGTTTCAGCTTCAAGGGGATTCCTTGGTTGCAAAGAGGCTTTTATTGGGTCTGTGGTAGACCCTGTCTAGTGGGAGATATGCGAGATCGATTCTTGTGGTGAAAGATGATGGAAAACAATGGAAAAATAGGGATCAATAAATACAGTGGACAAAATTTTGAGTTGTGGAATCTCAAGATGAAGGATCTGTTGGTGGATAAATATCAGTGAATTGTGGTATACCTCTGTACTAAACCAATGAAAATGTCAACATAAGCCTAGGCGAAGTTGGATTAGAAGGCAAGGAGCACAATATGGTTGTGTACCTTAGATTCAGTATTATTAAATGTGTGAGAGGAAGCTATGATGAAGGATTTGTGGGTAAATGGTTAGGAACTTTGTACCAAAATAAGTCTCTGGTGAAAAATATGTTTCTATTAAAAAATTATAGAACCTGAGGATGAAGTATGGAGACTCGGTGATAGAACATATGAAAAAAATTAATATTGTGGTAAGACAGTTGTTATCTGTTGATATAAAAAATTTAGATGAATATAAGTGCATCACTTATCTATGTTCTCTACCAGATTCGTGGGATAGTATGGTTGTTGAAATAGGTAGAAATACAACCACATTGAAGTTTGATGAAATTGTCTCATCCTTGTTGTCAGAGGAGATGAGAATAGAAAATATGGAGAGCCAAAATGTAGATAATATGTCTGTACGAGGATGGTCCTAGAACATAAACAAAATTAAGTCCTTGAATGGGAGATCTAAACCTAGAGGGAGATCTAAATCTCCAGTAAAACCTCTAAAGGTGTGTTGGAAATGCGAAAAGGAAGGGCACTACAAAAAGGATTATAGATCTAAAGCTCATAAGAAAGGAAATGGATCTGATGATGCTCCTTCTACAGAGGTGAAAACCATCTCAGATGAAGGTAGGGATGTGTACTTAGCTTCTTCTTCAAGTGCACATGTAGATCATGAGGCATGGTTGATTGACTCAAGTGCATCCTTTCACTTCACTCCCCATAAGGAGTTGTTTTGTAAGTACAATAAATATTATGGTGGTGATGTATTCTTAGGGGATGAAAAGAAATACACAATAATTGGACATAGAAAAATCAAACTGAAGCTTCAAGGTGGAAATATTAGAACACATCCCGGTGTTCTGCATCTTCTTGCATTGGCTAGAAATCTTATTTTTGTAAGCAAGATGGATGATGCAGGTGTAAAAACAATGTTCAAGAAAGATA
The DNA here is from genome assembly GCA_034641835.2 of Pinus albicaulis. Taxonomy (NCBI): domain Eukaryota; kingdom Viridiplantae; phylum Streptophyta; class Pinopsida; order Pinales; family Pinaceae; genus Pinus; species Pinus albicaulis. The sequence continues at coordinate 1,924,564,784 of CM076578.1, read as the reverse complement.
CTTGCAAGATTTTTTGGGGAGCACTGGTGTTGATGTGGGGAGTTTGGATTGGAACTCTGTACAAGCTTCTGGGTAGCACTGTTATTGATGGGTGCAACAGTTCTGTGGTTCCTGAAAGTGGAGAAGAAAACCTAGTGGTCTCTGGAGAAAATACCATGATATGGCATCAAAGGCTTGGACATATTGGAGAGAAGGGCCTTCAAGTACTACATGGTAAGGGTATGGTATAAGGATGCCTAATTTATCTCTTAATTTCTATTTTTGTTAAAATTGTGTGTATGGGAAGCAGAATCGGGTGAGTTTCACCTCTGTTGCTAAGAGGAGAAAGGGATATCAAAGCTTGTGCACAGTGATTTGTTTGGACCTATGTGGTTCCATCAGTTGGTAGGCCTATGTACTATCTCTAATTTATAGACGAGTTCTCAAGGAATACATGGATATATTTCCTTAGGATGAAATTTGAAGTCTTTGCCAGGTTTAAATAATTTAAGGCACTGGTGGAAAATCAGACAGAGAAGAAGATCAAGGTGTTGAGGATAGAGAATGGTGGCGAGTTCTGCAAGAAGGAATTTGAAGATTTTTGTAAGAAGTGTGGTATAACATGGTAGAATAATACTCCATACACACCTCAGAAAAATGGAGTTGTAGAAATAATGGACTAGACATTGATGGAAAATGAAAGAAGTATGCTAGTGGTGACGAGCTAGGACAAGAATTCTAGTCAAAGTAGTAGATATTGCATGTTACCTAGTTAACATATCACCTTCATCAAATTTGGATGATAAGACTCTACATGAGGTATGGAATAGTAAGAAACCCTCTCTTTCACATCTAAGGTATTTGGTTCTGATGCATATGTACATGTTCCAAAGGAGAAAAGAACCAAGTTGGATAGTAAATATAAAAGGTTGTGAATAACTAATATGTGGTGTTTAGAGAGGTGAAGGATGCTATTAAAAATAAGTCCTACGAAAGGATCCTGAAAATATAGAGTTTGAATTGAAGGAGGAAGAACTAGCTCTACAACAAAACATGAATAAGAAGAAGAAGAGCCACATACTCCAATTTTGAGAAGATCAGTTCGTGAGAGAAGGAAACCAAAGAGGTGTAGTGCATCTACTTTTTGTTCAAATTTTTCTTTATCTATTACTGATGATAATATTAGAACTGTCAGGGAGTAATTGGATTCAGAGGATGGAAAGCTCTGGAAAGAGGCCATGGTTGATGAAATGGGACAAAAATGAGGTTTGGAATCTGGTGGATTTATTGTATGGAAGGAAACCCATTGGAAGAAAATGGGTGTTTAATAAGAAGATGAATGCAAAAGGAAAGATGGAGAAATTCAAAGCTATATTGGTAGCAACAAGTTATTCCCAGGTGCTAGAAATTGATTTCGATGATATTTGTTTCTCATGTTTCCAAGTTAGCTTATGTTATATTACTTTTATATGTTGCTGTTTATTTTGATTTTAAGGTAGAAAATATGGATGTGAAGACAAAATTTCTTCACTGAGATCTAGAAGAAGAGATATACATGAAGCAAACAGGAGGCTTTGTGATGAAGGGTAAGAAAGAACTAGTATGTAGGTTAAAAAAGTATTTATATGGGTTAAAATAGTCACCAAGGATGTGGTATCAGAAATTTGATACATATATATGGGGACTTCGCTTCAAAAGAAGCAAAGTGGATCATTATGTGTTTTAAATTAATTGGTGACCGTGTCAATTATTTGGTCTTGTATGTGGATGAGATGTTGTTGATTTGAAATGACAAAGAAATTATCCAGGATTTGAAGACTCCAGTGTCCTCCAAATTTGACATGAAGGATCTTGGTGCTACAAAATATATTTTTGGCATGGAAATTAAACAAGATCGGGTAAAGAGGAAGCTTTGGTTAAACCAGAGGAAGTGTGTTGATACTATATTGTAGAGGCTTAATATGCAAGATACTGAGGGGTATGGTTGAGGACAAAAAGGTGTTGTTCGTGAAGGTGGAAACTTTGAAGAATGTTGCAAATGCATTGAGGAAGTATGTGAGCACTGAGATGTTTTCTTGGTGTAGAGAAAAAATGGGCGTTGCAAGCTTGGACCAATGACTAAGTTGTCATGTGACCCCTTTTATGGAAATAAAAAAACAACTGGGAGAATTTTAGGTGTGTTTTATATTCTTTCCATGACTAATCCCACGTGGTTGCCCCCCTTCACGAGGTCTGGGGCAAAGCCCCATGTTTTTTTTTTATGAAAACCAAATAATAGTTGGATGGACCCAAGGATGGGGAGTGGATCCAATAAATATGGTAGGACCTACCCATGGTTTTGTGCATGGGTTTTGCACATGGTTTTGGGCATGATAGTTTTCTTCCCATGGTATTTTGTAGATCCAGTCAAGGGAACTATAGTTATGTTATAATATAGGGTTAGTGGACTAGCGTTTATGAATGCTTCAGCATATATATATATACCGGGACTAGCTGATTGAATTTTCATTATATTCCTTTAATGTTACAATATATATATATATATATATATATATATATATTGTAACATTAAAGGAATATAATGAAAATTCAATCAGCTAGTCCCGGTTTTTTGATCCAGTGGAAAATATCATTGTATATTTTTTTTATGTTTCATGTTCTCGCCATTGTTTATTTTTCTGTTTTAAGAATTCATTTGCAGTTAATTTCTATACAGGGTTAAAACCTACATGAATCATATACATATGAATGAACCATTGATCAACCAACGAAATAGTTCACAAGGAAGCAACGATTATTAAAGAAAATTCAGCACACCTTCAACAATATAAGTACCAAATCCACTTGAATAGTTCAATTTCCTTAGTAAAGATGAAAAAAACATACATCACAAACATTCAAAGTAAACTTACAATATTACCGACATATGCATGAAAGCATGCTAACTTAACAAGTTTTTGAATTAAGTAAAATTTCAACAATGAACACCACTAGCCCCAATAGTGGAGCATTAGAGTAGCCACTCACTCCTCCAAAACAACTATCTTCCTCTCCAATGCCTGGTAGGAGGAGCCAAAGTGAAAATTCTTGTGCATGTACAATGAGGGTGTACATATAACAAATGGGGTGATCATTCACCTCCCTTGTGACTCTTGTACTACCCTCATGACTATTTGGCTTCTCTACATGACTTTTCACATTACATGGATGACTCTTAGACTTCCACTTTATAGTACATTTCTCTAATATTGGATTTAAATAATCCAAAAAAATATGTTGCACATGATGATTCATGACATGACATGACATGATGTTGATGACATGGAAATTTCAAGTCACACTTTGATGCTATTTTATTTGTATTCTTAAAATATGGTGCATGTTATTATTATTCCTCCTCCTCGTGACTCGAAGATAATGAGTCGTCAATGTGATCTTGACCTTCTTTATTTTTTTGTAATCTCATGTTCCTTCATCTTCTTGCTTGATGATAATCTGGTTTTTTCAACACCATAGTTGTCTTCTAGCATGGTATCCTTCTCCATATCCTTAATCATCAACCTTCATCATCATCCTATCATAGCGTGAAAGAATACCTGTGACTGAAATCCACTCATGACAATAAAACATCAATATGATAAACCCCTAATCTAACACATTTCATGAAGTCACTT